>CM055958.1:105287763-105920984 GCA_029490685.1 Schizonepeta tenuifolia | reverse complement strand
GCTCGAGGGCTCGAGCACCCCGCGTGGCAAGCCAGCGCGGCTCGAGGCGTGCCCGAACGCACAAGACGTGCTCGAGTTCAGCGCGTGCAAGCCACGCGCTCCAATTTTCGATTAAAAAATAATAAATAATAAATGGCGCGTGTTTTACACGCACCTAACATTAAAAATTTTGAAAATTCGACCGTTTGCGGCAATCAACGGCTATTGCCGATTTAATTTTTTTTTATTATTTTCTTTTCTTTTTCCTCCACTATAAATACATCCTCACACCCTCATTCATCTCACACCAAAAATATATCTTCTTTCTCTCTCAAATTCAACTACAAAAAAATGTCTTCATCTTCGTTGAGTTTTTCATCTTCGTGGGTGGAATATGTCGAGGGCAGCTCCGACGACGAGGTATTGGAGATGATGGCGGACGTGGATCGCTACACACATGCACACTTAGCGGGGCAGAAAAAGAAGAAGAAGAAGGCGCGGAGGTTCGTCGACCGCGACCGAGAAGCGGCGTGTGCGGTCCTACACGCCGACTACTTTGCCGACAACCCCACGTACGGCGAGCATTTTTTCCGACGCCGTTTCCGGATGCATAAGTATCTGTTCTTGCGCAATCTGCAACACGTTGGAGGACAACGTCCACTACTTCACGTATCGACAAGATGCACTCGGACGATGGGGGCTGACGTCGGTGCAAAAATGCACGATGGCGGTGCGACAACTGACGACCGGTGGTGCTGCCAGACACGTTCGACAAGTACCCTGAAGATCGGAGATAGCACGGGCCGCCTTTGCCTCAAAAAAAATTGTCGGGCAATGATCGACGGGATCTACCCTTCTTGCCTATACTGATCAAATCGCCGAAGGTTGAAACTGACCCAAAAACGGCGAGGTTCAAGAGGATGCAAGAAGCGGCGAGAAAGGACATAGAGCGGGCCTTTGGAGTGCTCCAAGCCCGATGGAGAATAATACGCGCTCTGGGTCGGTGCTGGTACAAGAGGCATCTCCGAGACATCATGTTCGCGTGCATTATTTTTGCACAATATGATCATCGAAGACGAGCGGGAAAAATGTGGAGAATTGGAGAGACGACTCCGAATCTCCGTCCACTAGCGGGATATCCTATCGGACCACTCTGATCGCCTTTAAGACATATCTCCAAACGGGAAGCCGACTTGAGAGATCAACGAAAGCACGTTCGGCTTACCAATAATCTCACCGAGCACCTTTACCAGAAATTTGGATCTCTACGAAAGTAGTTCACATTTTAATTAATGTAATCTTTTTTAATTAATGTAATATTTTTTATTTTAATTAATGTAAAATTTTATTTTATTTGAATTAATATAATGTTTAATGTTATTTTTATAATGGAATTTTATGAATTAATTTAATGAAAATGGGGAAATGTTTAATAATTGTGCTGGAGCATCCTTGGAGCACCCTTGGGATGCAGGGGTAGAGGTCTCTAAAGGTGCTCTAGTGCTGGAGCACCCCTTGGAGCACCCTAATGGTCTCCAAGGATGCAGATAGCCTAACATGGGTCTCTTGTATTTTTTACTTTATTTTAAGAGTTGGTATACAACGAATTCTTTTATGAGTATTGATATTTGGACAACGATGACATATTTACAATTAAATAGTCTTTTAATATTTTTCAATAATTAATATAATTAGTGTTTGTCTACAATATGCTTTTTCCACTTAATTGTATGTTAATTTCTAGTATTAATCAAAATAAATTATATCATGCACAAATTTTCAAAAATTCGAAATATTAATTAAATTTAAAGATTTAACATATAACTAGGTGAGAAAGAATATTATAAACATAACACTAATTATATTAATTATTAAAAAAAATTAAAAACTATTTAATTATGAATATTACACTGTTGTCCGAATAATTGTTGTCCAAATGTCTTGATTCTTCTTTATATTTAAATTAACCTTAATCACCTAAATCTATTTTGTAGGAAATAATGTACACAATCAAAGAATCTTGATCATACAAGGAAAGAACTAATTTAAGTTTTAACAAAAGAGGCCATGTTCTATAAGGAAAGCGTCGTTATTATCCGAACCAAGTTCGTTGAATCCTCAACTATCAACCATGCAGTTTGATACAATCCCATTTTGAGTTTAGTGCTTTCGTGGGTGGCTTAATCATTTACTTAGAAAAGGTTGTTCTGACTTAAAAAATAAAATAAAAAAAGGTTCTTTTGATGAAGTGTTTAGCCATTTACAAAACTACGTACTACTTCATCCGTCCCATTGAATATGAATTGATTGGAAGATAAAAGTTTTAAGATATCATGTAATGTAAAGTGTAGTATAAGTAGAGAAAGAATTTCAAAAGTACTAAGCAAATGATTGATTACTATAAATAAAAAATATATGTTCTTTTGGGACGGACGAAAAAGAAAGCAATGCATATCTTTCTCAAAAGGAGGGGCATCAAGTATCAACTAGCTTGGAAAACTAGTTGCGAGTCATCATACACTATCAAAATGAAAACAAAACAAATACTATCACTCTATATGGACACGATTATTTATGTTTAAGAAAATTAAATAGAATATTATGAAATATTCGTTTATTGTGTAAATTATCAAGCAGACCGTTGGAGATGAATTACTGTGTTACACTATTTTAATGTTGAAGTTACTCTATTTTGAAGTAAATCATTGGAAATAAATCATTGTTTTACACTTATTATAGTGCTGAAACTGCTCTATTTTGATGGAAATCACTGGAAATATCATTAATTTCATATAGTCGCCAACTCCGCGCATGGTAATACCCAATAATCCGGAAACCAGTTAAAATCCTTACTTCTACTTCATGCTTTGTCCAGTAATTAATTGTTGGAAATAATGTGTGTGTTATATATATATATATATATATATATGAATAATAAATGGTAAACGAAAATACTTAAATGAATAAAGTATTGAAAAGAAAGTGATAGAAATGAACCGAGGCTAGAATTAGACTCTATCTCTCCGTAAGATAATATTGCTCCGCTATCGTGCACGCGGTCTACAACAATTGCCTCCACGATACAACAGTTCGGGGTGAACTTTGAGACGTTGCACGACGTATCGCAGTTCCGGCGAACTACTCGATACTCGGGACTGAGTATTTGATCCTAGGAGTCGAACTATATGAATAGATTGATTATCTTCGAATTGGTGTGTTGAAATCGTATTCTGTAGGGCCTTATATAGGCATTAAGTGCCCGTTTCCGAACGGATGCCTGCATGGCGGTTTTGGGCGCCAATCAACCGTAGGATGACACGTGTCACGGGCAAAAGGGCGCCTTGTCTGGTGCCGCCACGTGTCGGATGAGTTAAATCGGTTGGAACCGACATCAAAGCGCCCATTGCGACATCAAAGTGCGCCTCAAAGCGCCCATTGCAACAAGTGCGACGTGTATGTGCTCGTCGTCGTCGGCGTCGGACTCGGACTCGGACGGTGTTTCGCACCGTCCTCGTAGAAATCATGATCAAGCACAAAGGTGCCAACACTTGAGCCACTAAGGTGCACCATAAGGTAGCACACTTGGATATACTCCCTTATAGTGTTGTATATAGCACAAAACTTCCTTGATTTTCTGATGTGGGACAAATAAGGTAGAAAACACACTATTTTAATTTCAAGTAGCCATGTTTATGTATTAATTGTTCATTCATTCCTTAATGGAATTGAACAAATAAATACATTAAATCATAGTGCTCAAAACGTAGATTTCGTTTCTATCATTAGTTTCCACACATCCCTCATGGATTTAATGCTATAAAGGACCAAAATTCCAACAATCCCACACATGAATGACAATTAATGCAAATGCATGAATAAATAGTCCCGACGATTTATTATTGCATTGGGATAGATGGCTTTTAGCTTTGAATCTTCCTTAGTGTAATGCTATCGGATTTACTTGCTGTTCGGTGAACGCGATGTCTTGAACCGGTCAGTTTTTGTGTAAACCGAAATAATAGCATATACACAATAATAGATCTGATATCTTTTGTTCTCACGTTGTGTCCATTTCGGCCTTGGACCATATCTCGGATTCATAAGTGTTGTAATTTGAAGCGGCCACACTTCTCACTTATATAGGTGATCTCCTATTAAGTATCATGCCATACTTTGTCTTTCTTCAAGACCTTAGGAATCATTAAAAGCTTATAGAGCTTACCCTATACCACATTCAACATTCATAGCTTAGTTGTCTCATTGAACCAAGTTCTTGGGATCTCCAATCATCATGGTTGAGTTACCACTATGAATATTCTTTAATTGTGGATTTCATCACATTCCCCTTACTGCACAATTGATCACTTCACATGAACGGCCGTTCTTAATGAGTTTTGACTTTGGCAAAGTCAATATACATCAACTAGTGACTAATTGTTTATTCAAAGAAAAATATCACAAACACTGTGTTGATTCGTATAATGCTTCTATGACTTTTCATTTTAGCATTTTATCTTCCTTAGATAATAATTTTACTAGACGACGTTTACTTGATAAAATAACACTTTTCCGATGATTACATTACTAGATAACATGTCTCATCTTAGTAACATTCTTCAACGAACAAGTTTATTAGACATTACTAGACAACATATTTATCGTACTAGTTTGACCATCTAGTCAAGATTTTCATCTAATAAAGTTTTCCATGTCTACTCGAATTTATCTTAGTATTTCTGGAAGAAAATTACTGTTTTGATATCTTATTTGTCTTTAAACAACTTTTCCAATTAACCAAGTTTACTAGACGACTAAATCATCTTAGTAACACTTTCAACTTGGAAGTTTTAACAAGACAATATATCGTAGTAATCTTTCCAACGAATATTTTACTCAAGATATTTTATTCTAGTAACCAAAACTTTATTTCTTCAAATTTTGACTTTCTAATCAAAATTCCTCAAGTGAAGTATTAATTACTTCATGATCTTGTATCATTTTGATGCCCCCACATTTCAATGTAGTCGTCGTATCAAGTGAGATACCCCCACATTTCAATGTATTGAAATGTCTATAAAAAATAGACTTTCCAATTCATTTAATTTTTTCCTTAATTAAATGAGACACTTACTACTAGAATAAAGTTTTTTTTTTATTCTACAGTAATATGATTATCTACTCGGAAAGTAGATTAATAGAATTTCATTTAATCTCAATATTAAATGATCAAACATCTAAGACTGAGTCTTAGTTTGTTCAAATGCACATATACATAGATACATATATCTATATGCTTAGCATTCAGGCTTTTATCTATACAAGCCTTTCCACATGATTTGGACTTATGCACACAAGTCCAGTTCAGACAAATCAAAAGGCACAGAGCCTTCTTCAGTCGCATTGACTTGTTCACGACTGTTTTCGGATTCTTTGTTTGGTTTGCGACAGTCTTTCTCCCTATGGCCAGGTGTGCCGCAATTGTAGCATTTTCCTTTGAATCTTTTGGCATCCTTCGACTCTTGCTTAATTCTGGAGAATTTGCGCTTCTTGCTGCGGTTGTCTGTTTCAGCGAGATTTGCCTTCTCTTCCATATTTGACATGGCGTTTTTGAAGTCAGACTTTCGATTGTCTTCTTCAATGCGCAGACGAACGATTAGATCTTCAAATGTCATCTCTTTGCGCTTGTGTTTGAGATAACTTTTGAAATCTTTCCAAAGGGGTGGCAATTTCTCAACTATTGCAACAACTTGGAAGGATTCAGACAGAGACATGCCCTCGGCATGTATATCGTGCAAGATTAGTTGAAGTTCTTGCACTTGATTGATAACCATCTTGTTATCTTCCATTTTGAAATCAAGAAAGCGGCCAACAATGAACTTCTTCAATTCGGCATCCTCTGCTTTATATTTCTTTTCTAAAGAATACCAAAGTTCCTTGGAAGTTTTGAACTCGGAGTAGACACTACACAGAGTGTCTTCAAGTCCGTTCAAAATGTAGTTACGACAATAGAAGTCGCTATGATTCCAAGCATTCAACGATGCACATTTTTGCTCGTCGGAATGATCTTCCCCCAAAACTGGGGCAGACTCCGTTAAGAAACGGGTCAAGTTAAGCGTTGTCAAGTAGAACAACATTTTTTGTTGCCAACGCTTAAAGTCAGTGCCGGCAAACTTTGCCGGTCTTTCGGTATGAACCGGAATGGTCAGAGCATGGACCATAGATGACGATGCCATCTTCAATCACACAAATAATATATACAAAATATTGTCTTACGATTGTTGGAAATAATGCGTATATATATATTTGTATGAACAATAAATGGCAAACGAAAATATTTAAATAAATAAAGTATTGAAAAGAAAGTATTGAAAAGAAGAGATAGAAATGAACCGAGGCTAGAGTTAGACTCTATCTCCGTAAGACAATATTGTTCCGCTATCGTGCACGCGGTCTACAGCAATTGCCTCCAAGATACAACGGTTCGGGGTGAACTTTGAGACGTTGCACGACATGTCGCAGTTCCGACGAACTACTCGATACTCGGGACTGAGTATTTGATCCTAGGACTCGAACTATATGAATAGATTGATTATCTTCGAATTGGTGTGTTGAAATCGTATTCTGTAGGGCCTTATATAGGCATTAAGTGCCCGTTCCGAACGGATGCCTACGTGGCGGTTTTGGGCGCCAATCAACCGTAGGGTGACACGTGTCATGGGCGAAAGGGCGCCTTGTATGGTGCCGCCACGTGTCGGATGAGTTAAATCGGTTGGAACCGACATCAACCGCCGAAATCGCACCGTGCGGTCGGCCGCACCATACACGTTCTTATCCGTATAAACCACCGTGTAACCACTGCAAAGTGCGCCTCAAAGCGCCCATTGTGACGTGCTCGTCGCCGTCGGCGTCAGACTCGATTCGCACCGTCCTCGTAGGAATCATGGTCAAGCACAAAAGGTGCCAACACTTGAGCCACTAAGGTGCACCATAAGGTAGCACACTTGGATATACTCTCTTATAGTGTTGTTCCTTATATATAGCACAAAACTTCCTTGATTTTCCGATGTGGGACAAATAAGGTAGAAAACACACTATTCTAGTTTCAAGTAGCCATGTTTATGTCTTAATTGCTCATTCATTCCTTAATGGAATTGAACAAATAAATACATTAAATCATAGTGCTCAAAACGTAGATTTTGTTTCTATCATTAGTTTCCACACATCCCTCATGGATTTAATCCTATAAAGGACCAAAATTCCAACATTAATTTTATCCTATGCATACTTCTATTTTTGTGTGAGCTATAGTATTTGTCAGTAGTAAACTGACAATATTTTACAAGTACACCTAAAAAAAGAAATTAATGCAAAAATATTGACAACTGTTCCTTCTAATTTACTTTTTCTCCTTAATCACGCAAACAAACAAACAAACTATGGATCATCCATACCGCCACACAATATTTATTTAGTGCAGAGCAAAACCTTTTTTTTATTATTATTATAAGAAGGCGAGTGTTTCATCACTTTCTATCTCTTTATCTAATAATCACCGTTCTTCTAAAATATTAAAGTTGAAAAGTTTTAGGCCGTTTAAAATGGTACGGTAGGAATATATTTCTACGTTTGTTCGCACCGTTGTGTGAAAACTATTTCCTTAGAGTTTTTGTTTGTAAATGCCCTCGAACATTCTATTTAATTTTTGTGGTAAATGTTAGAGTTATACCATAAAATCAATTAAAAGTAAATATATGTACACTCAGTAAAACATAAGTTAAAGGTCTAGAGAATGGATAAAAGAATTTACAGACGGCAAATTCAAACTTTACGCTCGTAGGAGAATAAAAATACAAAATATTATGATTAGTTGATGATATATAGAAAATTTATTCACGCCGTGTATTATTATTAATTTTTTAGGGGATATTTGGCATTTACTATTAAATTGGGTTTACTAAAGTTAAATAAATAACTCAGATTATGATATACTGGGCTCAGCCTTTTTTAAGGACAAACTAATTTGGATTTCGTGGGCCTAACTAATGATGCGGGACTCGGCCCCCTAAATGTATATTTTTAAGCTCGATCATGGGAATGAGGAGGAATTAGGATTCCCTTTTGTTGGGCCTATGGACTAACTCAGTATTTTTCTATAACTTCTTATTGTTGATGAAAATTAATTCTATTTATGTATTGAAAAATGATTCATTGGAATAGTCTTTTCTTTTGGTTTTTCCCTAATCATCCACAACTTTAATCTTTACATATCTATTTAATCTTAGATACCGAAACCATCATTGAAGTTCATTAGTCTAAATAGAGTTGATTAATTTGCGAGCAACACTTGCGGTATGTTAAATAACTAACAATATGAAACAAGTTTTTTGAACCAAAAATAGTGTTATATTTACATCGTTTTTCAAGATCCGGTCTCCAACCTCCAAACGCTCAAATTCTTATGCATATATTGTTAGAACGTGGAAAATAAATGTTGGGAAATTTGTTAGTAAGAGTTTTGATGAATTCCAAAACCAACTGACCCCAACCGAATAGATGTTGCCAGTTCCTACTGTTAGCAGTTAGGCTCGCTGTTTGAGCAAAGTTAAGATTTTATCTTTACAGGTCTCCAGCTGAAGATGGCAACAAGGCTTCACTCAGATAGAACATCAGTTGTGAGGAAGACAACTGAGTGTTAAGTAGATGTGAATTAAAATGGGGAAGTCACAATCACTCGGTCAGAACATCAGATGAAGGAAGCAACATCAACTGAGCATTCACAAGTTAGAACATCAGTTGAGCAACTCAAAGGAGAAGACTCACATCTGAGAGTTTAAAGGATGAAGATGCAAAAGTCATCCAAACATTGAAAAAGGGGGAAGTTACGATAGAACATCAGTTGTAAGGAAGACAGCTGAGAGTTCATCCGACAAGAAACAAAAAGGAAAAAGTATTGACATGAAGTTCAAAGTCAGCTGAGAAGTTCAACTGTACATCTTCAGACAGTATGTCAGTTGAAGACTGCACTCAGATAGAACATCAGCTGAAGACCACTCAGATAAAGATCAAGCTTCTCAACCGTTTGACCAAGGTTGACGAACAAAGGTTTAAATTTGAATTTCAAAAGGAAGTCACGTGAGGGTTTGACCATTCAGTCATTACCTCATTTGGCCCAACACAAGGCTGTCTCAGATGGAAAGCAGAAGCACGCAGTTGCCAAATCAGGAAAGTCTGCAGAGATGAGAGACAAGCCATCACTTTCGAAGACCAGCGATCAACGGCTCCTCCAATGGCTAGTTGATTCTCTCCGCCTATAAATAGAGGCTTCCATTCATTGGAGAAAGGAGGAAGACACACAAGAGAAGACACACAAGACGAGACTGAGCGAAAGAAAGAGATATATTCCTTACTCGAGCTGAATTAGATTTAGTCTCTAAGAACATCACTTGTTGAGAGTTCTAGAGCATTAGATTGTGTCTGAGTGTCTTTAGATCGAACCTTGAGAACATCACTTTGTGAGAGTTCGTAGAGTGTTAGATCCCAGCTCACTTCTTGTTCGAGCTGTTAGTTGGAACCTTATCTTTCATACCTGAAAAGGTTTTAGGACCCTACTCTTCCCGTAACTGAGTAGACAGGTTGATTAGTACCCGTAAATTAATCTGTAAGGTTGATAAGTACCCGTAAACTTATCCTTAACGATTGCACAGCCAGCGTAAGCTGTGTGGTTTGTCCAGAAGAACTTGGACTAAGTTGTGTGGACTCACAACTCCCCGTGGACGTAGGAGTGTTATCTCCAAACCACGTTAAATCTCTGTGTGCTTGTGTTTTTCTTTATTCAGTTATTTCATGCATTTTCAACTAACTGACTAACCAGCATACAAACTGCATCTGTGCATTCTCAACTGTTTCGGTTCTTGACCAACCGTGCATAAAAGCGTGAGTTAATTTTAACGAGTTAATTTCCACCACATTCCGCACAACACATCACTTCCAACCGAGTGTTTCTTACTCGGTTGTGATTCCAACTGAGCTTCCTTACTCGGTTGAGATAATTTTTAGGGGATTGTTTTAAAAAGTTGCATCTGGTGTATTCCCCCCCATACACCAGAACTCGTTTCGGGACCATCAATAAAGATGAATAAAAAATCTACAAGCAAGAATTAAGTCGATGAATCTTGTATTTGACTACAAAACTTTGGTATAGTTGAAGTTCATTTTTATTGAAATATACTCGGGACATTTGGAATTATCAAAATAAACTTTTCATGTAATCCCTAATAAAAGATACAACATTATCCACACTACCAACAATAGTGGTGATACTATGACACACATTTTTATGTCGCCTTAGATCTAACGATAAAATATGATTAATTTAAGTAAACTATTTTAACATCAACCTACTTTGTTCATTCTGGCCACATATGTTAAAATATAATCATAAATATGAACTCAATTTCCTAGAACATACAAAATCTAGGAAATTACATCTGATAAGACTGGGTTAACGTCTTATCAACAGAAGAAAATATACAAAATAGTATGAAATTAATAAAAATGCTCTTCTCTTCAAAGATGAACGAACTACCTCGCCTTTCTCTTCTCGTCTTCAAAGAATGGGTTTTCGATCCTGCAAAAGAAAAAAGTCACACACCGGGGTTTTTGTCCGGTGAGGACCACCCTCCGACGCTCAAGTCAGAAAACTTGGACGAGAAGAAAGAAGGAAGGAAGAGAAAAGTGGGTGGAGTGTGAATGTGAGTGAGATACCTTTAGCTAAGAGGAAATTATGCTTTTATAGTAGGCTAACTTAAGGATAATTAAGTCATTTGACTTCAAAGATGGGTATTTGGGCTCTGGACTCCAGCCCGTGCTTCTTTGGTGAAGCTTTTTTGAATTGGGCTTGCTGCTTATTGGGCCGCAATGTTTAATGGGTCAGAAATTGAACCATCCCATATCAACCACCCCCCTACTCTCAGTGACGTGGCATTATTGAGTCACTTAGAGTAGGAAAGAGAGTGGACAGACTCGAAATCACGTTCAATTCTTCCAACTGCTGTGTTAATCTCGGCCGTCCATTGTGAGTGACTTTTGCTCTTCTACCGTAGGATGACACTCATTGATCTGCGCCAATTTTTTGAAAATTAGACGGCTAGTTTTATCAATTTGCGCGTTCGGTTATTTCATTTCTCTATCTTCCTTAAATTTTCCCCTTTTTTGCTTTATTCATTCTTTCTGCCGCGATTTGCCTCCCCTGTTACTCGAGTGAATTCCTACAATTTTCTGCCAAGAAAGGACTCTCCATTTTGTTCATTTTCTCCAGTTCCTCTCCTTTCTACTTTTTCTTCGGGATTTCCAGGTATTTCCATCAATCTTCAGTCTCTTTTCAATAATTGAGTTCTCCTTTGCACTGGGTATTTACGTGTTTGATTCAGAGAAAAGTAGGCATAGAGTAAGATGTCTAATTCTGCAGAACAATCCCTTAGTACTAGTTTAGAAGAAGTAATTTCAAATTATGCGAGTTCAGAGGGGGTCACTTCTTCGACACGCTCCGAGTCGAATAGTCCTACCCCTAGCCTTGACCCGGAAGAAATTAGGGTTAGGAAGGTGGTAGGGAAAACGAGGTTGAAGGAAATCCTGAGACGTCCAATTAACACTGCGACGCAGCCGGTGTCGGGGCCTTCGCAGCTGTTAGAAGATGAATGGAAAACTCTCCAGCGCACCCTTAGGTCTGATGATTTTGTCATTTCTAAGGTTAACCCCGATAATTGTGCAAATCAGGTCTCCTTTCCACCATGATCTTTTGGTATAACCAGATAATGGCTGGGATTAGATTTCCACTTCATCCATTCCTGTGCGCTGTTGTCAAGGAATATGGCATTATGCCAAATCAGCTCACCCCTTCTGCCATCCGCACCGTGCTCGGGTTTTACGTCCTCTTCTTGAGCTACTATTATGAACCTTCCTCCAGCCTCTTCATCAATTGTTTCGATATCCAGAAAAGCAAAGAATTTTACTGCTTCCGTACTCGACCCAAGAGCCCTGCCCGTTTCGCTATCTCTCCTGAGAGTGCTGACAAAAGTTGGCCAACTAAGTTTTTCGCTATTATGCCCCTAGATGAGTTCTGGCCTTTTCCTGCCCGTGCCTGGGTATTAGGTGCTAGAAACCCTACCCACCGTAGCACTGTCCCCTAGCTCCTTCCTCATGATGTTGGGGTTATGAAAGCTTTGTCGTTGCTTGCTGATGTTGATAATCCCGGCGAGGGGAGAAATGGAAAATCGAATAATTTTGATATCATAAAGATGTTGCACTCCCTTCGCATTCTTCGACTTTTCGGGCTCCTGGGCAACCCTTGTCGTCCCCCCAAGATCTACAGGACGGGTAGCTCTCCCTTCTTAAATGTGTGTCTATATTTCTTCTTATATTGCTTCGTCTAAAGTCTGCTGTTTTTCTTTTGACAGCCATGGCTGAAGAGTCTCTTGCTCGGAGGTTCAAGCTGGGCGTGGATTTGGACTCCCTCATGGCTGACCTGGGGTTGTCAACTGCCTCCAACATTGGGGACTTGGCCTCAGCTGAAGAGGTTAAACAAGATGATCTATTCGACCACTTGGCTGCCGTGGAAATCGAAGCCTCCGCTGCCAGGGATCCTCCCGCTCTGACTATGACTGGCGATGCAGGGGTCCTTCAGGTTGAGGGTGGAGATGTTCCCTCTACCGCTCTTCAGCCTGAGAACAAGTTGGCATCACCTTCAGCTCGGCAGCCTGAAAACAGGGCTGAAACACCTCCGATCCGGCGAGCTCACTCTAGCTCCCCTTCGAGAAAGAGGAAAGTATACTCTGGCCATGGTCAGTCTCCGTCCCTGGCAATTGATTTGGAAGAAAAGAGAGCGACTGCAGAAAGGGAGAAGAAGAGGAAGCATCATGATGATCGGACTCGGACTAAGACCTCTGCTTCCGCTCAAGAAGGACAGAAGAAGAAAAAGAAGCGCGACTTGATTTCTCCCGTTCATCAGAGCACTGCCAAGAAAGCATCGGTTTTCATAAGGCCTTCCGGAGCGGTTCATGCTTCTTTGACTCGTTCCGATTCAGCTCCTACCGGATCGGCTACTTCCCCACTGTTGATCCCTACCAACGTTCTTCAAGAGATAGTTGAGGCCTCTGCCCCGGGTTCGGGATCTACTCCCAGTGGTTCTGCCTTTTTTAGCGTGGTGGGGAGCAACTTCCCTGGGCTATTGGGTCTTTCTGTTGACAAATGCGGGGAGTTTCTTTCTCACTCGTTGCCAACCCCCTTTGATTTGGAGAAGATTCAGAATGATTCTCTAAAATGTCGCTGGGCTCAGATTGGTATTCGCTTGGTTGAGGTAAGCATCCATTCCCTCTCGCGTGTTATTGGTTTTCCTGATATTTTGCCTTGTGTTTATGCTTTCTTCTCTATATCTTATGTTTGCTAGGCTCTTGCGTATGTATGTGCCGAATTTCAGGAAGACGGCAATACCCTGGCACAGAAGTTGATAGCGACTGAGCGCAAGTCCGAGCAACTTTCCCGTGAACATGCCAAGGTTGAAGCTGATCTTTCTTCTCGCCTTCGAGAGAAAGAAAAAGAGATGGTGGATTTACTACGGGCCTACGAGGCTCTTTCCTCTAAACATCAGACTTTGGCCGCTGACTTCGCCTCCTTTAGCAAGGAGAGGAGCGACTACCACACCACCATTTGGGTGTCTAGGTGATAAGATCAAGGATCTTGAGGCTCAGCTGGGAAAAGAAAGGCATAGGGCTGATCAACGAGTGTCCATAGCACTAAACCAGGGATATGAAGCGGGCAGGACAGCGGGTGTGAAAAATTGCTTTCGTAGATTATTCGTCACTCCTCGAGAATAAGGGTTGCTCCGAAGTCTACGGGATAGCATCGTTTAAGGGTATCGCAGCAACGTTCAGTTCTGCAAGGATCTTGGCCCTGACATTCGCCATTTTATACAGGCCGGATATATTCAGGGCTTCAAGTATGTTTATGGTCTGAAAGGTGCTCCTCCCCGACAGGAGGACATGGAAGCTGAGGCCCCTAATATGCCTGATCATTGGCCCATTCGCGATCCTTTCGAGGCTCCAGATTTGCCCTGGTGGGAGGATGCTCTGCAGGCCACCCTCCACGATTTTCTTTCTTCAGAAGGTCCGGACTTAAACCTTCCAGTCGCAGAGGAGCCCTTTGTACATTTGAATCCGGAGCTAACGAAGTTTATTGAGGCTCCCCTCCCTAGTGCTAGTTCCGTGATCGTTCCTGACGATTGAAGTACTGGTTTCATTCCGCTAGCTCCCCTAGTATTATTATCTTTCTTGTAGCAATCCGGATTTTTTAAGTTTGGTCAGAGATCTATCTTTTGAGGGCTGACTTATGTTTTTTTCGAATATTGATAACTTGTACTTCCTCTTTTTGTGGAATATTGTTGACAATTTCTGGGCTGACTTTAAAATTTTAATATTTTTTGGTTATTCAGAACACATGTCACTTTAATATCTGCTGTACTTCTTTTGTCGTTAGTGTGGGACTTTGACGGGTAGGTAAGACATGTGCCTACACATGTACTTCTGATTTCGAGAAGTCGCTTTCTCACCTACCTTTTGAATTTGTCCTATTTGCCCTAACGATCATTTATTTTTCTATAAATCCGTGCAAGTTGTGGCATTTTATCCATCTTGTACTGCAAAATGGTGTCATGGGACCTCCTTTCCCTTTACTTTATTAAGTTCTTTCTTGGTAGCTTGCTCTTCCCTCGTTGTTGTCATACATCTGATGCTCTGGGCCAATCTCATCCCCTTCCATCTTCGGAAGGTGGGTGAGGCTGTTCTCACCTAACCCCAAGGGTCTCCAGCTTCGACTCCGGCCTGCCGTTGTCCTGGAGATTGGGTTCACTATTCGGGCCTCCAACCTACGAGGGGGAGGCATCCCGCCCTTGGGGACAGTCGTTGGCGCGGTTTCATCTCCGCGTTCCTCTAGTTGCAGACCTTCCGAAGAAAAATCCTTCCACTGGGGCTTTCCTTATGTAAATGTGGCTGCTTGCAGCCATAGGGTTTTAGTGCCTTTTGGCCTTTTCACATTACAGTAGCTCTTTGTATTTGTTTATCACTAGCGGACGAGTATAGCAAAGTTTGTACAAACAATTCAGGGCTGAGTCCAGAGTTAAGTGCCAGCTCTCCTGTTTCTTTGGTCTTGCTTACATTTTTAATAAATTATATGTTTTTTCTTTGCGCGCCAGCTATGTTTTGTCCTTTTCTGCTATATTTGACCAATCTCTGACAAGTATTACCTAATCTCCCCCTTTCTCTTTATCTACCTCTTTTCGAGGCTACTCTTGGGAATACGCAAAAGGAAAAATAACTGATAGAAGAAAAGACATTTCCCAGAAAAGGAAAGGTTTCTTTTATCTTTTATCAAAAAAGGTGAGGAGCTTTAAATGCCCCTAAATAACTACAGCCGTTACTACTTCGTTCATCCTTCTGTATCTATAAATTTTTCCTTTTATCTTATGCCTTTTATCTCCAATCTTTCCATGCACGCCTTTAAGGTGACTTCCTGCCCTTATCAATTCAGCTCATCTTGCCTTGGCACCATGCTTCTCTTGTTTTTCCTATTCGTTCCCTCTCATCGCTCAGCCTCGGGACCGATTTTGGGGGCTAATGCCGGCCTTCTTCTTGTCGTGGTCATACATCTGAAATGTGACTCTCGTCGTAGTCAGACATCTGATGCGAGTCACTGATGTCCGACTCTTGACGGCTTGGGTCTTCCCTTCTTCTCCACTGACTGTTACCTCTGTACCATGCAAGTGGAGCAGGAAATGAAGATCCTAAGGGAGGCGACTCTGCCGTTACTCCACCTTTGGGGTGACGTTGTCCGCCTTTGAGTCCTTTTTATTTTTTGTGGCGCTCAGGCGTACCTATCCTGAGCTCTAACTTCCGAGCTCTTATTCAAAAGGGGGAGAGTGATGGATGATGAGGCCACGCTGCTCTTTTGTGGCTGTCAAGGCTATGCCTGGCATCATTTTGCATCGAAAACGGCGTTGACGATGTGGAAGCCAAGGGTTGGAGATCTATGCACTTTTGAATCTCCTTCCCTGTGAACGGCATATCTGATTTCTCTCGTACGCTAGGAGATTTCAGGCCTTTCTTCCGCAGATGAGGTCTGCTGAGACAGATTTAACCTACCATGAGCTCTGGCTTTTCTCCTCTGTTGATGGGCTTTTGGACTTCAAGCTTTTTGGCTCATCTTCAAATCAGGGTATTAGTCAACGCGTCTTTGTTGGTACTGCTGACTTTGTCAGTTATTTTTTGCCTTCATATCTCCGAACGATACGCCCCTTCATAAATGCTGTCATTTACTTTTCTTCCTATAAATACCCTCTCTTATCTTCTTGCTATTATTCATTCTTTTGTAGCACTCTTTGCTTACGCACTTTGCCGAATACTTTCTTCCTTCTCATTTCACTTTACCAGTTACTATGTCTTCTGGTTTTCCCCTATTCTTTTTTTTTCCTGCCTTCTCGCGAGAAACCTCGCCTGTCTCTCCTTCCGACTTTCTTTTATTATAGTCAGTCATCTGAATTATGGCCTTTATTATAGTCAGTCATCTGACATGAGTCATCGATGGCTGTTAACAAATATCTTGAGGCTACGATCCTTGCTCCTGATCGTCCGCCGGACAGGTGGATGTCGCAGTGCGGATCAAGATGCCTTACGGGAGTGATTTCAACTTGCACCTCTCCTGGGTGTGGTTAATTTCCACCTTGAGGTCAACTTCTCTCTAAAGCATGCTCCAGCGGGGTTCATCAGAAGGAAATGCAAAGCCCTTCTGATCCCTACTCTGTCCTCTGCCTTCGGGTAGACCAGACTTGTTACCCTCGTGCTCTTCTCGAGAACAGGATCGGGATTTCTCTCATGTCAGCTCCTTGCTTGCAGACTCGCTTGCGCAGGGCTTTTCTCCAAGTGCAGTCGCTCAGAGTGAGGGCCTCTTATATCACTAGGCTCTTTATTCCTGCGTGACGACAAGATCTGCCCTTGGTTGTTTCTTTCATGATGTCGGCCTTGAGATTTGCTTACAATATCTTGTTGGATTAATAAAATGCGCTTTTCATTACATAATTTGTAAAAGCTACTTTGCTTTATAATCCTTGTTATGTAATTCGTGGCGTAAAACATTTTAGAGGTATATTTTATTATATGTTAATATTGCCATCTTTGCTTATCCCAGCAATCCCATTCCTTTACAATTACATTGGCACTTCTAGCTATTTGTGCTGAGAGTCTTGGGCAAATTCAGGGCTCACGCTTCCCTACTTTAGCTGTTCTCAAGATGTATTGATATTTGGTACCTTTCGATGAATGATATCAAGATGTATTGATACTTGGTACCTTTCGATGAATGATATCAGTACAACGTGTAGTTATTGAGAGATGTATGTCGAATTTTCTTCACCTTGCAATAATTTATAAACATGTGTCGATTCGTTTTTCAATGGAGTTTTAATCAGACCTTGCTTATTGCTTTGTTTCCATGATGTTAGCTGTTGTGAAAAAGTGAGTCTTCTTCAACGAACAGAAATATCTCCGAAAGCAATACCATTTTGGGAGAAAACAAAAAATGCGATTCATTTAATACTTCATCCATACAATTTCATTCGCCAAAGGATAAAATGGCTCGTATCTAAGCCTTGATTAAAACTAATAAGCTCTGCTAAACGAGAAAGATGGTATATATAATCACCTTAATTGAATCACTGAAAAAACTTGGTATGTCTCATTTCTAAACATAATACTTTTTCAAGTTGTGCACGTTCCAGGGACGAGGTAATTTCTTCTCTCCTGGCCCAACTAGCTCATAGGCTCCGCCCTTCAACACCTTTGTCACTCTATATGGTCCTTCCCATAACAAATCTAATTTTCGGAGAGGCTTCAGCGCGTCAGCTCTTCTCAGCACCAGATCTCCCACTTCGAATTTCCTTTCCTTCACCCTGCCATCATGCCGAGCTTTGGCAGAATCCTTATAAGCCTCTGACCTGGCCTTAGCGACATTCCAAACTTCTTCCACCAAGTCTAGCTCCTCCGGCCTTGATCGGTTGTTCTCCGCCTCGTCATAGTTCAGGATTCTCCAGGATTTTGCTCCTATCTCTACAAGGGTCATCGGGGTCGTTCCATATATCAGAGCGCTTGGTGTCTCTCCAGTAGCACATTTAATACGCATGCGGGTGGTATCTTATGCGTCTTTTGTAGGAGTTTCAAGAGTTCGATTTGCTGTCAGCACCTCAGGCTGGAATCCCACAGGGCTTTGCCAGCCCCTTCATCACGGCACAAATTCTCCCGGCGGAGGTGTGTGGCTCACTCGCAGCGCTTCCGGCCGGAGTCCCGCAGAGCTCTGTCGGCCCGTTCGGCACAGATTCTCTCGGCAGAGATGCGTGGTTCACTCGCAGCGCTTCAGGCTGGAGTCCCGCAGAGCTCTGCCTGCCCGTTCGGCACAGATTATTCCGGCGGAGGTGCGTGGCTCACTCACAGCGCTTCAGGCCGGAGTCCAGCAGAGCTCTGCCGGCCAGTTCAACACGGCACAAATTCACCCGACAGAGATGCGTGGCTCACTCGCAGCGCTTCAGGCTGGAGTCACTGCCGGCCCGTTCAACACGTCACAAATTCTCCCGGCAGAGATGCGTGGCTCACTCGCAGCGCTTCAGGCTGGAGTCCCGCAGAACTCTGCCAACACGGCACAAATTCTCTCGGCAGATATGCGTGGCTCACTCGCAGCGCTTCAGGCTGGAGTCCCGCAGAGCTCTGCCGGCCCATTCGACACGGCACAAATTCTCCCGGCAGAGATGCGTGGCTCACTCGCAGCGCTTCAGGCTGGAGTCCCGCAGAGCTCTGCCGGCCCGTTCGACACGGCACAAATTCTCCCGGCAGAGATGCGTGGCTCACTCGCAGCGCTTCAGGCTGGAGTCCCGCAGAGCTCTGCCGGCCCGTTCGACACGGCACAAATTCTCTTGGCAGAGATGCGTGGCTCACTCGCAGCGCTTCAGGCTGGAGTCCCGCAGAGCTCTGCCGGCCCGTTCGACATGACACAAATTCTCCCGGCAGAGATGCGTGGCTCACTCGCAGCGCTTCAGGCTGGAGTCCCGCAGAGCTCTGCCGGCCCGTTCAACACGGTACAAATTCTCCCGGCAGAGATGCGTGGCTCACTAGCAGCGTTTCAGGCTGGAGTCCCGCAGAGCTCTGCCGGCCCGTTCGACACGGCACAATTCTCCCGGCAGAGATGCGTGGCTCACTCGCAGCGCTTCAGACTGGAGTCCCGCAGAGCTCTGCTGGCCCGTTCAACACGGCACAAATTCTCCCGGCAGAGATGCGTGGTTCACTCGCAGCGCTTCAGGCTGGAGTCCCGCAGAGCTCTGCCGGTTAGGTTTTCTTTTCATGTTTAGAGCGGATCTGAGTTGTTTTAATTTATTGATTTTATAAATTACATTATACAAGCATTTCGTTCTGTTTATCATTTGTCGTTACAAACGAAAGGGCTGTAAATTTACGTAATGAAATAAAGTGATAGTCTCTAGCCCTTCTCGAAAGGCGTCCAGGCATGGCTTCCGAAAACATTCTCAGGCGTCATAAGACCGTGAATCGTTTTTCTTCAGAGCTATGCCTGGGCTCTTTTTTCGGTGTCATCGACTCATATTTACAGGTAAAACAGAGAAAAAATAGACGGAAAAAGAAATGAAAACTCAACGCCTCAGCTCAAGTTTCCCACAGACGGCGCCAGTTGATAAGACTGGGTTAACGCCTTATCAACAAAAGAAAATATACAAAACAGTATGAAATTAATAAAAATGCTCTTCTCTTCAAAGATGAACGAACTACCTCGCCTTTCTCTTCTCGTCTTCGAAGAATGGGTTTTCGATCCTGCAAAAGAGAAAAGTCACACACCGGGGTTTTTGTCCGGTGAGGACCCTCCGACGCTCAAGTCAGAAAACTTGGACGAGAAGAAAGAAGGAAGGAAGAGAAAAGTGGGTGGAGTGTGAATGTGAGTGAAATACCTTTAGCTAAGAGGAAATTCTGCTTTTATAGTAGGCTAACCTAAGGATAATTAAGTCATTTGACTTCAAAGATGGGTATTTGGGCTCTGGACTCCAGTCCGTGCTTCTTTGGTGAAGCTTTTTTGAATTGGGCCTGCTGCTTATTGGGCCGCAATATTTAATGGGTCAGAAATTAAACCATCTCACATCAACATGGTACACAGTTGTTAAAGATCATAGGAGTACCTGGATTCATTAGATTGAATAACTTCAAGAACCATCTTTAGATCCTTAATCGCAAACAAATCACGGACAAGGATTGGTTTATAGCCTTCCTTAACTAAACCTCTTTATTCCTACTATGGGACCTAACGTTTATCTTCCAAGATAGGGAAAGAGAAGACTCGATTGATTTAGTGTGTCGGGCACAATAACCAAGGGTACTATACATACCAATCTAATAAGCTACCCATAAACACCTAACTAAATTAGTATTAAAATTAGAATTGTATTAAGTCTCTATTCGAGTCCATATTTATCAATTACGTAATTTACAAGACTTTTACTTTATTAAATTATTACTTAATTAAGTTCATAATAATAAATAGCCTATATAATTGTATAATAATATTTTACCCATAATTAGATTTATTAGGAAATAACTAATTTCCTAACAACATATTTTATTACTTACTCCCTCCGTCCCTGATATATTTTCCTATCTTTCCTTTTTTGGATGTCCTCCATATATCTTCCTAGATATTTTTGGACATCATATGATTACTCTCCACTCTTACTTTATCAACTTATTTACCTAAAATACCACATATGACCCACCACTATCTCAATTAATTTATATATTACTCACCACTATCTCAATTAATTAATATATCACTCCTTCAATGTGAGACCCTTTCTCCACTCAATACATACTCAACCACCTTTTATCCACCCACAACCAACTCATCAATATTTTTTCTTAATCCCCGTACCACTCCCTCCTAAAAAGATATATCAGGGACGGAGGGAGTATTAAAAGCAGAGATGCTACATTTCGAATATAACCTGTTTAGTGTTAGAACCACAAAAATCTTTGTTTTATCCACACTATCTTTATGTAGTAGTACTAAGATGGGCCGAGTGCCGACAGTATAAACATTTTGTCAGCCACGCAAGTTGGGAAAGTGAAAATGGGCCCACGGCTATAATTTTCATAGCACATTATTTGGCATATTAATATTTTTGGATAATCTTGTACATACAATAATAATGGTTGCTTTCCTTTTCCTAACCACGTGGGAAGATACAATCACTATTTTCGGATAGATTTTAATTCTTCTACAACAAAATCAAATCATACATTAGATCCAGTATAAGGTGAGATGCTTGATTTATTTAAAAGTTTATAGAATTCAAGTTCTTATAACTAATTAGTCTTTAAACCCACCCCCACTAAAACTAAAATCCGATCTCGAAGTGGACGATAGTGATTGCTTATTTACTTTCTTGATTTTCTTTTGGTGATATTTGAATCCTAAACTTCACTGCATAAATGTATGAATAATTTGTTTTTGATATTTCAGACAATTTTTTTTTTAGGAAAATTTTAACTCTTAAAAGAGACATATTATTACAATTAATTTTTTTATTTTTATTTTGAAGCAAACGTTACTCTCAGTTGGCAAAGACCACTAGGCCATCGGTCATGCTTGATGATTCCAAATAATTCATTGTATGCCATTTTCACGTGAATCACTATTGTAAACAACCGAGAACAACACTTGGAGTTGGGAGGATTTTATGTATCAAAATGTATTTATTAATCAAATCAAATTATAAGCATCAGGGACACCTGCGCAAACCAACAATAATTGAGGAAAGTTAAAGGAAAGGTAGAAGCAGCCACCAATTTATACTAAACTAATTCGTTTTCCTTTGGATAAACACTATTAGCAGTTGTATAATAAGCAAGAGGATCGCATTACCTAAAGAGCCTCACCTTTAGATTTCATAATTGAAAACGAAAAAAAAAAAAGAAAGAAAAAAAGAGGAAATATGGAGCTTCCAAATGCAGTTGTTCTGGTTATGATCTCAGTTTTTCTTCTGCTTCATCATGTTTCATCACAAAGATCTACATACATTGTCCTCATGGATAAATCCTCCATGCCTAAAGCTTTTTCCAGCCACCATTTCTGGTATTCTTCCCTTCTTAAATCATCAAAATCAGTTACTCAAACATCGCTCAACGCCGACAAATCCGAGCCCAAGCTCATTTACACCTATAACAATGCCTTCCATGGATTCAGCGCAGTAATGTCGACAGACGAATTGCAAGTTATCAAGAAGTCAGACGGGTTCATCTCCGTCTACGTGGACGATGTCGTCACTCCCGACACCACACATTCCTACAAGTTCCTCGGCCTCAACACTGCTGCCGGAATCTGGCCTGCTTCCAAGTACGGAAAGGATGTGATCATCGGCATCATCGACACCGGCATTTGGCCAGAGAGCCCGAGCTTCAACGACGACGGGATGACCGAAATCCCTCCAGGGTGGAAGGGAACTTGCCAGGGAGGCCAAAACTTCAATTCATCACTCTGCAACAAGAAACTCATTGGAGCCAGATACTTCAACGCAGGATCTCGAGCAGCAGATCCTACCCGAGACTATGTTGATTCAGCGAGGGACGAGGAGGGTCATGGCAGCCACACCGCGTCCATAGCCGCCGGAAACTACGTGGACGGTGTTTCCTACTTTGGCTACGCCCCTGGAACTGCAAGGGGAGTTGCGCCGCGAGCAAGGATCGCAGCCTACAAGACCATCGGGTTTGGCGGCAGCTATGAATCTGATACGTTAGCTGGGATCGACCAGGCCGTTGCCGATGGAGTCAATATATTATCCATATCCATAACTTACGGCCGACCTGATCTGTTCGCGAACCCAATCGCAGCAGCTACCTTCGGTGCCAGGGAGAAAGGCGTAATCGTCTGTTTATCGGCAGGAAATAACGGCCCCAGCATCGCGACGCTGAGAGCAGGAATCCCCTGGGCTGTGGTGGTTGCATCCGGAACGGTTGATAGATGGTTTGCTGGGACTATTACACTCGGAAATGGCAAAACCATCACTGGATATACCGTCTTTCCTGCAAGGGCCTCTGTTGTTAACTTGGATCTCGTCTATAATCAGACATTGTCTGAGTGCTACTCAACTGAATTATTGAGAGACTCGCCACAATCCGGAATTGTTGTCTGCAATATAACAGACGAATCGCCGGATTTATTTTCCTTGATGAATTTTTTGTCTGATTCAAATTTCCGAGCAGCTATCATCATTTCAGAAGATACCAGAGTATTTCGATCAACATTGTTTCCTTTCCCGGGAACCGTAATCACCCCGGAAGACGCCGCACATCTGATCAATTACACATCAAATACTGCAACACCAACCGCAACCATACAGTTCCAGCAAACAATAATCGGGGAAGAGCCACGGGTAGCTCCGGCCTTATCCGGATCCTCATCAAGAGGGCCCGGGCAGAGCTACCAGGGCATCTTGAAGCCCGACATTATGGCGCCGGGCGTGCTAATTCTAGCCGCATATAGTCCTCGCGCTCTCGGACCAAGGATAGGCAGAAACATTTTTCTGTCGAGCGATTACTCTCTCTTGTCGGGCACATCGATGGCTTGTCCTCACATTGCTGGAGTCGCCGCGCTTCTCAAAGCCGCTCACCCCGAATGGAGCCCCGCGGCTGTTCAGTCCGCCATGATGACAACTGCAGATCATCTCGACAGCAGCAGACAACCCATCAAAGACACCGGGGACAATAGTTACCGAGTTGCTTCGCCGCTTGGCATCGGGTCGGGGCAGGTAGACCCGAACCGGGCGCTTAATCCAGGCCTCATATACGATGCGTCGCCACAAGATTTCGTAGACCTCGTTTGTTCAATGAATTTCACTCGTGAGGAGACTGAAACCATCACAAGATCGAGGTACAATTGTTCGAGGCCGTCGTCGGATCTCAACTACCCCTCATTCATTGCTCTCTTCAACTCCGACCAAAGAGGAATGACATTCACCAAAACATTCAAACGGACCGTAACGAATGTGGGAAACGGTGCAGCCACGTATAGAATGAAACTCGAACAACCTGCTAATACGACGGTTAGAATACAGCCGCAAACTTTGGTTTTCAGAAAGAAAAATGAAAAGCAGAGCTATTCCTTAAGCATTCGTTATAGGGGAGATATCGACTTGCCCTACAGACAGGGGTCGGTCACCTGGATTGAGGCGACCGGCAAGTACACCGTCAGAAGTCCGATTGTGGTTTCGCCGGGAGTTGATAATTACATCTAGTTTTTTTAATGAATGTAAGTTATGGAAATCTGTAATAATTGTTGAGGCTGATACGCCTTCTTCTTACAGATATGTAAGTTTTTGGCCTTATATTTGATTTCTCTTGTATGTCATCCTTTGTACATGTAATATAAGCAATCTAATTAAATTAGTAAAAAGTCAAAATAGTCCTTCTTGATAAAATAAATTTTGCCATTTAAAAAAAATAAATATTAAAATGTCACTTTTCTTTATTTATAAATATTATATCCTCATTCTCATCTACCTTTAATTACCCATCTCTTCTCCCTCCTAAAACCTCCCCTCCGTCGGTCAACCTCCCCTCCGCCGCCTGCTACATCTCTGCCGCTCGTCTTTCCTGAACCCTTCATCTTCCCTCCGCCGTCCTCTTCAACCCTCTTCAGTGCCGCCGCACATCTCCGATGTTGTACATCTCTGCCGCCGCCAACAACATACGCCGGTGTTGCAAATCCGTGGAGATGGACACCCCTAGACTCGCCGCACCATGGGAGGTAAGAATTTTTCGGCACTGGTGCACTCATTTTCCTTTTTTTCTTGTATGAAATATTTCTTGTATGCATCATACTTGAAAACTAATCTTTGTGTATATAAATTTGATGTTTGAAGTAAATTTTTTTCGTATATGATGCATATATGAATATTAGTCTTTATGTATAATGCATACATGAAAGTTAGATTTTGTGTATGATGCATATATGAAAGTTAGGCTTTGTGTATGATACATACATGAAATATTTGACGTCGAAAATTTTCGTGTATGATGCATATATGAAGTTAGATTTCGTGTATGATTCAAATTTTCGCCGGAAATTTTCCCTGGCAATTGCACCACCGCGCCAAAATCACACATACAGTCGGCGTCGAAAATTTTACCGTCGGAAATTCATACATGAAGTTAGTCTTCATGTATGATTCAAATTAAAGTTAGACTTCTTATATTCTCATTAAGGATATTATAGACATTTAACAAAGTAAAGTGCTATATAGACACTTTTATTTTGTATTTTGTGAGTTACATTTTAGCATTTTTTGTAAGAAAAAATGACATTAATTTTACCACATTACCTCATAATTTAATATGATATACTTCTTCCTATTCAAAATGTAAGTATTTTTAGTTATTATAACTTTAGCAAAATATATGTCCTAGTATTTTTCATTTTCTAAATCCATAAATCTCTAATTAACTCACCCCAAACACTCACATTTTTACTATTCACTAATTTCAACTCATAATTTATTAAGGGTGTGTTACTTTGATGAAAATATTTCCATTGAAAAATAATAGACAAGAAAAGATGAGAAAATATTAACATTTCCATCATTTTTTATCACACCAGGATGTAAATGTAAATTATCACATGGTCCTCCCACCCTTCTCCATTTTTATACCTTTTAGCCATTGACATATTATCTATGTTAATATTTTTCACAATTTGAGAGAAAATGATAGAAAAGGAGTTGCCCGAAAATATTATCCTCCTGCCCGAGGAAAATTAACAAACGTAGTAAATGTGTGAAAAAAAATTGGAAAAAAAGTAAAAAATATTCATTTTTATCCTTTTTAATTAAATTAAACGCAGGATAAACTTGATGAAAATAAATTTCTTAATATGTGTTCACAACTCTCTAAAAGATTTAGATTCAATATTTTGAATAGGAGTGAGTATTATTACTATATTAATTGCAAACAACGTAATAAGTCATCTAGAAGCCCACATATATCATTTCCGTAGCAAATGTTGAGTAGCACATTTTCAATTCTGGATAACAAGTGTGTAACCCGTCAAAAATTTACGCGAAATTATTATTTAATAAATTTAATTCCGTTAACTAATAAATTAGTCAAATTATCCATATAGCAATACCAGTTGATTGAGAATTTGGTCGGTCTAACGTCACTGTTCCCGGTTAGTATCGGTATGTTGATCAGGACTCTGATTTATAAGTACAAATTAATGAAACTCGTTTAAAATTTATATAGATGCAAAATTTAATAAAAAAATTGATTGTACTGAATAAATAAGAATAAAGAATGAAGATGTGCTACGCCGTTTTGAGCTGGCTCGACGGCAAGACACCCCCGTTGTAGATCTCGTTGTCTTGAGGTCGTCCCTTCCCCTTAAGCCCGTCTCGTTCATGTGCCTTATTTAAAAAGAAAACGAAGGAGAGAAAACTTATCTAGCAGCGGCGCATGGAACAGGAAGGAAGAAACAGGGAGAAGAAGGGTTGTTGAATTGTTGTATTGTTATTTGTGGGTGTTGTATTGTGTTATTCTAGGTTAAATAATAGACTTAATAGTATTAAATATATAATGGACCAAGTGTGGATTAATGGGCTTAATTTTTTTAAATTTTAATATATTTCATCTTAAAAATTACTACTACTAGTATTTATTTTTATAGAGGAGTAATATTTCTTGTTTTTAATTATGTATTTTTTGTTTATGTTTTCAGATTATTTAATTTTCTTAGTTATGTAATTTTGTTTCTTTTAATTAATACAATTTTTATTTAAATTAATCGGAAAAAGAATCTTTCCAAAACTAATTTTATTGTGCTAGATCGAACCACACCATTGCAGAGGTTAAAGAACGTAAGGGATGGGCGTATTTTTTTTTTTTAATTATGTAAATTTTATTTTTATTTGCTTAATATAATTTATCTTATTTTATATAAATTATTGTAATTTTTTTTATTTCAATTTAACGTAATCGAAAAATCAGTTTCAAAAAGTAATTCTATTGCAATAGGATAAGGACAATCTCTATTACAGGTGGTTGTCTCTATGTGGCTCCACAGGACATTGACACACTAATCAACCACTATAAGTGTATGAGTGCTCTTAGTAGCAAGCAATTGCCATAATTACTAGACCATATTCTCACCTAAATGCCGACTAGTATCATACAAATAAGGACCATGCTCAACTTTATATACATGTCTATTGATATTCAAAAGAGTTACTCCATCCGTACGTGAAACAATGTCCTACTTTACTCCTTTTTCTTGTACGTGAAATAATGCCTTATTTCACTATGTTGTATATTTATATCCCTAAAAGAACACTCATATTACATCAAATGCCCTTGTTGGACCTACCCACTAATTTTAACCCAATTTAATTATGGGTTACTAATCCTACTTAATCCATTTTCATTAAACTGTCTAATTTATCCTAATCAACCCAACCCATAATCAAAATCCAGCCCAAAACTCACAAACCCTATTTCTCTCTGCCTGCGCCAATTCTGCTCATTTCTCTCATTTCTCTCTGTCTGTGTCGAAGAACCCTAAATCGATTCCACTCATTTCTCTGATTTCTCTCTGAAATTGAACAAGCCTACATCGAATTGCCAATTCTATCTCTCATTTCTTGCCATTCCCTCTTATTTCTCTCTGAAATTGAAGAACCCTACATCGTTGCTCCGATTCTATCTCTCATTTTCGCGAGAACTCCTCCGATTGCCGATGGATCCACACGCCGATAGTCTTGATATAGAGGAGTTATGAGTTCCACCGGGGTGGGAACCAATCCCAAGCCCCGTCGGCTCTGAGCTCTGCCGCGATTCGCCTGAGTTTTTGGAGGATCTATGGGTTCCGTCCGGATGGTAACCAACCCCTACTCAGTCAGATCGGGCGATGAAATGGGATGAGGTCGTGCCGAAAACTCAGCTTCATGGCGGCGCTGACATGCCCACCCTCGACCCCTATCAGATTTATTGCACCGCCAAGCTCGCCGGCAACTTCAAATGGGATGGTGAATGTGATGATGAATCAGATTTACCACCTTTTACTCCTATATTCTATTAGGTTTGAGCTTTATGTCTGTGGGGGATTGGCTGGTGATGCCTCATTTCTGATGCTCTATTTCGTTGTGGGGAATTAGCTGGTGATGCCTCATTTCTGATGCCTTGATTTATGATGCTTAAATTCTGATGTTGGCTTCCCTCTGATGCACGATTTATGATGCTTGATTTCTGATGTTGCCTTCTCTATCATACTCGATTTGTGATGCTTGAATTCTGAGCAGTTTGTTGCCTACCTCTGATTTGTGATGCTTGAATTCTGAACAGTTTCTTGACTGCCTCTGATTTGTGATGCTTGAATTCTGAGCAGATACTATGTGAGAAATGCTTATATGTTGCTTTGAATGTGATCCTTGAGTCAAAAACTGATATGAGTCAGATACTATATGAGATATATTTGTTGCGAAAAACTGATATGAGTCAGATACTATATGTGATCTCTTTGTTGCCAAAAACTAATATGAGTCAGATACTATATGTGATCTATTTGTTCCCAAAAACTGAGATGAGTAAGATACTATTTGATCTATGCTTATATGTTGCCTTGAATCTAAAATGCAGATGATGCAATGGTCTTGCTGATGCTTTATTGGTGTTTATGATGTATATGATCTGCCTGATACTTTGTTGGTTTGTTTATGTTTGCTTGGGAGTTGTTTATCCTATGCTATTGATGCCACCACTAGGATTTTTAAATCCTAGTTTTGGGGGTTGAGATAGTAAAGGTATTGAGTCAATGATGCCAAATCTGTCAAATAATTTCAAAAAGTTGAGACATTCTTCATTTCAAAACAACTGATCCAAGCTGAATTTACATTCCAAACAAGTGAATGAGCTCTTTCATGTTTGTCCTTGTAAATCCTTACAAAAAACTGTTCTAGAAATCAGACCTCCTAATCTTCTAAACCTAGCTGATGCAGTCCCTCAACTATGTTGTCATTGTTGAGTGTTGCCTCCTGCTCGTGCTCAATTCCATTCTCCTTTAGATACTCCCAATTGTACTTCACTAGTTGTTCATCAACTTGAAGGCAGTCAGGCAGTAAATCCAGCCTTTGTAGCTTCTCTTTGCCCATGTGTGGCACACTGTAGTTGTTGTTGCTTTTCTTCTTTATGATCTCATGAAGGCAGCCTTGCAATGTGAGAAACACATTGTTTAACTTCCAAGGCTCAAACTCTTCAAATGCTTGCTGTACATTCCTTATCATATCATCAACTGTGGCTGCCATCTTCTTATCCTTGAGTGATTGAAGTGCTCTGAAAAAACCAAGGTCATTTATATTTGTGTCTAGTGAGTTTGCTGGTTGTTGAATGAGCTCAATATTCCACCCATCTGCTTCTGCTGCTGCTCTGAAATCAGGATCATCATTTGAAAAATGTGGCTTTGCATTATCTTGTTGTATTATTATGTGTTTGCTGAAGTTGCTTAGCCACTTTGCCTTCACAATGGGTATCATCTGCAACAGTTATACTTTTCATTGAACTAAGTGATGAAATAGTGTGTGATTTATGTTTCTGATAGTCATTTATGAATACTTACCTGCTGTAGAAAAGTATCCTTCATTACTGCCCTGCTTATAGTCTGAATTGGTTTTGTTACCATTGTTCCTTTGGCTCTGTTTTTGCTGTTTTTTTACTGCTGGCTCCTCATAAACAAATGGAATGATGGCAAACTTGCCATCAAAGATGATGTTTGCCTATACTATCAAATATAGGTCTAGAAACCATGCATATGAACATGATCTTAT
Organism: Schizonepeta tenuifolia; assembly: GCA_029490685.1. Lineage (NCBI taxonomy): Eukaryota > Viridiplantae > Streptophyta > Magnoliopsida > Lamiales > Lamiaceae > Schizonepeta > Schizonepeta tenuifolia. The sequence continues at coordinate 105,891,052 of CM055958.1, read as the reverse complement.
CAATGTGAGTCTTGAATTTGCAAGTCCTGTGGGGTTGTATTTCACATCTACAAGGTAATACCTGCCTTTGGTTTTGGTTAAGTTGAACCATTTTTCATCCATATGATTCACATTATACATGGGCTTAAAATGTATTTTCTCATCTACACTTAAGTTTCTAAGCTGTCTTGCTGAAATGAAGTCTGGTCAGCATATTTTTCTCACTTAGAAATGGTTTTATAGCATTAGTATGAGTCTTTACCTTATTATCTTTAATCCACTCTTGTACAAGCCTCTTACTGACATCAAGGCTCAATGCAAGCTTCCTCACTATTTGCCTCTGTAAAATTGATAATGCTTTGATTTTTTCTGCATTAAACAGTAATGTATCCTTATGTTTTGTTCCCCTTTTCTTTGAAATGACTGAAACAGGAACTCCCAATGCAAGCTGTTGAGAAGCAGATTTCCAGATCCTCCAAACTGTCTTCAAATCAATTTTGAAGAGTTGGGCAGCTTCATTTTTGCCTCCATGGTGAAGCTTTGAGTCTGTACTGTGATGGATAAGCCACTGCATCACATCATGGCGCTATAAATCTGTCAAATCCGGCCTCCTCTTTATCTTCTTCAATTCAAGCTGCTGGTTTTTTTTGTTTTCTGTTTTTGCTGCATTGGAGAGATAAGCTCCTAAGCTGTAATGAATCCTGTAATCAGCATTGAATGCTGGTACTTATAGGCTTCTTAGGTGTTGTTTAAATTTTCCCCCAAAAATTTGCCTCCAAATTTTTTATTTTAGTGGGAAAATTTTGATGTAATTGCTCTCTATTAGTGATGTGACTCTTGTGTTGATATGAAAATGATTCCTTCCTTCTTCATTTCACTGCAACAATTCTTCAATTAATTTTATGTCCTTGATAAAAATGATTCATTAAATGAGAAATCGGAAAAAAAAAAGAAATTAAATATGCTTGATTAAATGAGAAATCAGAAAAAAAAAAACTTCAATATGCTCGATAGAATGAGAAATCAGAAAAAAAAACCTGCTAAGTCCATTACAGTAAATCAGGAATAAGGAAAAAAAAAATTCTCTCCATATTTTTAAATTACAAAGGGAATTAAATTAAATAGAGTATAACAAATGATAAAAGTCACATCCACCCATTATCCTTAATTTACAATTAACAAACTAAACCTATATCATTACCACTATTTCTACTTTCTAATTTTTACCCCACTCAAACTAACTTTACCAACTTTCTTATTCTACGTTCAATTTCTCAAATAGGACTATATTTAGCGTACGGAGGAAGCAGTAATTGTTATTCTAGGCGAAGAAATACTTTTGGATTCATTATAGTTGAGAGGCTTTTTGAGTAATTAAAATGTTATGATTAATCAAATCTTAAGCATTAATGACAGCTACGCATACAAAAAGGATAGTAATTGAGGATCGACGACAAAGGAAAGCTCTAAAAGCCTCCAATTTATACTTTTCCTTTGGATACGTGGTTTGGGGATAAATCTACTGTATCATAGAGTAACTCATAATCTAAAGAACCTCACCCTTCGACTTCACATTAAAAATTAAGCAGACAATATAAAAATTGCAAGGACCAACGAGACAAGAGCATCTACTTGTGGACCTCTACGCGACTTTATCTCCAATTCGAATACTGAAGAAGATAGATATATCCATATACAGTAAAACCTCTGTTAAGAAATATTTTGGGGACTGCAGAAAAATATGATAAAATAGGAGGTTATTCCTAAATAGAGTTCGAAGAAGAATTTTTTTTCCTTATAATTTTAATGTACATGAATAATAATTAAATATTATAATTACTAAATACATATATTGTTTAACGTATTATGTGCAAATACATGTGTTGATTTATTTCACCTAGAATATGTAGAGTCCATGATTTAAAAGTATGCATTTCACAAGAAGGTTGTCGTATGGACGAACTATTGAAGACACACTAGTTAAATGATATGGTTACAACAAAAAAGATGAAGTCATTGTCACAAGCAACTTTAGAAAATTATTTTAAATCAACCTAAATCTATTGTAATGATATATATATATATATATATATATATATATATATACACTATTTAGTGTGATTTATTCCTAAATGAGGTGTATTTTCTTAATATGGGACCCGAAAAAAAAATATGAATTATGACAAATATAGAGTTTATTCCAATTTATAACTACTCCCAAGTTTGGGATCATGAAAATATATGACAAAATGAGAGTTTATTCCTAAATAGAGCATTCCTTTCTGGAGGTTCTACCGTATATGGGCCAGAGGCGGCTTCGGTTTTATAGATCGTCTGTATCATATCTCGGCCACTTATAACATTATTTTCTAGCATGATTTAATTCTAATTAATACTCGCTTCGTCCCGGTTTAGTAGACTACTTTTCCTTTTTAGTCGTATCAATTTTGTACTAATATTTCCTTTTTAGGACATGTCTCTTACCCTTTTATCCTTAAAAATATATATTTACTCTAATAAAGTTTCTGCATCCACTAAGAAATTAATATATTTCAAATGAATTCCTTCCTTCATTTAAAATATCCCTACTAAATATTAATCTACTTTTTCTTAGTAATATCACAACTTTTTCTGAACGACTGACTGCTATTCCTTATAACATCAATATTATGGAGAAGATTCACAAGAAGAAATGTATGGCTAGATGATATACGTGTATACATTTATACAAGAGCCATTGAATTCTATGCTTGGTTTGAGATAATTGCAATTACGTACTTGGCCAAATCCGGACCCATAGCTCATTCAATTATTTCTCTTTCATACATTGTCATGGAGCGCATGTGGACTTGAATTTCTGGTCGTGCTCTCTCTCTCTCTCTCTCTCTCTCATGGAGCGCATGTGGACTTGAATTTCTGGTCTCTCTCTCTCTCTCTCTCTCTCTCCCTCCGTTCCGTTCAATAAGTCTCATTTTATTATTTCGGATATTCCATTCAATAAGTCTCATTTCTTTATTTGGCAAAGATTGATACACTAATTTAGGTGAATAATGTTGTTTACTTTATTATATAGTATTTTTTCACTCAACCCACTTTAACATCAACAATAAAATACTACCTTAATGACACTATTTATCATCTAACTCTCCTTTTCTTAATCTCCATGCTCATTCCAAATTAATAAGACTTATTAAACGGGATGGAGAGAGTATCTTTTTTCCATTTAAGCAGACAAGAGTGAAATTTGAACTTTCTTTAATATTACACTAAAACCTCTATTAATTCATATTCTTGGAACTACAAAAAATTATTCCTAAATGGAGGTATAATAGAGATGTACGTTGATTTTTTTTTTTTTCAATTTTAAAGTACATGCGAAATACATAAGTATATAATTACCAAATACATGTGTACCGAAAATAATTTTAACAAAAATAATATTGTATATGCATATAATTTTGGCAATAGCAAAACATTTCATGTGAAGAAGCCTTACTCTGAGCTAGTGACTTTTTTAGGACATTTAAAAAGCCGTTTTTCGAATTCCGGACATTAAAGCTGTGGGCTTCGTTTTGCGGCCTATTAAATTTTTTTTGCTGGGTCGTAGGACTTTTTTGGGCCCAAAACTCATTATTTCGCACATGATGGCCACGTGGAGCCCGAATGCGCACGTGGACACCACATCACCGAGCTAGAGACTTTTAAAGACATTTAAAAAGCTGTTTTTCGAATTTAGGACAATTAAGCTGCGGGCTGCGTTTTGCAGCCCATTAAGAATTATTTGGGTGCTTAGAACTTTTTTTTGACCCGAAACTCATTGAATGCGTACGTGGATGGATCGAAGAGACAGACGTCGTGGTTGAATTATTCTAGGGTTCCAATTGGGAATGCGGCTGAATTCGAAATATTATTTGAGAAATTGAACTTTGGGGAATAGAACTGAGTGTACCTCTATAGTTTTGGTTGGATTAGGATCTTGAAAGATAAAGGGGAAGAAAGAGAAAGGAGTCTGCCATTTGCTTCTCTCTCTAAAGAGAGGGAAGAGTGAGGGGAGAGTGATGTGGTATCAACGTGCGCATTCGGGCTCCACTTGGCGTCCACATGCGCATTCAATGAGTTTCGGGTCAAAAAAAGTTCTAAGCCCAACAAATAATTCTAAATGGGCTGCAACACGCAGCCCGCAGCTTAATTGTCCTGAATTCGGAAAACAACTTTTAAAATATCCTTGAAAGCCTCTAGCTCGGTGATGTGGTGTCCACGTGCGCATTCGGGCTCCACGTGGCCATCACGTGCGGCTCACGTGCAAAATAATGAGTTTCGGGCCAAAAAAAGTCCTACGGCCCAACAAAAAAGAATTCATAGGCCACAAAACGAAGCCCACAACTTTAATGTCCTGGATTCGAAAAAATGACTTTTTAAATGTCCAAAAAAGTCTCTAGCTCGTCTTAATCCTACTCGACAAGTTGAAAATATTTTGGGTTCAATACGAAAGTGGTCATATAAATGAATTATTAAATATACAAAAGTTAAAAGATGTGGCAGACAAAATATTAAGTCATTGTGTCATAAAACTTTAGACAAATATATCAACTTTAAACTACTTTAACACAACATATATATAAATAAATATTTATTTGTATTTATTGTTATTTATTAATAAATGAAGGTGTATTTTCTTAATCGAAACATGAAAAAATATGGATTATGATATAGAATTTATTTTTATTTATAACTTATCTCGAATCTGAACCATAATATTCATTTTTATCTAGATTTGTTGCTTAAAATATTGGTAGTTGCTAATAATATTTTGCTGCTTTACAGAATTACTGCATTGATTACACTGAACATGCTCCAACAACATTTAATTAAACAATCTACCAGAAAAAAAAAATGATTTTTAAAAAATTCAAGGAGGCAGCAAAAGTTTTTTCCCCTTTTTAAAATGTGGGTAAGATACTACCCACTAGGTAAGTTAAAATCCTTAGTGTGGCATAGTTGGGTCCAGTTTTTAACCTGTGGAGCAGCAGCTTAACATCTATAAAACAAATTCATCTATTTTAGATGTTAAGAGCAGCAAAAATGCAGCTTCCTTATTATATTTTTCTGATTCTCTTCTCATTTCTTCTATGGGGCTAATCATGCTTCATCAAAAATATCTACATACATTGTCCACATGGACAAATCCTCCATGCCTAAAGCATTCTCCAGTCACCATTATTGGTACTCTTCCCTCCTTAAGTCATCAAAATCAGTGGCTCGAACTTCCGATGACGCTGAAAAATCCGAGCCGAAGATAATCTACACCTACGAAAATGCCTTGCATGGATTCAGCGCAGTGATGTCGACAGACGAATTGCAAGTTATCAAGAAGTCGGACGGATTCATTTCCGTCTACGTGGACGATATCGTCACTCCCGACACCACGCATTCCTACAAGTTTCTTGGTCTCAACACTACTGCCGGAATCTGGCCTGTTTCCAAGTACGGAAAAGATGTGATCATCGGCATCATCGACACCGGCATTTGGCCAGAGAGTCCGAGCTTCAACGACGACGCGATGACTGAAATACCCTCAGGGTGGAAGGGAACTTGACAGGGAGGCCAAGACTTCAACTCAACACTCGGCAATAAGAAACTCATTGGAGCCAGATACTTCAACGCAGGATCTCGAGCATCAGATCCTACCCGAGACTACGTGTGGATTCAACGAGGGACGAGCCGTGGCAGCCACACCGCGTCCATAGCTGCCGGAAACTACGTGGACGACGTTTCCTACTTCGGCTACGCCCCCGGAACAACAAGGGGAGTAGCTCCGCGAGCAAGGATCGCAGCTCACAAGACCCTTGGATTCGGTGGCGGCTACGACACTACAACAAAAATGGATTTCTAGACACCAAAAAGTGCCTCAATATGTGTTCTATTGGGGCACTCCTTATTTTCGGGGCACTTTGTACATGTGCCTCCAAGTATCGTGTCCCAATAGAGTTGGAGACACTTTTTAAGTGCCTCTATATAAATAAATTACCCGACAATTTAAAATGCCCCGATATTGATTTCTAGAGGCACATAAAAATGCCTTTTAATATGTTTCGAAATATATTGATAAGTTTATAGGGATATTTGTTAGTGCCTTCAAATGAAATATCGGGTCACTTAATTGTATCTTTTGTTTAATTATCGGGGCAGAAATTGTGTAGCTTCAAAATTCGTTTTATGTCTCCATATTAATATATTGGGGCATTTATTTGTGTCTTTTGTTTAAGTATCAGGACGCAAAATGTGTAGCCGTAAAATTCGTATTATGTCGCCAGATTAATATTACAGGGCACTTATTCGTGTCTTTTGTTTAAGTATCGGGACGCAAAATGTGTAGCCGTAAAATTTATAAACACTCATTTTCGTAGCAACTAAGCTTGTTTATCTTCCCTTTTGCCTAACTTTACCCCTTAAATGTGATTTGTTTTGCATTGATTTCGATATCTTGGATTTGTATCACGTTTTGTGGAGTTTGTGCATGTGTGTAGGTAAATCGAGGTTCGTTAGGCCGGAATAAAAGGGTCAAACAAGTGCAGAATCGAAGAATCAAAATGAAGAAGTGAAAAATCAGACTGAAAAAGGAGCAAAAATGCAAACCGACGCCCCAAGATCCCAAATTGGCGATTTACATAGCTAAACCGACGGTTCAGGAGTGAACCGCCGGGTAAACTGCCGAAAAAAGCTGGAATTCAAATGATGTTTTAACCCAAATTGGCGGCCAAACCAGCGCCTGGAGGCCAGACCGCCGATTGGAGCGGCTCGATTTGGCGGTTTTCATATCAAAAATGACGATTTTGCCATTTTCATGTTTTTAATATCCATTAGCACTTTTTGTACCCTATAAAAGGGGGATTTAGCCCCAAAAACGCATCATTCATTATCATATCTTAATTTCCCCTTTCCAAAGTTACCTTTTCAAGTTTGTGTTAGGGTTTAATCATTGTAATCAAGTTTGGAGGCCGGATTTGGATTGCTTTGAAGATTTCTCTATTTGGGTTATTAGTATCTTTAATTATGCATTCAATTATCTTTTCTATTGTCATTTCTCTTCTTATGTCTAGCTAAATTCTTTTAGTTGGTTTTAGGGGACTTGTGTGATTCATTGGATGGTGGAATTTGATTATTGATGTTGTTTTGCTTTCTAATTTGTAGTCCATATTTCTTGGTGTTTGTTTTTCATGATAAAATAGGTGGCCTCTATTTTAGCATGCTTAGTATTTGTAAAAATGCTTAATCGGTTTTTATGATCATTGAATTCAAGTTTGTATGGTATGATTGATTGAAGGTCTTAGCGGAAATTAATCAATTCATAGAATGTTATAAATCTCGAGTGCTTTTGGGAGTCAACGCCTTGTCTTGAGTCTTAATCGAGATAGGCAAGTAGTTGATCAACTTGTATGTTCTTGTCGAGAGAGAGAGTGCATATGTTAGTGATATTTCACTAGAATTAGATTAAATTGGTTGAATGAATCATTAGTTAAATTTCCCATTGATTTGAGTTGAGCAAGGTCCCTATAACCGACCCTTTCTTACGTTGTCCTATTTGTTTGTTAATTGTTTAATTTCTCTTTGATTGCTATTCCTTGTCAATTTCTTATTTCTTTTAGTTTGAAAATCTCATGAATCATGACAATCTTAGAGTTTGAATAGTAGGAGAACGCATGAATTTTATTTCTACTAAAGTTCGGTCAAATGGTCCTTGAGAATACGATACTCGTTGCTATTTACTATAATTACCCGATTAAAGTGCGGATATAGTTGCTAGTAATTTAGTGATCAAAAATCCGTTTTATGTTCCCAAATTAATATTATGGGGCACTTACTTGTGTCTTTTGCTTAAATATCGAGACACAAAATGTGTAGCCACAAAATCCATTTTGTGTCCCCAGATTAATATTATGGGGCACTTATATGTGTCTTGAGGTCAACACATAAGACACTTATTTTATCATTCAAAATAAATTAGAGACAATTTTATCTGTAGTATAAAAAATTTATGCCCCGAAATAAGTATATAAAGGCACTTACATTTGCCTTGTATGACATATCTACATACAATCCTGTACAAATACAATCATATCATATCTTATTGATATATAAATAAATAATTCCACTCATATAACAAAAAAAAAAACTTTAATTTCTATAATGTCATCAACATTTCAATAACTAAACAATCCAAACGACAACTCGATATAAATGAAAAGTCATATCATTCATGTCCAACATCCACAAGAAAACCTAAATAGTCATATAGAGTTTCTTATCTTCTATAAGAATACGAAATGCAAAAATAACACCTTTATGAAGTCTTGTGATCTTGTTATTGCATCAATATTCATCTTCATCCAATGTCATCTGAATATTAAAAGACTAGCACATAAATCACCAACAAATTGTTAAAAAATATAATGGAAATCGAATAGCAATCGGTGATAAAGGCCAAACAATTGGTTTGAACCACTACCTCGCAAATTCCGGGCCCAAGATCCCTACCGTTTAGCTCAACATTTCCAATTGCTTTCACAATGCCAATTTCAACAATTTCATTCAAATTAACAAGACTTTTCAGCTTTATGTAAGCTCCAACCTGAAATTTGGAGCATAACAATGAAATAATTGAACATATGTATATAGTTGTTTGGTGTAATAAATAATACTATTTATTATAATTATCCTTATACGAATTGGACGACTGTTTGAACCAGATGAAGTATTATTGTTGTGGGTTGATACTGGAGCTCTTTGTGGCTCAGTTTGTCCATCCAAGTGTGATTTGCTAGACACCAAAGCTGTCAACTCTGCAACTTTTTATTTAAGTGCTCTCAATTCTTCCTTCTCTTCCATGGATTTTCTGTAAAGCTTATTACGACTAGGTCTCCCACCATGGATATCACTTGGCTTCACTCACATACCATACATGCACAATCATCCATCTTTATCCTTGCCCAATATCTTTGCAAAAGCATCATAAGCATCATGCACAACATTACAATCACTTGAATCTCCATCATCTTGTTTAAATAGTTCTTTCATTATTTCCTATAAAAATAAATTATAAAATATTATTGAGAACTACTTCACATATCAAGTTATATTCAAATACATTTAGATTGTAAAGACTACAAATACTTGAATAAAAGAAGAAAATATTAATATTTAAAGAAAAAAGTTAACCTAATTAGGTATCAGAGGAATCGAAGTTAATCACTAGGATGTCTCAAGTAGCCATCCTTAGTGCATTCTTCTTTGTGCCAACTCATGAATGATGCAGTTTTAGATGACATAAAAAGTCTCTGCAATCTAGGTTTTAAGGGAAAGTATCTCAAAACCTTTGCCGACACTTTTTTGTGCTTTAAAGATAGATCATCGGAACTTGGAGGATAATTTTCAGTTTCAATATATCTCGATCCATTGCAAACATGACATGTTACATCATTTTCATGCTCTTTCCAATACAACATGCAATCATTAGGGCATGCATCTATCTTGATATAATTAAGTCCCAATTCTCCTATTATCTTGTGCACATCGTAGTAACAAGTGGGTAATGATTCTGTCAAATCTGGAAATACCTCTTTTAATAATTCAAGAAGGATGGTGAACGATTTGTTAGATCATTTCCCAATAACTTTCAGATGAAAAAGTCTAATGATGAATTTTAGCTTTGAAAATTGCTTGCAGCCTGTATATAGTTCATGTTGAGCATCATCTATCAACTTGAAGAAAGCCTTAGCATGTTCATTCGGTTTATCTCTTATATTTTCATCATATGATTAACCCCAAAAGCATCATAAATCAAATCGTGGATGTCATCTGACATATTAAAAGGGTCATCTTGTTGAAAAAAACTAGGATTAGATGATGAAGAACCCTCCCCATGTGCAGTCCAATTAGTATAACCCTTCATAAAGCCATCAACTACCAAATGTTTTTCTGCAACTTCTCTATTTACCCACTTTGAGTTCTTACACCATTTGCATGGGCATATAATTATATAACAAATACTTACATTATGAAAAGCCATGTCAAGAAACCGGTTTAAGCCATTTTTATACTCAGCAAATAGTCTATGTTTTTTCATCCAACTTTTGTCTATTATGAACCTATGAAAAGAATGTTCTCATCATATCAATTATTACATGCACACTATCAAATAAGCTAACTACTAATTACCAAAAGTATTATTATAAAAAATAATAAGAAAAATTAAAATAATGAAAAATAAATACATGATGCTGTAAAGTACCACAACAGAAGCATAGTAGCTAAAAGAATTAAAGTGCTCATAAAAGACATAGAAAACTCACAGTAAAATTTGGATCGAAGGGAGCTAATTAAATGAGGATGAATGCAAACTCAAAGCTGCATTAATTAAAAACAATTGATCAGCTGCGTTCACGGTTCAGGGTGTTGTGCATCATGTTTTTAACCTTTTTATTTGGTTTATTATTTATATTTTAAATAACTAATAATTTCCCGGTTGCCAACTACACTTGCTGCCACATTGAAACAAATAACAAAATACTCCACAACTCATAGAATATCTTAAGAACTTATTCAACCAATACAAAGATCATATTGTGCAGTTAGCTATAACACCAATTATCAAATTCCAGTCAAATTTTAAATCATTAAAGATGAAACACTTATTAGCTAGTGCAAGAATACTAACCTTAATCCTTTTCAATTGAGAAGGAGAAAATCAAGAATGTCATGAGTTCTGCTCTTGGATAAAGAAAATATTGGAAGGCCAAAAAACTTAGTAGATCAAAGAAACAAAAGTATATTGACAATAGATGCCACACAAAGTACTCATATATAATATATGCATGTAATTCAAATACACACTAACAACTAAGTTCAAATATTCTTGGTAAATATTGAGTTTAGCATGAGAAACCACATAATTTAATGAAGTGAAAATCATAGTAATTTGAAAGAACATTCAAATATGCAGATTAATTAAAAATAAAATAAATTTACACAATATTGCCTTCTCTGAAGAAGATAATTCCTCTATAAGAACTAAAGAATAAAACAGTAAATGTAAAATACCAATATTTCTAATTCATTAACTAAAATCAGTAGAAAAACTACATTAGATCAAATTCGAAATTGTCCATCAAAGAATGCTTAATGACAATCTGCTATGTGTCTTTCCAAAACTCTATTCTAGGTAATTGAAGAATTCTTAAGTTTATCTTACAATAAGATAAGAAAAATTATCAGAGCAATATTGCATGATAATTAAAATGATAACATGGTCAAATTTCTTGCAAAATAATACTCCCTCCGTTTACAAAATAATGCCCTATTTCATCAATTATTTGTGTTCACTAAATGATGCCCTGTTTCGTAATTTTTATCAATATACTCTCATTACTTTATTAAAATCACTAACACTTGCCATTGATAACCCACCTCACATCAACTTTATTTCTACTTTTTTGTCATCCCAACAACTTTATTCCTACTTTTTTATCAATACTACCCCTTTTTTGTCATTACCACTGTTTTTTTGTCATTATCTCACTACCCCTACTTTCTAACTTATACCCACTAAAAATAACTTTATCAGCTTTCTTAATCTCTGTGCCGAGCATCATTTCGTGAATGGAGAGAGTAAGAGATTTGTACATTCAAGCTGAAATAAGATAGAGAGGTCATTATCCCAAATTCTGAAATCAACATTGCAATCCAAATCAAATAAAACTATTGAAAAAAAATCACAAATTATAGAGCCTTTGGTCAGGTTAATTATCTACTTTAAACCTACAAGTATCCTTGCATTCTTTGTATTTTGATTGTGATTATTCTACTTTACTTCTTAATTTTTATCAATACGGAAAATTATAAATATTAAGCAATAAATATGCCAAAACTCCTCTATTTTTAAAAACACCCACCATAATGAAGCTTCACAGACTATAAAAGTCTATTGGAAGAGAACCTCAAAGAATATAAAAACTTTTAATTCAGTCCTCTCTCTAAATCTCTCACTAGTGAATTTACCAATCTCACTTTTCACTATTAATGTGGAATTCGATTCCACCTCTTAGAAAGAATAGAAATTGGGGGAGATGACAGAAAAAAAAAAAGACGAACCAACCTCTCAATTTTATAGCTATGGCTGAGGCTCAATTAATAAAGCTCAACTAAAATTGAAAGGCCATTATTCTGATTTCTGGCGAATCTACAACAATCCCAAATTGAAATAAACTTATTAAAAAAAAAGATGCAAACTTTAGTCGTTTGATCAGACTCTAAACTCATTACCAGAGCACTTTTACAATGTAATCGATTCAATTTTGATTTACTAAATTGCTAACCTACTTTATATGAGTAATCCTGATGTGAACCTCGATCACACGCACGCGGAAGACTCGAACAAGATACGATAGATGGAAATCCCAAAACCTCCGTAACAGTTTCTCACAAGTGAACTAGGTGATTAGATCCCTAGAACCCAACGATAGGACGCTACGGCAACTCGGGGACGATGAATGACACACAACGAGGGATGATTGACTCGTTGATTCACCGGATAATGAATTCGACTTGGCAAAACCAAGAAGAACTCAAGAACTCTTCAAGAGAGAACAAAACTCACGAATTATATTATCAAAGTATGAAAAATGGCGTCCATTACATAGCCTCTATATATAGGCGAAAATCAAACCCTATTCTAAGAAGGAAACTACTTAACGGATGGGCTTATAATAATAACCCATGAACTAATTAATAAAACAAGCCCAAAACGATAATAATAATAAAACTAACACTAATGGACTCAACTAAAACGAAAATAAATAATTAAGTCTTCAAAACAAAATAAGTCTTCAAACTTGAGCCCATTCGCACATGATAAGATTAATGTAGCTCGGACCATTCAACTCGCCAACTTCGATAGGCTTCTTCATCAACTCTTGATTCCAAACTTCTTGAACTAAACCCATCAAGCTCTCCTTAAATTTCTTGGCTCGAGATCTTGTAACTGGTCCAATAGGAACATGCACCGGATCTTGCACCAACGACGATCCTTGGACTCCATCAAAACCAAATAACAACAAAATATTTTAACCAAATGCAAATGTCACAGCCCCAAATCCCGAGGGACGACCGAAGCCGGGGTGCGACTGGGATTGGATTAAAGAAGCGGGGAAGAACGGGGCTGACTAACTAAACATACATAAAAGACAACATACAATCAATGAACAAGACTTTACTAATATAAAGGAAGACAACATACAATCAATGAACAAGACTTTACTATGGTACGCTCGCACGCGGCCAAGGGCTGGCTCTTCCGAGCGGTAACACGAGTCCTAGCCATCCTACAAAAGTTTTAAGGAAACACGGATCAGTAACAGGTATGGAAATAACTTATCTCAACGAAATACTTAAATTACAAAATGAACATTCCTTATTCAATTGTAACATCACCACTTAAGACAACCACTTATCATAACTTCTAGCAATTCAAGAAATTGCACTCAACAATATATAATTAAAATTAAAATTTCAAGACTTTTATTTCCATTCTTATCTTACTTTAATTCTTTAGTACTTTCTCAACAACATTTCTTAACGACTCTCACTTATTAAAACAAAGTACGTTTACTTTGTTCATGTTACTTATTCAAAAGTAACATCCACTCATAAAAGAATTTGTCGTTTACGACTCTTGATATTCATACTAGTTGTAGTCGTCGCTCAAAGACGAAATATGGAAGAAATTCCAAAAGAAAATGGAATTTAACTTAGAGAATAACTTTTCTGGAAACTAAGTTCCACTTGTCGTCGCTAGAATCGGGCGATCGATGGAAAAATTTGATCAAGCTTCGTGCTCGACTTCTAATAATTTATACGATTTTCTTCGTAAAGTTCGTTCAAGGCGAACCCTACTGAAACACGATACGAAAAGAAAACGGAATGACGTGACACGAATGACGTCATTTAAGTTACTTTCACGTAAGTAACGTTCACTTATTTTATTTGGCTTTGATTCCCTTTATTCTGTCTTCGTCGTCTCGTTCAAATCTTTCTTAATTCGAAGCTGAAAGCTTCTCAACGTCTAATAGTTCCCTTCGTTTACTAACACGATTTACCGAATCATTTTTATTTCATTTTCCTCGCAGGAAATTCTTGTTTGAATTTTTAAAATAAAGTTCGACTTTGCCGAATCTTCATCCATGTCACTTAACGCACGTGACATTCGTCAGTAGAAGTTCTCCTCGTGTCGGGGATCTCCTTTCGAAATCATTTCAGAATAACGTTTCTTAAAAAACGTCTAAATTCTCGAAGAACCGGAAAAATCCCTAAAATCCGACTATATTCTTGTGTCCAAAAATTTTTTTCAAAAGAAAGAAATTATCGCGCAAATAATTTCACATAAGATAGTACTCGTACTATCACATAATCACATAAAGTATAAAAATTATACTTCCATAATATTCTTATTTTTGGCACAAAACTCATTCTCATTCTCAATCTCATTTAATACTTGCTCATAAAATTTCTTATTTAAAAGAAATTACATAATTAAAATTCTTTTCTTTTCCTCGTTGAGTCGACGTAGCGGGAGGTTGAGTTGACATCTACATTCTCAATCTTAGTGTCATAGTCTAACTCTTATTTTTTACTTGAAAGAAGACTCTGATCTAGAGTATATACAAATACTCTGTCCTATGACTCGAAAGAAGACTCGATATAGAGTACGAACGAATACTCTATATTATTACTCGAAGGAAGACTTGTATATAAATACCACTCTGTGATATTACTAGAAGGAATGACTCATACTAAGAAAGAATGACTCATAACCAGAGCAGGAAACAAACTACTGCTCCGATACCACTTTGTGGTATTACTGAAAGAATGACTCAGACTAGAAGACTGACTCGCAACTAGAGCAGAAAACGAACCTCTGCTCAGATACCACTTTGTGGTATCACTAAAAGAAAGGACTCATACTAGAAAATTGACTTACCACTCTGTGGTATCACTAAAAGAATAACTTGTACTAGAAGATTGACTCATAAGCAGAGCAGAAAACGAACCTCTGCTCTGATACCACTCTGTCACAGCCCCAAATCCCTAGGGACGGCTGAAGCCGGGGTGCGACTGAGATTGGATTAAAGAAGCGGGGAAGAAGGGGGCTGACTAACTAAACATACATAAAAGACAACATATAATCAATGAACAAGACTTTACTAATATAAAGGAAGAGTTAATCGCGAAGGATTACTCGACAAAAGTACTCCATAGTATCTAAGTTCAAGATTACAGACTTATACTACAGTGATTTAATAATGTACACATTCTCAAAAGACTTAGAGTTTTGCAGCGGAAATTAAGTCATAGCTAAAGCATCCTAACTTCTCAACTCAACTTCAACCACCGCCGCTCTCGTCGCTTCAACCTGCACATTTAGAAAACACATGCATGGCTAAGTACGAAAGTACTTAGTGGGCACGATGCCGAAATCATAATCATAAGTATAGATAATTTGGCATTTCATAATTTGTAGCACATCGGGGTTTTATTTGAAATTAGCCCGTGTCTATTAAACATTTTCTGACTTATTTTCAAAATTTACTCGGCCGAGCATTTTCTGGTATGCTATGTTCAAATCTTGACCAAATCTCATTCACCGTAGTTGGTACCCTTCAACAGGGTATCACATACACCACAGGTTACAAAGTGCACTAACTCTGGAAAGCACTTAATAGCTAACTCAGAGCCGATCGTTAGTTAACCTATTTAGATTAACTCTAAATCTGGAAAACACGAATGTTAACTCAGATAGGTACAAGAGAACTCACATAAAACATAAAACAGTTCATGCCATAATTATCACTTTGAAAACACAGATATCAAAGCGATAAAGAAAGGTTTTCGAGCATTGCTCGTTTTATTTTATATGTAAAAGCCCACCTTAGTGTTTACAGAACTAAGTACTAGCTTCCGATCTTCTGATCTTCCATCCTTTCCTTACTGCTGGCTTCCTCCTTCATCGTAAAATAATAACACTTTAACATCGATCGTAAAAGATAATCGATCATAGAAAATCGAATTAGGTTTTAGTCGTTTCATTTCTTTAGGCATTTGCACGCTACTAGATTCATTTTAGTTAAACGGGAAACGAGACTTGAACAAATCTCATTTAGAACTCGAAAGGTCTCATACTCGACTCTTAGGTCAGTAGAGAAGGTAGTCGTCAACTTATTACGGCTTAAACGATCGAAAGAAACTAAGTTGCGAAAGAAACAACTTAGGAAAACAATTTCTGCAAAATCACTGCGCAAGGCAGTAGTACTGGGGACTGCCCAGAACAGAGGAACTGAAAATAGGGGATGAGCCCTATACCACTAGAAAGCTTGGGAAGTCTAGTTTACGCTCCAATTTACGGATCTCAAATTTGATAAACGAGCTAGAAGATATTACAGTTTCCGGAAAGGGTCGCAAAACTGCCGTGCTAACCCTAGTTGCTCGATAGAATCGACGTATAACTTCCTAAGTTCATTCTAAGTTCTCGTATTCGATTTCTCATGAAACTACACTCTCAAGGCAGTCAACACGTACTCTCGTACGTGATGAACTCCTTTTCAAAACTCATTTATAGCCACGACGGTCACACCTCGTCGTTCCAACTACCATATACTAAACCAAAATCAAGTTAACAAATTCTCGTTCTAGTTCTCGACTATAACTACAACTCATATTATAATAGCTCGAAAGCTCACGTCGTCAACTACAAAGTTATTCCTTAGTCCATCATAAACAATATTATCAAGTTAAAAATCTTACTCGACTTCTCGGTTATTAATTACGACCACTTGTTCGTCTCTTATGAGATTTCAAAAGTTATCGGATTTCGCTCAAATTTTACGTCATCAAACATCATCTAACATAGATCATTATTATATACAACATCACCTCATAACATTACTAAATCTCAACTTAGATCGAGTTCTTTGTCTCTTACGACTCACAAATTATTTTTAGAAAATTCCAATTAAATTCATAACATCAATTAATATCATTAACAACATTATTTCATCAACAAATCCTCAACTAGATCAACTACATGCAAACCCCTAATTCTTTCAAAATTTTCGGTATTATCAAGCATGTGGGGTGGGGGGGGGTTGATTTTCTTCATCGATTAACAACATTAATCCACTTAATCATACTACTAAAACATCAATTAATCAATTCAAGTCTCATTACACAATAAATTGAGAAATTCCCAATTCAAACCCTAAACCCTAGAATCGGTTTTCATCCATATATTAGGGGATTCAATTTCTTTTTGTTCTAATCACTAATTGAACACCTCTTAAGCATGATTATACCATCAATTGAAGAATTCAAACATCCTACATGTTTGCCCCAAATTTTCGGTACTTATTAGGAAAATAGGGTTCTTGATTTCTTTCAATTTTAATCCCTAAATATCATATCTAACACATCTAATTACACTAATCGAAGATCAAACATCTAATTCATCCACACAAGAAAATCGATCCATCTTGAAAATAAAAAGAAAAGGAATCCAATTGGATAGAATTAGAGAGGAGGTGAATACCTTGAAGTTTAATGAAGGAAGTTATAGAATTCGATGGTTGGATGATGACTTGTGTGAAATCCTTGCTCCAAGAACTTGAACTCTTCAATGGTGATGGAAGAAAATGGAAGAGAGAGTATAGTGTGTGTGTTCGGTTTTTTTTTTTGGGGGGGGGGGGGAGGAATAAGGAAGATGACTACATTATGTTATGATACGTATTAACTTAATAGGTGTAAAGTGTTAAGTGAAATATCTAAGAGTGAGTCATAGGTAAAATACTATATAAAACATGAAATATCATGCTTATGTGTGGGTGTGTGATGTCGGCTAGAGAGGAAAAAAAAAGGAAATTACGCGCTTTTCCGGCGCGATACGACGTTACGGAAATCGAACGACGAAAAACGTAGCTCGGCACAAAATCGTCAAATTCCGATTCGTCCAAAAATTCTAACGTATTAAACTTAATCGGAAAATAATATTTAAAAATTTTAATTCCGACAAAAACTCGGGACGACACAGTCCGAGTTTCGCCCGGAAAATCATAAAAACGAACTTTCTCGGGCGAGTTCGTATCGCGATTTCGTGAATGTAAAAATCGGACGGTTTTCCGATCTGAGTTCAAGAACTAAAAATTTTTCGTACGCGATAACCCTAAATACAGTAGTCATCTAACTGACTTCCGTAATTTTTTTTTGGAAACGGATTTCACCGTTGGTCTTAGAATTCAAAATCGTAAACTTAGGCGTGCAAAACCATTTGTATTATTAATTTTAAATTTTTAAGATCGTACGGAAATTTTGGGGTATTACAGCAAAAATCACAAGACTTATAATTCATCTGTCTCTCTAAATCTCTCACTAGTGAATATACCAATCTCGATTTTTGCAGAATTCGATTCCACCTCTTATTCTTGTGAAATTCGATTTCACCTCCTAGAAAGAATAAAAGTTGGAGAGAAGACAGAAAAATCAAAAGAACCAACCTCTCAACTCGACGGGCACAGGCCTCCGACTCGGCGAGAACAGGCTGCGTTGATCTCTTGGTCGATCTCTTGGGAGATGAATTGCGTCGCCGTTATCTCAAGCAAAAGAATTAAAGATAAATAAAAAGACTTTGCTTTTGATAGAGAAGGGTTTATCTCTCGCTGTTATAAAATAGTGATGAAATACGAGCAAAAACTTAATTGGCAATTCCGTTGAAAGTGAATTTTGTACGTGCCCCATTAAATTTATAAAATTTAATAATTTTAGACAAATGCCCCACTAGTAAATTTTGAAGGCATTTAATAAAATGTGCTTCTAAACTAGTGTCGCAAAATCTATATTTTGTTGTAGTGTGAATTTGATATGTTAGCCGGGATCGACCAGGTCGTCGCTGATGGGGTTCATATAATATCCTATCCATAAATTACCGCCGAACTAATCTGTTTGCGAATCCGATTGCAGCAGCTACCTTTGGTGCCAGAGAAAGGGGCGGTCATAGTGTGTACGTCGGCAGGAAATCGGTCCCAACATCGCGACGCTTCGTGCCGGAATCCCTTGGGCTGTGGTGGTTGCATCGGGAACTGTTGATAGATGGTTTGCTCGGACTATTACACTCGAAATGGCAAAACCATCACTGGACATACTATGTTTCCTGCAAGGGCCTCTGTTATGAACTTGCCCCTCGTCTATAATCAGACCTTGTCTGCCTGCAACTCAACGGAATTATTGAGAGACTCACCCCAATCCGGAATTGTTGTCTGCAATATAGCAGACTATTATCTGGATATACCTTTTATTTATCTACCTGATTCAAACTTCCGAGCAGTTGTTATCATTTCGGATGATACCAGCATACTCCGATCCGCATCATTTGAATTCCCGGGAGCCGTAATCACCCAGAGAGAAGGTGCACAACTTATCAATTACATATCAAATAGTGCGGCGCCAACCGCAACCATACAATTCCAGCAAACAATAATCGGGGCAGAGCCACGGGTAGCTCCGGCGTTATCCGGATCCTCATCAAGAGGGGCCGGGCAGAGATACAAGGGCATCTTGAAGCCCGACATTATGGCGCCGGGCGTGCTAATTCTAGCCGCATATAGTCCTCGCGCTCTAGGACCAAGGATAGGCAGAAACATTTTTCTGTCGAGCGATTACTCTCTCTTGTCGGGCACATCGATGGCTTGTCCTCACATTGCTGGAGTCGTCGCGCTTCTTAAAGCCGCTCACCCCAGTCCGCCATGATGACAACTGACCATCTCGATAGCACCAGACAACCCATCAAAGACCAGGGCCCAGGCCTACAGTCTTTTTCGAGATGCTACACCGCTCGGCATGGGATCGGGCCAGGTAGACCCGAACCGGGCGCTTGATCCGGGCCTCATATACGACGCGTCACCACAAGATTTAGTAGACCTCGTTTGTTCAATGAATTTCACTCGTGAGGAGACTGAAACCATCACATGATCGAGGTACAATTGCTCGAGGCCGTCGTCGGACCTCAACTACCCCTCCTTCATTGCTCTCTTCAACTTCGACCAAAGAGGAATGACATTCATCAAAACATTCAAACGGACCGTAACGAATGTGGGAAACGGTGCAGCCACGTATAGAATGAAACTCGAACAACCTGCTAATACGACGGTTAGAGTACAACCGCAAACTTTGGTTTTCGGAAAGAAATATGAGAAGCAGAGCCATTCCTTAAGCATTCGTTATAGGGGCGATATCGAGTCGCCCTACAGACAGGGGTCGGTCACCTGGGTTGAGGCGACCGGCAAGTACACCGTCAGAAGTCCAATTGTGGTTTCGCCTGGAGTTGATAATTACGGTTAGTTTTTGTAATATTCCTATAATTCTGGTGGCTGAAGATCAATTAATGTAATCTAATAATAAAAGTAAGTTGTGTAAATTGTAATAATTGTTGAGGCTGATACGCCTTCCTTCTTCCGGCCAGCTGATTAATTTTATGGCACTTTTCTGTACTAATAAATTAAAATAGGAAAATCTACACTCCATCTGGAGCAGTCTACGTCTTAATTGTGCATCTTATTGTCTATATCCTATCATGTTTATGATTTTCAAAGGAGAAATACTCTCAAATAACATAATCCATTCACTCTAAAATGATCGATATTATAAGTATTCTTCCAACAATTCCCAAACTATTCAATTTTTTACTTTAATTTGACATGGGTTAGTTATGAGTGGATAGAAATGATAGATTTGAATTTGATGTGTATGGATTTGGATCATTCAATTATTTGTCTTTCACAAATTATCATAGGGACTTGTGGATTTGAATTTGTCGGCTCTCTCTCACTTTCCAAACTTTATTTATCTTTTTGTTCCTATTGCATCTGGTTTGTGTAATCTATTAAAATCTATTATATATTAAAAAGTGAGTTTTTAATCAGCACTTAATTTCAAATTGATTTGCAACGGTGGCAATTTTCTACATTCTATAATAGGCATATGGACTAGTTTTATTGGTTTGAATCGTACGTGTGTTCTCTCACTCATAACCGCTTGCTCAAGATACTAAGCAACAACAATCAAATCGTCCACCTCAAAATAAAAATCCCAACTTCTACCTATATCTAAATCGATATGCCAATTATTATCTCGAAATCCGACGACCACACGGCAAATTATCGCAACAGAGCTCAAGTCCCATGAATGCATCTGCAAAATCCAAATAACTATGGAGGAATCATGAATCCATCGTGTCCTGAAAAATCTCATCTTATTGTCTTCATGAAGGTATTCTTTTAATGTCAAAATACTTTCATTAATCAATTAACTGTAATAACAATGGAGGCAATTTTCAATGGCCACTTTCTGCATTTATGATGAAATTTAATTCCTCAAACTGCTGACGGCAGCGTCGAGTCCTTGACAACCACGACCTTGGCCGGACATGGTTGGCTGCCTATGACACACAAATTGTTTGACTATTGCCACAGTCAAATTTCCAAAAAATCTTTCGATTCCGATTTAGTTCACGTGTTTCGTTACGATGCATGGGTGTTTTGAGAGAGTGATATCCATAAAATTCCATTTACAGGACAATGAGTGCATGATAGGAAGAGTTGCGGAACAGTTTCTAGCAAAATCGAAAAGAAATGTGTGAATTTAGAAGTTTGAGGAGTAACTACAAAAATTTGAGAGCATTTCCTTAATTTCAAGTTATTTCTGTTTAATTATTTGTTTTTTCACACTATGAATTCGGTTTTCTTTTGGAATTTGCAGGAAGGAGTGTTGTCTGTAGTGTCAAACTCTTATACGTATATTGAGAAGATACCATGCTATGTACTAAAATCATTAAGTAAATAGGTGCAACGCTGTTGCAACAAAAAATAAGTTGAAGATTTTATAGGAAGACTGCAGGATTGAGTTGTGATGAGTGAAGATTGTTTATGGATCATCAACTGTAATTTGTTTGAAATTTCGTTGTTTGTGCTTTCTTAATTCAGTGAAATTTGGTTTAAGAACATTGTTCTTGAGTTTGTTTTAGTATTGAATAATGATGATTGCTCTCATTCATTTGCAGTCTGCTCTTTGACTAAATTGTTGTTTTTCAATGAAACATGTAGCTCTTATGGTATTCAAGGTGTCCAGTGTTCTTGCTGCTAAAGGAACGTTAAGAATCTATGGTGACTGTTGCATTTTTAATTTTGGCATATGATTAAACCTGCGCTGTTTCCAGAATTTGATACTACAATTAAAATTATGTAGCTGCAATAAATCTATTGGGCCTTATCTGATGTACTATTGAGTTGTGATTTCAAAGTGGACATTCTTTTGTATCAATTTCTACTTTTTTTTTATACATGTTTTGGTTCGTAAAGTATCACTTTCCTCCCATTTGAGCATGAAATCACTAAATGAGAATAACTTTACCTATGAAAGAATACGTATCTTTAATGAGAGGTCTTGGATCCAATTCCGCTTGCAAGCGGTGTATTTTATTTCCTACCTTATGGTGGAGTAGTTATCAACTTATCATACGTACCCTGCGTAGTGGTGTAATGGTCCCATATTGTGGTGTAGAGGTCCCACTTATATGGGGGTGTAGCGGTTTATTTGATTATATAAATATATACCTTATTGTAATTCAAAAAAACAATTAGTTTTATTTTTCATTAAATCAACTTTTCTATGAAAATTTTATAATCTCAATTTTTTTTCACAGTACTAACAAATTCTACAATCAAACATTTGTGTTTTGTGCACAATAAAAATCTTAAATCGAAGTTTGAGTAGTATTATATATATACACTATATATGTGTGTGCATATTTTCAAATTTATTATGCTTCGATAGTTTTAATAATTTATTTATATACTTTGTAATTCCTTTAAATATCTATTACAATTTTCAAATGCAAATTAATTTGAATGATAATTATGTTGTCTGGAAGGAGTTTGCAGGACTTTCAAGACATGCCTTATCCAAAATCTGAATTTTTTCATAATGATGAAAATAGTTTGGTAAATGATGAAATGAGATATGACAGGAATATGTTGATGGAAGAGCACAAAACTTTGGTTGATAAGCTTACAGATGAACAAAAAAATGTTTATGAAGAAGTCATGGGCGTTGTTTATTCTTTACATGGTGGAATATTTTTTGTATATGGATATGGAGGCATGGGAAAAACTTTTATTTGGAAAACACTTTCTGCTGCTCTGAGATCAAAGGGTGAAATTGTTCTAAATGTTGCCTCAAGTGGTATTGCATCTCTTCTTTTGCCTGGTGGTAGAACTGCTCATTCACGTTTTAGAATTCCAATCAATGTCAATGGAGATTCTACTTGCAGTATCAAACAAGGAAGCCAACTTGCTGAACTTATTAATGTAAGCTTATTATTTGGGACGAGGCTCCAATGATGCATAAACATTGTTTCGAAGCTGTTGATAGAAGTATTCGGGATATAATGCTATCTGTGAACCCATTGAATGAAAACAAACCTTTTGGAGGTAAAACAATTGTTTTGGGAGGAGATTTTCGTCAAATATTGCCGGTTATACCCAAAGGAAGCAGACAAGATATTGTTCTTTCATCAATTAATTCTTCATATCTATGGGAAGACTGCAGAGTTCTTCATTTAACAAAAAACATGAGACTCGACCGCAATGATTGTTGTCATGAAGCTATGAAATTGAAAGAATTCTCGGATTGGATTGCCAATATCGGTGATGGAACTATAGGAGGTGCTAATGATGGTTATGCTGAGGTTGACATTACAGATGATATTTTGATAAAATGTTGTAAAGATCCGATTGCAACAATCGTTAGCAATACTTACCCTTTTTACATGACTAACATCTCGGATACAAGTCTTTTACAAGAAATAGCGATATTAGCTCCAACTTTAGAGGCAGTGGAATTTGTTAATCAACATATGACTTCTTTGAGCAAAAGAGAACACCAGTTATATCGAAGTTCTGATTCTACATGCAAGTCAGAATCTAATACCGATTTGTTTCAGCAAGTACATACTCCTGAGTTCTTGAATACAATAAGATGTTCTGAAATACCAAATCATGAATTGATTTTGAAGATTGGAACTCCTGTCAACATGACAAACATAGATCATGCTAATGGATTATGTAATGGGACTCGATTGATGATAACAAAGCTTGATACTCATGTCTTGGAAGCAAAAATTCTTACAGGGGACAGTGTCGAACAAAAGGTATTGATTCCAAGAATGTCTCTGACTCCAGCCGATCCAAGATTGCCATTTAAGTTCCAGAGACGTCAATTTTCTCTTATTTCTCTCATATGCAATGACAATCAATAAGAGCCAAGGTCAATCGTTGTCTCACGTTGGTTTGTTTTTACCAAAACCTGTTTTCACACATGGTCAACTATATGTTGCTGTTTCGAGAGTACGTAGTCGTAGTGGTTTGAAAATTTTAATTGGGCACGAAGAAAGTATTGATAGCACATTCACTACTAATGTTGTGTACAAGAAAGTGTTTCAGAATTTGTAATTTTTCATTATCTGTATCCACTGCTAATGTTGTGTACAAGGAATTGTTTCAAAATTTGTAATTTTTTAGTTATTGATTATGGACATTATGATTTGGAAGTATTTCAAAATTTGTAATTTTTCATTTTCTATTTATGAACATTTTGATTTTCAAGTAGTAATTATGATATTTATCATTTGTTTATTAGTTAACATATATATATATATATATATAGCATATATATACACACTACTCATACCTTCTAACTTATTTCATATAGATATTTAATGTATGAAATTTGAATTAGTCATTATTAATTCACGTCTGCTTCAATTAAATTAATATTCCGCACCTTTGTAAATTATTCTTAATTGTATTATTAAGGAAATAACTCTTTCATAAAAACTATAAACCGTGCATCGCACGGGTGCGAGTACTAGTATATATTAAAGAGGGAGTTTCCAATCAAATATCAATTGCAAATTGATTTGATCTCAATAGCGATTTTGTAATGAAAAATTAATTTAAGAGCAAGAATTTTAGCAGTAATGTGAACATAAAAAAAAACTTCCGTTTGGTGATAAATCGTGTGTCCCACTTCTTACAACAAATCCTATAACTCAAGCTACAAAAGCTTTTGCAAAAATGTGGATAATTTACCTAACTTGTAAAATTCCAAAACAATAAAATAGAGAGTTGGACTTGGGTGTAGACATTTCCATTATGGAGCTGGGTCTGACTCGATCCAGTCAACCCGAGTTAACGCTCTTTGACTTTTTTTTTTCAAGTTTTTTTTCGGTGGAGCCTTCATCTTCGATTTTACGGTTCCGTCTTCGCTCAGATTACTAATATAAGCATAATCGGCGGGCAACAATTTGGAATTTTTGGCTCGCTCCGAAGTCTTCGGCTCCCCTCGTTCCAATCTTGACCAAAGAAGAAGCAGCAAACAAAATATTGAAGAGACAAACAACAAAAAAGAAGGAAAAAAAAAATCTGGAAAAAAATTTCTGAAAAAAAAAAAAATTACTGTAACGCTTGAGACTCATGCGCGCGCGCCGTGTCTTGATGGGTCGGGGCGGGTTGGGTCGGGCGTCTCTACGGTAGAGAATATGTACAAGAGTTTTGTTCTAAAATAAAATAGTGGCCTAATTCCATAGTCCATGTTATTGCTAAATTAGCCCATGGAATAATTACCAATTAGATAAAGTTGATACTGAAAGATTTGAACAACGCAAGGCAAAGAATGGAGAAGTGATTTCTCATAATGGTTCAATTTTCAAAATTTTTGGTGGATTAATCATGTTGGCCTAATGTAATAGATTTAAGGTTGAACTCAATCAAATCCGACTCATGGTAAGTTGCATCAAACAATTATCCATGACTAATGTTGCAGGAGGTTTTATTAATTTTCAAGATGGTAAGTGAAGTTGAGGAATTGAGCGATGACACTTTTATGCGGATTGTGGAACACCATTTTTGTTTTTATATTGCATTATCATAGTATTTGTTGTATCAAATTTCTTCATATTCAATATATATATATATAGAGAGAGAGGGCATGTCTATATTTGTATTACTTCATTGAGTTACACTCTTGTGCAGATATATGCATGGTGGAGATGGACCCGACCCGACTTGAACCAGGTTTGACCCGATCAACCTGCCCTTTTAATATATTTTTTTTTATTTTTTTAATTTTCAGTTTATTTTTCCTCTGCCTTCGTTATGGTAACTAATATAAAGATAATCGTAATGACAATAATTTTGATTTTTCGGCTCGTTCTGAAGTCTTCGGCTCCCCTCGCTCGAATCTTGACCAAAGAAGAAGCGGCAAACAAAAGAAAAGGCGGAAAAAAAAATCTGAAAAAAAATAGGCGTGTGAGATACACGCGCGGCGCGTCGATCTCACGCGTCGGGTCGGGCCGGGTGTAGATCTGCACGATGTAAAATCTGCACCCAAATTTTTGCCTACTTCATTTGTTGTTTTATGTAGAGTAAAATTTTACATTGACATTGAATTTTTCAATTTGGTGTTGAACTGATCAAATTAGGCTTTCTCGAAATCACTATGTATAATTAGATGTTTTAATATAATATTTTAAAATTACATTCACAATATTTTTTATATTCACATTTACATTTATTTATTTGTACATTATAATTTTTTGTATTGCTTTTAATATAATATAATGGCCGTGCATCCATGGTGGACAAATACTAATCCAAATTTAATAGGAACTTTCG
Source organism: Schizonepeta tenuifolia (assembly GCA_029490685.1). Taxonomy (NCBI): domain Eukaryota; kingdom Viridiplantae; phylum Streptophyta; class Magnoliopsida; order Lamiales; family Lamiaceae; genus Schizonepeta; species Schizonepeta tenuifolia. The sequence goes on along the minus strand of CM055958.1, from coordinate 105,864,251 downwards.
TTGATATTGATTATGCTGAACAGGCCTCAACAACATTTAATTTAGTAAGCAGAGAAAAGCGCCGTCACTTGCTGCTCTATCAAAATGTTGATCTTTATTTATGTCAAAAAATTTTCAATTTTTTTTTTCAAAAATTCAAGGAGCCAAAGGCAGCAGAACATGGCAAGTTCAGTGTCTTTGAGTGGATAATGACGATGAATACACATCTAATTAACATAAACAAGTTTTTATTATGAAATTTAGTACTACATCCTTAATATTATATTATTAATCCTGATGGAATGTAGAATAATGTTTTTTTGGTATCTTTGTTTTTTATTCTGGATAAGATAGTGGCAAGCTAAATCCTTGAATCCAGTTTTTTATTCTGGATTGAGACATGAATTTGCTCTTTTCCCCATCTTCCTTCAACTGCTAAAATACCATCTTCTGCCCATGAGTTTTCTAGACAAAAACTTTCCTTCTTCCAGATGTTGAGCAAGCCTCCATCACAACCCTAGCTTTCTTGAATACCCAATCAATATCTTGATTCCCGAATAAAACTTCACACTCTTTGCTAGACACAGATTCTGCTTTAGTTTCTTGTAAACACATTTTCACCTAAACCCTAAACCCTTAGACTATTTGAGCCGGTCTCAAGATCAACTGCTTTTTTTTTTCACATATATATATATATATATATATATATATATATAATATTAATCTTATTTATCATTATAAATACTACTATTTTCACCTCAATTTTCACACTATTATTTATTCTTCAAATTATTCATCATCCACTTTTCAAATCTTTCAGTCTCATTTCTTCATCTCTTCCAATCTTGTGAAAATAGATCCCAACATTTCATTTTTGTCAGTGTGATTTCCCAACATGTCCGACGATGTTTATGTCTACACGCCGACGGGGCTTAATTAGTGTTTCTTTTTTCTTAATTTGAATGAATGTAATTTTTAAATTTTTATTAATTAATTTGGCGACGATTTGGACCTTTACAAGAATAGTCATTTATTTTAATTAAATATTTTTTATTTTAATTAATGTAATATTTTATTTTATTTGTATTAATGTAATGTTTTATTTTATTTTTATTAATGTAATTTTTGGAATTTATTTAATGAAAATTTTTAATTTTATAATATTAAAGTTAGAAATACCGTCGAGGGATGCCGATAGCCTTATTTAACTCACATCAAAACTCACCTTTTCACTATTCTCTAATTTTAATTCATAATCCATTAAGAATAAATTTGATAAAAATAAATTTCCATTAATATGTGTTCACAGCTCTAAAAAGAATTACATTTTCAATATGAGGGAGTATTATATTAATTGCAAACGCAATAATTGTATCTGAAAGTGAGAAGGGCCCCCAACACGTATCATTTCCATGGCAAATGTTGAGTGGTATATTTTGATTTCTAGATAATATATTATTTTATGTAATTTGACACTGGTTACTTTCTTTCAACAGGTGAAGGTGCTACGAGATATTGATTGACCTATCAATTTTTAAAGTCAGCGATAGTCAAAGATATTAGAGCATTCACAGCAGGTTGAGTAAAATCTAGGTTAAGCGTTGGAAAGCGTGATTTTAATGATTGGTGGTGTTGAGTAAGATCTAGGTTAATTTTTTCACAGTAGTGGAGTTGAGTAAGACCTAGGTTGAATCGCCGGGAAACGTGATTTTAATGATTGAATATAATTAGATGAACTGGTGTGGTGTGTGGTATGGATGAAGAGGTATATATAGTGAATTTGTGTGATGTATCCATTGATATAGCCGTTGATTTTTTTTTTATTATTTTAATCAGTAATTAAAAAAATAATAATAATAAGACGGACCAATGGGGACACGCCACGTATCCCCATGTTGCTGCCACACCGGAGTCGATGGTGGTGTCGATAAATCGACACCGTCATCAACCTACCCTTCGACCCACCCTATGTCGATGAGGCCACAGCGGCGTCGACGCCGCGGCGCTCAACACCGGTGTCGACCCCGGCGCTCGATGTCCGTTGTACATGCTCTTAGTAGCAAGCAGTTGCCATAATTACTAGACCAATTTTCACCTAATGCCGACTAGTATCATAAACTATACATATAAGGACCATGCTCACCTTTATACATATCTATTGATATTCCAAACAGTTAGTTGTTATGCCATGCCATTTCAGGCGAAGAAATATTTTTGGAGTTTTCTTTTATTTATTTTTTTGAGTAATTAAAATGTTACTATCATTTAATCAAATCTTAAGCATTAATGACAGCTACGCATAGAAAAGTATACTAATTGAGGAAAGGCAAAAGCCTCCAATTTATACTTTTCCTTTATATATATATATATATATACGTGATTAGGATATCTACTTGCATGATATGTGGACCTCTCGACCAACTTTATATCCAAATTCCTATACTGAAGAAGATATTTCCATATATATGGGCCAGAGGCGGCTTCGGTTTTATATATCATCTGTATCATATCTCGGCCACTTGGAAAAGTCTCAATTTTAACATTATTTTCTATGATTTAATTCTAATTAACATAATAATATCAATGATTTTTAAGGACATTAATGCATGATAATCACAACGTATTTTCTGTTCGACTGCTATTCGTTCGTTATAACATCAATAATATGAAGAAATTGGTAAGAAGAAATGTATGACTCGATGATATACGTGTATACATATTATATAAGAGCCATTGATTTCTATAATTGGTTTGAGATTATTGCAATTACTTAGCCAAATCCGGACCCATAGCTCATTTAATTATTTCTCTTTCATACAATGTCATGGAGAGCATGTGGATTGAATTTCTCGTCTTCTTTCTCTCTCACTTTCCAAACATTATTTATCCTTTTTTCCGGTTAAGCAGACAAGAGTCAAATCTAAACTTTCTTTAATACTAGTATTCATTTATATCTAGATCTGTTGCTTTAAATAATGCTAGTTGCTTGCTGCTTTACAAAATTACTGCATTGATTATGCTGAACAGGCTCCAACAACAATTAACTATGTAATCTACCAGATAAAAAAATTGATTTTTTAAAAAATTCAAAAAGGCTGCAGAAGCCCCTTTTTTTAAATCAGGGTCAGATACTACCCACTAGGCAAGTTAAAATCCTTGGTGTGGCATAGTTTGGTCCAATTTTTAACCTGAGGAGCAGCAGCTTAACATCTACTATAACAGATTCATCTATTTCAAATGTTAGAGCAGCAAAAGATGCAGCTTCCTTATTCAATATCTCTGATTCTCTTCTCATTTCTTCTCTGGGCTAATCATGCTTCATCAAAAAGATCTACATACATTGTCCACATGGACAAATCCTCCATGCCTAAAGCATTTTCCAGGCACCATTATTGGTACTCTTCCCTCCTTAAGTCATCAAAATCAGTGGCTCAAACTTCAGTTGATGCCGACAAATCCGAGCCCAAGCTCATCTACACCTACGACAATGCCTTCCATGGATTCAGCGCAGTGATGTCGGGAGACGAAGTGGAAGCCTTAAAGAATTCTGCAGGTTTCATTTCCGCCTACCCGGATAGTAAGGTCACCCCAGACACCACACATTCCTCCAAATTCCTTGGCCTCAACACTGCTGCCGGACTCTGGCCGGCTTCCAACTACGGAAAAGACGTCATAATCGGAGTTGTCGACTCCGGTATCTGGCCGGAGAGTCCGAGCTTCAAGGACGATGGCATAACTGGGATCCCGGCAAAGTGGAAGGGGATCTGTGACGGTGGTGAAGATTTCAACTCATCACTCTGCAATAGGAAAATCATTGGCGCCAGATACTTCAATCAAGGATATCGAGCAGACGATCCAGATCGTAGTGGTGACTTAAAAAACTCAGCAAGGGACGACGATGGTCACGGCACCCACGTCTCGTCCATTGCTGCAGGAAACTATGTGGAGGGCGTCTCGTTCTTCGGTTACGCTCCTGGAACAGCGCGAGGGATGGCTCCACGAGCTAGGCTTGCCGTGTACAAGGTCCTGTGGCCCGGCGCAGTTTCATCGGATTTGCTTGCTGGAATCGACCAGGCCGTGGCTGACGGAGTCGATATAATCTCTGTTTCAATAAGTAGCCGTGAAACTGATCTGTTTGAGAATCCTATCGCTATCGCTAGTTTTGGTGCGAGAGAGAAGGGAATCATGGTTTGTCTGTCGGCAGGGAATCGTGGGACGCGTGGAGTTAGGACTATATTTAACGGTATCCCGTGGGCTGTTGTAGTTGCATCGGGGACCGTTGATCGGTGGTTCGCGGGGACTTTAACTCTCGGCAACGGAAAAGTCATCACGGGATGGACTACGTTTCCCGCAAGCGCCATCGTCAGAAACGTGCAACTCGTTTACAATGAGACTTTGTCTGCTTGCGACACGCCCCAATTGCTAACAGAAGCCCCTGCTAACACTATCTTGATATGCAACTTAACCAATAGTAATGCAAATCTTGGTAGCGTGATGCTTTATCAACCGGATTCCAATCTCCGAGCAACTATCGTCATCACTGAAGAAGCTCAGAATTATCGATTTACTTCGTTTACTCAACCATCAATTGTAATCCGCCCTACAGAAGGAGAAGAGGTGATCAAATATGCATCAACTAGTACTTCGCCGACAGCAAGCATTGCTTTCCAACAAACAATTCTAGGCAGAGGGCCGAGAGCTGCTCCGGTCCTATCAGATGACTCATCTAGAGGTCCGGGACTAACTTACGAGGGCATCTTGAAGCCCGACATAATGGCACCGGGAGTGTTGATCTTAGCAGCCTTCAATCCTCTTAACATGGCAGCAGAAATTGGCAGAAATATACAACTCTCCAGCAACTACACTCTTCTATCAGGGACATCAATGTCATGCCCTCACATCTCTGGAATCGCGGCGCTTCTCAAAGCAGCACACCCTGATTGGAGCCCTGCAGCTATCCAGTCTGCGATGATGACGACTGCTAATCCTCTCGACAACACCAACCAGCCCATTAGGGACCTCGAAAACATAACTGCCTCACCACTAGGCATTGGATCCGGTCATGTTGACCCGAACAGGGCTCTTGATCCGGGCCTCGTTTATGATGCCTCCCCACAAGACTTGGTAAATCTGGTGTGCTCCATGAACTTCACTCCCAACCAAACTCGAACGATCATAAGGTCAACCTACAACTGCTCAAAATCATCCTCGGACCTCAATTATCCGTCGTTCGTGGCTCTTATCCGTGCTGCAGACATCGGAAGGAACTTAACCCGCAGATTTAGAAGAAGTGTAACGAATGTTGGGAATGGTGCAGCCACGTATAAGGTTAAGTTGGAAGTACCAGTGAATACCACAGCCACAGTTAATCCTCAAACATTAGTGTTTAGCAAGAAGAACCAGACGAAGAGCTATTCTCTTACAATTCGGTATAAGGGTGATATAGACATTCAACACAAAGAAGGTGCGGTGATTTGGATCGATGAAACAGGCAAGTACCGAGTAAGAAGTCCGATTATGATCTCTGCTGCTGCTGACAATTTCGAGTAGTTATCATGATCATTAACGAAACCTTGTTGTGTAACTTGTGGATGCCTTTAGGCATTACTGACTGCTTGGCTGTAATAATGTTGAAAAAATTGACGAATAAAGCAAGTTTCTGCGGAAAAAGTATATAGACATATAGTTCTATATGAGCTTCGAGTACTATGCAATTATAATTCTTGCTATTTGAATTTGAACAGTAGTTTAGTTTACTAGTTTCTCATTGATCATTGTTAAGGTCCATATCATAATGAGCGAGAATCTACAGCTTGAAATTAGTATTTAATTTGGTGGTATTCTTCAAATATGATATCTCTTGGTTGCAAGCAACTCTATTTTACTAGTAGACCATTCCAGCAGGATTAATTAAAAAGTTTCTATTGCTCAATCATTCTAGACTATAATTGAGCTACTTCATGTTCAAATTCGGATGGTGAAGAAATATCCATATATGGGCCAGAGGCGGCTTCGGTTTTAACTTTTATATATGAGCTGTTAAATGTCAATTCAAGAGTGGCCATGGGTATTATGTTTATTTATTTCCTCATATGTGAATGTAAATGTACTATACAATGAGACAAAATACTCCCTAAATACTTGACCACATCGCACATTATTAGATAAAGGAAATCCATACCTTGACAACAACGCATTGTGCATAGACCCTACTACACATGTCTCAATGGACAACTGTCCGAAGATTGAAATCGACATCCGCACTATGGCCTTTTGCATGACTGAAGTTGATACGATAGACTTGATTTATAAGGTGCCACCTAATTTTGGAAATCTGTTCGATAAACATTTTAACTCATTTTATTATGTAGCCTAAATTTGAAGTTAAAATAGATTTTAAGTGAACTTTTGGTAGTGCTCTAAATCTTCTATAATTGCACGCCTTCTCTCTCTAGGTTGAAGGTAAGAATATGATGGTAAATGTGGAAGGGCAAACGGAAATCTGCCCGAGACAATAATTGTCGCTAGGTGGTGGCTCCGACTCAAGTTGCATGATTAGTAAGATTAGTAACAGGCCAACACAAAATTGAGATCGAGTATTGGGCCTTTGAGGGTGTTTGGCTGAACTTAAAAGTTCATTAAAATAGCTTATAAGCTCTTAAAACTTTAATAATGAACAACTTATAAACTGCTTTAAGGAGCTTAAAAGCTTAGCCAAACACCCTCTTAATCTTGGAATTTAAACACAAGATAAAATCTTATCTTCCACTATATGCTAGTGTGATAATTAGTGTTAAGGGTCAATTTTTTAGGAGGGCTTAAAATTTCTGTTGATTTGTATCCAGCTGTTCCATTCGTAAAAAACAAAAAGTCCAAATAAAAAGTAAAAAAAAAATGTTTTTGTATAATTAAAGAATTTGACTCTTGAATTTAAGCAAAGTGGATAACTGTATTTAAGTAATCTTTATACCAAACTGTTCTTTTTTGTTTCGAAACAAAAAGACAAAATATTACACTGTCCACTTTGAATCTCAATTGTTATTCATATGAGAGGCCATTTCTGATGCATGTTTTTTCCTTGAATTTGAAAGTAGAGTCTAAAACTAATGGGGTGCGACGCGTTCAAGTTTTTGCGATTAATGATATATTGAAATGAAAGATATTACAAGATCGCCCTCAGCTTCTTCTTGTCGGTCGTTTCTTGTACCCGACAAATTTAAACTTCGGATTTCAGATTGGAAAAAAACTTTGGACTTTCATATATTATTACTCAATCTTATCCTCTACCTTACTGTACCCAAAACAGAATATGTTGCACTAATTAAAATGTTTGAAGTATTATTAGTAAATGTTGAAATCTAAAAAATGACCAATGCAACATTCTTTACTCAATTTTAAGAAAACTAAATTTGAGAATTTCACTAACTAGCAAGAAGCTGCACTGATCCGCCTAAAGCTAAAGGATGCGAGTCTCTAGAATTTGATATAGAAATTTAATGGTACATGAATAAGAAGTAACAACACAAGCATCTATATAACATATCCATTTTTTTCATATGTTAGAGCAGCAAAAATGCAGCTTCCTTATTCTATATCTCTGTTTCTCTTCTCATTTCTTCTCTGGGGTAATCATGCTTCATCAAAGAGATCTACATACATTGTCCACATGGACAAATCCTCCATGCCCAAGGCATTTTCCAGTCACAACTATTGGTATTCTTCCCTACTAAAGTCGTCAAAATCAGTGGCTCAAACTTCAGTTGATGCCGACAAATCTGAGCTGAAGCTCCTCTACACCTACGACAATGCCTTCCATGGATTCAGCACAGTGCTGTCGGGAGACGAAGTGGAAGCCTTAAAGAATTCAGCAGGTTTCATTTCTGCCTACTCGGATAGTAAGGTCACTGCAGACACCACACGTTCTTCCGATTCCTTGGACTCAACACTGCTGCCGGACTCATGGCACGCATGTCTCATCCATTGCTGCAGGAAACTACGTGGAGGGCGTCTCATTCTTCGGTTACGCCCCTGAAACAGCGAGAGGGATGGCTCCACGAGCTAGGCTTGCCGTGTACGAGGTCCTCTGGGGCGGCGCCGTTTCATCAGATATGCTGGCTGGAATTGACCAGGCTGTGGCTGACGGAGTCGATATAATCTCCGTTTTTATAAGTGCTACGGAACGTGATCTGTATGAGAATCCCCTCTCTATAGCTAGCTTTGGAGCCAGAGAGAAAGGAATCGTGGTTTGTCTGTCGGCAGGGAATCGCGGGCCAAGCTACGGCACTATACGAAATGGAATCCCATAGGCCATTGTAGTGGCGTCGGCGACTGTTGATCGGTGGTTTGCAGGGACTTTAACTCTGGGCAACGGCAACACCATCACGGGATGGACCACGTTTCCTGCTAGAGCCATTGTCAGAGACTTGCCACTCGTTTACAACGAGTCATTTTCTGATTGCAGCTCAGATGAATTACTTGCTGAAGCACCTAGTTCGAGTATCATCGTCTGCAATTTGACTAGTCATTACCACTACACATACTTCGATTCTACCATGGCATATCTAACCCGGTCCAACGTCCGATCAGCCGTCATCATTTCTACAGATCCCAGCATATTTCGATTCAATTCATTTACATTCCCCGGGATCGTAATCAGCCCAACACAAGCCCGAGATATGATCAATTACGTATCAAACAGTGGCTCCCCAACAGCAAGCATCGATTTCCAACAAACAATTCTGGGAAGTGAGCCGAGAGCTGCTCCAGCACTATCGGATGATTCGTCAAGAGGCCCTGCACCGATCTACGAGGGTATCCTGAAGCCCGACATAATGGCACCCGGAGTTTCAATTCTAGCAGCCTTCAACCCAAAAAACGCCGCAACAAGAATCTCTAGAAACATTGAGCTTTCCAGTGACTACAATTTGTTGTCAGGTACATCAATGGCATGCCCGCATGTCTCTAGAATCGCGGCGCTTCTCAAAGCAGCACATCCTAATTGGAGCCCTGCAGCAATCCAGTCCGCCATGATGACGACTGCTAATCCTCTCGATAACACCAACCAGCACATCAAGGAACAGGATTTTCTGGTTGCCCAAACAATAGGCATGGGATCAGGTCATGTTGATCCAAACCGAGCACTTGATCCGGGCCTCGTCTATGATTCATCCCTGTTATTCAACTAAAATTAATCCTAAGTTGCACGCAAATTAACGTGGTCGTTTAGATTGATTAAGTTAAACCCGAATATCGTATCTCTCGAGGAAGACTTAACAGGGCAACGTTTGTATTGCGAAAAAAACAGAAAATAAAAATATAGGCAGTAAAGATTGATTAAGTTGGCTGTTCTAATTCTAAGTAATTGAAAGACAAATTGATCTAGACAAAATTATAAATCCTAATTCTAAGAACAAAATAAATCATAGACATAAATTAAAAAGAACGGAAAGAAACTCACAATAATTAAGATTAAATCCGTAGTGGAAGTCTATCACAAAAATCCGTACGAACTGAATGCAATAAAGCTATCTAGAACTGAAAGAAAGAAAAATACTGGAAGAAAAAGTAAAGTGTTGTTCTTCTGGAGGCGGAAGAAATTAAATAATACGTAGTCCACAATAATTTCAATTCCTTATATATATATAGGGTTCAGCGCTGCCTCAGCCGGACGATCGTCGGACACGGACGATCGTCGGATACCTCCTCGCAACCACACATACCGGACGAGCGCTGAGGCCCCATGATCGACGGTCGGGTCTTCACATATTCACACGGACGAGCACTGGGAGCCCGGCGATCGACAGTGGCCAAACTTGACTCGCGTCGGGCGATCACCGGAGGTGGACGAGCGCCCGATAGTGCCCTCAGTCATTGCTCACCCTTCTTCCCAAATAGCGGACGAGCACCCGACACTTTGGTTAATGCCGGACGAGCGCCCGACTAGACAATCAATGCCGGCGAGCATCTGGTGCCAACGACCGACGGGTACTTGGCTCTGCCATTACTCAGCTCCTTTTCTTATCAATTGTAACTCATGGGCAAAAAACCTGCATTGAGTACACAAAACTTGAGCCAAAATATTAATGCACTCTAAGTTTAAAAACAAAACAAATCATATTGGAAATCATTCGAAATGCACCAATTAAGCTATCCAAAACACAACCAAAAACAGGTGAAACAACCCCTCCACACACAAAACCTTGCTTGTCCTCAAGCAATCTTATTAAAAATTAAAAAGAAGAAAGTGGAAGCTTGAACCAAATACTTCATACTTCAATAAACTCTCAATTATAAGACAATCAATTACTCATCGATCGACAATAGGCATCACACAACAGATGAGTTGCCCTCCACACAAGAACTCAATCAACTCAACATCCAAGTACAAGATCAAAGAGAGGAACACCAACAACGAAGAGTATCCCAAATTTGTGACATTTCTTACACTATACTAAAGAAAATGTGAATTCCAGGCAATCTTCACTAGGTTTACTCACGGAAATTCCGATATCCTAGTGTGATTTCCCATACCCATTCCTCATACATTAAGGACAAATTCAAGCCAACGAGGAAGAGGGGTAGAGCCCTTCACAACACAACAAAATTAAACAGCAAGATTAACAAATTTTCAAGTCAAATTGGGTTATATGGCCATAATTCATGAGGTGTGGACATTTAGAGGTCATCTAAAGTGTCCCCATGTAGTTTTCCATGCTCATGGTCCCTAGAAGAGCAGAGGCCTCCCAAAGTAACTCAACTTATTTAACAATAAAAAGACTCCCCTTTTTCTTTCTTTCTTTTTTTTTAGTACGGAATACACTTCTTAAACACTATTTCCTCACTCTTCACCCACACTCAAAAACCAAGCTTCAATTATTCGAGCGTGAATTGCCCCACAATCGACATGCAATGACCACACCAATCAATTCATGAAAAGACTATCCTGATCAATCAAATCTATCAAACCATGAATTATAAACTTCAATCTCAATTTCTAAATCATAATTCCAAATAAGAGATAATTGAGGACGCACAAGATGATCATTCAAAAAGACATACCCCTCCCCACGAGAAAGACGCGACAATGTCCCCATTGTCAATCAATAACCAAGAAAAGAAGGGAGTAAATATCAAAGAGCAAACCAAAGAGGCAACCGAGGCATAAACAGAAACACCAACAACCTAGCACAACAACCAAAGCAACGCAAAACAAACACAATAACATAAAAGCAAAATAAACAGCAACAACCACTAAAACGAAAAAGAAAAGGAAAAGAAAAACGTACATATCAACAGTGAGAATCACTATTGATCAGACGGCGGATTGGACGGGCCACCTGAAGTGAAATTCCAACGAGCCATTTGCTGCTCCAAGAAATCCAATTGGCGAGTCTGGGAAGCCATATGTTGCTGTTGTTGGACCCAATACTGAGCATTAGTAGCTGTTTCACCTTATTCTGTGCTTCATTTTGATGTGTATTTATGTGTCAAGTGATCTTTCTCATCGCTATTTTGTCAGTTTTTATTGTTAAATTCATTGGTTCTAGTTAATCTTGCTAACATGTTGGTTTTGCAAGAATTGCGTGAGAATAGACGAGAGAAGAACAAAAATGCGAAATGATGTGACAAATATTTGAGGAGTTGAACTTGATAGGATTGAAGTACGTCTCGATACGAGTTCATAGGCGAAAACTGTGTGCAAATCGGAGTTCGGCCCAATTCTCCTTGTACGTGATTTTACCTAGTTTTTGAGCATCCAAGACACTTTTTCTTCAAGTTCTTAGTTCTTAGTTTATTGCTTTCATAGATTAGTGATTCGTTTTCACCACAGATTCATCTTTAATTATCGTAAGTTTCTTATTTCATTCTTAAATTATGTCTATGCTTTAAATTGTGTTCTTAGTTTTAGGATTTTATGCTTCCTCCTAGATTAATTCGTTCTTTCAATTTCTTTAGATTAGAAAAACCCACAATCAATCTTTATTGTTTTCGTTTTATTTTCTTTTTCTTTTCGCAATACGAACGTTGCGCTGTTAAGTCTTCCTCGAGAGATACGATATTCGGGTTTAACTTGATCAATCTAAACAACCACGTTAATTTGCGTGTGACTTAGAATTAATTTTAGTTGAACAAATTTGGCGCCGTTGCCGGGGAAGGCTTTAGGCGATTTTTGTGTTGCAATTTTATTTGTTATTTTTGTTTGGTTATTTTTCTCCCTCCGATGCGTTTAATCCGTGTGTTAGTGTTGTGTATGCAAGGTCGTAGAAGTCAGAACCAACCTTTAGCACCGTATATTGACAACATCAACCGGAAAAGTGCAATTCTGGAAAAAGCAAGGGAGGTAACCGAACCGCATCCTAACGAAGTTGAAGAAGAAGCTTTGTTGGGGAATTTATTTTGTGATCAAGAAGAAGAACTTCAGTTGAATTGCTAAGGAAACGTGGCAACTGGGGAAAATCAGCTCATGGGAGAATACTCCTGGCCTATTTTTAAGGCCACGACGTCGGCAATTGTCCTCCCCACTGGCGTCAGGAATTATGATTTGAAGCACAATTACTCTAACATGCTTCCGACTTTTCACGGCATGCCCAATGAAGATGCACTCCAATTTGTTCGTGAATTCTGCTCGATAGTGCAAACTTTTCCTCTTTCGGATCTTACCGAGGACCAATTATGGCTCAAGTGTTTTCCATATACTTTGAAAGCTCAGGCTCGGACGTGGCTCCTATCGCTACCGTCAAACTCTATAAACACTTGGAAGGATGCATGTGAGAAGTTTATGCTGAAATTCTACCTGAATCACAAAACTCAGGAGATTCAATCACAGATTATGAATTTCATGCAAGGTACCGATGAGCCATTTCACGAGGCATGAGAGAGATTTCAAGAGCTCCTTCGACAGTGCCCACAACATCAGTTGGCTCCGATCATGGTCAGCCAGTTCTTTTATGATGGGTTGCTTCAAACAAGTCAGTTTATGGTGGACAGCACTGCATGGAGCAATATTGCAAAGAAGACTGCCGTAGAACTCAATCAGATATTTCAGACTTTAGCTGAGAGCTCCCAACAAAAGTCGATCCGTGGGAGAAGGGTTGAGGCTAGTGCAGTAGCACCCAATTATGAGCTTCAGAAACAGATAGCAGGTATGATGAGAGAGTTGCAATAATTAAAGATGAGCAAATCTGTTGCTTCTCCACCTCGATAAGGACCTATTAGGCAAGAGATCTTTACTGAGCCATGTGGCATTTGTGGAGAGTTGGGACACAATCCTGAAGAGTGCCAGAGAATGGAAGAGCTGACATATGAAGGAGGAACAGAAGTGTATACTGCACAGGAATATCCTCCACGACAGCAGTTTGATCAAGGCAAAGGATCCAATTAGAATCAGCGACAACAGAGCTCGGGATGGCAAAATCAGTCTAACGCTGGGTGGAGAAATCAGAATCAAGGCCAGGGATATGGAGGAAATTTTCAAGATCGTCGTCCTCCACAACAGTTTACTCAGTATCCTCCATAACAGTTTAATCAGTTTGCTACCCAGCAACAGTGTTACCCACAACAGCAGCAGAATTTTAATTCTCAGTGGCAGAATCCAATACAGCAAACTCAGTTCCAACAGGGGCCATTGCAATTTCAACGCCCACTGCCGCCTCCTGCTCAAAGGAACCAGTTCAAAGACAACTTTAATGCATTTATGCAAGAGAGCAGGCATGCGAGAGAAGCTCAAGATGCTACCATCAAGCGTCTTGAGACAGCTGTGGGACAAGTTTCTGGAACTGTTAATCAGATGCAGCAGCAGCAACAACAGACTGAGAAAATTCCGAGTCAAGGTCAACAACCACATCAGGTTCAAGCTATTACTATTCTACAAAGTGGAAGGGTTGTTGATAATAAGGTGGAAGAAAGGCCAGTGGTGCAGAAGCGGCCAAGAGTTGAGGTAGAGAACGAGCAACCAGAGGTTAAATTGCACAAGGCCGCGAATCCTTACAGACCACCACTTCCTTTCCCTAGCCGATTGAGAAACGAGAAGCAAGATACACAATTCTCATATTTCTACAACTTGCTCTCCAAGGTGAATGTCAATCTGCCACTGCTAGAGGTTATCAAGAATGTATCTACTTATGTGAAGTTTTTCAAGGAGTTGGCCTCGAATAAGAGGAAGTTTATGGAGAACGAACCAGTTTTGATATCTGAGAGTGCAAACTCGATCGTGCAGCAACTTCTTCCTCCCAAACAGCGAGATCCAGGGAGCTTTGTGATCAAGATAGCCATGGGGAATGGAAAGGAAATGTTCGGTATGCTAGATTTGGGAGCAGGGATTAACTTGATGCCATATTCTGTCTTTCAGAAATTGGAGCTAGGGGAATTGAAGCCCACACGAATGTGTTTACAGCTTGTTGATCGTTCTGTTCGACATCTTAGGGGAGTTGTTGAAGATATTCTGGTTCGAGTTGGAGGATTGATTGTCCCTGTGGATTTTGTGGTTTTAGATATTGGGGATGTGCCGGAAGATGGAAGAGAGCATACACTATTGCTAGGAAGACCCTTCATGGCCACTACAAACACCTTGATTGATGTAAAAAATGGGACCATCAAAATGTCTATGTTGGGAGAAACGGTGTCTATCAATGTGCGCGAGAATAAGGATTTCCATACAGAAAGTCAAGCTATGGAAGTATGTGTAGGCCCAGTTGATGAGAAGGAATGGACACGAAAGGAGTTCGAAACAGAAGATCGAGTATCAGTTGAAGGTACAATCGATAAACTGTTAGAAATTGAGAATGTCCGGGCAGAAGAAGAGGTTCAGATGGAGCCACAGAATCTTTCTGTTATCTTGTCCGATTCCACTAAGACGAGACAAAAAGTGTGTGCCCGAACAGCGCAAAGATTCCGTGTTCGCTGCCTCACAAAGGCTGTTAGGGCCCGTATCCGACTACGGCGTCGGTGTTCTATGCTTTGCCAGCATGTTAGTGTTTTGCCTCGACACTTCCGTCTTGTTCTTGGTACGGTGTCTGATGTTACTGTTCGAATCCATCGTTTCACTGGAGCTCAGTTTTGTCATTCTCGTGTGCTGCATGTCGGAGTTCACTTTGGCGATCGTGACATGGTTCACACTAAGAAGGTGAAAATTATTGCCAACATTTCTAGTTCTGTCTCACCATCAGAGGCGGTGATCATGGATGCTCCATTACCATTACCTGATCTATAGTGAATAGTCACTGGTATTTTGTATATTTTCTTTTTCTTTTATTTTATGGTGGATGCTGTTTATTTTGTTTCTTCTTTAGTTCTTTTATGTGTTTTTGGTTTTACCTCGTGTTTTGGTTATTTTCGTTGTGCAGGATGCTTGGATTTGGTTGTTGCGGTTGTCTTGTATCTTCTCTCTGGTTTGCAGTTCTCTATTGCCCTTTCTCCATTTCTTTTGGCTTGTGTGAAACAATGGGGACATTGTTTATTTCTGTCGAAGGGGGGTGTGTTATGTTGGTGATCTAGCTTTGTTTGTTTTTGATTTATTTTGTTTCACAATTGAGTTGCGGAAGTAAGAGTTGAAGTTTATAGTTCATGTTTTGATTCGCTCGATTGATCGGGGTAGTTTGTCATGATTTGATTGATATGGTTGTTGCATTTCAATTGTGGGGCATTTCATGCTTGGATGATTGAAGCTTGATGTTTGAGTGTGGGTGAAGGGTGAGAAATTATGTGTTTTAAGAAGCGTATCCCGAATAATGAGCCTTTAAATGTCTAATTTGTTGAGTCAAGTTGGGAGGCTTCTGATCTTCTGGGAACCATGAGCATAGAAAACCACATGAGGATACTTTAGATGATCTCTAAATATTCACACCTCATGAATTTTGGCCATATAAACCGACTTGACTTGAGAATTTAATATGTCGTCTTTGTTTAAAATGGTTGTGATTTGAAGGGCTCTACTACTCTTTCTTGTCTGTTCAATGTTGAATATATTATACGAGAAATGGGTATGGGAAACCACGCTAGGCGGCCGGAATTCTCCGTGAGTAAACCTAGTGAAAATTGCCCGAAATTCACTTAATATCTATAATTTAAGAAATGACATGAATTTGGGATACTTTTTGTTGTTCAAGTTTTCTCACCTAGATCTTGCAGTTGGATGTTGAGTATATTGAGTTCTTGTGTGAAGGGCAACTCATTGTTTTGTGATGATTATATTTGGTTGATGAATGATGAATTTGTCTTGAAATTGAGAGCTTATTGGAGTATGAATTGTTTAGTTCAATTTATTATTTTTTCATTTTGATTGGAAATAAGATTTTCTTGAGGACAAGCAAGGTTTTGTGTGTGGAGGGGTGTTTCACCTCATTTTGTGCTTCATTTTGATGTGTATTTATGTATCAAGTGATCTTTCTCATCGCTATTTTGTCGGTTTTTATTGTTAACTTCATTGGTTCTAGTTAATCTTGCTAACATGTTGGTTTTGCAAGAATGCGTGAGAATAGACGAGAGATGAACAAAAATGAGAAATGATGTGACAAATATTTGAGGAGTTGAACTTGATAGGATTGAAGTCGTCTCGATACGAGTTCGTAGACAAAAACCGTGCGCAAATCGGAGTTCGAACGAGAGAGATATGATCGAAACTAAAATGGCGCGCGAGGAAGGGCCAAGCGATCGCCTCCATCCCAAGCGATCGCTTGGCCAGCTGCGGCTATGGACAGAGACAGGGGCCAGGCGATCACCTAGCTCCCAAGCGATCGTCTGGCCCATGGCAGCGAGAATTTTCAGAAACCCTATAAATAGGGTTATTTTATTTCCTTTCGCCCCAATTCTCCTTGTACGCGATTTTACCTAGATTTTTAGCATCCAAGACACTTTTTCTTCAAGTTCTTAGTTCTTAGTTTATTGCTTTCATAGATTAGTGATTCGTACGGATTTGTGACAGATTTTCACCACGGATTCATCTTTAATTATCGTAAGTTTCTTATTTCATTCTTAAATTATGTCTATGCTTTAAATTGTGTTCTTAGTTTTAGGGTTTTATGCTTCTGCCTAGATTAATTCGTTCTTTCAATTTCTTTAGATTAGAAAAATCCACAATCAATCTTTATTGTTTTCGTTTTATTTTCTTTTTCTTTTCGCAATACGAACGTTGCCCTGTTAAGTCTTCCTCGAGAGATACGATATTCGGGTTTAACTTGATCAATCTAAACGACCACGTTAATTTGCGTGCAACTTAGGATTAATTTTAGTTGAACAGTAGCCCAATGCTGCGCTTGGTCCGCCTAACGCTAATTTTGAGTTTCCCAATACTGAGTCTGAACAGCCCATTGCTGATCATTAACAGCCCAGCGGTGATCATTCCGTTCCCACCATTGATCTTGACGCTGCAATTGCGCATTCTGTAAAACTAACTGCTGCTGCAGTTGCTCCAACTGCATTCTCAACTCACCGCGAAAAGAAGTAAAATCCTACTGAAAAGCATGAAAATCATAAGGAACAGTGCCGGAAAGTGTAGAAGCAGGCTCAACCCGACGAGGAGACTCATCCTCACTCCTAACCGTGGTATCAGCATCATTATCTCTGTCAGACTCGGCATCAGAAGAAAAGGGGGCAGTAGGTGGAGGCACACAAGTGCCGGCGAGCTCGGCATCACGACGGCGCTTGACCGCAGGACACGCCTCATAGGGAAGAAAAGTCACCAGATCACGGTCAATATACCCATGCTTCGATTCCGTGAATCCCAAATATTTGCATTCCAAAAGAACCTGATTGGAAGGAGGGAAATCCGCCGGAATGACTTTAAAATGATAAGCCAGAGCATTAGCTAGGTGAGGCAAAACAGCTCTAAAGGTTGAAGTCCGAACAGTATTCTGCAAAGTGGCGAAAATAAAAGAGGTCGGGCAAACTTTCCGCTTCTTCACAGCACAATCAAGTAAGTAGAGCTCAAGCGTATGCACCTTATTAGCCTCATCATGCCCCTTAACATTATACACAAGGAATTTGTGTAAAACAGACAAAACCGAATCTCGAATTAATCCACTAGGCAAACCACCAGCTCCCCAATTTTCACACCCCGTCAATTCACGCTAAGCTGTATTAGCATCAAACGTCTCTGGAACTGACAACACACCCTGGGATGTTCGAAAGCCAAAAACTTTTTGCATAGCAGTATACCCAGCACGATACTTAGTACCCAGCAGACAGAAAGTAATACCCGCAAGATCATCTTCAAATTGCATAGTAACAAGAAATTCCACACACAATGGAGCAAAAGAAGGCTATTCAGCATGAGCATACTTAAACAATCCTAGCACCTTAAGATACTTATCTAACTGATCCGTAATCCCCAAAGATGCAATAACTTCCCAATCACTAAAACGTGGCAATGTAATAGCTCAGCTTTTGAAATGAAGGTAAGTATTACCTTCAGTAACCGTGTAGATGGGAAAGAAAGCATCATATGTCCTTGAGATGTCCCGTGGTGCAGCTGCAACGGTGTCCATGGTCTTTGGATCGTCATTATGTGGTGCGGAACTGCTGCTCGTATTCTCAGCGCGCTTGGTACGAGCCATGGAGAATGAATGAGCGCGAATGGCGGGCGCTCGTTGGAATTGGAGTAAGAAGGGCGACACTCGTTGGACTTGGAATAGTGGGAAGGGTGTTCGCCTAAAAGTAGCAAGCCAAGGTCGACGCTCGCCTGATGCAAGTTAAGGACAACGCTCGCTCGGGTTGGACGAGCGACGAAAGAGGTGGAGGAGCAGGAGGTGCTCGATGGAGCTGGTGTTCGCCCGAGTGGAACAAGATGCGGTGAAAGACACTCGCCAAGCGCTCGCCAGAGTGGGGCGAGCGAGCTCGGGCAATGGAGCGAGCGAGACGAAAGACGGTGTTTGAGAGAGTGGTGCGAAAGATGGGAGCCCCAACGGCGGATTGAGATGGGTTACTGGAGTGTGACGACGGAGTGGGGAAATTAAGGCACATGGGTATTTATAAGGAAGAGAATGGACGCTCGCCCACAAGGAGCGACCGCCTGCGGAGGTGGCCAAATCAGACCAGGCGCTCACCGGGAACGGACAAGCGTCGCCTTGAGCCTTAGAAGGTGCAAAAGTTGGAAACGAAAGATGCCGGGCGCTCGCTCAGCATGGTCGACCGTCCCCTCTAGCCTCTGTAGTGCACGAGGGTGAAAGCAAGGCGTGCCAGGCGCTTGCTTAACTCGGACGACCGCCCCCACGAGCCTCTGTAGTGCGCAAAGTCTGAGACTCAAACGCTTTATTTATTTATTTTTATATTTATTTTTTTATACAACACTGTGGGTTGCCTCCCACAAAGCACTTGTTTAATGTCATTAGCTTGACATACAAAACGATACCTTCACTCCGAATCCACGAGCCAGATTGACTCTACTGCTTTAATGGCACGTTCTCCTTCATGGTATGGTTTCACTCGATGGCCGTTAGCTTGGAAAGACTCTTGAGTCTGTTCATTAAGCAGGCGGACAGCACCAAATGGTAAGACCTCTTCAACTAGGTACGGGCCGGTCCAACGAGATTTCAATTTGCCCGGAAACAACTTCAATCTTGAATTGAACAAAAGGACTTTCATCCCGGGCTTCAACTCCTTGAATAAAATCCGACTATCATGTAACCTCTTCACACGATCTTTGTAAATCTTAGCATTGTCATATGCCTCATTACGAAGCTCATCCAACTCTGACTTCTATAACATCCGATGTTTTCCTGCATCATCGAAATCAAAGTTAGTAGCTTTGATCGCCCAATAGGCCTTGTGTTCAATCTCCACAGGCAAATGATAGTTCTTCCCATAGACAAGCCGGTATGGACTCATCCCCAAATTACTCTTATAAGTCGTACGGTACGCCCATAGCGCGTCATTCAGCTTTGAAGACCAATCCTTCCGAGATGGTTGTACAGTCTTCTCTAAGATCCCCTTAATCTGCTTATTACTAGTCTCGGCCTGCCCGGATGTTTGTGGATGGTACGGAGTGGCAACCTTGTGTGTAATCCCATTTTTCTTCATAAGCTTCTCGAAAAGCTTATTGCAGAAATGCTTCCCACCATCACCAATTATTGTCCGAACCTACATAGAATGTTTTCCTGCACAAACCTTAGCACAACATGAGAATCACAAGTCCTAGTGGGGATTGCCTCGACCCACTTGGACACATAACAACAACTAAGAGAATGTATTCATTGCCAAAAGACTTAGGAAACGGTCCCATGAAATCGATGCCCCAAACATCAAAAATCTCAACAACAAGAATAGTATTGAGGGGCATCTCATTCCTACGACCAATTGAACCCACCCTCTGGCAACGATCACAAGAAATATAAAAAGACTGAGCATCCTTAAACAATGTAGGCCAGAATAAACCTGATTGCAGCACCTTGTGCGTTGTTTTCTAACCTCCAAAATGACCTCCACAGTGCGTCTCATGGCAAAATTGCAAGACCTTGATTTGCTCATCATCCGGCACACACCAACGGATCACATCATCCTTACCAATCTTGAATAGGTAAGGATCTTCCCAAAAGTATTGCCTGCACACAGCTAAAAAAATGCTTCCTTTCTTGGGAAGTAAGGTCAGATCTCAATTCATCACAAGCAAGAAAATTAACAATGTCAGCATACCAAGGAACAACGCCTGCACTCAAAGCTTGTTCAAAAGGAAACGACTCAAGCAAATTATCACAAATCACAGGAGAAGGTAGATTATCAAGACGAGACAAATGGTCAGCTACAACATTCTCACTACCTTTCCTATCACGAATCTCCAAATCGAACTCTTGTAGTAAAAGCACCCAACGAATAAAGCGCGGCTTAGCCTAAGATTTGGTCAACAAATAGCGCAATGCAGCATGATCACTATGAATGATGACCTTAGACCCTATGATGTATGCACGAAATTTATCTAACGCAAACACAACAGCAAACATCTCCTTTTCAGTAGTGGTATAATTCACTTGAGTAGGAGTTAGGGTCAAACTTGCATAATAGATCACCCGAAGCATCTTATCGATACATTGACCCAAAACAGCACCAACAGCAGAATTAGATGCATCACACATTATCTCAAAAGGTTCTGACCAAATAAGACCAATAACCACAGGTGCAGTACTCAACTTCTCTTTAAGCAAATTAAAAGCATAAAGATAAGCATCATCAAAGACAAATGGCACATCTTGGGACAGCAAACGACATAGAGGTTGACTGATTTTAGACAATAAGACAATATATTTAGCAACTTGGTGAATCATTGACATATATTTAACACAATACATATTATGATAGTTATGCATTGTGTTATTTTTAGATATTGAAGGACCATTCATTAGGGCGCTGATATTTTGTCATATAAAATATTTATTCATTCATATCCCTTAAAGTTTCTAATTGCTGAATTCGGTTATACCTTCATCTCATTATTAGTATTATGTTAGTCATTTTTCGTGATGCTACTAATATATTTCTCTGGAACCACATTGTTCCAAAAATTGCAAATGATTTCATATCAATTTTTCGCTCTTTTGAAATTGTTGCAATCCATGTGGGTTGTAGTTTGCGCAATATTTGAGTTGTAAATTGTTTAGATCAAAATTCTAGGATCATAACTTCTTATTAACAAAACAAATCAAAGGTGTACATTGAAATCATACTCTCGTATTTTTATTCTTTTGCTATTTTATTCTTAGTAATATAAAACAAGGAAACAATTGAATACTACATATCACTATAAATTATTTTGATTATGTATAATTTATTAATATATTTCAATATTTTTTAATCACGTGAAAGCCCGCAACTTATTTTTGACAGGCTCTCAATAAACTTCATTTGTACATGAGTTTTCCCAAAACAAAAACAAAAAAAAAAAAAAAAAAAAAAAAAAAAAAAAAAAAAAAAACTAATTAAAAGAAGTCTTATGGTCAAAGTCTACCTCATGTGTGTCTGGTAAGAGGCGGCTTCCCGGAATTATGAGCTATCGTGATTGCCTCCATTTGATACTAATTTGTACCAATACAATATCCATATCCCCCAAATTTAAAATTGAAATGCATAACTTTACCATAATCCACTTGTACATTGAAAGCTATTGATGTCTTATCTTTGGCAATGACATTTAATAGAGTACTCTATCTTGAAAGGAGGGGAATGGGTCCATTGCCTTTTGATTTTCCTTTATACATTTTCATGGGTTAGATTTTTTCTCTGTTTCCACATTTCTTTTATTTTTTCCCCATCTCGATCTACAAAGTAGCTAGACCATAGGTCAAAATTAAGATACGTAACATAAATTGATAAATTTCATCACTTATATAACATATTTGATAATAATCTTCAGTTTATGTATGTGATGTAGAGGCTATTAAATTAATAAAATAAACGGTATAGGACAGGATGAGATACATAAAATAATCTGAACCCCTAAATCCATAATAATTAAGATATTATAAAGTTAATTAGCACACTGATACTTGTTAAGCCAATCCCATTCGAATCTAGAGTGAGAAAAAAAAAATGGAGCTTCCTAGTGCAGTGGCTCTGTTTCTGCTGCTCTGGTTTTTCTTGGCTAACCATGCTTCAGCACAGAAAAGATCCACATATATTGTCCACATGAACAAACCCTCCATGCCTAAGGCCTTCTCCACTCACCATTTTTGGTATTCTTCCATTCTCAAATCTGTTAGTCAAGCTTCACTCCACAGCACCAAACCCGACCCGAAGCTTCTCTACGTGTACGACCATGCTTTCCATGGTTTCAGCGTCTCCGTGTCCAAAGATGAGCTTGAATCACTCAAAAATTCACCGGGATTCGTGTCGGCTTATGCCGACGACGTCGTCACGCCAGACACTACCCACACTCCTGAATTCCTCTCCCTCAACACAGTCTCCGGACTATGGCCGGCGTCTGAGTACGGGAAAGACGTCATCATCGGCGTCATCGACACCGGCATTTGGCCCGAGAGCCCCAGCTTTCAGGATCATGGCATGACTCAAGTCCCTGCCACGTGGAAGGGGGTTTGCGACGGCGGCGAAGAATTCAATTCATCCTCGTGCAACAAGAAAATCATCGGAGCCAGATATTTCAATCAAGGAATTCAAGCAGAGGATCCGAGCAATCAAGTACGGAACACTGCAAGGGACGACGATGGCCACGGCAGCCACGTCTCGTCCATTGCTGCTGGAAACTTCGTCAACAACGTTTCCTTCTTCGGTTACGCCCCTGGCACTGCGAGAGGGGTGGCTCCGCGAGCCAGGCTGGCGGTGTATAAGTCCCTGTGGCGCGGGAGCGGCGTGTCGTCTGATATATTAGCCGGGATAGATCAGGCCGTGGCTGATGGAGTTGACATTATCTCGATTTCGATAGGCGCTCAAGAAATTAATCTATATGAGAACCCTCTCTCAATAGCTAGCTTCGGAGCCAGAGAGAAAGGAATCGTGGTGTGTATGTCGGCAGGGAATCGCGGCCCCAGTGTTAGGACGATCAGATCCGGAATCCCGTGGGCTGTAATTGTGGCAGCGGGGACGGTTGATCGATGGTTCGCGGGGACTTTAACTCTCGGCAATGGGAAAACTATCACAGGATGGACTACATTTCCGGCAAGAGCCATAGTCAGAAACTTGCCCCTCGTTTACAACGAGTCCTTAACTGGTTGCACCGCAGCTGAATTGGCGGAAGCACCGGATAACAGCATCATCATATGCAATACCACCATCGGAAATACAGATTTCGATACAGTGATGGGAGGCCTATCCGATTCCAACGTCCGAGCAGCAATAATCATAGCCGAAGATCCTGCCATATTTCGATTTAATACGTTTCCTCACCCCGGAGTCGTGATTAGCACACTAGAAGCAGAGCAAGTGACCAATTATGCATCCAGCAGTCCAACTCCAACAGCAAGTATTGATTTCCAACAAACAATTCTCGGGAAGGAGCCGAGAGCTGCACCAGCATTATCAGATGACTCCTCCAGAGGACCCGGACGTAGTTACGAGGGCATCTTGAAGCCCGACTTAATGGCTCCGGGGGTGATGATCTTAGCAGCCTTCCATCCTCAACTCACGGCGACAAGAATTGGCAGAAACATCGACCTTTCAAGCGACTACAATTTGTTGTCGGGTACATCAATGGCGTGCCCTCATATATCTGGAATCGCGGCGCTTCTCAAAGCCACACATCCTGATTGGAGCCCTGCAGCAATCCAGTCGGCGATGATGACGACTGCTAATCCTCTCGATAACACCAATCAACCCATCAAGGAAGTGGACGGTACAGTCGCTTCACCATTAGGCATTGGGTCGGGTCATGTTGATCCGAACTGGGCGCTTGATCCAGGCCTCGTCTATGATGCTTCCATTCAAGATATGGTAAATCTGGTATGCTCAATGAATTTTACTAGCAACCAAACTCAAACGATCATAAGGTCGACCTACAATTGCTCGAATCCATCCTCCGACCTCAATTATCCGTCGTTCGTGGCTCTTATCCGTGCTGCAGACATTGGAAGGAACTTGACCCGCAGATTTAGAAGAAGTGTGACGAATGTGGGGAATGGCGCAGCCACGTATGAGGTTAAGCTGGAATTACCGGTGAACACCATAGCCACAGTTAATCCTCAAACATTAGTGTTTAGCAAGAAGAACCAGACGAAGAGCTATTCTCTTACAATTCAGTATAAGGGTGATATAGAGATTCAACACAAAGAGGGTGCGGTGATTTGGATCGACCAAAGTGGCAAGTACAGAGTTAGAAGTCCGATTATGGTCTCAGCTGCTGCCGACAATTTCGAGTAGTTTTCGTGATAATGATCCTATGAATTAAAGTACCTGTGTGTATTTGTGTATGTTGTAAAGCTAGCTTGTTGTGCTTGGAAATACTGTTGTCGCAATAAGTATATACTAACGGATGGGATCATCTGTCCCAGATCCCTGTCCCACTTTATCCCAAAAGATGAAACGCGCCGTTTTATTCCTAATTTTTTTTTTTCCCATTTCTCTAGATTGCTATCGGCTCAGTTCAGCCGATGAAATGACTTCCTTTTTTCTCGTGATTGTTTCCTAACGCAAAAGGAGGAACAGAGGCAAACTGCTAACCGGCATATGAAGCCATTACTCATCACAAATGTTTTGTGGCCATTTTTCTTTTTCATCAATTTACAGATTCTAGTTCATCAAAAATCAACACCACAAAATCTTTACTATGAGAATACAAGCAAAATGTTGTAGATAAAAGTATAATCAGTCCGTAATCAAAAACATCAAATTCACTAAATTAATTATACAACAGTAGTCATGACACCTTTGATATCCTTCTTTTGCAGAAGAAATAAAATCCAGAGCCGTAATTCATTTCCGAATTCCGATGGAGAAAGAAGACAAAATTCAAGGAGAATCGGAAAGGGTAGAATTCCATACCTGGAAACTGTTTGCCTTTGATTCCTTCAAACAATCACGAGAAATAAGAAAAAAAAAATTGTATCAGCTGAGCCGAGCCGATAGCGATCTAGATAAACAGGGAGAGAAGGAATTTAGAACTAAAACGGTCACATTTTGGGACAGAAAGGGACACGGGGTTTGGGACAGAGCATCCCGTCCTATATACTAATGCAGATAAAAAATATTTAGTCGCAGACTCGCAGTTTCCCTAGTATAGTATTTTTGTGTATTATTGACTCCTTAGATATGACCAGAGAGCTATAGTTTAGTTTTCATCAATTAGTTTGAATCACTTAGTGAGTTTTATTCAATCTTTTCTCATCGACTTCTTTTGGATTCTTTTACTTGTCTTGATTATTTATTTTAACCAAATTTATAGTGAAATAACTAATATTTCCGATATTTATATGGGGCTAATATCTAATCTACTTCCTCTCAAAATTAAAACCTTAAAGTAGCATTTTCTTAGCAATTTATGGCATGACCTAACAAATTACATTGTGCGGTTGGATGGATTAGACAAGATTAGACATGATTTAGTCTCATAAATATTGTTCGGTCGGATAGATTCGGTCCGCAATTTCGTCACTGAATTCTGCCACGTATGATTAGTCTCGCATTTCTAATCTTTCTCACAATCTTATGACAATAATTTTGGAGATAACTTGGAGCATTTAATCTCATCTAATCTGAAATCAATCAAATCAATTCTTGGCAATTGAACACCCCGCAAACAATTGATTAAAGTTGGTTGTGTACTATTGTCTTTTGCTTTGAATAGTCAACAATTGGGAGGTAAGAATTGGTCCACGCCTTCAATTTTGTTATTGCACCATCTTTTTCGATCTTCTGTCTTTTGGATAATGAATTATATTTTTCTTTTCAAACTTATTATTACTCGATCTTTTGGTGATTTTATCCTTGTTAGAACTATTGCAATTAATATTTATCTATGAAATTTGGAGTGGTAGCAAAGCTGCACATTTTTCTTAGATCTTGTGGCAGTTTGGATTGTATATGGGATTTCATGTAATCCAAGAAATCAATAAAAAATATTCATGTTTTGAGAATTTTAGAATTTTGACCTTGTATCATCGGGTTTTGAGTTCCGAGTCGGACTCCCGTGCAAGCATATGCACCGTGGAACATGCCCAATACCCGGCCCAACCCGTACCACGCACCCCGCCCGACCCGTGTGGGTCTCACGTGCCCCAGTTTATTATTATTATTATTATTATTATTATTATTATTATTATTATTATTATTATTATTATTATCATTATTATTATTATTATTATTATTATTATTATTATTATTATTATTATTATTATTATTATTTCCAGAATTTTTTCCGACGGAGACAGCTCCGCCTTCGCTTTGATTACTAAAATAATGATAATCGGCGGTCAATAATTTGGATTTTTTCGACTCAGTCCGAAGCCTTCGGCTCCCCTCGCTCGAATCTTGACCAAAGAATAAGCGGCAAAAAAAAAGGTAAAAAAACTGAAAATAAAAATAAAGACTGGAAAAAAAAAATTGTCAAAGAGTGTTGACTTGGATCAAACGGGTCGGACGGGTGGGTGTTACACAGTGCAACATTTGCACCCAAGTTTTTGTCTTGAGTTCCTCACAAATTACCGCTTTGATTATCGATTCATTAGTTCTTTCACTTATATATATCTTCTTCACAAACATATCGATAATTCATTATAAGATCGTAAATTCATTAGTTCTTTCACTTATATGTATCTTCTTCACAAACATATCGATAATTCATTATAAGATCATAAAAATCTTCAATCATTGCAATCACACAAGATCAAGTATAAGACATAATAATTTATAATATACCCCGTGATAAATGTTTCATATTCCTTTTTAGTCAGTCTCTTTCCAAAAACAAAAATAATTATCTTTTTCTATTTTATTACATCTCCCCTCAACAATCCTAGGGGTGAGCACAATCGACCCGCCACCACCAAACCGCCCCGAACCGCTCGGGTCGGGTCGGTCGGTGTCGGTTGTCACAGAAGTCGGGTCGGCCGCAATTTTGAAATTCACAAATTTTCGGTTTTGTCGGTCGGTGTCGGTTTTCAGCTTCCCAAGCCGAAACCGACCTGACCCGACCACCATTTTAGATAAAGTAATAGAAATATAATATATATATTAAAGTAGTAACCCTATTTCCTTTCCAGCCGCCGTCATCCACTTTGCAGTTTGCAATTTTCAATTTCCAGTTTCCAATCATCTCTCTCGCTCCTCACCTCTCCTGCACACACCACCACCACTCGGCCACCACCCACCACCGATCTACCACTGTTCGGTTGCGCCACCTCCCACCACCGGTTGACCGCGCCACCAATCATCTCTCTCGCTCCTCACCCTCTGTTGCACGCACCACCATCATCTCTTGCCAACACCCACCACCACTCCACGTCGTGTCGTCGCCTGTCGCCGATCGTCTTCCATCACTTGTTGTTGGAGTCGACGTTGGAGTCCTCACCTTCAAAAGGTGGGTGAATTTTGTAGTTTCTAACCTAGGGTTCAATGTATTTTGAATATCAATTAAGCTTGAGAGATTGAGAATGTCGAATTAGGGATTTTGTAGTTGGAGAAATTATTAGCCTTTCATTTTCGGTTTGGGCCGACCCGAAACCGAAACCGACCCGAAAGTTTCGATCGGTGTCGGCTCAGCCCAAAATTTTAGTCGGCTCGGCGGCGGCTCCAATTTTCAGAAAAAATTGGTCCGTCGGTTTTGACGGTTCGGCTCGGTTTGGGGCCGAAACCGACCGATGCTCAGTCCTAAACAATCCTATCCAAAAATTATCTGTATAGATGTGTATGAGTATTAGCCCGCCTAACGCTCAACTTGTACTTGTATGTAATGTATACAATTGGGCCAACACCTTAGTATATATATACGATATGCATATTTGCATAATGGGCCTAACGATTGTGCCAATTTCTTTAAGTAAAAGATCATTCAACAGTAACACCCA
This sequence comes from Schizonepeta tenuifolia, assembly GCA_029490685.1. Taxonomy (NCBI): domain Eukaryota; kingdom Viridiplantae; phylum Streptophyta; class Magnoliopsida; order Lamiales; family Lamiaceae; genus Schizonepeta; species Schizonepeta tenuifolia. The sequence goes on along the minus strand of CM055958.1, from coordinate 105,835,842 downwards.
TTATTCTCTAATTAAAACTTAAAGGTTTCGATGACAAATGGGCATGACTCATCTCACTAAGGATTTTCAAAATTCAAATTTATTTAGTAGTATGTATATGTATATGACTCCCTCCGATTTCAAATATAAGAAGTTTTGGCATTTTGCATTACGATTAAGAATATTAATTAACTCTAAATTTTAATGCAAGAAATTTATTTGGTCAATTGTATTGTTGTCTTTTGGATTTCTTTTTGCAATTTATGATAATGTCATATGATAATATATTGTCGAAGTTAATGAAAGGAACTCAACAGACATTGAAAAACGAGTACATCATTAATAGTGAGTTGAAAAGTAAATAAAATTGACGGCAGGAGAGAGATAACACTCTTGATTACTGAAAACATCTTATAAAAAAACAAATAAAAATGGTCAAAATTTCTTATATTTGAATTCGGAGGGAGTAGTTTTTTTTTTGAGATAATAGTATTTATTCATCTATATTTATCTCAAATTTGATAAAAAAAAAAGGGAATTTACTACTTCTACATGTTCTAAATTTGTAAAAAGGTACTAGTTGTTAGTTACCCAATCCATTTAATTTATACAATATTTAAATAATTGAATATAAACTATTATAACAATTATCCGTCTAAATATATACTATCATTTAATATTGGATAATGAAACTTGTACCGTTCTTATAAAATACGAGGACTACTAACTAGGAATGTAACACATTTGGCAATGAAGATGCGATTTGCTAAATTATACAATCTAACTAATTTCATCCTTTGTATCAGAAATAATATTCGAAATTATCAAAACAAGCACATAAACATTATTATGTTTTACTAAAATGTAATTCTCTAAATCTATATCTATATCTATATTTATATAAAAATAACCTTATTTTACAAAATTTGAATCGTCTAAAATATCCTTACTACTTATCAAAATTAAGGACAATAGCGTAACATAAGATATAATATATAATATGCCATAAGAAATACAAACTTACATTTTTAATAATATATACTCCCTCCGTCCACGAAATGATTGTCACTTTTGCTACTTAAGTTTGTCCACGAAATGATTGTCACTTTTGCTACTCCACTCACATTTATTGCGGGACCCTTACTCCACTCACAACAATACTCACTATATTCACCACTACCTACCATTCTTATAACCCGTGTCATCCACAATGTGACAACTATTTCGTGGACGGAGGGAGTATTATTTACTTTATATAATATTATGATTTAAAAGAAATATAAAAAATATATTATTAATACATCTATCATGTGTTTATATCCTTGTTAATATGAGATATCAATCTTGTTATTTCATCCATTCGTGATTTACTCACGTTATTGTGAAGTCTTTTTTTCTTTACTTTTGCAGCTTCCTCCAATCTTCCAACATGACAACTTAAAATTCTTAAATATTTTTGAGGTTCAATCAATCCGTGTAAATTATTTAATCTTTTCGAGGTACCAAAACTTGAAGCTGATTTTATTCCCACTCATGGTCCATCAAAAAAGTTTACTGCATCTGCATATTTCAAAATGTGTAGTGTATATTCATGATAAACCATATTAAGGTAATTTCTCTATACATATACTTGTACGATATACTTATCTATTTTTTTTGTTAGTATATTCTTTTTATTTTCGACAGAAGCAAGAAGATGCCACTTTATTAATGCAAAGAAAATAGTGATGAAAAAAGCCACTTTATTAATTTATATATATGGAGTATATTTTAATTTTTTCACCAAATTTCTTAACACAATTTCTTAATTCAAAGAGAGCAGCAATTTGATGAGAAGGCATATATTTTTAGGATTGAATTGTTCAGGTTTCATTTTCTAAGATAAGTTGCTTCTTTTTTCTTTTCTCGATTTTGTTTGATATTGATAATCCTTTTTCTTTTGAATTATGTTGTATGATCGTTTAAAATTTGATTTAATGAGTTTAATTTTGAAAGAATAAAAAAGTGAAAGCTTTAGTATTTGTTCTTTTTTCACTTTAGGAAGATCAACATGATATCGTTGTATGAGATGAACGATTTATTTATGTCTAAAGATACGGAGGTAGCTGCATTTTTCTTTTGTTCTATGTTATTAGAAATTGACAATATATGATTATGTGACACCATATTTTGTTGTTTTACATGACTAGACAATTCTAAACATTCTTACAAGCCGAGATAATAACAAAATAATTGTGTGAGTATCATAAGTTGGCAACAAGTATTCTTTTGTTTAAAGATATGAAATTTAATTTGCTCAACGTTCTTCATTCATTTTAATATAAGCATGCATTTTATGGTCTACATTGTGCCGTAGTTAAAGCCAGCTAGAACGACATGAAAAGGTTGAAATTAATTACTCCCTCCGTCCAAAAATCATGTCCCATTTGGGTCCTGGCAGGCGGATTAAGAAAAGCTGAAAAAATTATTTTGAGTGGGTAAAAGTTATAATGTAGGGGTAGTGTGATAATGACAAAAAGACAGTGGTAATGACAAAAAGATGGTGATATTGACTAAAAAGTAGGAATAAAGTTGTTGTGTTGACTAAAAAGTAGGAATAAAGTTGTTGTAAGGTAAGACCACCAATGACAAAGGGTAGTAAATAAAAGAAAAGTAGGAGGATATGGTTGTACGAAAAGGTAAGTAGGAAGATGATTTGTGGACAAAAAAAAAGGGGTAAGTAGGAAGATGATTTTTGGACGGAGTGAGTATATTTTCATAATTAATAGAATGATGAATTGACATATATAAAATTTTTTGAAATTAGACAATGATAATAATGTATAATTTTTTTAAAAATGTGTTTTTTTCATGCAACGAATGCAAAAACATCGATATCAATCTACGTGGAGAGAATAATTTATTTTTCAGAATAAGCACTTGATAAGATTTGTATATTTTAGTTTGAACTCTAAAATCAAATGGCTAATTAGTGTGAATTATGAGCTTTATTTTGATTTTTATAATAATTATTATTTTTAAATATGTAAATGCATGTTAATTATACTAAGTATATTAAATTACTCTATATCCATATTTCTTTTGTTTGTAACATGATCGCATACAATTCTTCAAATTTTGTCCCAGGCATCACTGCGCACGTCGCAAAGAATAAGCATAAAAAATAGCGACAAATTGAGCAAAAAGGCATGCAGAAATAAGCAGCTGTCAGATCGGACAAGTGGGTTTTCCCTAAATCCGGATCCTCTGCAGTGGGACAAAATAGATTAGAGCAGCGGCAGCAGCCCCTATTGTGTTTTAATAATGTTGCTCTAAATTCCATCTTCTTTTTTCTTTTTTTTTTTTATATATATAGCTTAGAGTTCACTCTCAGCAAGTTCACTGCGTTACGCGTAGATTGATTTTTTATATTTATGAAAGCATTGACTTTCTGTTGTTAAGATCTCAAGTTTGCTCTCCAAGAAACTGAAATTACACATTGTCTTCATTTTAGTTCTAATAATGAAATCTGTAACCAATACTTTCACAATATATACATAAAACCAATGATGAGAGACAAGAAAATAAATCAACTAGAAGAAGAATGAAAAGGATGGGATTAGAACTGCTCTAAAAGAATAATCTGTGCTGCACAATTTAAATTTCTGCATGGAACTTAGCCGTTTTGTCCTATTGAAGAAGAAGATCCGGATATGTTGCGCAAGTTGTGGATCTTCCTTAAAAATTTAATTGTTGCAAACAGGGTTTTAATTAATTACAAATGTCAATTGGATAAAAATATAGCTATAGACTCTTATTATTTTAATCCAAGTGCAAATTCAACGTTTATAAATTGTTTGTAACAAGCAAACAATCTCATAAACCCACTGAATATTTCGAAACTATAACAGAATCTTGAGTGAGAAAGAAGAATAATGGAGCTTCCTAATTCAGTGGCTCTGTTTCTGGCTCTGCTGCTATGTTTTGTCTTGACTGACAATGCTTCAGCACAGAAAAGATCCACATACATTGTCCACATGGATAAACTCTCCATGCCTAAGGCCTTCTCCACTCACCAATTTTGGTATTCTTCCATGCTTACTTCTGTTAAGCAAGCTTCACTCGACAGCACCAAACCCGACCCGAAGCTTCTCTACGTCTACGACCATGCTTTCCACGGCTTCAGCGTATCCATGTCTGAAGATGAAGTTGAATTACTCAAAAATTTACCAGGATTCGTGTCGGCTTACCCCGACGACATCGTCACGCCAGACACTACCCGCACCCCTGAATTCCTCTCACTCAACAAAGCTTCCGGAATATGGCCAACATCTCACTACGGCAAGGACGTCATCATCGGCGTCATCGACACCGGCATTTGGCCCGAGAGTCCCAGCTTCAACGATCACGGCATGACTCATCATGTCTCCTCAAGGTGGAAGGGAACTTGCAGCGGCGGCGAACACTTCAACACGTCGTTGTGCAACAGAAAAATCATCGGAGCCAGATACTTCAATCAAGGTATTAGAGCCGCCAATCCGAACTTCCCAGTGTCAAACACTGCAAGGGACGACAACGGCCACGGCAGCCACGTCTCGTCCATTGCAGCCGGAAACTTCGTGGACGGAGTGTCCTTCTTCGGCTACGCCCCCGGAACTGCCAGAGGGGTGGCCCCGCGTGCCAGGCTGGCCGTGTATAAGTCCCTGTGGCGGGGAGCCGGCGTTGGGTCTGATATATTAGCCGGGATAGATCAGGCCGTGGCTGATGGAGTTGACATACTTTCCATTTCGATAGGTGCTCAACAAATTAATCTGTATCAGAACCCTCTCGCAATAGCTAGCTTCGGAGCCAGAGCGAAAGGAATCGTGGTGTGTTTGTCAGCGGGGAATAGCGGCCCCGGTCTTAGGACGATAACATCCGCAATCCCGTGGGCTGTAGTTGTGGCGGCGGGGACGGTTGATCGGTGGCTCGCGGGGACGTTAACTCTCGGCAATGGAAAAACTATCACGGGATGGACTACGTTTCCGGCACGAGCCACTGCCACAAACTTGCCACTCGTTTACAGCCAAATGTTATCAGGTTGCACCCCAAATGAACTGGCGCGAGCCCCACAAGACAGCATCATCGTATGCGATACGACAGCTGGAAATTCAGATTTCGATACGGTGATGGGAAGCCTAACTAATTCCAACGTCCGAGCAGCTATAGTCATAGCCGAAGATCTCGCCATATTTCATGTCACCACGTTTCCTTTCCCCGGAGTCGTAATCACCACAGAAGAAGCACGAGAAGTGGGCACTTACGCATCCAGCAATGCTGGCCCAACGGCCAGCATCGATTTCCAGCAAACATTTATTGGAAAGGAGGCGATAGCTGCACCAGCTCTATCAGTTATCTCATCCAAAGGCCCTGGATTGGGGTACGAGGGCATCTTGAAGCCCGACTTAATGGCGCCGGGAGTTTTAGTCTTAGCAGCCTACCATCCTCAACTCACGGCGACAACAATTGGCAGAAACATCGACCTCTCCAGCGACTACAATCTGTTGTCGGGGACATCAATGGCATGCCCTCATGTCTCCGGAGTCGCGGCGCTTCTCAAAGCCGCACACCCTGATTGGAGCCCTTCGGTAATCCAGTCAGCGATGATGACAACTGCTAATCCACTCGACAACACCAACCAACCCATTAAGGAACAAGACGGTAGAGTCGCGTCGCCACTAGGCATCGGATCGGGTCATGTTGACCCCAACCGGGCGCTCCAACCGGGCCTCGTCTACGATGCGTCCGTACAGGACTTGGTGAATCTAGTGTGCTCCATGAACTTCACTCCCCAGCAACGACAAACGATCATAAGATCGAGCCACAGCTGCTCGAATTCGTCATCCGACCTCAATTATCCGTCGTTCGTGGCTCTGATTCGTGCTGCGGATATCGGAAGGACGTTAACCCGCACGTTCCGAAGAAGTGTGACGAATGTCGGGGATGGTGCGGCCACCTATAGGGTTATGGTGGAAAAACCAGTGAACACAGTAGTGGTAGTTGAGCCTCAAACTTTAGTGTTTCGTGAGAAAAATGAGAAGCTCAGCTATTCTGTGACGGTTCAGTACAGGGGTGATATACAGCAGATCCAACATAGACGAGGTGCATTGACTTGGATTGACCAAAGTGGGAAGTACAGAGTTAGAAGTCCGATTATGGTCTCTGCTGCGGCCGACAATTTCAACTAGTTTTAATTTCATGATTATAATTTGACATGCATGACTTAAGTACGTAGTAGAGTTGAGTCATTTAAGAATCGTCTATCAAATTATCTTAGTTGAGTCGTGGTGTTGTTTCTTTCAATATGATTGTTGGTATCGAATAATCTTTCTTTCAATATGATTAATACTATATTATATATTGAATTTTAATCAACGTTTATTTATAAGTTGAAGTTTAAAATGTTATAATTATATAATCTAATTATGGAATAGTTAACCGTATAAATTAATATAGAAACTTTAATTGCAATTAATCGTAAAAAGTATAGATGACAAAAATGGAGGCTATATATGAAAATATAAATTTAAATGGATGGTTGTGTAATATTCCGGATATTTCTTTCCGTCGTGAAAATAAAAATTTTCGTTTTAATTAAGGCTTTGCACTTCTAAGTTAAAGAAATTCAGTTATAAGAATAACGGCAAAGTCCGTTTCTGAAAATAAGTTGCAGAAGTCGTTCAACCGACTACTGTAATAGGGTTTTGGCGGCCGATAAAATTTTCGTTAGAGACCTCAAATCAGTATGACGTTTGCATTTACATTCACTTATTTTGCGATACGAGTCTTTTTCTAGAAGTCAGTATTTTTGATTTTCGGGGCGAAAATATTGCACTGTCACGTCTCGACTTTTTGAAATTTTTCGGGAAACGAATTGTCTTTTCCGACTAAGTGAAATATTCCGGAACTAATGGTCGTATCTTTTTTTGCCGAAAATGTGTCCGTCTAATAAAGTAATTGTTCATTTCTAGTTTGCAGTATTAGACCCGGAAAAATAGATATTTTGTAGAGAAGAAGGTGTACAACTTGAATTTCTCTTCTACTATATAAATATCACCCTTTATCACCATAATATCTCTCTCCCTCTCACTCCTCAAAACCGCCACCCTCCATTTTCTCTCTTCTCTCTCTTGTTCTTCAAGTGTTCTTCATATCTTCAAGTTTTTCTTCAAGTTCTTCAAGCTTCTAAGTTCCATAACTTGTTCGATTCTCGATTAAAGTCAATTCCAATTGCATATTTGATAAGGTATGAACTTTAGCTTCATTTCTATCCAAACAAGAATCATCTCCTATGAAGTTTGATAGATGTCAAAATTTATGAGGTGTAGGATATGATGTTCTAAGTTTTATTTCATGTTATTTTGATGTTAGAAGAAGAATCCATGGTTGAAATCGAGTTAGAAACATGTTAAGTATTTATTTGAAATTTTCTAAAATTATGATGAAGGTTTCGAAATTTCTGCACCTCTTAGATCAGTTAGATGTTTTGATTGAGCTTGAATTCTCATAAATGGTTTGTGAAATATGATTCTAGGTATTGATACATGATTGTATGAATTGTTTGGGAATTTTCTAAAAATATTTCTATGTTCATTGGAAATGAAGAAGTATGATTTTGATTGAGCAAATGAGATGATATGGATGTGGTAATGATATAAATATGTTGTAGGAAGCATGTAGTTGATCATATATTTATGTTAGACTTTTCTAAAAATAAAATGATAATCGTTGGAGACGAACATTCGATCGAATTTTTAAGGATAGAATTTATTTGATAATGTTGTTTGCATAAATGAGAAGTTGTATGCATGTTAATCAACATATAATTTAGTTAGAATTTCCGATCACTTTTTATTTTTCGTTGGAGACGAAGAATTGAGATTATGTTAAATATGAATGATGATATGAATATGTGGTTTGTATATTAGTTGATCTAAGTGTTTAAGGATCTTAAATTGAAAGTTTGGAAGATTTCTAAGAACATTTATCTTTGTGTAAAAGATAAGGAATCGAGCATAAGTCTTGACGGTTAAATGAAATGAGAAAACTAATTGGATATTAGTGATTTAGTATGCTTAGGGTTCATTGTGTAAGTTTTGAGAATTTCATGTTATATATGAATGAGTGATTATGAATTTGAGTATAATGTGAGTGAATGATCATATGTTAATTGGAATGATATCATTTGATGATTTGATTTGAGAGTTAAGAAATTGATTGATATGTTGTTGAGGTTTTCTTTGAAATTGTTAAGTATAGAAGTCGAGGGCAAGAGATGATAATGTTTGTCGTTTATTTTCATCGAGAACTCAAGTATATGTGAATGTGAGTTGTATGGTTTGTTTGGTTGAATTTTCAAGGTTTTAAGAGTTGTGAAATGTTTTGACAAACATAAGAAAGTGTGGTTTGAAGTTTAGACCCGTAGGGTTTTTCTGTCAGTTTGCGACCCTTCACGGAAACGGCCATAACTCTTTACTCGTTTAACAAAATCGAGATCCGTAAATTGTGCATTAAACTAGACATCCGTATCTTTCTTTTGGTACCAAGAACCTCTCCTGTTTCTCAGCAGTCTGTTCTGCACAAGCTTTTGAATCTTCAGCAGCTGTGCAGATTCTTCTGCAGCTCTATTTCTTAAGTGAAATCTTTTCTTAACTTGAATTCTTTGGAACACCTAAGTCATTTAGAGTTATTGACTTCCGTTATGATGTTCTAAATGTCGAGTAAAGAACCAAGTCATTTTTTAGCGAGATGTGTTCGAGTCTCGTTTCGTTTAGTAAAAGACTAGTTAAAGTGCAAAGACCTAAAACTTGTTTAATCGTTTTCGAGTCCGTTTCTCTTAAACCGCCTCGATCATTTACTAAAGTTTGATTATATGAGATAAAAGGAGGAAGTAGCGACTAGAAGAAAGGACAGAAGACAGAAGGTTAAAGTAGTTCTGTAATTCGTATAAGCTAGGCTTTTCTATATAACAAAATAAAGCGAGCGTTGCTCAAAATGTTTACTTATTGCTTTATAAGTATGTTTTGAAAGTGATTATCAGTGCATAAAAGAATTGTTTTTGTGAGTTCTTTTGTGCTATTCTGAGTTGGTTCGCCAACTAATCGATCGGACTCTGAGTTAGTGACACCGTTAGGTGCTTTCCAGGGTTAGTGTACACGGTAGCCATTGTGTGTGGTACTCTGTTGAGGGGTAGCCAGCCACGGTGAGGAACGTGCGCGGGAGAAGTTAACTCTCCTCCGGCGTAGAAACAGAAGTTGGGCAATTTGAACGAAACAACAGAAAAATCTTGATCAAGTAAAGTTTGAGAAAATGTTTTAGTAAGCACGGGTCTTTGAAAGAAAAACCCCGTTGTGTTACTTTGAGAATGCCTGATGAATCTATAAAACCTATATTATGATTTCGGCAAAGTGCCCACTAAGTGCTTTTGTACTTAGCCATGTATGTATTTATAAATGTGCAGGTTGAGTGACGAAGGCGGCGGAGGTTGAGTGATGGTTGTAATTAAGGAAAGAAAGCTAGTTGAGCCTCGATTCCACACCTTCTTATGTGAAATCAATCTACGTTTTTTCCGCTGCAAGACACTCTTTTTGATGTATTAACTTTCGGTTTAAGTATTATGTACTTGAAACCCTAGAGATCTCATAGACAACTTTTGTCGAGCGATCCTTCTAGATCGACTCTCTTTTGATTAATCAAAGTACTTCATGTTTACCATCTTATCAAAGTTATGTCAGTTTATCATTTATTCAGTAATTCCCCCTTTCTTCCCCGTTTCTTTAATCCAACCCCTAGTCGCACCCCGGTTTTGCCGTCCCTCGGGATTTGGGGCTGTGACAGGTTGTTTTTAGTACGTGAATTTGAGGATTAATTGTACCTTTATAAAAGATTAAGAATTGTTTTATTCTTTCGTTTTTTAAGCTCACGCTAGCGTGGCAATGATTTAGAATAATTTTACAAATGTTATCTCAGGTATATATTGATATTTAATTTGCAATTTTTAAATTTCTAGATAATTAGGATTTATGATTTCAAAAATAATAAATATATAATTTTTTTATGTTCAATTTTTTATAATAATTAAGGTTAAATACACATTAATAAAATTAATAATGAAACATGTAGGATAAACCACAACTTACGAATATAGGATCATATCGAAAAAAAGAAAAAGCAAACCGCAATTAAGAATACACGCAGACCACCATCATATTTCTCTTTGAAATCATTCGAAAAACCAAGAATTTGACATTTTAATTTGTCGATCCATCGGAGAAAAAGAAGACAAGATTAATAGGGAATGAGAGTGATCGAAGATGGATAGACATCTGCCGCCGAGCAATGGGGCGAGGGCATTACTCTTCAACCTCGAGGAAGTCGATGCCGGCAGATTTCGCTTCTAGACCTCAGTTACAACGACCAAAAGTAGAATTAATTGCTCATGAAAATCAATGAATTGGATATCTATTATATAATGAATTATGTGATCAAAGAGAAAAATTTTGTTGAATGTTTGAAGTTTTTTGCGTTGTATTCTTCATCTTTTTTCCTTCAAATTTGTTGGGGGCTTCGTGAGGCTATGCATATATGTTGAACTCCATTATGTATTTGCTCTTTTGAATTTATGAATGTACATTTTTTCTTTATTAGTACTCCATTCGACTCATTCATATTGTCATTTTTTCCTTATTCAGGTGTTTCACTCATATTGTCATCTTTTTAAATAAGAAAAATTTTAACTCTTCAAAAACCTAAAAGTGGCGAGACCTACCAACTTCCTATCTTTTTACTCTTATTCTTAATTTCTGTGGCCGAACAGTAATATGACAATTTCAATGGATCAGAGAGAGTAGTAACTAATATGGTCCTCGTGCAATTGCACGTGAAATAAATTATTATTTTTTAATACAAAGACATCGATCATATAAGATTTTTGTCAGCTAAAATTAGGTGTGATATAGTTACAAATAAATTGAACATGATATTTTAACCAACAACAATGGAAAAGTTATATGAAAGTATGAAATGATGTAAAAATGGTGTTAAATTTTGCAGTTATCCAAAATAAATTATATTATGACATTATGAGATTTTTTTCATTTAACACTACTTGTAATTAATTAGTTTGATTTAAGTGCATAAAAAAACTCTTTTAAATTAATTGGAAAAGAAATTAATGTAAACATTAATGGAATTATTTTTTAGAAGTATAATAATTTAATATTAGTTAAATTTGAAATATATAAGTGATCAAAAGGCCAAAATTACATTTAATTAGGTTAAGATAGACTAAAGAATATAACAAAATAAAATTACAACCTGCAAAATAAATTAATAATAGCTCACAAAAAGAATATATAGTACTTAGTATAAGTAAAGGGTAGAATTCTACATTATTTATGTATGTGAAGTCTATATATATATGTATATATATATTCGGTGCTTGTAACTAAACTTTTTTAGAGTAAAATTTAAAAGTTAAAGTTTAAAAGTTAAGAAACTAATTGAGCATTTTGGCAGAATGAAAAGTCATTAAGAAAAAAAAAAGTTGAGAAATTAAACATGTAGGAGTATTAATTTATGTGGAAAAATTTAACTTGACAAGTTTATTTTGAGATAGATGATAATTAATTAATTAACACACAAAATTTGGAGTACAATTTTACCGAAAATTGTTTTGGTATAATATAAGCTCAACTTTGTGGGCTATAAGCGTGTGAGAAAAAACATCGGGCTGTTTCTGCTATTTGTTTGGAGCCCATCAAAACCCATTGAGGCCTTAAATTGATGGCGGCCGAAATTACAAAATCCCTCTTTCCTGCTAGGGTTCAGGGTTTAACATCAGCAGCACTCACCATCCTTCAATCTTGAGCTGATTTGCACTCTGAAATTTTCTGAGTTTCTGCTTAATCATTTCGGTTTGATTTAAATCGAATGGGGAAGAAGCGAAAGCACAGCGAGACCAAAGCGGCAGAGACTGAGAAGAAGGAAGAAATTGCGCCGGAACGTCCGGAGAGAACGCTTTTCGGATTTATAAAGAAACCTGAAGACGAAAAAGAGACGGAAAAGGAGAATGATACTCCTGCTTTTTATCGGAATAAAGAAAAAGTTTTGGTTACTTGTACTCGCCGCATTAGTTTCAGGTTTATTTTCATTATCTGCTGTATTTGGTGATTTATGCTTGTTAGTTTTGGTGTTACTTCTGCAAATTTAGTTGGCCAGTATTATGTTTTTACGTGATTGCTTTTTCTGTTGATTTGTTGAATGGCGGATTTTAGGTATCGGCATTTGATGTTAAACATGGTTGATTTATTGCCTCATTGTAAGAAAGATAACAAGGTCGAGTCCAAGGATAGCAAAAGCACAGCTTTGAATGAGCTCGTCGAGCTCAGGAGCTGCTCGTCTTGCTTGTTTTTTGAGGTACCTCTTATCTTGAATTAGTGTTGATAGAAACACCAATTCCAATGTGGCTGAAATGCGTGTCTATGCAGTGTAGGAAAGGCAAAGACCTCTACCTATGGATGTCCAAGTGCCCCAATGGTCCCTCTGTCAAGTTTTTGGTTAATGCAGGTATGGCCGGTTTTAGTTATCATGATTTTTAGATATTCGAACCAGAAACATTTTTGAGATTGGTCATAATTATGTTTATTGTTATATGTCTGAAGTACACACAATGGAGGAATTGAAACTTACTGGAAATCATCTTAAGGGTTCGCGACCTATCCTGACTTTTTCATCCAACTTTGATAAATCCCCTCATTGGAAGCTTCTGAAGGAGATGATTACTCAGGTATGTCTTTCTGTAAGCACGACCATGTTAATGCATGTCTTATCGTTTTTCGTGGATATATGTGATGTAGTAGAATTAGACATGGAATGAAAAACTAGCTTAAAAGCTTGTCTCAATGTAGGACAATAGCTACCTTGGTTGTATTAACATCAGTCAGGGTCTCAATGGATAGAGTCGGCTCTTTTATTTTTATTCTTTGCAGGCGATTTTTAGAGATTTTAATTTGATTCTTTCCATGGTACTATTGATTTGTATTCACACTCTCTTATTTTGCAAGTAAAATTGAATTTGATCGTTTTCTTTTTGTTCTTCTTTCTTCTGTATTCCATGTTGATCGAATGAGTTTTCTGGTATTGTCTGTTTTTGAGTATTGTGATGGTACTACATGTTTCCTTTCTGCCTAAATTTTACTTCCATTGTTGATCAAAAAGTGAGACTAAATTTTCCTTCCAGTGTTGATCAAAAAGAGAAAAATTATGGTTCATCTTAGGTGTTGAGGATTTTCGCTAAATATCCTCCCCTTCTTTATCAAAAAGAGAGGGATTATGTTTGATATAGGTGTTTAGTTTCTTAGATTCTGTTATATATATTTCTGGATTGTTAGGAAATGGTGATTCATCACAAAGGATTCTGTTTAATAGTATATTTCACGATTCCTCTGTTCTACACATAGCATATGTTTTATATATATTTTATTTTTTTTCGTTTTATTCTGTTGTTATTTATTTCATGATTCTTCTGGGATGGTGATTATCACATGTAAAAAAAGGATCATGTTTTATACTATATTTTCTTGATTCTTTCCTTTAATAGTATATTTCTTTCTATTCTTTATTTTTTTACTTTTTATTTATTTTAAATGTGTTTTCTATATGTTTCCTAATCTAGGCAAATAGTTATCCTTTCTCTCAATGTATTCTTGTCTCAATATATGCCAATGTATTCTTTTATTTTTTAAAGTGGAATAGTTTGATGCTGCAATACTTTGAGAGTGGGTTAACGTCAGTCGGGGTCTAGATAAAAATGCCGTATCCTTTATTGAGGGAGTACATATGTTATACTGTTAAGGAGTTGTGCATATTCTAGCACTAATGTAGTAATTTATCTATCTTGCTTTTCCATGTGTTGATTATTTGCTGTCACGAGTTTCTTACTAATATTGAATTATGGTTTTGAGTTTCTGCTTTTTCATTTCTTCTATTCAGATATTTGGCGTACCAAAGGATCACAGGAAATCAAAACCATACCATGACCATGTATTTGTCTTCTCAATAGCTGATGACCACATTTGGTTCCGGAATTATCAGGTTTGTGACGTATAATTAAATCACTGGAATTTTATGTATCTGAAGAGGCTAACTGTGTTTAGTAACAAGTCTGTTGCACTTAGTGCCTGGTGCAGCAAACCTCCTTAGGTTATTTGTATTCTTGGTAAAAAGAATGTAAATTAGCATCTTCATTTTTCTGAAGCAGATATCATCCGGTCATACTGGGACAGCACAAAAGTTAGACCGTGGAGACTTGGAAAATATGACGCTGGTTGAGGTTTGTCAAGAAACACCACATCTATTAACTTGGTTTTTGCATTCAAAATGTTTGGACTAACATCTTTCTTGTGTAGGTTGGTCCAAGGTTTTGTTTAAACCCAATTAAGGTATTTAGTGGCAGCTTTGGCGGTCCGACATTGTACGAGAATTCATATTATGTTTCACCCAACACGGTTAGTTCTTGTAGTATTCCTTCATGGTTTAGGCTTACAATTTCAAATTCATCTCATTTTCCCTTTATCTTGTGCTGCTGCTAAAGGTGAAAGTATTGTTTCACATGGATGGCCAGATCCTGAAATTTATAATTGTTCTTTCCCCTTATATTGGTTACCAGATTCGCTCTATGGAAAAAAGGAAGAAGGCTGGAAAATATGCAAAGAAGGTTAAAGCCAAGACCAGGAAGAAGATGCATGAGCTTGAAAATCCCTTGGAAGTTGATGAGTTTGCTGATATGTGGAGGGAGTGAAGAGGTAACAGGTTAGCATGTCTTCTCGATGGGCTTGCTTTAGTGAAATTTCAGTTGCCTCCACACAATGCCCTAAGATGCGAAACGATGTTTGATTATTTAGTTGCATTTCATACTAATGACCAACGAATCATTGAGATGTTCAAATATGTACCGATCTCCACTTCTTTTGGTTCCTATAAACTGTATGAGATCAGTACCTTTACTCATCTTCCTGCACATATCTGGAAACCAAAAACTTATCCACCCTACTGAAAGTTTTTTTTTTTTTTTTAAATCATGGTTCAAACTATGTTTTACAGTGAATTATGTAACTTAAATTTCGTTAAACCTTGCCTTTTTGACATGAGCATCCATATTGTATCTTTAATTATCCACTCCCTCATATTCCAATGAAATTGTGTTATGGCGAGCATCTCATTGAAGTTTTTGGTATGAGTACCAATTATTCTTGTTAGTGAGTGTTTTTTTAGTAAAGTTTTTCTGAAGAAGGATACTTGCAAGTTTTTTGTTCGACATATTCAAAAAAGGATACTAGCAAGAGTGGATGTAAACGGAAAACATATATACGCAATAAAGGCATCTTTTGTTATCTCATTATTATATCTAACATGTGGTTATATCATGCTTGATTACGTTAATCTCTAAACAAAGTAGAATGGATGTCCATCAAATTATAAAGAAAATGAGTTATCCATCTCCATTTCTCACTCTCTCTACCTTTATTTTTCACTAAGCCAGAATAGAAACATGGAAAATGAGATGTATACACAACAAAAGCAAAAAAACAGAACAGAAAGTGATTAAAGAGAAGGCTAGCTAGGACCCGAAAGAAATCACAATATAGAATTCATTAGATCCGCGAGAGGCAAAAAGTAGCTTTATAAGGAAAACAAACATAATAGTCCAACAAGTGTAGGTACAAAATTACAGATGTCATGACATCCAAATTGATCAAATTTTAGGAACAAAGCATGGAAGAGGTCGCAAGCTAGTGAGTTTGCAAACTGCATTTCCTTGAGCGTGGACATGATCTGCTGCAAAAAAGAGACAGGATACATGCATGAGAAAGGAATGGTTTAAGAAAAAAAAAAAAAAAAGTGAGGAATCTTTACCTTCTTCACCAGTTATGATTTATGAATATTCAGACCCTAACTGGAATGGCCATGGAGAGGAACTGCCTTTTGCAATGATATTCCAAATTCCTCCCTAGTGTCAACTTCTTCTTTCGTTTTCCAGTCAAACTTATGAATTAGAGAACCCACCATCAGATGCAGCATTCGATCAGCCAGTGCTATACCCGGGCATATTCTTCTCCCTGACCCAAATGGAAGAAACTCGAAATCTTGGCCCTTGAACTCTATCTTGCTGTCCAAGAATCTCTCTGGCTCAAATGAACTTGGGTTCGCCCAAATGCTCGAATCTCTCCCAATAGCCCAAACATTAACAAATATTTGGGCGTTTTTAGGGATTGTGTAATCTCTCATCTCAACTTCACGAACCGCCCTATGAGGAACTAAAAATGGACCTGGTGGGTGGAGTCGTAAGGTTTCTTTGATGAGTGCTCGCAAGTATGGGAGTCTTGAGATGTCTGATTCTTCGACTTGCTTCTTTTCTCCCATCACTTTTCTCAGCTCATTCTTGGCATTAACCATCTTCTCCGGGTTCACCAGTAATTCTGTCATTACCCATTCTACTGTACTTTGGGTTGTGTGTGTTCCTCCAAGAAATAAGTCCTAATAGTATATAAGGATGAGTTAGCATAGGGTTTATTCCTCCGAAGTTCGTGAGAATTTGTGAACAATGTTTAAATCAATATATAGTTATGTTTAATAAGATTCATATTTTTTTGATAAACAATGATGCTTATATAAAATCATACTTAAATCTACATATATTCATGCTTCGAATAATGACAACTATAAATCACTTCTATTTTATTTTGCATATAATTTTAATGATAACTGGCTTTTACTAATAGTACCAAATAGAAAATAAAAAGATCGTCAATACTAACAAAATATGAAATACCATCCTTAAGTTATATTGCTCAGCCTTGAGTGAATACTAACAAATTAAGTAAGAAATAATTGAAGTTGAACCCAAAAACAATGTATCCAATGAACATTTTAGGATTTTTTGGCAAAATAAAATGACAAAAACTTGGGTGCAAATGTTGGCAACACCCGCCAGCCCGACCCGACCCGACCCGTTTGACCTGTGTTTAACCTCGGTCAGCACCCTTTGACCAATTATTATTTTTTATTTTTTTAAAATTTTTCTTTTTTTTTAATTTCAGTTTTTTTTACACTTATTTTTTTGTTTGCCGCTTCTTCTTTGGTCAAGATTCGAGCAAGGAGAGCTGAAGCCTCGGAGCGAGCTGAAAAAATCCAAATTATTGCCCGCCGACTATCCTTATTTTAGTAATCGGAGCCTTCGGCTCCGTCGAAAAAAAAAAATATCTGGAAAAAAAACTGAAATTAAAAAAAAAATAAAAAATCTGGGGCGTGTGAGAACCATGCACGCGCGGCGCATGGATCTCACGCGCGGGTCAGGCGAGGCGCGTGTGGCGGGTCGGGCGGGTTATGCACCATACAACAGTATGCACACAAGTCTCTCTCAAACAAACATGTCACTCTCCCTGATTGTTGCATTGCATGTGTTTTACGAATCAATGTACAACATAACAGTTTATAATTTCTATGAAAGAATGTTTTCATAAATTTATGAGGCATAGAATAATTACTAATTTAATGAACTAAACGTAAATAAAAAAACTATAAATAGTCATAATTGACTATTTCTTAAATTAAGATAATAAGAGGGATATTTTTTAATATGTCTCGATTTAAGATCTGTCTGTCACGCAAAAATTCATTCTCTAATGCATTTGGGATGCGCATGCATGCGTCAGCGTATGTGAATTTGTGTGTGTGTGGTGTGTGTGTGTGTGTGTGAGAGAGAGAGAGAGAGAGAGAGAGAGAGGAGGAGGAGGAGGAGGAGGAGGATATTATGGAGCATGCATGCAGTAGTAGGTGTTACCAGAAATAAATGTTGGATCTCCTTGAAGCTCAGGTTGTACTCACTATCAAGAAGTGAATCTAGAAGATCATTTTTTTCCCTTGGGGAATCGACGACAGATGATCTTGATTCCAATATTCTGGTGTTGATAATGCCTTGAAGAATAGCTAGCAATTTTCCAATCTGCAACTCCGACTGCCTCTTGATCCCTTGCGGATCAAACAGCTTAAGAAACGGAAAGATGTCGGCCACATTGGGAGTGCCCAAAACCTTGGTGAATCCCTCAATACTTTCCTTCAACTGATGAGTATCATCGGAATCAAACTCAGCCAAATCAACAGAAAAGAATGTTACCCCAAGAAGATTGAGCGAGGTTACGAAGGCCGCCTTCCCCAAGTTCATAGCTCGGCCATCAATGCTGCATTGATGCACATACTCCAACAGTTTCCCCACCTTCTCCCGCCGAAGCCCTTCGCCGGCCTCCAGTCGACGAGTGGAGAACATCTGCTCTCTCATCAGTTTCCGCAATTTTCTCCATTTCTCTCCAGCTGGTATAGTTACCACTGAGTGCTTGTCGAAGCCATTCACTTCTGCGGCGGCGAGTGTCGTCCGGCCGGAAAAGGCTTGGTCGTTCTCTTGTAGCACCAGTTTCGCGGATTCCGGTGATGACGCCACTACTGTGTATATGCTTCCCAGCTGCAGTGACATCAAAGGCCCGTAAGTTTTCGAGAGATCGGA
This sequence comes from Schizonepeta tenuifolia, assembly GCA_029490685.1. Classification (NCBI taxonomy): domain Eukaryota; kingdom Viridiplantae; phylum Streptophyta; class Magnoliopsida; order Lamiales; family Lamiaceae; genus Schizonepeta; species Schizonepeta tenuifolia. The sequence continues at coordinate 105,817,286 of CM055958.1, read as the reverse complement.
GAGTCTTTGGTGGGGTTGCCCGCCAAGCTGAAGAATGTTTCCGATGATCGGAAACAGGTATGGCCCCGGCGGAAGCTTCTGTCGACCCGGCCGCCGGCAAAGAAACCATGCCAGAAACACCACAATTATTGCAATCGCGACTACAGAATCCATTTACTCAATTCTTTCTTCCTACCGAGTAAAACGGCTTTTGAACTTAATTAAATACTTCCCCGTCCACGAGCTTATCAATGTTATTTTCAATTCACTATTAAAATGGAATTTCAACTCTAGCTCGGGTATCAAATAAGAGATTTTCACACAATAATTTAAGCAATTTTTTTTGTAAAATATGAGATTTGGAGATGATGATTGTCTGTACCAACCCCACAAGGTATTCTAATAATTTTTTTTTTTTGTAAAATATGAAATTTTGTCACACCTGTACGCCTTGTGTGGTTAACAGGCTACTGCACAAGGACGGGGTTTATCCACCGCGCACCAAAAGTAGCTTCGGATTCCTACAAATTAAAAAAAAAAAAAGCGGTATGTTAAGGTTTAGCTTTCCGTTTAGCTTTTTTTAATTTCTCTTGTTATCAAAGCCGTATGTTACGGCTAATTTTCATTTCAATATCTATATATTATTATTAAAGAATCTTATTTACAAAATTTGATTTGCTTATTATATCCCTATTATATATCTGATTTAATTAAAAATAATAATGTAATATCATATTATAATATTATATTTATTTTATATACTAATATATAATCATAATTCTAAAACTATCCACCATCATTATATATTATTAAAAGGTAAATAATTCTTAATTTGAAAAAATAGTATGTGTCCTATTTGTCTAAAATGATTCTTGCTTTGAAAAAATCGCATGTGACACCTCTCTTAATCTTCCATTCCTATTTATCTAAATTATCAAATGTTTAAAATTTAAAATCAATATCTATCATATTTATATTTTATATTATATGACATTGAAATAAAATCTTAATAAAATCAAATCTTCAAAATTAATATCTATATAAACTACTCAAAGTTGGGAATCATATCAAATTCAACCTTCAACACACGACATTAACATCAAGAAATGATTTCCTTAAATTTTGTGCCTGCTATTCCAATTTGCATTCGTCCACCTCGCATTATTATATCATACAATCATAATCTTTTTTATTTATGATTAAAATACAAACAATGACATTCCTTGTTGGACTCATGTTGAGTCTAATAATATTTCATTCCTATTTAATTATTATCATTATTACTATATTACTATAATAAAAACGATTTTAACTCTGTAGAACTAACGTGACATTCTCCGAATTCCTCTATTTCTATTTATCTAAATTCCCTTCACCTATTGAAAAATCAATAAATACATAAAATTAAGAGAACATTGATGTTTTTAGACACTTTTAGACTAAAAAGTATACTTTTAGTCACACTTTTAATTTACAATAAAAAATGTCACTCTTTCAAATATAGGACAAAAATACCCTTCTTTCTTACCTATTTTTCCTCTCTCTCTCCCCTACTTTTCTTCTCTCCTACCTGCTTTTCTTCTCTCTCTTCTTCTCTCTCTCCTACTTTTCTTCCAGCGTTTTTTTCTCTCATTTTTCTTCTTCTTTTTCTTCTTCTCTTCTCTCTCTTAGTGTATTTTTTTTTATTTTCACCATAAATTTTGCTTTATATATACCGTTTTTCTCCTATCTCGCCAGCGGTGGTAGTAAGAGAAAAAAATTATCTTCGTTTTCCATTGTTTCCGATGGTGGTCGATTCATTTTGTTTATTCTTTTTTTTTCCGGTGGTGTTCGTTGCTCTTCTCCGGCACTGTTTTCAGACGTATTTCCGGCCGTTTATACGACAATGGAGGTACTGTATGTTATGCCGTTTGATTTTCGTTTAATTGACGAACAATTTTTGTTGAATGTGAGGATTGATATATGGAATTTTGTATTTTTCGCGGTTGTACGATATACAGTCAGACGACATATGTTTAAGTCGTACATTCGTATCAATATTTGATTGTGTCCATGAATGAGTTTTATATTTGTACGAGATGTTGTAAATCGTACAAACATATTTCTAATACGAGTGTACGATTGTATACATCGTATCATATATTGTACGACATACATAATATCTTACATTGATATATTGTACGCATATATTATCATTATGTTAAATTGTAGGATTTGAATATATCATAGCTTATGGTTGTACGATATATGTTATATCGTAACATCATTTAGATTATCTGGTAATGTGATCTTGTCATCGTATTAATGTTTGATTGTGTGCATGCACGAGGTTAAGTTTGTACGACGTGTTGTAGATGTTACAAAGATATCTCTAATACTAGTGTACGATTGGATATATCGTATCATATATTGTACGATATACATAATTTCGTAGTGTGATATATTTGTATGACATTCATTATCAATACGTTATCATGTGAGCATTTTTATTTTTATAATATCATAGCTTGTGTTTGTACGATATATGGTATATCGTAACATTGTTTGATATCTAACCGTGTGATATTTTGATGCAGACTAGGCATTGTTGTTTAATTGTTGCTCATGGTGGATCATGGAATGAGAATATATATGAGGGTGGGAAGAAAGAGTACATACCTATACCACCTGATGGGATAAGTTATGAAGATTTATTGAGTAAACTTGAGATTTGGATGAAGAAGGACAAGAGCATCTTTCTTTTTGAGGTTGATGCCCTTGTTACTTCTCCTACTGGCAAAGTCATGCGGATGAAGGTAACAGACGATTTTGAGTTGAATACTTTGATGAAAATGTTGGTGATTCCTACTATTCATGTGAGTGTTTATCCTAGAGATAGAGAAGCTTTACCGAAGTCGACTCATCGGAATGATGTTAGAGTCGCGCAAAATGTGTTTGTTGATGATGTAGATTGTAATGAAGATGAGCCAGTGTTGGGTTTAGAATTCGGTGACGATGCTGTTATTTTGGATTCTAACCCTAGTTTAGATGATGCTCACTCATTTGGGGATGATTTGCATGATGATTATATTGCTGAAGATCATGATCTGCCATTAGATGTTTCGAATGAAATGAATGAAAAAAATTCACAGTCAATTTGGCAATAGGTTGTTCCTAGTATGATTCTCATTTACGACATTAATAAATCGCAGCAACGTATGTACGATATTGTTAATATCGTACACTCATATTATGTACATAATATCCTACGAGTGTACGATATTACAAATAGTTGTTTATCGCATGAATAGTTGTACGATATTAATAATATCGTATATCTTACGATAGTACAAATAGTTGGTTATCGTAGCATTAGTTGTATGATATTTATAATATCGTAACACACATGTAAAATATTACTATCATAACAATCATAGATGTGTATAGTTACCTATGTGTTTTTATGTTGTATTGTGTGATTTTCTTAATGTAGGCGCTTCACAGCAAGCATCGATTCCATGTAAAGAGTTCGCTATAGCATATCCTTTGGCTCGTGAAGAACTAGTTGTCGGTGGTTTTTTTGCCAAGAAGGCACGTTTGAAAGAAGCTTTTCGGATTTATCATCTGAAAAATAATTTGGAGTTTGTTACGAAGAAGTCAAATAAGCGATCGTATTATGTTCGATGTAAACATGAAGAGAGATGTGAATTTATTATGAGAGCTAAAGGAATTGGTAGAGCATGGAGAATACATGAATGGGCCATTCATACATGTGAGATTGACTTGAGATATCGTCCTCATCCAAGAGTATCTGCTAAAGTCATAGCGTCGTACGTTAGTCCTAAGTTGGACGATGTAGTTGATTTTATGCCAAGAGAAATTCAAGGACAACTATTGAGAGAACATGATGTTCATGTTAAATATCATTCTGCTTTGTCGGGTAGGAGTCAGGCACTTAGTTTGACATATGGGGAGGCAAATGACTCGTTTCAGGTAAATTTTCATGTTTATATGCTACGATTTATATAATTTTGTAAAGAAGTATATTGCATTAGTGTACGACTTTGATAATATCGTATTACCGTGTACGATATTATGATTCTCGTACAATATGTAGTACAATTTTTGGAATATCGTACATGAGTAGTACGAGATTTAGTATATCGTACTACTGTATTGATCGTAGATGTTGATTTCCTTCTGTATGTTTCAATGCAAGACTTGCCTAAGTACTTGTATATGTTAGAGCGTGCAAATCCTGGCTCGATGGTTGAATTACAGACATCTTCGGATGGTAGTTTTGAATATTGTTTTTATGCTCTATCCGTATGTATAAGAGCCTTTCGTTCGTGTCGTCCTGTATTTGTGATTGATGCAACTCATTTGAAGGGGAAGTACAACGGTGTATTGTTTGTTGCAGCAACAAAACATGGTAAAGAACAGATAGTTCCACTAGCTTTTGGCATTGGGGACAAAGAAAATGATTCGTCGTGGACTTGGTTCCTTCAGAGAGTTCGATGATCATTTGGATATCCGAAGAACTGATGAGTCCATATTTTGTGTCTTTTTAGTGTCTGTTTTAGGTAGTTTAGATCGAGTCTTTTTGTGTGTTTTGTCTAGTTTTAGTGTCTTGGAGGACATATTTTGGGCAGGAGGGTGTTTGCTGCCTTACAGGTGGAAACTGGGCGATACAGGGATAGAAAGCTTCATTTCTGGAAGCAGGTCAGACAGAGCGTTATTGGTCAAGACAAAGATAGGCGGAGTGCTTTGGTCAGCTGGCGAGTTTCTCTCCTAGGTCTAGAAGGATAAGAAAAAGATGATCTAACTTAAATATCTTTCCTTATCTGACTAGATTTAGGATCCGCAAGGGATCTCTTAGAGATAATTGTGACTTGCCATGTTGGGGTAGTGCTTATCAGGTATTACTTGCATCCCAAGGTAGATTGTGGATTCCTTCCATGTTAAGAAGTAGGGGGCCCAAACCCTAAACACTCGCCTATACATATTGAAGCCTAGCTGCTATGATATACATGCCATCTTATGCTTTCATTCCCTGTCATTCATTGAGCGATTGTAAGGAGAAAAACAAGTCCTACGGACAAACGTTTATTTGTGTTTTGTTCATCGGTACTTTTGGCCGTATTTGCTTTTCACGTACTTAGTAAGTTTTAATATAGTTCTTCTTATGAGTTTCTCTACTTATTGTGTTCGTAATTTTATTATCATGTCTAGCTAAGTTTTTATACTTATTGCATGCATGTGTTCTCGATATGTTAATGAGCTTGTTCATATATGAGATAATACAACTAAGAGATTAATAGGCCGTTAATCACTTAGGACATATTAGATCACTAATCAATTGGGAAGTAGGAGTGTTTTCCATAACTATCTTAATTAAGATCGATTAACATTAGAGGAAGGTGTCTACCTTATTGGGCTAGACATGATGATTCTTTGTTGGGCCTTTCTAGTGATTAATGCTCCTTGGGCAAGAGACTGAACGATGACTCCGATATTGCCCAAGGTAGAGAGCCGGCGGTGCATCGCCAACTTAGTAAGGATAGGTAAGGGAAGGGTTTATTGAGAGCGTGCTGATTAAAAAGGGATCTCGATATTGAAGTCCTATAACTAACGATGCATGCATGTAATGAATAAATATGCACCAATGACCAAGCTAGGAAATTCACTTAACAATGTCTTAGTGCAGATCAAGTCGTTTTTATTATTGATCAAGTTATCTGTTTACTTTTCAGTGTTTATTTAAGTTCTCGAATTGTGAAAGAGAGCCTTAGTGACCAAGATAACAAAACCCAATTTTCTGACTAGAAGGAGGAGGCTTCAAGAGATAGGGACAATCAACTCCTTGTGGATTGACCCTGTACTTACTTGCTAACTATATAGTTGTGAGGATAGGCTACAAATTCATTTTGATAGAGCGAACGACAGCCTCGTCAAGAACCTACTTGTTGTGTCTAATCAGCACATTAGTATCAAGAATGATGTGGCCTCTGTGTTTCCAGGTGCCCATCACAGGCTTTGTACATTTCACATTCAGCAAAATATGAGGACTTGTGGTACTCCTGTTATCGATATATTCCGGGCTGCTGCTAGTTGCTACAAGACTATTGACTTTGAAGGGCATATGAAGAATTTGAAGGTCATGGCTCCTGGCACTTATCAAAAGCTGCTGAAGTTGGATCCTTGTAGATGGGCCCGTTCGAAATGTCCGGTGCGGAGATATGAAGATAGAACTTCCAATGGATATGAGGTCTTGAATGCTCGGTTGCGATGGGCTAGAAAATTACCCATGTGTCCCCTTTTCGAAAGTGTACGTACATTGCTTCAGAAATAGTTTTACCAGCGTCGCACTATAGCTGCAGCTAGAGCTATGGAGTTAACGGTGTGGGCTGCTACGAGATTAGAGAATGCAGTTGAAGCGGGCCGATCAATGAGGGTCGAACCAATTTCTGATGTGATGTTTAAAGTGATTTCTAGAATGAAGAGTAACATTGTTGATGTTGCTTCTAGGGAATGCTCATGCCTTGTGTTTCAGTTTGACTTGATCCCATGATCACATGCCTCAGCTGCGATAAGGTGATTTTTCATTACTGTTTTTGCTACGACATTTCTAAATATCGTACTACACGTGATTATGTGTGATACGACGTATGTATATATCGTACCATTATTATTATGTATATTATGAAGTCGTAGCAATATTGGCTTCAGCTAGCTCGTGTGTTGATACGAAAATCAGTAATGTCGTACTATGTTGGTACGACATTACAAGATATCGTACAAAATTGGCTGAATGTTTGTTACGATTATACATTTTTGTACACGAGTTTTGATGATTGTGTGATAATTTTTTAGTCATATAAGACAATCACCTTTGTCATACGTCGACAACTTCTATAGCACTCAGACATGGCGGGATATTTATGCTGGTGAGGTGATGCCAATTCCTGATAAAGATGATTGATGTCTCTCGCCCGAGGTCAGCGCAAGGGTAGTGTTAACACCGGCAGATCCAAGACAAGTTGGACGTCCTCGTACAAGAAGAATCTCGTCCGGATTTAGCTCAACAGGGAAACGCTCGTGTTCTAGATGTCATCAGAAGGGTCACTATCTGAGTACGTGCAAGACTGTTTTAGGAAGGATTCCGGAACAAGAAGTAGATAGCAGCCAATCAAGTGCGAAAAAAAGTCGGCAACAGAAAAAATGTGGCATTTGTGGGGTGGTTGGCTATACTCGTCCAACATGCAAGGATCCAAATAGGTTTGAATGAATGATGATGTCAAATCTTATTGTTTATTTATTTTTTACTTTTCTTTGGATGCTACGTTTTTCAAATTGAACTAAATTGGTATGATTTATTTGATGTAAGGTTAAATTTTTGAGTATGTTACGATTTATACATATATCGTAACAAGATGCAACTAATTTTAGTATCGTCTTGTGAATGCATGTACAAAAATTGTTACAATATTTATAATCTCGTACACTCGATTATAAGTCGTATGATTGTATGTTGTTACGATATTACTAACATCGTAGCAACAAAAAGTGATCCGATTTAATTTGTGTTACGATATTCCTTATATCGTAAAACATGCAAGGTTCCAAATATCGTTTTTTATGTGTGTATTGTGGTACGATATCCATAAAATCGTACTTGACGTGTGATGATTTTGCTTAAATTGGTTGTTACGATATTCATAACATTGTAGCAACAAAACATAATAAGATCATTTCTTTGTTACGATATTCCAAATATCGTACATCATGTATGGATCCAAATAGGTTTGAATGATCATGTTCGTAGTTATTCAAACATCCCTTTGTATGTGCGTATATAGTTAGGATATTCATAAACTCGTACTTGATGTCTTATAGTTTTGCTTAAGCAGATTATTACGATATTCATAAACTCATTAATTTCGTACGAGTTTATACGAGATTATCTAATATCGTACAAGTTGTAGCAAAAATAATAGATACGATATTCCAAATATCATACAACATGTATGGACCCAAATATTTCTTTGTTACGATATTCAATAACATCGTACTTGACGTGTTATTGTTTGAATAAAGCAGGTTGTTATGATTTTCATAAAATGATTAATTTCATACGAGTTTATAAAAGAGTATCTATGATTTAATCATAAAATGCTTACGAGTTGTAGAATCATAAAATCATAAAATGCGTAAGAGTTTACACGAGATAATAATAAAATCGTACAAGTCGTAGCAAAAATAATAAATACGATTTAAAGCTAAGTCGTAGCAATCGTACTTACAAAATGCATTATATTCATGACTACAAATACCTTACTACCAGGTTTTTTTAACAAAAGATATATGATACAGAATACCTGGATAAATAGTAGCAAAATAAACAAGTGTTCAATATAGACAAAATAGGACAACAATTGTTCAATCTTTTCACTCCAACTCCATCTCTATCGGGAGTGTGTCTTCATCGGTGCTGTTTGCATAGATGCTCCTTGCTATGTGTTAGCGATATGATTTGAGCTCGGCTGGATTTTTCAGACTCTTTGGTAGGTTCTTCTTTGATACAAATCGCTCCACATACTTCTATGAATATAGACCACAACTGACGCCATTCTCTTGCTTGTAGATACCCTTCCCGTTTGCTCTTTGAAAGCACAACAGCCACTGCGTGTAGTTCGGATTAGCTATTCCATATTTTTCACAATAGCCAATTTTCTTCATAACTTGTGGCAACAATCTGGCCATAGGCAGGAAGTGTTGCAATCTATTTTCCTTGTGGTGCTTCTCAAATTGCCATGACTTGGGGTCGTAAAGCCACAACTGCTGTGCTGCGAGATCCATGACAATCGTTGCTCAATGGTCACTGAAGTACGCAACCATGATAACCTAGAAGTAGATCGACCCCCAATGTGGTATTCTTACCTCTGCAAAGTGGACCAACCTTTCCATCTGGTCTTCTGAAACAATCTCTTCTCTATGAACATCAAATAGAGAAGGATTGTATAGGTCAAATCCTACCCTCTTTTCCTTATGCATTGAATCAAATACGTCTTTCAGAGCATCCTACGAATACAGATGAAAGAATATCATAGCACGACATAAGGAAATAAAACTTGAAGATGATACGATATAAGAATAAAACGTTAATATGATACGATATAAAGAAAGTCGTAACATCGTTCACGATTATATTCTATAAAGGATGTACGATATTGTGAATATCGTAATATCGTACATTGATATGAGACACGATGTTTCAAATTTAATAGTTGATGTTACGATTTATATAAATCTCGTAACATCTTACCTGCTCAGAAAAAATTATATCATATACGATATTACTATAATCGTAACATCGTTCATGATGATATTTTTTAAACGATGAACGATATTGCAAATATCGTAATATCGTACATTGATATCAGACACGATGTTTTAAATTTTATAGAATGATGTTACGATTTACACAAATCTCGTAACAACTTACCCGCAACAATTTATATCATGTACGATATTACTATAATCGTAACATACCATGAAATCAATGGTCGTAATTGCCACATTCTCGAGAATATCTCCCAAGCCGGCCATGGTTGGATTCGCGATGATAATAGATGAATAGCAGTTGATGTGATCATTGTACAACATTTTTTCTGGATTTATTAAGCTCTCGAAGAATTCAGTGTCGACGGCCCATAGCAATCCGACATTCCTCCTGTTTTTGGTTATATTAAGCAATGCATAATTTGAACTTGTAACATAAAACTTGTAAATTTAAACTTACTTTTCAGTGTTTGCTTTCATGAATGCTTCAAACCTATCACGTCTTGGGCGTACATCATCGACTAGGAATGGACTACGACAAGCTGCTGATAGGAATTTCTGCCTAATTGGTCTGGTATTCAAATTTGGTGCATGCATTTGTGGAGGTTGAACCGATGCCCCAGATGTGGTCGCCGACCCCGTTGGCGGTAGTATTCGAGCTTTTGTTGTTGTTGGCGTCATAGTATGCAACGAAGCTCAGATGTGGTCGCCAACAAAGAGTCATATGCAGCATTCATCTGTGTGGGGGTTTGGTCAATTCCGGCCTGACATCTACCCAGGAAACCTGTGAAACATGTAGATTGAAAGGTGTCAAAGATGATTTCATGTACGAGATTGGGCAATATCGTAACACAACAAGTACGATATTTGGTAATATCGTAACATATTAGCCACATGCAATCACATTCACGTAGCAAATGACACAGATTTTAAGTACGATATTGGAAATATCGTAACACATTAGCAAGATGTAATCATATTCACATATGATTTTTCAAATCTCGTAACAAATGACACATATTTCATGTACGAGATTGGGAATATCGTAACACATTACCCACATTCCATCACTCTCATGTACGATTTCCCTAATCTTGTAATAGGCATTCTTATTGCATGGAATGTCGTAACATTAATGATAGTTTTACATTCATCCAAGTTTCATGCCATGCCATAAATTGCTCAAACTCCTGCACGAGATTCATAACATCGTAGCATCTCAAGTACGATATTTCGAATATCGTAACAACATATAATCAGTTTCAGGCATGATTTTCAAATATCGTAACAAATATACACACATGAAATCAATTTAACCCATGAATTATTATATCATCCCATGAATTGTTCACGCACTAGTACGAGATAGAGATAAAGAATATACTATCTACAGAAATCTTATTTTACACACATTGCATGCTCGAATCTCAAACAAATCTGAATTATATGGCTCCAACTATATCATGAAATTGTGAAATTATATGCAAACAAACTACGATATTATGAATCTCATTACAAAATATATGAATATCATACAAGATGAATGTCGTATCATAAACCCTAAATAAGGAAGAAAATCGTAACAATGTCGTATCAAAAATCCTAAATAAGGAAGAAATCGTAACAATTTGTGCGGATAACAAGCAATAAATTTGCTGATCAAGCACAATACTAGCAGCAAACGATATTTGACAAGCCCAAATTTTGTGCTCTTTTCGAGTCTTGTTATAGGTCTAGATCGAGTCGTTTCGTGTCTTTTTGTGTGTCTTTAGTGTCTGGGAGAACACATTGTGAAGGCAGGGACGAACAGGGCAACCAATGATGAAAAAGAGAAGGAAAGGGCAAGATATGACCATATTCCGCGAGAGAGGTCTGGGCACAGGTACAAGGCACCTTGGGCAAGGAAATGGAGCTTGCAGCTTGGGCAAAGAAGCGCACATTCAACACTAAGGCTGTTCCGCTTCACAATCTGACCAAATCAAGTACCGCGTGGGATGTGGCCATTGGGCAAGGAGAGACGTGAAGAAGGCAAGGCGCAAGGTAAAGCAGAGAAGAAGAAGTGCACGTCTTGGGCACGGAGACAGTCAAGCATTTACGAGATAAGAGTGCGGGGCAAGAAATAGATCGATCAAAGAGGAAGGGTGGGGAGCAAGTAAAAGATCAACCTTATCCAAGTAGCCGATAAGGATGGAATTATTTCCTTCCTTATCCATGAAGATTCGTCCAAATCAAAATCTGCTAAATAAGAAAAGTCTCTTGGTCAACAGAAGCTGCTAGAAGACAGCTGGTAGACAGCTCGCCCAACCCTAGCTGCTAACCGACTTACCTAATGGGCTTAGCCTCCAAGACCCACGAATTTCACATCTATAAATACTCCTAGATAGCAAACCAGATGTAACTTTTATCTTTCAGAATCTTTTCAATCTTTTGCTCTTGTAATACTCAGTCTAGGGTTTACTTTATAGTTTTCGAGAGTTTGCCCCTTCGGGGGCAAACGATCTTTGTACTTTGATTCCGACGATATTGGTATGGTTCGGCTTTATTTTTAATTCAAGTACTTTTTATATTTCGTTCTTTCTTTTCTTGTTCTTTACTTATGCCTAAATAGTTATACGAATCTGTGCTTGGGCAAGATGACGCTGCATGAGCATTAAATCTGGATGATGATTCGGGCAAGGGGAAAGCTGTATATATGTGTGTTCCTGAGGCATTGGGCAATGATTTCAAAGAAGTTCGGTGGTCACGGGTAACTCGGAAGTACAACGAGCCTCGGGCACATACGGATTCTTACATCGCAGGAGGGTTATCAAGTGCACGTCGCAATTGCCTTACGTTCCTCGAGAGCGGCAAGAGCGGTTTGTAGTCTTGGCCTAGACCTGCAAAGATGTGTCAATGCTGGAGAAAGCCAGAAGAGAGGTCCTCGTATCTCACCCGTTGCCGGAGTGGGCCCATCTAGAACCAAATGTTGTTTGACCAATATGCGCCTTATAAAGGTGGAATGCCTGGGGACTTTTGGGCAAGCAAGAGGATTGGCTAGGGTATGCCTGTCAAGACCTAAACATAAGGATGGAGCCGGGTGGGCTATGTAGCGTACCTGGCGACGTGACAATGGGGACCCTGCATAGCTTTAGCCTATAACCACTGACACACATACGCATCACATATCCTTGCAACGATAAAGACGTCTTGTTTATGTAGATTGACTCAACACCCAAACACAGGTTTGTCTTTATCTTTTATTTTGTTTATCTTTTAGTTTAACTTTTATTTTCCTGTTTGGCCAAGATGTGTCTGTGCAGAGCCCAAACCATTCGTGACACCCTGACCAAGAGAAAGCTACACCAACTCCTCGTGGGATCGACCCTATACTTACCGCTAACTGTTCTTAGCTGTGGGCGTAGGAAAATTATAAATGTATTTTGCACGTGACTCAAACGACGGTGGCGTCAAAATTGGCGCCGTTGCCGGGGAGTTGTGTTTCTAGTAGTTTTCTCTTTTGTTTGCTTATTTAGTTCTTTTTGTTTGTATCGCCCTAACCATGCAGGAAAATTTGTGAGTGACGACTCTCGAAGATGAATGCTTGGCCAAGGAGGACACGAACGATTGGGCAAGACAAGTAGATAATGACCTAACTGGAAGTTGATGGATGACATACTCTGAAGGTCTACTATGGGCTTGACGAGGATGAAAAGGCGGAGTTTTCCAAACTCCAAGTACCCAATCGACAACTAGGTGAAGGAGGCCACGTCGTGCCCACGACGTAAACTACGGCGCTTGCCAGGAGGCAACCTGGTATCTATCCTTTTTAATTTTATTTTCTTTTTATTTTAGTTTCAACCCTAGGTTAGGTAGTATTTGACGTGCAGGAGCTTGGGCACGGAAGCAAGGACATGATGAAATTCAAAAGCGAAGTCAAGACCACCACTAAGGCTCTCTCTACCCAAATCTTTGGGCAAGAAAGGTCTGTTATCCTTGAGTTGGAAGGCACCCAAGTCAGCCAGCTTGAGCGAATTGGAGGAGGCTGCTGTCGCACACAACGAAGTGTTGCTGAGGATGTCCCTTGCCCAATTAGTCAGAAAAGATGAAGCTGCTCGACGAGTGAATCAAGATGAGGAAGGCAATCCCTTCGACTAGCCGCCTTAGAGAGCACGAGATGCTTGCAAAACTTCTTTTCCAGAACCAAAATGGGAGGCAGCCGCGCGCCTGCCATGCCCAAGTAATAGGGAGTTGCAAACCCTTGAGCTTGACCAGACTGGACGAAGAAGCCACTGCAACATGTATGGAGACCTTCAAAGCCTGCCCAAACTGCCCATGATAAACATGCCAAATCAAGGGTCCATGTTATACCTCCTTCATAATTGTTTCCTCCCAGTTTTTTTTCTTTTTTTTAGGTTTAGTTTTAAGTTTTTAAGTTTTAAGTTCTTAGTTGAGTCGGTCCTCTTATTGACTCACTTTGCCCAAAGCAAAGTGTGTGGGTAGGAAGACCATTTTTTGTTTCTTTTTCTTTTCTTTTTCAGTTGTTGAGTCAGCCCTTTCATCGACCACTTTGCCCAAAGCAAAGTGTGTGGGTGAGAGGACCCTTTGTTTTTTCTTTTTGAGTCAGTTTGTTTTAACCCTTTTTGTTTACCCACTTTGCTCAAAGCAAAGTGTGTGGGTGGAAGAGGGGGTGTCTTTTTGGTCAATCTGTCAGCATGATTTGATTATTGGATCTAAATAAGCATGATAGATCTCTTTGTTCTTATTTGCGCTAGTATTTAATTTTCCAGTTTGAGCATGATTGTATGTAGATAAGTATGACGGATGAACTTTGAGCATGCCCTGTGAGGTTTTGAGCTTTATTTGCTGTTACATGCCCAAGTGCGGTTTTTCTTTTCTTGAGTGAGTTAACATATTCGATTTTGGTTTATCCGAGAACTTGCCTGCACTCTGCTTTGAAATTCTAATGACTTAGTTTATGTACTTAGATGACTTAGGCATTTTTCTTTCATTAAAGCCCACTAAGCCTAAAAAGCCTACCCTACTATTATCCTTTGATGAGCCCCTTTGAGCCTTAAATTTTCTTTGATTTCACTCAAAATAAATTGTCTTGATACACATATCCATACCCGGTCATAAGGACTCAAGAGCAATACATAAGATGGACGAGAAGATAGTAGTAGCCTGAACTTGGGCAAGACATTTAGAACTGAATTTAGGGCAACCTAATTGCCCAAGCTGAGAAAAAGTGTCAGAAAAAAATAAAGGACTTAGAAAATTTCAAAAAAAAAAAAAAAAATGAAAAAAGGGTCCTAGGTTGAATTTCGTGCTAAGGCCCGTAAGCAAAGGCAAGGAAATATGAAGATATGGGCAACGTATTGCCCAATCATAAGTTCAAAGAGAGATGGACAAACAATTGCCCAATCATGAGTCCAATTGACATTAGCCTCGATCCCTATATTCTTACCTATGCCTTAAGCCACGTTACAACCCTTAAAAGACCTAATGATATGTACTAAAATTTTGTCTAAGGAGTGGAGATGTTAGAGGGCAGGCAAGCCTATTACATGACCAAGCTGAATTTGTCTTGAGCGCAAACACTAAACCTATACACAAGAGAGATGAGTGTTGGTGAGGAGAACCCTTAATGCTCATTTGTTCAATCTTGATTTATCTGATGGTCAATGCATGAATTGTTTGAACTAATTATTTGCTTATTTTTCGTTGAGATTTATCTTGCCCAATATGACCCATTATTCTTTTATGCTGACTTTTGTCTTTTGTCTTGAGTCTTTTCTTTCTTTCTTTTCGGGAAAGTTGTACTTACATGCTTGAGGGCAAGCATGATTGAAGTGTGTGGGTATGACGAGCCCAAATTTTGTGCTCTTTTCGAGTCTTGTTATAGGTCTAGATCGAGTCGTTTCGTGTCTTTTTGTGTATCTTTAGTGTCTGGGAGAACACATTGTGAAGGCATGGACGAACAGGGCAACCAATGATGAAAAAGAGAAGGAAAGGGCAAGATATGACCATATTCCGCGAGAGAGGTCTGGGCACAGGTACAAGGCACCTTGGGCAAAGAAGCGCACATTCAACACTAAGGCTGTTCCGCTTCACAATCTGACCAAATCAAGTACCGCGTGGGGTGTGGCCATTGGGCAAGGAGAGACGTGAAGAAGGCAAGGCGCAAGGCAGAGCAGAGAAGAAGAAGTGCACGTCTTGGGCACGGAGGCAGTCAAGCATTTACGAGATAAGAGTGCGGGGCAAGAAATAGATCGATCAAAGAGGAAGAGTGGGGAGCAAGTAAGAGATCAATCTTATCCAAGTAGCCGATAAGGATGGAATTATTTTCTTCCTTATCCATGAAGATTCGTCCAAATCAAAATCTGCTAGAAAACAGCTGGCAGACAGCTCGCCCAACCCTAGCTGCTAACCGACTTACCTAATGGGCTTAGCCTCCAAGACCCACGAATTTCACATCTATAAATACTCCTAGATAGCAAACCAGATGTAACTTTTATCTTTCAGAATCTTTTCAATCTTTTGCTCTTGTAATACTCAGTCTAGGGTTTACTTTATAGTTTTCGAGAGTTTACCCCTTCGAGGGCAAACGATCTTTGTACTTTGATTCCGACGATATTGGTATCGTTCGGCTTTATTTTTAATTCAAGTACTTTTTATATTTCGTTCTTTCTTTTCTTGTTCTTTACTTATGCCTAAGTAGTTATACGAATCTGTGCTTGGGTAAGATGACGCTGCATGAGCATTAAATCTGGATGATGATTCGGGCAAGGGGAAAGCTGTATATATGTGTGTTCCTGAGGTATTGGGCAATGATTTCAAAGAAGTTCGGTGGTCACGGGTAACTCGGAAGTACAACGAGCCTCGGGCACATACGGATTCCTACATCGCAGGAGGGTTATCAAGTGCACGTCGCAATTGCCTTACGTTCCTCGAGAGCGGCAAGAGCGGTTTGTAGTCTTGGCCTAGACCTGCAAAGATGTGTTAATGCTGAAGAAAGCCGGAAGAGAGGTCCTCGTATCTCACCCGTTGCCGGAGTGGGCCCATCTAGAACCAAATGCTGTTTGACCAACATGCGCCTTATAAAGGTGGAATGCCTGGGGACTTTTGGGCAAGCAAGAGGATTGGCTAGGGTATGCCTGTCAAGACCTAAACATAAGGATGGAGCTGGGCGGGATATGTAGCATACGTGGCGACGTGACAATGGGGACCCTGCATAGCTTTAGCCTATAACCACTGACACACATACGCACCACATATCCTTGCAACGATAAAGACGTCATGTTTATGTAGATTGACTCAACACCCAAACGCAGGTTTGTCTTTATCTTTTATTTTGTTTATCTTTTAGTTTAACTTTTATTTTCCTGTTTGGCCAAGATGTGTCTGTGCAGAGCCCAAACCATTCGTGACACCCTGACCAAGAGAAAGCTACACCAACTCCTCGTGGGATCGACCCTATACTTACCGCTAACTGTTCTTAGCTGTGGGCATAGGAAAATTATAAATGTATTTTGCACGTGACTCAAACGACGGTCGCGTCAATATTTAATGTACGATTCTGATGATATTTATCCACAAACAAACCGTATCAAGCCCGCGAATTTTTAAAATTCAAATTTTTGTACCAAAACTGATTTTTGGAAGGAATCTACACGAATTTCATGTAAATGAACAAGAATTTCAAGCCCGCGATAGAGATGGTGGCGGAATGAGTGCAACAGCGGCGGCGGTTGGTGGAGAAATCGAAAGGGGAGAGGGGAGAGAGAAAGTCGTTGGTTTTGGATTTAGAGAGAGAAAGTGGGTGATGAAAATGCTATATGTATTAAGGTAAATACAAGGTAAAATAACCACCCACTAACTAGTAAGGGTATTTTCGCCCCAAACCCTAAAATATGGCATTTTTTATTGGAATTTAAAAGTGTGGTTAAAAGTATACTTTTTACCCTAAAAAAGGTCTTTTTAGAAGTTAACTCTAAAATTAATGTGTATTTTCTCATCATTTGCAACACCAGTTTTATTTGGCAGTTTATTTAGTAATCGGCCGAATAGATAACTATATTTTATAGTTTAATTTAATTTAATATGGTCAATTTATTAATTGGCCGAATAAATAAATATTTTTTTTGTAGGGAATCAATTTATTAGTTGGCCGAATAAAGGGTTGTATTTCCTAAATAGTTTATTTATCATTTAATTTCACCAAAGAATAATTTATTTTTGCCAAATAAATAGTTTGAACATTTAAAATTAAAATGTTCAGCGAGACAACATTATTTAAAAAAAACAAACAAACTTCAATCCGCACAACAGAAAAAAAAAGGAAGTTAACTTTGCAAGTTAACATAGAAAACAATATTCCGCAGCATTGAAGTAAGCAACATAAGTCTGATCCCCAGTTCAAACATTCGAAATAAAATCAAAGTAGAAATTCTTAGTTTAATAATTGTTTATTCAATTTGATAAAAAATTAATTAATTTTAATTTGACCAATTAATTAGGTAGACGAGCCAATTCCTAACCGAGTGGTACCTCGGATCTCACGTGGCACATCTCCATTATTTATTCTTATTATTTAAAAAAACTCATTTTATGCATTTTTCCATGAATTTTCTAAAATCTAGAATCGTTTTCTGTGAATTAATTTTTACGTTATTTTTAGTTGGGTGTCCAACTTTGCATAATCTGTGATTGTAATTAGCGAATATTATTATAAGGTTAAGGACGAGAACGAATTGTACAATCAATTTTATTTTAAATTTTGAGTTTATATAAATTTTAAAGGAGTTTCATAAATGACAGACTTATAAATCAGATCTGTGGAACCCGGAACCGTGGCGGTAAATGGGCCAATTTCTAACTGATGGGTATTTCTATACAATTTTTTTTAGAAAATAACAAAGATGAATACTTTTTTTAATTAATAAGTACATGTATATAAATTTCAAAGAGGATTGAATAATCAAACCCACCCCTTTAATTGTTTGATTAATTGTCTTCATTGGAAAACGTCGAATGTGTATGAAAATTGGTAAAAAAATTATTAACAATTTGTCAACGACCAAATTCACTACAATATATTCCCACATGCCACTAGAGCAATCCTATCATATCCTATATATATATTTATAGGGATGCACTCTTGTGAAAATGAGAATTAATCTCAATCACACATCTTTGCATGATGGATGATCAAGATTTTATCCTGGTCAAAGCGGGTCAAATCCGGGTCAAACCGTTGACTTTTTTTTTCGATTTTTTTTTACGGTCAGACCATATGCACCGCACCATGCATTCATATGCACCACACAATGTGATGAGATGCACCACTAGATGCATTGAGATGCACCGAATTTCACTTTTATAGTGTGGTGCATCTCAGTATATAGTATGGTGCATATGAATACATTGTGTGGTGCATATGAATACAGTATAAAAAAAACAAAAAAAAAATAAAAGAAAATGAAAAAAAAAATGAAAATATTTTGCATCTCAATGCACTTAGTGGTGCATCTCGGTTGTATAGTGTGGTGCATCTGAATGCATGGTGCGGTGCATATGGCCTGACCATAAATATATATATATATATATATATCGAAAAAAAAGTCAACGGGTTAACCCGGATTGACCCAGGTTGACCCGGTCCAATCTTGACCATCCATCCCTCCTAAATTAATGGATGAGATCAATTCTCATTTTTTAGGATAAGAAGGGTTTTTATATGAACATAACTATATATATATATATATATATATATATATATATATATAAAGATGATCAGGTGAGAATGCTATCTTAAGTGAGAAATGGGAATAAATTCGGACCCTTGATCTTCTAAATCGATGGCTCAAATTTAACAATGCATTAAGTTATTGTAATTTATGCATTATGATGTTAATGTATTAAATTATTGCAGTTCATGCATTTGAATATGTTTGCATTAAACTATTGCAGTTTATGCACTTTCGATATGATAAAAATGCATTAAAAGGTATCATTCTCACGTTCTCATATAAAATTCATTCTCACAAGATCCCTACCCTATATATATATATATATATAGGAGAGAGATCATATGAGAATAAATATTATCCTAAGAAATGAAAATAGATCTCCACCATAGATCTATTGGTGATGAAGGGTCAAGATTTGGCCAAGTCAAAGCGGGTCAAACCCGGGTCAACCCATTGACTTTTTTTTTCAATTTTTTTTTAATAAACTGTCACCCAAGATGCACAACTTCACATATTCGTATGCACCACTCTATATAACTAAATGCACCACTAAGTGCATTTAGATGCACAAGATTTTTAGTTTTTTTTTTCATTTTTCTTTTTTTTTAACCAAAATGCACAACTTCACATATTCGGATGCACCACTCTATATAACTAGATGCACCACTAAGTGCATTTAGATGCACAAGATTTTAAGCTTTTTTTATCAATTTTTTTTTAAAACAGTCACCCAAGATGCACCACTTCACATATTCGGATGCACCACTATACATAATGAGATGCCCCACTATGTGTAGTGAGATGCACCGAATTTGTAAAAAAAAAAGAAAAAAAAAAAAAAAAAAAAAACTGAAAAAGAATTGGATGCATCACACGGTGTAACTAGATACACCACATAGTGTAACTAGATGCACAATATTTTACGAAAATAAAAAAAAACAAAAACAAAACTAGTGCATCTTAATGCACTTAGTGGTGCATCTCATTATATAGTGTGGTGCATATGAATACATGATGTGGTGCATATGACCTAACCATAAAAAAAAGCGAAAAAAAAAACATAAAAAAAAAACTTAAAATCTTGTGCATCTCAATACACTTAGTTGTGCATCCGAATATGTGAATTGGTGCATCTGAATATGTGAAGTTGTGCATCTTGTGTGGCAGTTAAAAAAAAAAAAGTCAATGGGTTGACCCGGGTTTGACCCGCTTTGACCAAGCTAAATCTTGACCCTTCATGTAGATAAGATCAATGGTGGAGATTAATTCCTATTTCTCACTTTAAGTGTAATTTGCATGAGAATCACTCCATATATATATATATATATATATATAATAGCGAAGTTTACGTTCCCATTACATGGCGCGCCCACGACTCTCCGTTTCTATTTATTTTAATTCTTATATTTTTGAATTATTAACTCATATAAATAATATATATAACAAACTCTAATTCTTATATATTCTATATTTCGTATACATCTATTCCTCACACATATCTATTTATATTTTCAATTCTCACGCATACCTATCAAATTATATCTCAAAGTTGTGTTTTCTTTCATCTATCTTTATACTCCCTCCGTCCATGATAAATAGACCCATTTGGTGTGTGGCACGGAGACTAAAAAAGCTGAAAAAGTATGAGAGAGAAGGAATAAAGGTGTAATTGGAGGGTAGTGTTAAACAAGGCTTTTACTTTTCTTAATTGTTGATTAGCAAAAACTGCACCCTTTTTTATTTTATTCATTAAAGGGTAGTTGTAGTGTTGGGTTATTAATTTTCGGTGCAATTAACCTGTGGTTTTTTTATCGATTGTGTGTGTTTTTTTTTTCGATGTCTTTTTTTAATGCATTGTAAATCTATAACAGTAAATTAAAAAAAAAATGCTTGAAGAAACCTCACACGTAGCATACATAGAATCTGTATCAGTTTCATTAACCTGTACAGTGAATCCCATTTTTTGGAGGCAAGACAGTAACAAAAAAAAAAAATTGGAGCCAAACTTGAAAAAGAGAGGGAAACAGGACTTTTATTTCATTAAACAAAGCATAAAAGTACAAGTGATGTGATCAAATGTTGTAGAGGGAAATTCAAACATCATTCTAATCCACAAAAAAATCAATAAATACAGAGTTAAATGCACAATCTGTTCATTACAACCACCCTCATTAACTATTCTAAGATTATGCAGTAATGGCAATAGGAAGGCCAGACTTAACCGAAGCACAGCAAAATACAGTTGCTCAATTTCTCATCCAACGCAGCAGTAATGGAAAGCTGAAATATGGAGCGAAGAAGGAAGCTGCAGAGTTCTTTGGATACAATTTATCTACCATTTGGAGGATATGGAATAAAGCAGCAGCTCAGCAACAGGAGGGAATTCCTGTGCATGTAAAATCAAAGAAGATGGGGTCAGTCCACAAAGATAAAAAACAGCTTGATGAGCAGAAAGTGAAGAACCTCTCAGTCTTACAAAGATCATCATTGAGGATCATGGCAGGTAACCTTGGTGTGAGTAAGAGTTTAGTTCATCAATGGGTGAAACAGAAGAAGCTAAAGCCACACACAAATGCTGTTAAACCCTTTCTTACAGAACAAAATAAGCTGTGCCGACTGAGTTGGAGCCTCAGTCAATTAGGGTCAATAGTAGAGAGTGGCAAAATTAAATTTCAGACCATGTACAATACCATTCATGTAGATGAAAAATGGTTTTATCTTACCAAGACAAAGGGTAGATACTACCTTCTGCCCTCAGAGACTGAGCCATATAGAACATGTAAATCAAAGAGGTTCATCCCCAAAATCATGTTTAACTGTGCAGTTTCAAGACCAATTATTGACAAGGATGACAAAATCATCTTTGATGGAAAGTTTGGCATCTTTCCCTTCATTGAAGAACAACCAGCTCTAAGAAATTCCAAAAACAGAATCAAGGGCACAATGGAAATTCATCCAATTCCAGCAATCACCAAAGAAGTGCATAAAAACAATTTAATCAACCAGGTCAGTTTGCATTCATTACCACAAAGTCATCAGAATTTACATGGTAAATTCATCATTTGATGCATTTTATATCCATGAACATACAGATGATACCAGTCATCAAGGCCAAGTGGCCAGATTGTCTGTCAAAGCACATATTCATACAGCAAGATAATGCAAAACCTCATATCCAAGACAGTGACCCTGATTTTCAAGCAGCTGCAAATTCAGATGGATTCCACATCCAACTGATCTGCCAACCTGCTAATTCACCGGATACCAATGTGAATGACCTTGGCTTTTTTAGAGCCATTCAAACTCTGAAGGATCAGAAACCAGCTAATGGTGTGAAGGACCTACTAGCCAATGTGAAAGAGGCATTTGAAGAATACTCACCAATTAAACTTAACAATGTTTTTCTGACATTGCAAGGATGCTATGAGAAAATAATGAAAGTGAGAGGGGACAACACGTACAAGATACTTCATATGGGAAAGGAGAGGCTGCTAAGGCTAGGACAACTTCCAGAGTGCCTTGAAGTTGATGAACAGCTTGTGAGAGACAGCTTTGAGTTCCTGAATATGCATGGAAGTCAAGAAGAGAGGTTCTGTAATATGGACAGTCTCCTAGGACAACTGAATCAGGTTGGTTTAGAAGACTAGTGGGAGGCTTGCTAGCAGCTTAGTTGATAGTTTACAGGGATAAACAATGTAAGGGAAGTTTTTGCTATGTTTGGAATGTAAACTTACTGTTTTTGTCAAGGAAAGATGACTGTTTGTATCAGCAAGATCATTTTGCATCATTTACTATTGATTTTACACACACAACAAGGAAAAGGTGCCTCCTAAACTAGGGAATAAATCACCTAGTGGTGGCATCCTTTAGACTGCATGAAGTGCATGTACACAAACCTTTTGAGTGGGAAACTAATACAGAATGATGCTACTCTTGTTCTATGTCTCAGCAAGAGCAATTTGCATCATTGACAAGTAGCATCATTCTGTATCAGTTTCATTACTCAAAGCACCAAGACATAGATCAAGAGTAGCATAGAATCTGTATCAGTTTCACACACATATAAGAAAGACATAGATCAAGAGTAGCATCATTCTGTATCAGTTTCAAATCTCAGGGCAGGAAGAATAGATCAAGAGTAGCATCATTCTGTATCAGTTTCATTACTCAAAGCACCAAGACATAGATCAAGAGTAGCATAGAATCTGTATCAGTTTCACACACATATAATGAAGACATAAATCAAGAGTAGCATTATTATGTATCAGTTTCAAATCTCAGGGCAGGAAGACATAGATCAAGAGTAGCATCATTCTGTAACAGTTTCATTACTCAAAGCACCAAGACATAGATCAAGAGTAGCATAGAACCTGTATCAGTTTCACACACATATAAGGAAGACATAGATCAAGAGTAGCATCATTCTGTATCAGTTTCAAATCTCAGGGCAGGAAGACAGAGATCAAGAGTAGCATCATTCTGTATCAGTTTCATTACTCAAAGCACCAAGACATAGATCAAGAGTAGCATAGAATCTGTATCAGTTTCACACACATATAAGGAACACATAGATCAAGAGTAGCATCATTCTGTATCAGTTTCGAATTCAAAGCAGGAAGACATAGATCAAGAGTAGCATCATGCTGTATCAGTTTCACACACATATAAGGAACACAATAACCTGTCAATATACCCAGACATCACCAGCCAATATACCAACACGCTTCAGGCATCACCAGCCAATATACCCACACGAATTAGGCATCCATAAGCCAAAAATAAGAACATAATAACCTGATTATATGAGCCTTAGAACGCTAGGGACGAAGATCCCTAAGGTCTGCAAATACCGAACTCGTGCTTCTTCGCTCTTGTACTCATTTGGAATAAAAGGCGGCATCTCCCACTCGAAGGTTGGATGGATCTGCTCTTCGGTGAAGGCAGTTTCTAGGACCACGATTTCAGATCCAACCGACGCGAATGCATCGCCAGTGAGAGGAGATTCACCAAGGCGAAGAATATCGCCGGTGAGAGGAGATTCCGGCACCACCTCATCCCAATCCTCCTGTGTCTCAGTTTTCTCCCACGAATACGTGGGTAATGGAGACAAATGAGTTGCTACTGGGCACGATAGATCGTCCAAGGACCAAGGAATTCCGAGATTATCAACGGAAGGCAGTGGGAGGGGCGATTGAGAGTTCATCGAGTGAGAGATTGAGAGAAGAGCGAGAAAAACTAGAGTTGCAGACGGCGATATTTGGGGGAAATGAGAAGATAGATTTTGGGTTAGGGTTAGAGTAGTGTCGAGAAGGGGTGGGTTGGGTGGGATATTGGTTATGATAATTAAGACAGTAATTAGTGGGTTAAGTGGGTGGGGTAATTTATTTTTGGTGGGTCCATATTGGTAAGGGTAGTGAATAAGGAATGGGTATGAGGGTATAAGTGTAAAAAATTAGAAGTAGGTCTATTCTTTGTGGACAATTTTTTTGTGCCAAGTAGGTCTATTTATCGTGGACGGAGGGAGTATCATTCATATAATAAATATATAGTGTGTATCAAATGATATATATATACTAACATCATATATTTTTTTTCTCTATCTTAATATAGAGTTGTGGGCACGTTACGTAGTGCGAACATAAACTTCACTATTATATATATAGGATTGAAGCTTCAATTTATTTATATTTCTCTAATAGTTATAAAATTAAAATTAATACTTGTTTATTTGACCAATTAATTAATTGACCAAAAAAACTGGGGGTGCAAACCAATTGCGATATGAAAAATGCAAATTGATTTTGGATATTTATATAGTGATGGTCCCGAAACGAGTTACTGGTGTATGGGGGGGGGAATACACCAGCTAGGATTTAAAAACTTAAACCTGAAAAATCACTTCAACTGAGCAAAAAGGACTCAGTTGGAATCTCACAGCTGAGTAAGCGACCTCAGCTGGAAGAGTGAGGCTGTGCGGAATGTGGTGGAAATTAAACTCGTTAAAAACAACTCACGCAAAACAGCTCGGTTGGTCAAGAACCAAAACAGCTCGGTTGAAAAAGTGCAAATGAGGTTTGTATGTCGGTTAGATTGATCAGATAAAAATGCAAAAGCAGCTGAATAAAAACAAACACAGACACACAGGATTTAACGTGGTTCGGAGATAACCATCCTACGTCCATGGGGAGATGTGAATCCTCACACCTCAGTCCAAGTTCTTCTGGACAGAACCACTCAGCTTACGTGGGCTGAGCAACCGTTAAGGATAAGTTTGCGGGTACTTATCGACCTTACAGATTAGTTTTCAGGCACTAAACAGCCTATGTCAAGTTTGCGGGTACTTGACGACCTGACTACTCAATTGCAGGAAGAGTAAGGTCCTAGCACTCTTTTTAGGGTGTGAGTGTGGGTGGGATTTCCAACTACAGCTCGATCACGAATGAGAGCTGGATCTATGGCTTGAACGAATAAACACTCAAACTAAGATCTAAGACAGATTTTCACTCTATGAACCCTCAGCTACTAATGTTCTATCACTCTTGAACTCTCAGCTGCTGATGTTCTTAGAATAGGATTTTAGCAGATTTTTCTTTCGCTTGATTCTCTTGTGATTGCACTTTTCTCTCTTACTTCAGTCTGTCTCATATATCTCTCGAATGAGAGAATGCCTCTATTTATAGGCGGAGAGAATCAACTAGCCATTGGAGGAGCTGTTGATCTCTGATCGTTTGATAGCGATGGCTTGTCTCTTATCTCTGCAGACTTTCCCGATATGGCATCTGTGCTCTTCTGCTTTCCATCTGAGACAGCCTTGTGTTGGGCCAGATGGGGTAATGACTGAACGGTCAAACCCTCATGTGACTTCCTTTTGAAATTCAAATCTTAACCTTTTTGATAGTCAACCTCGGTTCGTTGGTTGAAAGTCTCGATCTTCATCTGAGTGGTCTTCAGCTGATGTTCTGAACTGTTGGACTCTCAGCTGACTTTGAACTTCAAGCAGTTGATCTTCTTGTTCGAGTTTTACAACTGAGGTTCTGAAACTGAACACTTAGTTGTCTTCCCTGTATTTACTTAGTTGGGTTTGAACCTTCAGATGATCTGATGTTCTCTTCCTCTCTACTGCTTCTCATCTGACAAACCCTCAGTTGGTTTTCTTCACAACTGATGTTCTGAAGACTTCCCCTTGTTTGCATCTGAACATATGAACTCTCAGTTGTCTTTCTTCACAACTGATGTTCTGTCTGAGTGACGCCTTGTTGCCATCTTCAGCTGGAGACCTGTAAAGATAAAATCTTAACTTTGCTCAAACAGCGAGCCTAAATTCTAACATTAGGTTCTGGCAACATCTACTCGGTTGGGGTCAGTCGGTTTTGGAATTTATCAAAACTCATACTAATAAATTTCCCAAAATATAGGTTCTTCAAAATGTGAGTTTTATTGAAAATTGATGTGGGATAAAAGAATGGCAAATTCTCCTGTGAGACGCGTCTCATGCTGTGAGACGCATGTAATACCCGACATTTCTTTTCCGTCGAGAAATAAAAATTTTCTAAGAAATTAAGGTTTTGCACTTCTAAGTTAAGGAATTTCAGTTTTAAGACTAACGGTGAAATCCGTTTCTGAAAATAAATTTCAGAAGTCGTTCAACCGACTACTGTATTAGGGTTTTCGCGTCCGACAGAATTTTCGTTCGAGAACTCAGATCGAAAAACCGTTTGACTTTACATTCACTTATTTTGCGATACGAGTCTTCTGGTAAAAGTCAGTTTTATTTATTTTTGCGGGCAAAATTTGGACTGTCATGTCTCAACTTTTCTTTGGATTTCGGAAATCGAATTATGCTTTCCGACTAAGTAAAATATTTCCAATCTAATGGTCGAATTAGTTTTCACCGGAAATATAACCGTCTAAGAAATTAATTAGTCGATTTCAATACGCAGTATTAGACCCGTAATCGAGATTTTTTGAATTAATTTTCCACCTTCAACCGCCACCTACACCCTCCTTAGTCATCCTTCTTGATATTTTTCACTTTATGTTTTAATATATCCCTCATTAGTCATCACTCTCTCTCATTCCCCTCTCATAACCGCCCCCCCCACCCCTCCCAGCTCTCTCTCTTCTCTCTCTTGTTCTTCATCTTCAAGATCTTCAAGTGTGTTCATCAAATTCTTCAAGCATCCAAGCTCCATAACTTAATCATCTACCGATTGATTTCAAATCCGAGTTCATAGTTAGCAAGGTGAGAGCTTCCTCTTCATTACTATCCGAACAAAATTCCATTCCTCTAATTCTTGAAATTTCGAAAATAGTAAGAGAGGAAGGGATCATGTTTTAAGTTTATTTTATGGATATTAATGCTTAGAAATGAATTTCTATGCGTGAAATCAAGAGTAAATCATATAGGAAGAAATAGGGTAAATTTCGAAACATGCATGAACTAGTTGGTGAAGATTTAACTTGATTTTGGATGATTGATTTGTGGAATATGTTTCTATGTATTAGTATGTTGGTGTAAGAATTGTTTAAGAATTTTCTAAAAATAAAGATGAAAATGTAAGAGATGAAGAAGCATGATTTTGATTGAGTAATTGTTATGATTTTGATGATATGATTTGATATATATAATGTAGGAAGCATGTAGTTCAACATATATTTAATTTAGATTTTTCTAAAAATAAAAATGAAATCGTTGGAGACGAAGAATCGTCGATAGAATTAGTTTTGATGTTGATATGGATTTATGGTTTGCATATTAGTTAATTTATGTGGTTAATAATGATAATTGGAAAGTTTGAACGAAATCTAAGAACGTCGAACTTTTCGTAAGAGACGAAGAGTCGAGCGTAACCGTCGATAGGAAAATCGAACGAGAAAACTAATCGAATATTAGTGATTGTTGGTATGCTAGGTTGGTTGTAGAATTAATTGAGAATTAATTATCGATTATGAAAAATCGATGCATGTATGAACCTTAAGTCTATGTTTCTGTGTTTCACAAGTTAGATGATCATGATATAAGTTTCTAAAATTATAATTAGGTTAATTATGCATGATAAGATTAAGAAAGGAATTTATTGAACAAGTATAAGAATAATTGTATGTAAGTAGATGGAATTAAGACTATATTAAATAAATTATGATTTCTACATGTTATAAGTTGTGTTTGATGATTGATAAGTGAAATTAGAATTATTTGAAGCATGATAGAAACTTGAATCGCTAGAATCACACGTCGGAATCAAAAGTTATGAAAACGGACCCGTAGTAGACTATTTTCAAGTATGAACTTTTGATCTATGAAAATATGTGCATAAAGTGAATATAGTAATGATATGCATGAGTGTAGTTGATGATGGTGTTATATAAGTTATGAAATATAAATTTGAAGTTAGATATGATTTGAATTTGAAATGAAATTTGTTAGATAAATGGTTAGTTGAAAAGACGAGGAAGTGCTCGTCGTTTTGTTAATCGAGAAATGTGAAGGTGTTCACGTTAAATGATTGTGTGAGTTGACTGTTTTATGATAGAAATTTCATGCACATAAAGGTTGTATAGCATTGATCGAATCTAGGGAATTGTGCATCGAGTTTTACGAGCTATTAGGGTTTCTCGGCAGTTTTGCGACCCTTCACGAAAACGGCCATAACTCTTAGCTCGTTTAACAAAATCGAGATCCGTTAATTGGAAAATAAACTAGACATCCGTATCTTTCTTTTGACATAAGACACATCCCCTGTTTCGAAAAACTCTGTTCTGCAGAGGCCCCAGACTTACTGCCTTGTGCAGAGAATTTCGGAAACTCATTTTCTTAAGTTGAATTCTTTTCAACTTGATTCTTTAAGAACTTTTAAGCCGTTAAGAGTTATCGAATTCCATTATTAACTAATCTAAATGTCGAGTAAGGAACTGAGTTAGTTCTAAATGAGATGTGTTCGAGTCTCGTTTCTTCGTTAATCAAAAGAGATTAGTTAAAGTGCAAATGCCTAAAAGACTTAACCGAATTCGATTTGCTTTTACTTTAATCATCTCGACCGATTTACTAAAGCATGTTTGTTGCGATAGAAAGAGGAAGTCGCAATTAGAAGAAAGGACGGAAGACCGAAGATAGAAGTTCGTGTTTGTTCTGTAACCGATTAAGGTGAGCTTGTCTATATAATAAAATCAGGTGAGCGTTGCTAAAAAATGTTTACTTATTGCTTTATAGGTGTGTTTTAAAGTGATTATCAGTGCATAAAAGAATTTATTTTTGTGAGTTCTTTTGTACCTTTCTGTGTTGGTTAGATCGGATTCTGAGTTAGCCCACAGAGTGCTATCTAGAGGATTGGATTTTGAGTTAGCCCACAGAGTGCTATCCAGAGTTAGTGTACATGGTAGCCGTTGTGCGTGATACTCTGTTGAGGGGTAGCCAACCACGGTGAGGAACGTGCGTGGGAGAAGTATACTCTCCCCCGGCGTTGAAACAGAAGTTGGGCAAGTTGAACGTAACAACAGTCAGAAAATGCTCAGCCGAGTGATTTATGAAAAGAGAAAGTGTTTAGTAAGCACGAGCTTTTGAAAGAAAAACCCCGTTGTGTTACTTTGAGAATGCCTGATTAATCTATAAGCTTATGATATGTTTTCGGCACTGTGCCCACTAAGTATGATTATACTTAGCCCTGCTTGTATTTATAAATGTGCAGGTTGAGTGACGAAGACGGCGGAAGTTGAGTAGAGGTTGTATATAGGAATGAAGAATAGTGTATTCAGTTCTACGTTTTTCCGCTGCAAACTACTGCACTTTTTGTTGTACAACTTTTTGGTTTAAGTTTCGTACTTTAAACCTAGTCTACTCTGATAACAACTTCGTCGAGCGCGCCTCTCTTTTGTTAATGAAATCGGTTCATAGATATCATCTTATTTATTATTATTAGTTAAGGCATCTATTCAGTATTTATTCCCCCTTCTACCCCGCTTCTTTAATCCAACCCCTAGTCGCACCCCGACTTTGCCGTCCCTCAGGATTTGGGGCTGTGAAACGCGCGCCTCTCACACGCTGCGCGTATTGTGCAGGCGCCTTTTTTTTTTTTTTTTTTGCAATTAGCCCATATGCACCCCACCATATATTCATATGCACACCACTTAATGTTCATATGCACACCGAAAAGTATTGATATGCACCAATTTTTTTCCAATTTTTTTTTTTTTACGATTTTTGTTTTTTAAATTTCCAAATTTATTTTGCACCTCTTTTTTTTTGCCTCTTCGTTGTTTTGTTTGCCGCTTCTTCTTTGGTCAAGATTCTAGCGAGGGGAGCCGAAGGCCTCGGAGCGAGCCGAAAAATCCAAATTGTTGCCCGACGATTATCCTTATATTAGTAATTAGAGCGAAGGTGGAGCCGTAAAATTGGAGCCTTTAGCTCTGCCGGAAAAAAAAGAAAAGAAGAAACATAAATAATAGAAAAACTGGAAACAAAGGAAAAAGTTGGTGCATATCAATACTCTTCCGTGTGCATATCAGCATAAAATGCAGTGCATATGAATATATGATGAAGTGCAAATGGATTTATTGCAAAAAAAAAAAAAAATTGGACAAAAAGTAATTGAAAAAAGTTTTCGGTGTGCATATCAATATAAAGTGAAATGCACATAAATATATGGTGGCGTGCATATGAGTTTATTAAAAAACAAAGAATCTTGAAAAAAAAAATAGTCAAGACATATTTTTTGGGTAATACTCCTTCCGGTCCTAAATAAATGTGGTGAGCCAACAAAATTTGTGTCCACAAATAAATGCAATTGTAATACTCCGAAAATTCCTTACGATCTCAAAATTTTAAAGTTAATAATAAAAATGGCTTTGCACGCCTAAGTTTACGATTTTGAATTCTAAGACTAACGGTCGAATCCGTTTCCGAAAATAAATTACGGAAGTCAGCTAGACGACTATTGTATTTAGGGTTATCGCGTACGAAAAGTTTTTAGTTCGTGAACTCAGGACGGAAAACCGTCTGATTTTTACATTCACGAAATCGCGATACGAACTCACCCGAGAAAGTTCGTTTTTATGATTTTCCGGACGAAACTCGGACTGTGTCGTCCCGAGTTTTTGTCGGAATAAATTTTATAAATATTATTTTCCGATTAAGTTTAATACGTTAGAATTTTTGGTCGAATCAGACTGTGACGATTTTGTGCCGAGCTACATTTTTCGTCTTTCGATTTCCGTAGCGTCGTATCGCGTCGGAAAAGCGCGTATTTTCCTCCCCTTTCCTCTCATGACCGACTTTACACTCTCTCACCAAGCTAGATATTTCATTTTATATAGTTTCTAACTTAATGACTCACTACTCTTAGATATTATTTTTACTTTACACCTAATAACCTAAGCATTAGATATTATATCACAATTTAGTCATCTTCACTCATCTCCTCCCCCCCAAAACCGATCCACACACACACTTGCATACACTCTCTCTTTTCTTCATTTCCACCATTGAAGAGTTCTAGTTCTTGGACAAGAAAAATCATACAAGTCTCCAATCCTCCATCAAGTCTATTTCTTCCTTTATTAATTGTCAAGGTAATCCTCTCCTCTCTAATTCTATCCATCCAAAATCCATTTCTTTTTATTTTTCTTTGGATCGAAAATTTTAGGAAGATGAATTAGATGTTTGATCTTCGATTAGTGTAATTAGAGGTGTTTGGATATGAATTCTAGGATTAAAATTGAAGAAAATCCAAGAACCCTAAGTCTTGATCATTACCGAAAATTAGGGCGTTTAGGTGAGATGATGGAATTCTTCAATTGATGTCATGAGATTGCTTAGGAAGTGTTCGATTAGGGATTAATACAAAAAGAAATCGAAAGCCCTATGAATTGATGAAACCGAGTTCTAGGGTTTAGGGTTTGGAATTGGGAATTTTGCAATTTAATGAGTAATTGGACTTCAATTGCTTAATTGATGATATAATAGGATGATTAAGAGATAAATGGTATTAATTGATGAAGAAAAATACCCTCTTTATTTATGTGATAATACCGAAAATTATTAAGAAATTTAGGGGTTTTCTTGTAATTGATTTAGTTGTTGATTTGATGATGAAATAATGTTCCTAATCATGTTAGTTGATAATAGGAATTAATTGAGAATTTTCTAAAATTATTTCGTGAGTCGTAAGAAACGAAAAACTCGTTTTAAGTTGAGATGTAGTAATGATATGAAATGATGATATGCATGAAAATGAATCTCGTTAGATGTTGTTTGATGACGTAGAAAATGAACGAAATTCGATAACTTTTAAAATCGCGTAAGAGACGAACAATTAGTCGTAATTAATAACCTAGAAGTCGAATAAGAATTCTAACTTGATAATATTGTTTATTATGGGCTAAGGTACGACTTTGTAGTTGATGACATGAGCTTTCGAGCTTTTATAATATGAGTTATAGTGATAGTCGAGAACTTGAAACGAGAAATTGTTAATTGCTTTGGTTGAGTACTTGATAGTTGAAAGCCGACGTTTAGAACGTCGTGCTATTGGTCGAGTTTTGAAAAGGAGTTCATCACGTATGGGGGTGCGTGTTGACTGCCTTGAGAGTCAAGTTTCATGAGAAATCAAATACGAGAACTTAGAACGAACCTAAGAAGTTATACGTCGATTCTATCGAGCAACTAGGGTTAGCGCGGCAGTTTTGCGACCCTTGCCGGAAACTGTAATAACTTTTAGCTCGTTTATCGGATTTGCGATCCGTAAATTGGAGCGTAAACTAGAAATCCCAAGCTTTCAAACGGTACAGGGCTCATCTCCTATTTCCAGTTCCCCTGTTCTGGGCAGTCCCCAGAGTTACTGCCTTGCGCAGTGATTTTTCAGAATTCATTCTTCTAAGTTGTTTCGTTCGCAACTTAGTTTCTTTCGATCGTTTAAGCCGTAATAACTTGACGACTATCTTCCTACTGACCTCAGTGTCGAGTATGGAGCCTTGAGTGCTAAACAAGACGAGTTTTTATCTTGTATCCGTTAAAGTAAAGAAATTTAGTTAAGCGTGAAAATGCCTAAATCGTCTAAAGGACTAAAACTTAATTTCCTAAGTTGATTTCCTTTCCAACTTAGTTCCTTTTGATCTTTTAAGTCGTATTAAGCTATCGACTACCCTCTCTACTGACCGAAGAGTCGAGTATGAGACCTTTCGAGTTCTGAATGAGATTTGTTCGAATCTCGTTCCCGTTTAATTAAAATGAAACTAGTAAGCGTGCAATTGCCTAAAGAAATGAAACGACTAAAACCTATTTCGATTTTCAATGATCGATTATCTTTTACGATCCGATTTTAAGTGTTATTATTTTACGATGAAGGAGGAAGCCAGCAGTAAGGAAAGGACGGAAGATCAGAAGATCAGAAGCTAGTACTTATTAGTTCTGTATCACAAGGTGAGCTTTTATATATAAAATAAAACGAGCAAGGCTCGGAAAACCTTTCTTTATCGCTTTGATATCTGTGTTTTCAAAGTGATAATTATGGCATGAACTGTTTTATATTTTATGTGAGTTCTCTTGTACCTATCTGAGTTAACATTCGTGTTTTCCAGATTTAGAGTTAATCTAACTAGGTTAACTAACGATCGGCTCTGAGTTAGCTGCTAAGTGCTTTCTAGAGTTAGTGCACTTTGTAACCTGTGGTGTATGTGATACCCTGTTGAGGGGTACCAGCCACGGTGAATGAGAATTGGTCAAGATTTGAACGTAACATACCAGAAAAATGCTTGCAAGCTAAATTGAGAAAAAAGAGTCAGAAAATGTTTAGTAGACACGGGCCCTTTTTAATAAAACCCCCGATGTGCTACAAATTATGAAATGCCATATTTATCTATACCTATGATTATGTTTTCGGCATCGTGCCCACTAAGTACTTTTGTACTTAGCCCTGCATTGTTTTCTAAATGTGCAGGTTGAAGCTACGTTAGCGGCGGTGGTTGAAGTTGAGTTGAGAAGATAGGATGCTTTAGCTTATGACTTACTTCCGCTGCAAAACTCTAAGTCTTTTGAGAATATGTATATTGAACAAATCTTAGTATAAGTCTGAAATCTTGAACTTAGTTACTATCGTGTACTTTTGTCAAGTAATCCTTCGCGATTAACTCTTCCTTTCTTTTAGTAAAGTCTTGTCCTTTGAATGTATGTTGTCTTTTATGTATGTTTAGTCAGTTAGCCCCCTTCTTCCCCGCTTCTTTAATCCAACCCCAGTCGCACCCCGACTTTTGCCGTCCCTCGGGATTTGGGGCTGTGACAGTCATACAACATAATTTATACAAAAATTATGACAAACTATCAAATCTATCCTTCTTTTCAAAACATAATTACCATATTAGTCAAGACAAAATTTCTATTTCTTCAACTTTCTATGGTATTTTTAAGTTAGGTCCATAATTTATTTAGGACACCAACTTTTAGTGTTTTGTAAGGCTATCTGCAACCCTTAGAGCACCCTTAAGGGGTGCTCTAACACTAGAGCATCCTTAGAGACCTCTACCCCTGCATCTGAAGGGTGCTCTAAGGGTGCTCTATCTTTAATATTAAATAATTCTCCATTTTTATTTATTAAATTAATTCATAAAATTCCATTTATGTGAAAATAACATTAAACATTACATTAATTCAAATAAAATACAATTTTACATTAATTAAAATAAAAAACATTACATTACTTAAAAGAAATTACACTAATTAAAAATGCTCGACTACTCCCGTAGAGGTCCAAATTTCTGTTAAACGTGCTCGATGAGATCATTGGTAAGTCGGGTGTGCTTTCGTTGATCTCTCAAGTCGGCTTCTCTAGCAAGATAGGTCCTAAAGGCGATCGGACATGTCCTCCGGGATATCCCGCTAGTGGACGGAGAATCGGAGTCGTCTCTCCAATTCTCCACATCTTCCCGCTCGTCTTCGATGATAATGTTGTGCAAAATAATGCACGCGAACATGATGTCTCGGAGATGCTTCTTGTACCAGCACCGACCTGGAGCGTGTATTATTCCCCATCGGGCTTGGAGCACTCCAAAGGTCCGCTCTATGTCCTTTCTCGCCGCCTCCTGCATTCTCTTGAAATTCACCGTCTTTTCGTCAGATTCAACCCTCGGCGCTTTGATCAGTGTTGCCTAAGAAGGGTAGATCCCGTCGGTCAAGTAGTACCCCTTGTCGTAGCGGTTTCCGTTGACGGTGAACTTGCACGGCGGAGCTCTATCCTCAAGCACGTCGGTGAACAAGGGCGATTGATTGAGAACGTTGATGTCGTTGTTGGAGCCGGCATACCCAAAAAAGGCATGCCAGATCCACAAATCCTGCGACGCCACCGCCTTCAAGATCAAGGTAGGCACGCCTTGATCGCCGTGAGTGTGGACACCCGCCCACCCTTTTGGGCAGTTCCTCCAAGCCCAGTGCATGCAATCCGGGCTCCCTAGCATCCCCGAAAACCCATGCCGCTCCTCGTGCATTTGGAGCAGACGTGCAGTGTCGGCAACGTTGGGCTTCCTCAAGTACCGCTCGCCGAAGAGGTCGATGATTACCCGGCAAAATTTTTTGAGGCAAAGTAGGCCCATGCTATCGCCAATCTTCAGGTACTCGTCGAAGGCGTTTGCAGCACCACCGGTGGCCAATTGACGCACCGCCATCGTGCATTTTTGCACCGACGTCAGCCCCCAACGCCCGAGTGCATCTTGTCGATGCGTGAAGAAGTGGACGTTTTCCTCCAACGTGCTGCAGATGCGCAAGAACAGATGCTTATGCATCCGGAAACGGCGTTGGAAAAAGTGCTCGCCGTAGGTGGGGTTGTCGGCGAAGTAGTCGGCGTGTAGGAGTGCACACGCCGCTTCTCGGTTGCGGTCGACGAACCCCCGCGCCCTCTTCTTCTTCTTTTTCTGCTCTGCTAGGAGTGCACGTACGTAGCGATCCACGTCCGCCATCATCTCCATTACCTCGTCGTCGGTGCCGCCCTCGACATATTCCACCGACGAAGATGAAAACATTTTTTTGTAGTTGAATTTGAGAGAGAAAGAAGATGTATTTTTTTGTGTGAGATGAATGAGGATTTGAGGATGTATTTATAGTGGATGAAATAATAAAAAAAAAAAAAAAAAAAATTAATCGGCATTAGCCGTTGAAAAACGATCAAAATTTTAAATTTTTAAACGACACACGCGCCTTTAATTTTTATTTTTTTTTGGCCGAAGGGGGAGCGCGTGACGAGCACGCGCCGAGCTCTCGTCTCTTGCCACGCGGGGTGCTCGAGCTACCCCGTGCTCGATGCCGCTCGAGCACCCCCACTCGAGATGGGTTACACATAGTCTAATAATAGGACAATTTGTTTTCATCTTAGTTACATGACACAATGTGAAAAATTAAACATCCTAGGACACATTTCAGCTCGAGTTGTGAATTTCGAGCTAAATGTCAGAGACTTATCACGTGCTTTGATTTGTGAAACCTGACGTTGAGTCTAGGGCTATCAAATAAGATGAAATACCACCATAGGGCTAAAACAACTCAAAGCACGTGATAAGTCAAAGCACGTGATATCGCCACCATTTGTCAGGTTTCACGTCATCACGAGCTAAATGTTCAGGGCATCAAATACCACATGTATATATAAATAGTTAATAACAAATAAAAATGAAAAATCCACGTCATCACCTCCTCCCTCATCTCTCCTCTCTAATTCTCCCCTCTCCGGTTATCTTGTTCAAGTTCTGCATCAAGATCTCTCATCAAAACAACCAAATACAGTTGTTCTGCTTCTGCTCTCACTTTGTATCCTGCTTCATCATGTATCATCACAAAGATCAGTACACATTGTCCACATGGACAAATCCTCCAAGCCCAAGGCATTTTCCACTCACCATTTTCGGTATTCTTCCCTTCTCTAATTGCACCACCAATTTATATTCCCCTATATTTTCTTCTACGAAAATCATGAATCTAATCAACATGGAGATATCTAGCCGCGTCTGAAACAATCTTTGTCGGAAATCTTAACCATCTTCTATCCCTTATCAATATGCTATCACATAAGAGAAACAAAGAACCTGATTACAGATTTGTATAGGCCAAGTGTTTGTAGAAACGTCAAGTGATGAATGGATCACTTAATTGGCAGCCAGGTGAGCGTCGGGCTTAAATTCTATTTTTTTATTTAAAAAGAAATTATCTTACTATAAAAAATTTGACCATCATAGGGCTAAAACAACTCAACATTGTAACCATTTTTACTCTAGGGCTATCAATAACTCTTAAGAGCACTAGATAATGCCTTTTTGTCTTTAGGGTTAATTACTTGTAAATACCTTAACTCTTAGCAAATTCGAATACTGTACCTCAACTTCAAATTCTATCAGGGAAATTTTTAAACTTTAGATTCTTCTCGATTTGCACTCCGACCACGTAGTTCGGCCAAAGAATCTGTTGACGTGGCTAATTTTAATTTTACATGGCATAAATGTAATTAATAAACAAACGTGGCAATCAAATTGATCTAAAATAACTTGGCTTTGAAAAAAAAAAAAACCCCTAATCATCGTGCTCCTCCATCCCCTGTAACTCCTTCTTACCCCAAACACCCATTTCACCATTGTCACCCTTCTCCCTCTGCCACCGCATAAATGGCTTTTTCTTCAAATACATCACCAACGAGCACCCTTCTCCAAATTAGGGGAAATTAATTTAAGAAAAACATCACAAAAAAAAAAACAAACAAAAAAAACAATCGGTTGAAAAATTTGAAATTGACTCTCACCACCACCTGCCCCCACATCGAGAACGTTGCATGAGCGTAGGCCATTGCCGCAGCCTCTGCCATCTCAAACATCCCCAAGCACACACTCACGACGTTCCTCGTCGAACCCCACATCTCCGCTGCGAGCTTCCCCCACAGCTGCCACCTCACACGACGGTAGGGTTCTCCTTCGTCGCCGTCCACTTCAGCAACGAGTTCTCGTTCCTTCACAGTCGCTGCTTCACGCGACGCCGTATTTGGGATGATGGCTGCTGCTTTAGTGGTGGGGACGAAGATGGTAATGGTAGGCTAGTGGTAGGTGGCGGTAACAGGTTTGGACTGGTGGCGATGGCGGTGGTTATGATTTGGGATCAAGGTGGTGACGGGATTGGGCTGGTGGTGGCAATGGCGGTAGTTAGGATTTGAGGTGTAGATGGTTACGGGGAGAGGAGAGATGAGAGATGTGGGATTTTTTTTATTTTTTTTTGTTTATTATATATTAATTTTCATATAATTAGTGCAACGATGCCGTTTTATGTCTATTAAAGTGACATCGTTTGCTTTGCCGAAAAATATTGCCATGTAAGTATTCCGAGATGCTAAATAAGCAACGATTTGGGGTTTTTGCTCTGGTGGTGCAAATCGAGAAGAATCTAAAGTTTAAGAATTTTCCTGATAGAATGTGAAGTTGAGGTGCAATATGCGAATTTGCTAAGAATTAAGGTATTTACGGGCAATTAACCCTTGTATTTAAACTTATTAAACAAAGCAATAACTCAACATAATTAATATTAATGAACAAATTTATTTGTTTTCTTTCAATTTTGAGGGAGGAAATAGTATTAATGTCGACGCAAACAATGCTCGCAAAGCTAAAATATATATGTTCATGCATTTATACAAAAAAAAAAAAAAAACCTTTGTGTTTGTGTTTGTATGGGTGAGAGAGAGGATTGAAGCTTAAGTATACACACATAGGGCACTTAGATTAATATTTAACGTTGTGCGTCAAAACGAAATATATAAGAGTGGAAGAGGCAAAAGCAAAGTCTTGTACAACAATGAGGGGCCCTTTTTCCTTTTTCGCCTAAGGCCCCCAAAATGTTAGGGCCAACCTCTTGCAACTAGATAGGCTCACGAGTCACTAACATATTCGATTCATATTTAATTTAATTTATTGTCGAGCATGTTCGCGAGCCTACAAATTGAGCTTAGATCAAGCTAGTTCGCAAGACTACAAATTGAGCTTTCGTAAATACCAAGTTTTAAACAAGTCGAGCTCGAATAACATGTCGATAAGCTAAATTTAAATAGAATCGAATCTTTGACATTTCGGGCTCGAGCTCGAATACCTCGATATCGAGTATTTGATGAGTTGAACTTGAGCTCGATAACTTTGGTTCGAGCCGAGGTCAATCACGATTTCAAAAGCTCAAGTCGAATCTAGAATTTCAAAACTAGACATACTCTTTTCAGCTTGATCCGATTTTAAAATTTCGAGCTAATTGACATGGACTTATCACATGCTTTGATTTGTGGAGCTTGACGCTGATGATAACAGGCAAATGCATTCCTCTAAATGCTTTCCTCCTAAGTCCTACATGCTTCCGATGTTACTTAGATGAGAATTAAGCAGAAGAATTGAAATCTTCTAAATGCTAGGTTGTATTCCTTTTATTACTTTATGAGAATTTCTGGTTGTATGGCTCATTAATACATGGTACTCGTGATCTCCATTATTTATATTTTATTTTTATTGTGTTTATTTATTTTCTATTGATTTGTATGTTTATAAACTTACTTCACTCTATATCTAATTTGTGGTTTTTCTTATTCTTAACAAAGGAAATGTCGACTTTCCGCTTAAAGTCTGTGAAACAAAAAACAAGGAACCAAACTGTAATTGTGAGGATCTTGCGTCTCTGGATTCAAAAAGATCGATTCGGCAAGGAAGGACTCGAGATGATCATAATAGATGAATGGGTAAACCTTAACACATATTTTAATTATTACAAAAATTCTTCTAATGTACCAAATATATATGATATTTAATTTTGTACATAATAAAACTTGCACGTTTATATGTAGGGTGACAAAATACAAGTCTCAATTTCACCTAACTTGAAGAAAAGATTTGAGCCCTTACTCAAAAGAGGGCCAAATAATTGTTTTTAGAAATTTCCACATTTCTGAAAATAATCCCGAACTCCAAAATGCAAAGGTCGATCACGCATGGAAGATCGAATTCAGCATTGCGACTAAAGTGTCGGAATCAGTCGAAAGAGTGAAAATTGATGAACATGGATTCAATTTCATATCTTTTTTTGATTTAATCGCAAAGTATGATATGAAGATTATCCTAGGTAAGCATAATTTATTCTATAAATTAATAAATTTCTTTTTTATATTAAAATATGTTCATCTTATGAAATGTTATCAACTTTAATTTATTCATTTTTTAGATATTCTCGCCAAGGTAAAAACTACAAATATTATTTTGAAGAACGCTGATACGAGAAGTGGCCCGTCTACGATGTGTGAAATTGAATTGGCTGATTCTGAGTATCATTGCCAATTATTCATTGACCATAAATTGTAGTTTTTTATTTATTTATAATTTTAATTGTTGTATTATATTTATTACAGTGACAATACCAATAACTTGCACATTGTGGGGGTCATTTGTCAATGAGCTCAAATTATTTGTGAATACCAAGTCGAGCGAGGATAAAGAGCCAGTTATAATCGCACTTCAGTTTGCTATGCTAACAACATTCAATGATTCAAATTTCAATAATCTTTTACATTTTCATGTTTTATTATGTAAATTAAAATTCAAAAGTATTGCTAACAAAATTAATGTTATTTCAAGAAGTGAAAAGTTACCTCAATGAAAAACGCAAGCAAATTTTTTATCCGCCCTGACATTCAAGAAGTTAAAGATTTTATCTTAAGGTTTGTAATTGTTATTACGTAATCACATGTATGTTTTTTATTTTATTTTAATTATTACGAAATTACATATATTAATGATAAAGTTTCAGATTTACAAATATTTTTTTTTGTCTCTCACATGTAGTTTTAAGTTAGTTTTATTTGTGATATTTAAAATAATCTTACAATTATACTCAAACGTCATGTTCGTGGAGCTTCAAAGAGCCAAACTATAACTGATATTTCCAGTAGTACCAGAGAACTGAAAAGTGAAGAGTGGTTGAATGTTGCTCACATGAAAACCATCAAGGAGCTCAGAAATTTGAATGAGGTAAAAACAATATCATTTTGTCTTATATATTTTCAAGCATAAATTCAAAGGGTCCATGTAATTTGTTTCATTTAATTAATTATATGTCGGAAATTTTGTCTAAAATAGCAAAAAGAGTTTTAATCTTGAAGAACTCAGAACTTAGGATATTTTTTCAATTTGGATATTATCTATCTAATCTTTTTCATTCAATTTATAGATTGGAACTTACATTTGCAAAGGAACAATAGTTGACATTCACCCTAAAGAAAAGTGGTATTATGATGCGTGCGGAAATGGAAGATGTTATAAAGGTGTGCCTAGAGGAAGCAAAGTTGGAGATTATTGTAAAAAGTGCAATGGTGTAATACCCCAGAAATTCCGTACAGTCTTAAAAATTTAAAGTTAATAATAAAAATGGTTTTGCACGCTTAAGTTCATGAAATTAAATTCTAAGATT
Organism: Schizonepeta tenuifolia; assembly: GCA_029490685.1. Classification (NCBI taxonomy): domain Eukaryota; kingdom Viridiplantae; phylum Streptophyta; class Magnoliopsida; order Lamiales; family Lamiaceae; genus Schizonepeta; species Schizonepeta tenuifolia. The sequence continues at coordinate 105,775,811 of CM055958.1, read as the reverse complement.
TACTGTATTAGGGTTTTTCGCGTCCGTTAAGTTTTTCGCCCGGAAACTCGGAATCGAATTCCGTCAGAATTTACATTCACTTTTTCTTCGAGACGAGTTCACCGGAGAAAGTTAATTTTTGTGATTTTCCGGACGAATTTTGGACTGTGATGTCCCGACTTTTTCTCGGATTTTGAAAAACGATTTAGGTTTTCCGAGTACGTAAATTATTTCCAATCTAACGGACGAATTAGATTTCGTCAATTCCGTAACTAACTAGAAAAGTATTTCTCGACTTTTAAAACGGCGTTTAAGAGCCGGAATCGAGATTTTTCGTATAAAATTTCCTCGCCAAACATGACCCTAACGACTCACTATGTTGTAGGATATTTTGTTGCCTACTTTATGAGTCACCAAGGTGACTCATCACCTCTCTCCCTTCATCATCATTTCCGCCATCTCCCTCCCCCAATTCACTCTCATTTTCTTCTTCAAATTCCTCCATTGAAGCACCACACTCAAGCTCTTCCAAGATCCACAACTCTTGCATCTACCGATTAATTTCCAATCCGATTTCATATATCAAAAGGTAAGAACTTCGTCTCTAGTTTGATCCGAACAAATCTTCTTTCCCCTCTCTTTCATTTTTTTCGAAAATTAGAGAATGGTTTAGTATGTGATTTCTTGATCGATACATGTTCTAGGATGCTTAGAATCGAGTTTTATGGATCGAATCATGAAGGAAAAATCAAGAACCCTAAGCCCTATTTAATACCGAAAATTTCAGATTTTAGGGGTTTCATTTGTGTTCGATTTCTTCGTCGAATTGATGATAGATTAGTGTTGCTTATGACGTTAATTGATAGTATGAATTGTTTTAGAATTTTCTAAAAATAAAATCCAAAACCTAAGAGACGAACAAGGCTCGATTTAGGTTAGTAAATGTTAAGATATGCTCGATTGTTTAATGGAAATGAGTTATACGATGCATGGGGATGAATATATATTAATTTGAGATTTTTCTAAAAATAAAACGAAAAGTGTAAGAGACGAAGATGTGTTGATAAGTCGAGGCTCGATAATGTTTTGATAATATGATTTGCATGTTAGGAATGCTCGTTAGATAATAATCGTTGTCGTAAAATTTGAATGAAAACGGAGAACGTAAAATTTTACGTAAGAGACGAACAATGATCGATAAGTCGAGAATAAGTGATGATATGAGGATATGATTTGCATATTTATGATTCTTGATAGTTGATGAATAATGTTGTAAAATTTGATTGAATTCCAATGACTTTGAAAAATCCGTAAGAGACGAATAAATGTACGTAATTAATGATAGAAATGGCTATTGAGGATTTTAATTGGTTATTAATGATTATTAATGTTGAGGGAACGAAATTGTAGTTGAAGACATGAACATTTGGATTGTTAAATAACGAGTTGTAGTTATAATCGAGAACTAGAAACGAGAATTGTTAACTTGATTTTGGTATAGTACTTGTTAGTTTGAAAGCCAATGTTTAGAACGTCGTGCTAATAGACGAACGGCGAAAAGGCGTTCTTCACGTACGGGAGTACGTGTTGACTGCCTTGAAGTGCTAAAATCGTGAAAATGTAGATTCGATAACATAGAACGAGCCTAGGAAGTCATACGACGATTTCTTTCGAGACTTAGGGTTAGCCGCGGCAGTTTTGCGACCCTTCCCGGAAACTGTAATATCTTTTAGCTCGTTTATCAGATTTGAGATCCGTAAATTGGAGAGTAATCTAGACTTTCCAAGCTTTCTAACGGTACAGGGCACGTCCCCTGTTTCCAATTTCTCTGTTCTGGGCAGTCCCCAGAACTACTGTAATGCGCAGTAAATTTTCAAAACTTGAATTCCTAAGTTGTTTTCTTCGCAACTTAGTTTCTTTCGATCTTTTAAGTCGTAACAAGTTAACGACTATCCTCTCTACTGACCTAAGAGTTGAGTATGAAACCTTTCGAGTTCTAAATGAGATTTGTTCAAGTCTCGTTCCCGTTTAAACTAAAAAAAAACTAGTAGCGTGCAAATGCCTAAAGAAACAAAACGACTAAAACCTAATTCGAATTTCCATATTCGATTATCTTTTACGACCTAATTTAAAGTGTGATTATTTTATGATGAAGGAGGAAGCCAGCACTAAGGAAATGACGGAAGAACAGAAGAACGGAAACCTGTTTAATAGTTCTGTATCAGCAAGGTGGACTTTTATATATAAAACAAAACGAGCAATGCTCGAAAACCTTTCTTTATCGCTTTGATAATCGTGTTTTCAAAGTGATAATTATGGCATGAACTGTTTTATGTTTTATGTGAGTTCTCTTGTACCTATCTGAGTTAACATTCGTGTTTTCCAGAATTTATGAGTTAACCGCTAGGATGTTAACTATCGATCGGCTTTGAGTTAGCTATATGCTTTCCAAGGTTTGTGCACTTTGTAGCCTGTGGTGTATGTGGTATCCTGTTGAGGGGTAACCAGCCACGATGAATGAGAATTGGTCAAGATTTGAACGTAACATCTATAAAAAGTGCTTGATCAAGCCAAATTATGAAAATGAGTCAGAAAATGTTTTTAGACACGGGCTAATTTTAATAAAACCCCGATGTGCTACAAATTATGAAATGCCAGATTATCTATACTTATGTTTAAGTTTTCGGCAACGTGCCCACTAAGTACTTTTGTACTTAGCCCTGCATTTGTTTTCTAAATGTGCAGGTTGAAGCGACGAGAGCGGCGGTGGTTGAAGTTGAGTTGAGTTGTTAGGATGTCTTTAGCTTATGACCTACTTTCCACTGCAAAACTCTAGACCTTTTTGACGTTATGTACATTTGGTGAATCACTGTAGTTTAAGTCTGTAATCTTTAACTTAGATGCTTTCGAGTACTTTCTGTCGAGTAATCCTTCGTGATTAACTCTTCCTTTTTAATAGTAAAGTCTTGTTCATTGAATGTATGATGTCTTTTATGTATGTTTAATTAGTCAGTCCCCTTCTTCCCCGCTTCTTTAATCCAATCCCAGTCGCACCCCCGCTTCTGCCGTCCCTCGGGATTTGGGGCTGTGACAAATGGATCAATTTAGTCTCTCATCATAAGGTTTGTGTAGTTATATGATCTTTATGTATGCTCTATAAATGATTTTGATTGCACTCCAATTCTTGCACATGCAGTTTTTATTAAAACAAAGAGAGGACGAGGCATTTCTTATTTTCTTTAATTGTTTCCATCTTGTAAAGTGACGTGCTGAATTTTTTAGAAAGCAAATATACTGTTGAAATTATTATTGGTATTTGAATTGATGAATGCAAACTCCTCTTAAAAAACTCGCTCTTATGTGTGGGCTAACTTTATCATGATATGCAATGTATATCAGTAAGGGTATTTTTTTACTAATAATTTTTTTTTTCCTTTTATTTGATAATTAGGTACAAGGTACAAGTGCTTGTGGAACATAACACCGAGTTGTACATTACGTTCTTTGACGATTGTGCACTTCATTTTCTGAAGAAAAAAAATGCTAACCAAGTCATGAAAGAAATGGAAGAAGAGGTTACTAATTTTATTCACATTTTATTTAAGTTTTAAATTAAAAATGTTCAAACCTGAATGTTATTTACATTTTGTCATTAGACTGGCGATAGAAATGGCATACCTGAACTATTCTTAACCATGTTGGAAAAAGAATGTCTATTGAAAGTCGAGGTGGGAAAGAAGTACGGTGGTGGTTATGTCTATACTGCCAAAAATGTAATAGAAGATGTTGGTCTAATATCTCAATTTTGTTCAAATTCCGTCATTTGCGTAAGTGTAATTTACTTAAAATGCTTATGATTAGTAAATCATCGAATTCATTACAATAACCATGCACATTATATATTTATTAATTTCAGGAAGTCGACTCTGAATGTAAGGAATCCATTATTTTGACAGAGGAAAGTGATAAACAAGAGGTAAAGAAATCCATATTATTTAAGTTATTTCTCTTAGATTTTGTTTTCTAAAAGATTGTATTGAATTTGGTGCGTGAATTCTTTTTTTCTATTTTAATTAAATTTCTAATTATATTACTTCTATAGAATCATACTCCAGTAAATGAAGAAATAAGCTCAAATTCGGAGAGCGTCAATGCGACTGCTCAGAAACGTGGTCGTGATGGTGATCTACACGATAGTGATGACATCCAATTATCATCAACAAAGAGTTTGAAGAATTATACCGTTTTTAATTTTAATTTATACTTTGATACTTTTCGGTGTATTTTGGTACTTTTCATATCTTTTTTTTCTTTTTCTTTAATTTGCTATTGAAATATGGATTTAGTTTAGTTTTGAAGCTAAAGACTATTATTTGATTTATTAGACATGTAATTACAGTTACTATTAGTTTTGAATTTATTAAATTGGTTATAGGCGTACAACAAATCAAACGTAAAAATAAACACGTTGGTATACCAAAAAAAAATAAAGCAAAATCAACTGAAATTAAAATCAATGACTGAAAAATTTTGAGCTCCTTGATGGTTTTCGATAATCCACAGACAACACTCAATGCTCGTGGTACATACTAATATATAGGCTTAATCCGATATCGAGTAAAACAAAGAAAAGCGAAAACTTAATTCACTGTTAATTGTCAACTCCAAAACCAATATAAAGTATGTGAAATAAATTAGAAAAGTTTCTTTCAATTTAATTTTTTTTTACGTATGCATGCATATTTGTACAATTTAACTGGTGTATTCAGAAGCAAAGAATGAAAAAAGAAAAGGTATAAATTCAGAAAATCAAAGCCAGATAGGAAATAAATAAAAGAAAATAGAAAAAATACACAACAGCATGAAAAAGATTTACATGGAAACATGGATACAAAGGCTTTGAAACTCACATAGATAAATAACCAAAGATAACAAAATTAAGAACCCTAAAAGGATAATAGCTTTAGAACAAAATTCAAAAACATAAGATGATACAAGGCAATTACGTCACAAATTAATAAAATAGCTCACCTTAGAAAATCCCCTACCCGCTGTGACCTTCATGTTATATTTTAGGGTCTGACCACGGACAACTGGACGAAGGGGTCTAGCAGTGGGCCTGGGGAAAATTTTGATCGCCTTCTCCTGTCTCGCTGAAACGAGGAACATCACACGAGGATAAGTCCAACACTTAACATATATCGCCTACATGGTTATAACTATATCACCTATTTGAAGCCAGAGAGATAGGTTCATCGTTATTTATCGTAAATCTTGGAGGATTTTTTTCTAGGGCACAACGACATCAACACGAAGGCGAAAGATATTGAATTTGAGAAAGGTTCTTTTTCTAATCTCCTTTTTACATCACGTAATGAACTAACGTATGAATCGAACATTTAGAGATTTCTGGAAAGTTGTGTTTGTTATATGAATTAATGATCAATCCCATGATTTTAAATCGGTGCTCATAACTATATTTAGATAGTATTTTATTTTTGATTGCTTCTTCTATTTACAAACTCAATTAAATTCTGAAACTCGAGATAGCAAGTAATGTGTTCTCTATGCTCCAAACTCATGTTTACATATAATTATAGCAGATATATAAATGCACTTTTTTGAAACACTTAACATCCTGATCGATGATGTAGCCATTTAAAATCAATGCGCTCTGATCACCTAAATGTCTTATTTTCCATGGTTTTATAGCAGATATATAAATGCACTTTTTTGAAACACTTAACATCCTAATCGATGATATAGCCATTTAAAATCAATGCCCTTTGATCACCTAAATGTCTTATTTCGGAATTTGGTTTACTGTTGCCCTTTAATGTACTTGGGCTTTTACCTTTTCTATATGAATTAGATTTCTTCGTGTCCAAGTATTACCAAGCAAAGGCATAAAAGGTACAGGTTTGAGTTTATCCGCAGAGAATAAAATTTGATTCAAGATATATTGTCATACCCAGCATAACACGATCTATGACAACGGAATCTGAAAACCAATAGATCTGCCGATTTCCAGAAGATGAACTTGAGCTCGCAGCAAGGATCTGACCAGAAAGGATCTATCTAATCGACGACTAGACATGGATACCCCCAAAATCCAAGAAGTAAAGCAACGCATGGGGGCATAGCATAACCAGCGAAAATAGGTACGAAGTACGCATAAATTTTGATATTTAAGAATTTTATCGTCTTTAAGTTGATATTTGGGGTTTGAATCTTTGTTTTGTACAAGGTAATGTGTTGAGAAGAAAGTGACAGGAGCAGGAAACGTGTACAACTTTAGATTGGTTGGTTGGTTTTTTATTAAATTGGTTGGCTTAGATCATGTAGCTTCGATTTGAGCTTATTATTATTATTATTATTATTATTATTATTATTATTATTATTATTATTATTATTATTATTATTATTATTATTATTATTATTATTATTAATTCAAATAAGCATTATAATTGTGACACATGAGTAATATTTTACAAACAGTTCGGAGAAGCATTGTTGCTTTTGATCCAGCTATAGCCATGACGCACCAAAAAAACTGTAATACTCCAATCCTAATATTCTTTTCAATTATATAATATTTTTTGTAACTATTTTTTGCAAATAACGTATACAAATATGAAACTTATTCACAGACGAACGATACCTATCTTGGCTTGCTCGACAAAAACGGCGTCATATTATGGCAAGAAAAAGGAATAGAACTCCCATCAACATTGAAACATTTAAGAAATAAATATTATAATAATATGCTTATCATATAAATAATTTCAATTTATGTACTGTTTCACCACTAATTCTTATAAAGTATTCAATCTATTAATACAGGTGCCAAATACTCATCATTTATTGCTAGACAGAAGAGGCGTGAAATTATGTCAAGAAAAAGAAATACGCCTATGCAAAATACCATTTCTATGCAAATTAATACAGGTAAAAAGAAAAATATACTATTAAAGAATACCTTTTAATATTCTTAACTATTAAGATTGTAACTTAATATATTCTGAATTTAGATAAGACTGAATCACTTTTCATTATCTATATCTGTTTGTAGACGGAATTAACTCGATGAGTGAAGCTAAGAAAAAATTGCCAAGAAAAGGTAAAGATTTTCTCCAAAAATCAGGTATGTAAAATCAATGAGGATTATATTTATTTGTTGCATTGGTAGATTAAAGGAACTGTAATATCCTGGATATTTCTTCCGTCACTAAAATAAAAATTTGATGATTTATTAAAGCTTTGCACGCCTAAGTTAAAGAATTTCAGTTTTAAGACTAACGGTGAAATCCGTTTCTGAAAATAAATTCCAGAAGTCGTTCAACCGACTACTGTATTATGGTTTTCGCGTCCAATAAAATTTTCGTTCGAAAACTCAGATTGAAAAACTGTCTGACTTTACATTCACTTATTTTGCGATACGAGTCTACTGGTAAAAGTCAGTTTTATTTATTTTTCCAGGCGAAATTTGGACTGTGACGTCCCGACTTTTCGATGGATTTCAGAATTTGAATCGTCCTTTCCGACTAAGTGAAATATTCCGGAACTAATGGTCGTATCCATTTTTGTCAATAATGTGTCCGTCTAATAAAGTAATTATTCGTTTTTAGGTTGCAGTTTTAGATCCGGAAAAATTAGATTTAAAGTTAATATCTAGATATTTACTTAAATAGTTAAACCTCCTTACTTTACTATAAATAGCACCATTGATCATCTTTTTCTCTCATTTCTTCCTCTCCATAACCGCCCCTCATCTCTCTCTCTTCTCTCTCTCTTGTTCTTCATCTTCAAGCAAGATCTTCAAGTGTGTTCTTCATTTCCTCAAGCATTCAAAGTTCCATAACTTATTCATCTACCGATCGATTTCAATTCCGATTACATATTTGGAATGGTGAGAGCCTCCTCTTCACTTCTATCCGAACAAAATTCATTTCCTTCATTTCTTGATATTTTCGAAAATAGTAAGAGAGGTAGGGATCATGTTTGTAAGTTTATTTTATGGATATTAATGCTTAGGAATGAATTTCTATGGTTAAAATCAAGAATAAATCATGTAGGAAGAAAAGGGGAAAATTTCGAAACATACATGAATCATTAGGTGAAGTATGAGCTTGGTTTTAGATGATTGGTTTGTGGATTATCACTCTAGGTATTGATATGTTGGTGTAGGAATTGTTTAAGAATTTTCTAAAAATAAAAATGAAAATGTAAGAGATGAAGAAGCATGATTTTGATTAAGTAGATCTTATGATTTTGATGATATGATTTGATATATATGATGTAGGAAGCATGTAGTTCAACATATATTTAATTTAGATTTTTCTAAAAATAAAAACAAAATCGTTGGAGACGAAGAATCATCGATAGAATTAGTTTTGATGTTGATATGGATTTACGGTTTGCATATTAGTTAATCTATGTAGTTAATGATGATAATTGGAAAGTTTGAACGAAATTTAAGGACGTCGAACTTTTCGTAAGAGACGAAGAGTCGAGCATAATCGTCGATAGGAAAATCGAACGAGAAAACTAATCGAATATTAGTAGTTGTTGATATGTTAGGGTAGTTGTTGAATTAATTAAGAATTAACTAACAACTTTGGAAAATCGAGTTCTTAGACCGATGTAAATGACGTGGATTAGTTAAGTAATGGTTTATAATGATGTTAATGCATTAAGATGTTCATTACTAAGTAAGAAGATGATAACAACTAATTTGATTTGATTTGAATTGAATTAGTAAAACTTCAAGAAACAAAGAAAGTAAGTAAGTAAGTACGTAAAAGAAGAAATAAGGAATCGAGACTTTATATGTTGATTGATTTGAGTTCGTAGTTGATTAATAAGTAGGAATGAAGTTGATGAAGATTTCATATAGGTTATGAAATAGAAAATAGAAGTTGAATATTAAAATTGAATTGAAATTGAAATGGAATTTCTAAGTATAAATGATTGGTTGAAAAGACGAGAAGTAATCGTCGTAGTTTTAATCGAGGAACGAGAAAGTATTCACGTTAGATATGTCACAGCCCAACTTTCCGAAGGACGGCCAAGCCGGGGTGCGACTAGGGATTGGAATAAAGAAAAAGAAGGGGAATAAATGAATAAACTGACAACTGTTACAGAATTTACTAAGAACTTGACTTCATTGAATAAAAAGGGAGTCGATCTCGGAAGATCACTCGACAAAGTTTGATCCGTGAAAGCTAGGTTTAAAGTGTAAACAACTTAAACAAAAAAGATTTACATAAATAAGGGAACTGACTTTAATTAATGAAAGAAAGGTTGATCACGAAGGATCACTCGACATAACTGTTCTTAGAAGAGACTAAGTTCAAGGAATGAAACTTAGTTCTAAAGTTATATACTAACTGAAACTAGTTTACAGAATTGGCAGCGGAAAAACGTAGAAAAGATAACACATATCGAATGTGAAATCGAGGCTCAACTAAACTTCTTTCCTGAGAAAAGACCTTTACTCAACCTTCTCCGCCTTCGTCGCTCAACCTGCACATTTAAAAACAAACATGCAGAGCTAAGTACAAAAGTACTTAGTGGGCACATTGCCGAAAATATTTTATATGTAACGCAACGGGGTTTTTCTTTAAAAGGCCCGTGCTTACCAAATATTAAATCAAATCATGCATCTTTTCATAAATACTCGCATAAAACTTTTACTGATATATATACATTCAATTTCTGAATGACACACTATGGGTTTTAAACTCACATCCGATCGTCTGGAAAGCACATGAGGGCTAACTCAGAAATTGTCCCTCTGGATAGCACCTGTGGGCTATCTCAGAATCTGATCGTTTAGTTGGAATTATCTGGATAGCAGCCTGAGGGCTATCTCAGAATCCAATATTGTGGTTAGCACCTGAGGGCTAACTCAGAGAGACATAAGAGATTTCACATAAAGCAATTCATTAAACACTGATAGACACTTTAATACTCACTTATCAATAACATGTAATCACTTTTGAGCAACGCTCACATAATATCACTTCACAAGTAACGGCATTCAACGTAGTTTTGGTTTTTAGAAAGCCCACCTCGTCCGTTTACAGAACTATAACACGTACTTCTGTCTCTGATCTTCCGTCCTGTCTTCTATTCTCGATCTCCTCCTTTATACAATTATAATATACATATCTAATGATAATAAAATACTATATATTAATTAACAAGGGTATTATAGGTAAATCAAAACTTTTCAACAAAGCACTTTTTATATAGGTATAGATATAGATAGATAGATAGATAGATATAGATAGTACTATAACATTTAATAATTTTATTAAATAATAATTTAATAAAATATGATGAAAGGGTCCCGTTTTTTCTTTTCGCTTGAGGACCCCGAATTGTCAAGCAGGCCGGTCCTAGGTCTTATACTAATATATAATGTACTACTATATAAGATGATCAGCAGCGCCATAATCACATGTTTGCTACACTTAATTTATTTATTTTGAAAGCAAATATATAAAATAGGAGGTCTATACCATCCCTAGTGGCAAGCAAGTCTGCAACTGCATTTTCTTCTTCTGTGAGACAATGTAATTCTCTATCAGCTGCAAGAGACCAATGATGACAGTACATGAGAAAAAAAGCTTATTTTATTAGCAAAAACCCATTCCTATACTATGCATTCAGACCCTGACTGACTGGGATGGCCTTCAGCGGATTCGCCTTCTGCAATACTATTCCGAACTCCTCTGCAGTGTCAACTTCTTCTTCCACTTTCCAGTCAAACTTATGAATGAGAGAAGCCAACACCAGATGCAGCATTCGATCAGCCAGCGCCATACCCGGGCACATTCTTCTTCCCGACCCGAATGGAAGAAGCTCGAAATCATGACCCTTCCAATCCTTCTTGTTTTCTAAGAATCTCTCAGGCTCAAATGAACTTGGGTTTGCCCACACGCTCGAATCTCTACCGATAGCCCAAAGATTAACATATATTTGGGCGTTTTCAGGGATCGTATAGCCTCTAACCTCAACTTCACGAACCGCCCTGTGAGGAATTAAGAACGGACCAGGCGGGTGGAGTCGAAAGGTTTCTTTGATGACTGCTCGCAAATATGGGAGTCTTGATATGTCCGATTCTTCAATTTCCTTGTTTTCTCCAATCACTTTCTTTAGCTCATTCTTGGCATTAGCCATCGTCTTCGGGTTGAGTAATACTTCTGTCATTGCCCATTCCACTGTGCTTGAGGTGGACTCTGTTCCTCCAAATAATAAGTCCTAACATATATAAATTTACAAAGCTAGCATTATAATGAATATATAAAATCATTCTCTAATGCATCTTGCATTGGAGAGAGAGGGAGAAAAGAAGATATCTAGTGGGGCTAGCAGTAGTCTCACCAGAAATAATTGTTGAATCTCCCTAAAGCTCAAGTCATACTCACTTCCCTCCACATTATCAAGAAGTGTATCTAGCATATCATTTTTCCTTGTGGTAGCATTAACAGATGATCTTGATTCCAATCTCGTGTTGATAATGCCTTGAACAATATCTAGCAATTTCCCAATCTGCAACTCCGACTGCCTCTTGAACCCTTGTGGATCAAAGCGCTTAAGAAACGGAAAGAAGTCGGCAACATTGGGAGTGCCCACAATCTTGGGGAAACCCATAATAGTTTCCTTCAATTGTTGAGTAGCATCCGAATCAAACTCAGCCAGATCAACTGAAAAAAGTGTAACCGTCAGAAGATTGAGCGACGTGACGAAGGCCGCCTCGCCCAAGTTCACAGCTCGCCCATTGATGCTGCTTTCATGCACATACTCCAACAGTTTACCCACCTTCTCCGCCCGAAGGCCTTCGCCGGCCTCCAGCCGACGAGTCGACAACATCTGCTCTCTTATCAGTTTCCGCAATTTTCTCCATTTGTCCCCAGCTGGTATAAGTGCCACCGAATGCTTGGCGAAGCCGTGCGCTTCCGCCGCCGCGGGTACAGTCCGGCCGGAAAAGGCTTGGTCATTCTCCTGTAGCACCAGTTTCGCCGCTCCCGGTGATGATACAACTACTGTGTATATACTTCCCAGCTGTAGAGACATCAATGGACCGTAAGTTTTCGAGAGGTTGGCGAGTGATTGGTGGGGTTGGCGGCCAAGTTGCAGAATGTTTCCGATGATCGGAAACGGGTATGGCCCTGGCGGAAGCTTGTGTCGCCGCCGTGGGATAAGAAACCATGCCAAAAACACCGCACCAGTTATCGCAATCACAATTGTGAAATCCATTTGGTCAACTTTCTCTTCCAACACGGGAACCATGTGACATATATAAATACGTGAATTGTAACAATACTATTATTGTTTACTTGGTGACAGCTATGGTTTACTTACTTCAGTGAGAATGTCATCAATTTTGTCTTGCAATATACTTGTACTGAATAAATACTCCTTTTTTTAGAGACTATACTCGATGGCATTGGTTTCAATACCCGAATTGAATATTTTGGATTACATGTAATTGTATTACTAATTTCAATAGTTATAAATATTGATAATATATAGTATATCAATAGTTGAAAGAGAAAGTTGTCTTACTTTATAAGTACTAAAACTTATCCCGTCTTGCGAAGTCTCCTTTGGGCTGCGGATTATATCAAAGTTCAAACAAGCTACTTTATAATATTGTATTATCAGCAATTATTGATAGTAAATTAATGAAGTATTGCATCATCGTATCAAATCGAACTATTTTCAGATTTTGGCTCAACTAGAAAAGAGCAGTTGACGGTGAAGAATTGAGTTACACTGAAAAATTGGTATGAAGCCATTTATCAAATTCTTAAGTTAAGAAGAAAGTCTAGGACGCAAAAGGCTTAAACAGTGAAGGGATAAACTGAACACATGAAATCAAACATAGCGAAAAACAGTTATCTTGATAAAGATATTCGCCATGCCACCTTTTCTAACACTGGGGTCTCGGCGAGAATACATGACTCGGAGCTAGTGACTTGTTATTGAGGGGAGTGAAGTTCAACAGTTGCGTAGCTCTTGCAGCTGCTACCTCGAAGGAAATGATAACATTCGACAGTGCACAAAATAACAGCCTTCGATTTAGGTAGAAAAGAGCAATCACATTGATGTGGCACAAAATTATCAGGTCTCGGTTAGAGACCTGAGATCTGAGACCTGAGACCTGAGACCTGGACCTGATCCCCGATCAGGTTTCCTATGTCCTTTCCTGCTAGCCTCACACTACATACAATCGCATCCAGCCATGTGGCATTGGAGTAAGTACTGACAGCTGGGAATATAGCTTATTCTCCAAGCTATTCATTTCTCCTATAAATACCCAACCTCATTCACATTTTACTCTCAGGTTCCTTCTACACAACATTCTCTACACAAACACTCACGCATTCTACAATATTATCTGCTAAAAAGAGTGAATCTGACTTAAGCTTCGGAGGGTGTTCGCCGGAACCCACCCCCGACGTTCATTCTTTTGCAGGCGAGCATATATCAACATGGCACAAGAGCATAGCAATTCATCTCTCGGTGACCCCTGGCCTCCGATTCACAGCGAGCAAGCAGCGACTTCCTCTTTTCTTTGTGTGGAGAATATTCTTGATGGAGTTAGGTTGATTTTGACTTCATTATCTGACGCCGTCTGTGGGAAACGAGGGCTAAGGCGCGAGTTTCCCTATTTTTCTATTCGCTTGTGCAACTCCTAGCCTCATAATTATCAGATCTAAGACGGAAAAGGAAGAAGAAAATGGTGCAGAAGTCCAGATCTGAGATTTTCTTTTATTCACGGTCGTGGTCCACCTTTGGGCCTCACACCGCTGTGACGATTTCAGCAACACAGATTCATCAAAGTTAGTCAGTATCACCGCACCACGACGGTGCAACCAGCTACCAGTCTCCGTTGTCCCTACCCATCGCCGAAGTTTCAGCACGCAGCTGGTCCGATCCAGCCTCGGGCTCTCTGCAACATTAACATGAGGAGCTGCAGGCCTCTATGCCAAGCTCATGCAACCGAGCTGCTACCCTGGTTTGAATCTTGTGAATTGATATCTACCTACTGTTCTGCTGCGATAATTGCTGATGCTATTGATGGCTGTTAACTTTTGGTTTGGATTATTTGTGAATTTTGCATAATTTCCAGTGACTACCAATTGTTTGAGAAAATGCCGCAAAGCACTTTGACTATTCTTTGCAAAATCTAGATGCAAAATATTTTACTTGAGCATGGATGTTAAAGAATCATGGCTATCCATATCTGAATGTGCCTGTTTTATATTTTTCGTAAATAAATCGAAAAGTTAATATGTGAAGTATTGGATTTAAATTACTGTTTATTATGAACAATAGTTGGAAGTTGAGTTTAAGTGAGGAACTCTGGATCTTGGAATATAATTGTATTTTAATTCTCTTCATAATCTGGTGTTATATAGATTATGTGACATCTGATTTGTGGGTGTTTATGCTGATTTACACACACGATTCTGTGATTTATCACTATGGCACACCAGATGTTTGTGAAAAAGCCCCTAAGAGCTTTGACCATTTTGGAAAAACCTGGTACATCAAAAACGTGGTACATCGTTTGCAGTTTTCATTTGATGTTGGTTTTTGGATAATTGTTGGCATGAATTTGAGTGGGTATTTATTAAGTTAATCTCATACTTGAAGCATTAGTATGTTGAATATGCCCAGTAAAATCAATAAACTAGTTGTGGTTAATTGTTCTGAATTTTCCTCCATTTTACAAAATCTGAGAACCATTTTAGCTTTCTAATGTGGCTGGTTTGTGGATTATATGGCCAAAAGGAGGCGCAAAAAGCAAAGAGCCAACATAACGATCATTTACATTTTGGTGAATATAAGTAGTGGGATGAAATCAAGTGATTAAGGATGTAGTCAGCAGTCGCGGTTGCTAGACGCTTCTTTGGCCAAGCCTTGAAAGCATATACTTGGGAATGAACTTGGAGGCTACAGAACATCTCGTCGTACTCCATGAGTAAGGACTATATTTTTATCTTGAGTTAAGCTTACTTTGCTTGATAAAAATAGTTTTGACAACATATCTCTACTGAGTTTGATTATCGTGTTACATGCTTATGCTTCTGGAATATGTCAGTAGATTAAGATGAATTGAAATCGCTGATGATTTTGTCAGAAGGATCTTTTTGATATAGAAGTTGTTGCTCATTTTGCATTTGCATTAATGTGTATTCGATTTTGTTGCTAAATGAAAGAACTGAACTTAAGAATTGCATGAAGAATAATAGCTTGTTTTTTGTGAGAATAAAAACGTATGAAGACATTGTGTCCATTAGAAGGGATAAATTTGGGACTTCTTGTGCGTAGTGCAAGAAGAGTTTTGAAACCATAGTAAAATATGAGGTTGAGAAGGAATTGTAAGTGTAGATTCGTTTCTACACTGAAGTTGAACCTATTTGCCTAGTAGATCTGGAAACCTAGTCATATTGATCCATATTATACCCCTTATGGTGAAGCTCACTTGTCTATTTGGTATTGCTAGTTCATAGTAGAGTTTTGACTAATATCACGAAATGTTCATGAAAGACCTTCAAAATTTATTTAGAAGTAATTTTGTGATTGTTCGTCTGGGTATGTGCTAACTTGGGCCAAAAGCTAGGAGTCCTTGAATCCTATTGCGAAGAATAATACGAGCAGATTTGAGTTCACCAGCTCACTCAATATCTTGAGAATAAATTGTGTTGTTTATGCACTTATGTATTTGGTATGTTAAGAGTTGTTTCGGATATTTGGCGAGACGTAGGGGAAAATCGAAAATGATTACTCCCCATAGAATACTAACACATTTTGCAGATAGCAACAATTAGAAGTAAGCTCATAAACTAAATATCATGGTCGAATTCAGGGGTCGCGAAGAGATCCTGAGGACAACAGAGACCTGCCAATAAAACCTCGGCAACCTCAGGTGTAGCAGTCTGACGCGTGATAGGTTATCACTTCAGCAACTTGAGCTCAAGCCCTCACATCTTTTGCATGACAAGCTCTTACGTATTGAATCTAAAACCAACCTTACTCTGAGTGATAACTTAATAATGAAGTCAATTGCAGTAGAAGGGAGTAAGACGTACATTTACTCTTTTGTACAATAAATTCGAAATGATTAATTTTTTATAGATGGCCTCAATGATGAATTTTGTTGCCTATTTCTTTGATTGAGCAGATTTGAACTTTTTAATATAAAGGAGACCACTCAATGCATGAGTGTAGAAGAGAACACGATACGTGATTACTCACGGAAAAAATCAGGTCTCCCGTCAGAAACCCATTGAGGTCACAAGACGGGATCACTCATATTGAAAAGCCTCTTAGCTTGCACGAATAGCAACAAAGAGCATGTTATGTGATTACTCACACTGAAAAGTCTCTCAGCTTGCATGAATCGCAACAGAGAGCATGTTAAATAATTACTTATGATGAAATACGAGCCTCTTGGCTCGCTTGAAGCACATGAAAGAGCAGAATACGCGGCTACTTCGCGATGAGACGACAACCTACATGAATTGCAGCACATGGCAAGTTACATGATCAGTCACTGAAAAACAGTTCTCTCAAAGTACCTGAGAGAGTAGGAGACGTGATTACTCCACGACAAAAAAAAAAGATCATAATCATCATCATACCTCAAGTGCTAAAGAAAGCTCTCGAGCGCATCCTTGACTAGGCTATCATGACCACATCATCTAGCCATAGCAAGGACAATACTTTCAATAATTCGAGATTGATGTTACTCTTTAAGCCCATAGTGGATCATTATTTCAGTAATTTGACTCTAAGTCACCAGCTATACGACATGAGAAATGTTGACGAATACATGTGAAACTAACTTTACTCCGAATGATAAGAGAGAGCTCCAGTCACTCGTAGTAGGGGGAGTAGGAGTGTCCAAAATACCTCATGAAAATGAAATTTTTTGAAAAAATTGCCACTACCAAATTTAGAATCTTGGTAAGAAAAATGCATAGCGCATGCAGATACATGTAGATACCTTGCTGCTAGAGATGAACTGCATGAGAACTCGCCCTAAGAAATGATATTCAGCGAGAGCTGAATTTTCTAAATATGGATTAAGGTCAGGAAGAGACCTGAATCGAAGAACTTCAGCATTAGCTGAGGCTTAAATTAAATAAAATGATATTCAGCGAGAGCTGAATTTTGAATATGGATTAAGGTCGGGAAGAGACCTGAATCCATAATTCGTAAAACGAACCTCAGCATAAGCTGAGGCAAATTTATAATGAAAGAATATTCAGCGAGAGCTGAATTCTAAATTTGGATAAAGGTCAGCAAGAGACCTGAATCCATAACTCGAATGAAAAGACTCAGCATGAGCTGAGATGAAATTTTAATGAAATAGACAAAAACTCTAATTCGACGTATATAAATCGAGAAATTAATTTCCTAGACGGTTACGTTTTTGACGAAATCTAATTCGATCATTAGATTAGAAATAAATCTCTTACTCGGAAAGAATAATTCGTTTTCCAAAATCCGATAAAAACTCGGGATTTCACAGTCCAAATTTCGCCCAGGAAAAAAAATAAAAACTGACTTTCTCCATAGAGTCATATCGCAGAAAAAGTGAATGTAAAGTCTGACGGTTTTTCGATCTGAGTTTTCGAACGAAAATTCTATCGGACGCGAAAACTCTAATACAGTAGTCGTTCAACCGACTTCTGGAATTTATTTTCAAAAACAGATTTCACCGTTAGTCTTAGAATCGAAAATCCTTAACTTAGGCATACAAAGCCTTAATTAATAATTAAATTTTTATTTTAGCGACGGAAGAAATATTTTGGGTATTACAAAAAATAATCATTTTTTATGCATCTCCATGTAGCATAACTCACTAGTAATAGTTTCAATTAAGCAATGAGTTATTCTACAATCTATACTTATATAAAAAGAGCATTGTTTTACAAAACTAGTATAATTAACGTGCACTCGCACGTTAAAAACAATAATTATCACAAAGTTTAAAATAAAGCTCATAATTCACACTAATTAGCCATTTGATTTTAGAGTTCAAAATAAAATATACAAATCTTATCAAGTGCTTACTCTGAAAAAGAAACTATTCTCTCCAAGTAGATTAATATCGTTGTTTTTGCATTCGTTGCATGAAGAAAACACATTCTAAAAAAATTTATACATTATTATCATTGTCTAATTTCAAAAAATTTTATATATGTCAATTCATCATTCTATTAATTAAGAACATACAATTAATTTCAATATTTTCATGTCGTTCTAGCTGGCTTTAACTACGCAACAATGTAGACCATAAAATGCATGCTTATATTAAAATGAAAGAAGAAATTTGAGCAAATTAAATTCCATATCTTTAAGCAAAAGAATACTTGTTTCCAACTTATGATACTCACACAAATATTTTGTTTTTATCTCGGCTTGTAAGAATGTTTAGAATTGTCTAGTCATGTAAAACAATAAAATATGGTGTCACATAATCATATATTGTCAACTTCTAATAACATAGAACAAAAGAAAAATGTAGCTATCTCCGTAATCTTTAGACATAAATAAACCGTTCTTCTCGTACAACGATATCATATTGATCTTCCTAAAGTGAAAATTGTCACGGCCCCAAATCTCGAGGGACGGCAGAAGCCGGGGTGCGACTGGGGTTGGATTAAAGAAGCGGGGAAGAAGGGGGCTAACTAACTAAACATACATGATAAACATCGATAAGCTATGAACAAGACTTTAACATGAATGAGGAAAAGTTAATCCCTAAGGATTACTCGACAAAAGTTCAAAAAGAAACTAAGTTCATATGTACAGACGTAGACTACTGAATATTGTTTCAAAGTACATCTCAAAAGGAAATCAAAGTTTGGCAGCGGAAGGGGTTCTACTAATCATCCTATCTTCTAACTCAACACCAACCGTCGCCGCTCACCGTCGCTTCAACCTGCACATTTAGAAAGCAATGCAGGGCTAAGTACAAACGTACTTAGTGGGCACGATGCCGAAAACATACTTATAAATATAGATAAATATGGCATTTTATAATCGTAGCACATCGGAGTTTTATTGAAAGAATCCGTGTCTACTAAACATTTTCTGACTTTTTCTCATAAATCACTTGGCCAAGTATTTTTAGGTATGCTATGTTCAATCTTGACCCAAACTAATTCACCGTGGCTGGCTACCCCTCAACAGGATACCACATACACCACAGGTTACAAAGTGCACTAACTCTGGAAAGCACTTAGCAGCTAACTCAGAGCCGATCGTTAGTTAATCTAAAAAATAGACTAACTCTAAATCTGGAAAACACGAATGTTGACTCAGATAGGTACAAGAGAACTCACATAAAACTTAAAACAGTTCATGCCATATTATCACTTTGAAAACACAGATATCAAAGCAATAAAGAAAGATTTTCCGAGCATTGCTCGTTTTATTTGTATATAAAAGCCCACCTTTTAAAATACAGAACTTAACGTAAAAGCTTCCAACTTTGGATCTTTCGTCCTTTCTTTACAGCTGGCTTCCTCCTTCATCGTAAAATAAAATATACTTAAAAACTGATCGTAAAAGATAATCGAAGAAAGAGAACCGAAGAAAGATTTAGTTGTTTCATTCTTTAGGCATTTGCACGCTTACTAAATTATTTTACCTAAACACGAAAAGAGACTCGTACCAATCTCATTTTGAACTTGAAAGATCTCATACTCGACTCTCGGGTCAGTAGAGAAGGTAGTCGATGTCTTTAAACGGCTTTAAAGATTTAAAGGAAACTAAATTGGAGAGAATCAACCTAGGCGATTTATTTAGCTCATTTCACGACTTATGAACATTTCTCGTTTATTACTTCTTTAAAGAAAGGATAAGAAATACGATCTCGACTGGTTTTCATCATTAAAGGTCTTGTCCTTGACTCTAGAGTCAGAAAGAAGATGTTCGTTAGATAAAACGGCTTAAACGGTTGAAAGAGACTAAGTTGTGAACTAAACAACTTAGAAAACAAGAAACTGAAAATTCACTGCACAGTCCAGTAACTCTGGAGGCTGTCCAGAACAGAGGACTTGGAAACAGGGGGTGAGCCCTGTACCACTAGAAAGTTTAGGAAGTCTAGTTTCTGCTCCAATTTACGGATCACAAATCCGATAAACGAGCTGGAAGTTATTACAGTTTCCGGCAAGGGTCGCAAAACTGCCGTGAAACCCTAGTTGCTTGGTAGGTTCGACGTATAACGTCTTAGGTTCGTTTTAAATTCTCGTAATCACTTTTTTTTGAAACTGGACTCTCAAGGCAGTCATCACGTACCTCTGTACGTGACAAACTCCTTCTCAACTTGCTCAAAGGCACGACGTTCTAACGTCGGATTTTAACTATCAGGTACTATACCAACAAAGAAATTCCAAACGTGTTCTAGTTCCCGATTATCACTATAACCCATATTATATCAATTCGGATGCTTATGATGTCAACTAGAGAGTTGTTCTAAATTTCATAATAAACAATAATATCAAGTTAGAAATTTCATCCGACTTCCCGATTATTAGTTACAACTAGATATTCGTCTCTTACGCGATTTTTAAAAGTCGTCGGTTTTCGTTCAAATTTTACGACGTTAAACTACGTCTAATAGGAATCATTTTCATGCATGCTAACATGTCTTAACATCTTTATAACTCAGTTTATATTGTGATCTTTGTCTCTTATACTTCATTAAACTTTTTTTATAAAATTTCCAATTAATTCCTATTATCAACTAACATGATTTGCATCATAATTCCATTAACAATTCATCACTTTAAACAATCATGTGGAAAACCCCTAACTACTTATAAATTTCTGGTTTTGAACATATGTTTATGGGATGATTTTCTTCTTAAATTGATAACATTTATATACTAAACATGCTCTTATATCACCAATTATTCACTTGCAATTCCAAAAACAACTAACATGCAAAAACCCCTAATTTCATACTTCAAACCCTAACTAAATTTCATAATAACATAGGGCTTTCAATCCCTTTTCATCTCATACACTAATTAAACCTCTACTAAGCATGAATTCATAATCAAAAGAAGAAAACAAAAATCCTACAATTTTCCAAAAAAAATCTGCATTAACCTAGATGTTAGGTTTCTTATTTTTGATCATTTTTAATCCATAAATATCATATCTAGCATATCTAATTACACTATTTCAAGATCAATTCTTCCATTCCAACTTCTAAAAAAAATCGAACAAGAAGAAGAAGAAAAGAAAAAGAAACTAAATGGATAGGATTGTAGAGGATGAAAATACCTTAAGTTTTAGTGAAAGAAAGTATGGAATTGAATGGATGGATGGATGGTTTGTGTGATTTCTTCAAACTCTTAAGAGTGTTCTTCAATGGTGGATTGAGGAGATGAAGAAGATGAAGTTGAGGGAGAGAGGGAGAGAGTGGCCGAGAGAGATAGGGAGAGAGAGAGAGATGGAAATGGTTTGTTCAAGTTGTGGAATGATGAAAGGTTGACCATGCATAAAGGTAGGTCAAGGTGTCAACTAATTAAACATGGTTAACATGCAAGCTTCCACTAAAAGGAATGAGGTGGCACGGCTGCATGCAGAATTTTTGAAGGTTTTACGGGTTTTTCCGGCGTGATCCGACGTTACGGGAAAACGAACGACGAAAAACGTCGTTCGGTACAAAAATCGTCGCGATTCGATTTGACTTACAAATTCTAACATACAACTTAATTAGAAAATAAATTTATAAAATTTATTTTGACAAAAACTCGGGACGACAAGTCCGAGTTCCATCCGGAAAAACGTAAAAACAAATTTTCTTGACGTGTTCGTATTTGCGATTTTGTAAACGTAAAATTAGACGATTTTCCTTTCCGAATTTACAAACTAAAACTTTTCGTACGTGCTAACCCCTAATACGGTAGTCGTCTAGCCGACTTCTGTAATTTATTTTTATTAACGGGTTCGACCGTTAGCTTTAGAATTAAGAAATTGTAAACTTAGGCGTGCAAAGCCATCTATTTGGTTAACTTTAAATATTAGAACGCAAGGATTTTACGGGGCATTACAAAAATGAACAAATCCTAAAGTTTGTTCTTTCAAAATTAAACTCATTAAATCAAATTTTGAACGATCATACAACATAATCTACAAGAAAAAGAGTTATCAATAACAAACAAAATCGAGAAAAGAAAAAAGAAGCAACTTATCTTAGAAAATGAAACCTGAACAATTCAATCCTAAAGATATATGACTCTTCATCAAATTGCTGCTCTCTTTGAATTAAGAAATTGTGTTAAGAAATTTGGTGAAAAAATTAAAATATATATATAAAAAAAATTAATAATGTGGTTTTTTTTCATCATTGCTTTCTTTGCATTAATAAAGTGACATCTTCTTGCTTGTGTCGAGAATAAAAAGAATATATTAATAAAAAAATAGATAAGTATACCGCACAAGTATATGTATAGAGAAATTACCTTAATATGGTTTATCATGAATATACACTATACATTTTGAAATATGCAGATGCACTTTACCTTTTTTATGGACTATGAGTGGGAATAAAATCAACGTCAAATTTTGGTACCTCGAAAAGATTAAATAATTTACACGGATTGATTGAACCTCAAAAATATTTAAGAATTTTAAGTTGCCGTGTCGGAAGATTGGAGGCAACTTGAAGTTGCAAAAGTAAAGAAAAAAAGGTTGCACAATAACGTGAGTAAAATCACGAATGGACGAAATAACAAGATTGATATCTTATATTAACAAGGATATAAACACAGGATAGATATATTAATAATATATTTCTTATATTTCTTTCAAATCAAAATATTATATAAGGTAAATAATATATATGATCAATAAGGGAAGTTTGTATAGATTTGAATCTCTACTTATAAAAAAAGGACCTTATTTTACAAAATTTGAATCGCCTAAATATCCTTACTACTTTTCAAATTAAGGACAATAGCGTAATATAAGATAGTAATATATAATATGCCATAAGAAATACAAAATTCCCTTATTGATCATATATATTATTTACCTTATATAATATTATGATTTGAAAGAAATATAAGAAATATATTATTAATATATCTATCCTGTGTTTATATCCTTATTAATATGAGATATCAATCTTGTTATTTTGTCCATACGTGATTTTACTCAATTTATTGTGCAACCTTTTTTTCTTTACTTTTGCAACTTCAAGTTGCCTCCAATCTTCCAACATGACAACTTAAAATTCTTAAATATTTTTGAGGTTCAATCAATCTGTGTAAATTATTTAATCTTTTCGAGGCACCAAAACTTGGCGTTGATTATATTCACACTCATGGTCCATCAAAAAGGTCTACTGCATTTGCATATTTCAAAACGTATAGTGTATATTCATGATAAACCATATTAAGTAATTTCTCTATACATAATACATATGCTTGTGCAGTATACTTATTTTTTTTTTTTTGGTTAATATATTCTTTTTACTCTCCACAGAAGCAAGAAGAAGCCACTTTATTAATGCAAAGAAAGCAATGATGAAAAAAGCCACTTTATAAAAAAAAAAATTATATATATATTTTAATTTTTTCACCAAATTTCTTAACACAATTTCTTAATTCAAAGAGAGTAAAAATTTGATGAAGAGTCATATCTTTAGGATTGAATTGTTTAGGTTTCATTTTCTAAGATAAGTTGCTTCTTTTTTCTTTTCTCAATTATGTTTGTTATTGATAACCCTTTTTTCTTTTGGATTATGTTGTATGATCGTTCAAAATTTGATTTAATGAGTTTAATTTTGAAATAACAAAAAAAAGTAAAGCTTTAGGATTTGTTCTTTTTCACTTTAGGAAGATTAACATGATATCGTTGTATGAGATGAACAATTTATTTATGTCTAAAGATTACAGAGATAGCTGCATTTTAATTTTTGTTCTATGTTATTAGAAGTTGACAATATATGATTATGTGACACATATTTTGTTGTTTACATGACTAGACAATTCTAAACATTGTTACAAGTCGAGATAAAAATAAAATAATTGTGTGAGTATCATAAGTTGGCAACAAATATATTTTTGCTTAAAGATATAGATGAAATTTAATTTACTCAACGTTCTTCTTTCATTTTAATATAAGCATGCATTTTATGGTCTACATTGTGTCGTAGTTAAAGCCAGCTAGAACGACATGACGAGATTGAAATTAATTATATGTTCTTAATTAATAGAATGATGAATTATTGAAATTAGATAATGATAATAATGTATAATTTTTTTAGAATGTGTTTTCTTCATGCAGCGAATGCAAAAACAACGATATCAATCTACTTGAAGAGAATAATTTCTTTTTCAGAGTAAGCACTTGATAAGATTTGTATATTTTATTTTGAACTCTAAAATCAAATGGCTAATTAGTGTAAATTATGAGCTTTATTTTGAACTTTATAATAATTATTGTTTTTAACGTGCGAGTGCATGTTAATTATACTAGTTAATCTAAAATAACGAGAGCACGTATATTATACTATATGCTCAAATTCCATCAGAGGAATAATGTTACACAAAGGACTTGGGTGCCATCACATACAAATTAGTTTAACGGAGGTTGTTGCCCAAGACGGCTCTGTTGAGCTAGTCGAATCAGCTCATTACTTGAGATCGGATGCAGAATCAGAAAGAAGAGTAGAACCACTGGTGATACCTACACTAAAACAAGAAGACAGGTTAATGCCATCCATAGAGAAAACACCAAAGTTGGAATTAAAAGCATTATCCAGCCACTTGAAGTACATCTACTTGGGAGAAGAAGAGACACTACCGGTGATCATAAGTTCAGAGTTGTCTATCGAGGAAGAGAAACATGTGAAAGAAGTCCTAGTGAAGTACAAGTTGGCCATTGGCTGGACATTGGCCGATATAAGAGGCATAAATCCCACTGTGTGCAGACACCACATCTTGCTCGAGAAGGATGTCGTACCCATTAGAGATCCTCAAAGAAGAATGAATCCAGCAATGAAAGAGGTAGTGATGAAAGAAATCTTGAAGCTGTTAGACCTTGGGATCATTTACCCGGTCTCTAACAGTAGATGGGTAAGTCCAGTACACGTCGTGCCCAAGAAGTCTGGAATTCAAGTGGTGGAGAACGAGCAAAGAGAAATGGTTGCGAAAAGCTTACAGACAGGATGGCGAGTATGCATAGACTACCGGAAGCTGAATCAGAAGACCAAAAATGACCACTTTCCGTTACCTTTCATTGATGAGATGCTCGAAAGATTGGGAAGCAACAAGTACTTCTGTTTTCTCGATGGTTACTCGGGCTATATACAGATCTGGGTCGCGGAGGAAGACCAGGGCAAGACCACTTTTACTTGCCCATTTGGTACGTTCGCGTATAGAAGGATGTCTTTTGGTCTATGCAACGCTCCTAGCATATTTCAAAGATGTGTGATGAGCATATTCTTAGATTTGCTCGAAACGTGTATAGAGGTGTTCATGGACGACTTTATTGTCTATGGATCGGATTTCGACAAGTGTCTAAATCACTTGGAGATGGTGCTAAAGAGATGTGTGCACAAGAGTTTGGTCCTGAACTATGAGAAATGTCACTTCATGTTCAAGGAGGGAATAGTCCTTAGGCATATCATATCAGAATGAGGGATAGAGGTCGACCAGGCCAAGATCGACATCATAGCTAAGTTGCCCTACCCGAGCAATGTGAAGCAGCTGCGAGGTTTCCTTGAACATGCAGGATTTTATAGGAGGTTCATTAAGGATTTTGCTAAGATCACGCAGCCCATGACCAGACTATTACAAGGAGAATTGGAGTGGAACTTCGATGAAGACTGCAAGAAGGCATTCCACACACTAAAGGAGATCTTAGTGTCAGCACCTATAATCCTACCACCGGATTAGAAAATGCCATTTGAGGTGATGTGTGACGCAAGTAACTATGCAGTGGGAGCGGTTCTTGGGCAAAAAAGAGGAAGAGTGAATCATGTCACATACTATGCATCTAGAACTCTCAATCCTGCCCAATGCTATTATTCCACGATGGAGAAGGAATTACTAGCAGTGGTTTTCGCTGTTGAGAAATTTTGATCGTACCTGCTCGGGGGCAAAACCATAGTCTACATGGACCACTCTGCCTTGAAGTTCCTCATGGCCAAGAAGAAGACCAAGCCCAGATTGATAAGGTGGATCCTGTTGCTTCAGGAATTCGATTTGGAGATCAAGGACAAGGCTGGAATGCAGAATCTAGTGGCTGATCATCTGAGTCGCATCATCCAACAAGACGAAATCGAGCCAATCAAGGAGACTTTTCCAGACGAATACCTAGCTCTTGCCCAAGACAACCCAGACCCATGGTATGCCAACCTGTGCAACTATATTATCTTGGGACGACTTCCAGGTAATCATAGCCTATATCAAAAGAACAAGTTGAAGGTGGAAAGTCGATACTACAATGGGATGAACCATATTTATGGAAAATATGTACTGACCAAGTTATCCGTAGATGTGTTGATGAGAAGGAACAAGCAAGCATCCTCGCACATTGCCATTCTAAGATGTGTGGGGGACATTTTGGACCAAAAAGGACTGCAAGGAAGATATTGGATTGTGGATTTTATTGGTCCAATATATTCAAGGACAGCTTCGAGTGGTGCAAACAATGCATTCAATGCCAGAAGGAGGGCAACATTGGCAAGAGAAATGAAATGCCCATGACCCCAGTCATGCCTGTGGAAGTATTCGATATATGGGGAATGGATTTTATGGGGCCATTGCCCAACTCAAGAGGGAATCTCTACATTTTGTTGGCAGTAGACTATGTGTCTAAATGGGTGGAGGCCAAGGCAACATCAACCAATGACTCAAAGGTGGTTATGGAATTTCTCAAAAGCAATATCTTTAGCCGGTTTGGTGTGCCAAGGGCAATCATTAGTGATCAAGGAACGCACTTTTGCAATGGAGCTGTCAAGGGATTGATGAGAAGATATGAGGTTGTAATATCCCAAATTTTCTCGATAACTTCTCTAGTTGTCTTAAGTATTTTAGAACCCTCTTATGATATTATAGAAGTATTTACACTCCAGAATAATCTTTCTAATTTCATAAAATCAAATTTTAGAATTAACTTATTAATAAACTAATGAGACGTATAAGTATAGCCAAAATAATTCTATAACAGGTTGCATATAATCACATATATAAATATGAAATAATACATTCTATTACATTGTCAATACGATATTAGTAATTAATTTTATAATATTTGCTAATTAATAGTTATATATGGAATATCATAGCCGTTGTGTAGAGTATTTTATTATGAGTCTATAGGTGTTGAGTTCGCTCAAAAAGGATTTCGCATAAAAAAGTTAGACACGTTTAAAGGTTTTAAAACGTAAGTTGCTGCACAGATACTTTTGCCTCGCAGCTGCTTCCGCTTTGCAGCAGCTTACTGCTCAGCAGCTGCTTACTGCTCAGCAGCTTCTGCTTTGCAGCTGCTTCTGCACTGCAGCAGCTTCCGCCTCGCAGCAGCTTATTGCTCAGCTGCTTCTATATCGCAGTAGCTTACTGCACAACTGCTTGCTTCTTCCTATAAATAGGCGCTTAAGATTTTCATTTTCATCATTCAGTTTTCTATTCTCTCTCATTTATCTTACAACATAAGCTCGTCGCATCTGCTTGTGTGATCATGATGTCTTGGTGTTAATGTCCATAAGGTGGGTAAAAATTTTCAAAGTAAATATTTGGGTGCTAGACCCTTTATATTATGTCAAAATGCAATTATTCATAAAATATTTTATGTGTGTTCCAAATTATTACTCTAGTTAATCGATCGAGATACTCAGTGAGTACATAGGTATTAGCTGAGTATTGTGTGCACCCCGTTGCAATGCAATGGTTTGATCTCCATTGTATTGTAGCTAGCAGTCTTGAGCTAAGGCTCCTGACCTATGAAAGTTAACTATGTTACTTCAGGGACTCTGTCCCGAGTACTAGTTTAGATCCGTCGGTGACATGCGGTCCGGAATCTCGAGTAATCAGTCGGAACTACATATGCCCATGAAAATTATGTTTTTGTGTATTCAGATGAGGCTTTGATTTCTAAAACCATCTGTTACACTATTAAATGGATAAATTGTTGGTTTATAAAATGTCATGGCATCACCCACTGAGTGCTTTCGTACTCAGCCTAAATGTTTTCAAATGTTTTCAGGATTGGAGGCAGGTGGTGAGGCGCAGGACTGAGGCGGGGGTTGCTACTATTTATTTGCTTTCGTTGTGTTATATAAATAAACTATTCTGAATAATGTCTTGAAATAATAGTAGTTAAATCTTTTTGACATATGTAGATATATGTTAGCTATTCTATAAATTATTTTTGTCTATTCTCTTGCATTATTTACTGTTTTTGATGGAGAGTGCCTTGTGATCAACTTCTCTTGGACACTCGAATTCCCACTCACTCATGGTAATACCATTTGATGAAGTGGATGCTCGACTCTTTTTGTTATGCTAGACACAGGTTTACCCCATATTTTTATTTTAATGGGTGTAGCGCGGTTTGGTCGCCTCACTTCATTAAATTTGTGAATAAATTATTATATGCGCAAAAAGTAAGCCACTTTCTTTCCCGCTTCTTTATTCCCCTCTGTTGCATCTCGGTTTATGGGAACCGGGATGTGACAAAATGGTATCAGAGCAAGAAGGCTTAAATTAGTACTTTTGGACTAATATTTGTGCAGCAAACCCCTCTCAGCTCGCCATCACACCGCCTTCCATAAAGAGGTATTGGTAAATATTATTACCAAAATTTAAGCAGCATGAACGATAAATCAAGTATGTTATGTTGCAAATGCATGAATTATTGTTTTGCTAAAGTATGTAATTGTGTTGAATTTTAAAATTCACAATGAAGCTTAAGGGCATGATTCTCTAGTGAAACTTGAAGATCAATAAGCAAGTCATGTAGGAAGAAAATGATCCTGTTTTGACTTAGTTACAATGACCCTTAAGATAGATATGATTTAAGTAGACTTACTCGAATTTAGAGTTATACTTTCCTCATGTGTTGTTTGGATTTTCTTTTCCTCAACACACCTCGTTCTATATTACAACCTTTCTATTAACCAATTAGTACGATTAAAATGTACAACATGGCAAGACAATTGAGAGGTCGTCGAATTCCCGTACTAGAAGAAGAGCCTATACGTATACGAACAGCAAACGAGAAATTTAGGAAAGAGAATCTACCTACCTTTAATGGATTAGGCGATCCATCAAACGCAGAACGATGGATTCGAAGTATTGAGCGTATTTTTGGATATATTATGTGTTCCGAAGATGAGAAAGTAGCATGTGCAACCAACCAGTTAGTAGAAGAAGCTGATTTTTGGTGGGAAACCATTAGACATACGATGTCTGATGAGGAATGGAAAGAGTTTACATGGGAGGATTTCAAAAATAAGTTGTACGAGAAGTACATTCCTGATTGCTTCCGACAAAGAAAAGTTAACGAATTTTGGAATCTGAAACATAGAAAGGGAACTGTTACAGAATATGATCGTTTGTTCAATCAACTTTCTCGTTATGCACCTCACCTAGTAAGCACCGATGCTGAACGAGCTCAAAAATTTAGAGGAAAGCTTTGCACAGAGATTGCAGTATCTTTGGCAAGTGTAGGACCACTCACATATGCCTAAACATTGAGTCGAGCTCTTACTATCAAGTCTATGCTTCCTGTGGAGAAAGAAAAAAGATCTGCACAGATGCACCCTTTAGGAAAATGTAAATTGGAAAACCGTGGTGGAAATAACAACGGTGGAAAGAAGCCATGGAATGGAAATCAACCACGGTATACATTACAATATCCAAACAAGAACCAACGTCTATGCCCGAAGTGTCAAAAGCCTCATTCTGGAGAATGTCGACACAGACTAAACGTATGCTTCAAGTGTGGACGTTCGGGATATTATGCTAATACTTTTCCTACCCTGAGAGACATAGGAGGGGCACAAATGGCATGGAGACCACCAGTCAATCCCATGCTGCAACCCCTAAGACAAGTACCAGCTAGAAATCCACCACAAAACTAGAGACCACCCCAGCAGACAAGGGCCTACGCCCTAAACCAGCTGCAGGTAGCACAAGCACCTGAAAACCTAGCAGGTATGATTTCTTTGGATGATCTACCTGTTTTAGTCTTATTTAATACAAGAGCTTCACACTCCTTTATTACTAAGTTTACATGTTAGAATTGCAAAACCTGACCATAATCTTAAGATTAGAGTTGCTTCGGGAGATTCTATGATCTTAGAAGAGATCGTTTTGAATCAAAGACTTAAAATAGGAAATCTATCTCTTAAGGCGGACTTTTATGTGATCGATAAAATGGAATTTGATATTATACTAGGCATAGATTGGTTAGAGAAAAATGAGGCAACTATTTGTTGTAAGGAGCGAGAAATTAAATTTCAAATGCCTGAAGGTGACGTCATAGGCTTCCGAGGGAAAAAGATGGGTACGCCAATACCTATCATTTCAGCAATGAAGGTTGTCAAGATAATGAGAAAACAAAAATGTCAAGCTTTTCTCGTCATTTTGACCAAGAGCTCAAATGAAGAAGTAAATCTTAGTGATGTACCAATAGTCAGAGAATATCCCGATGTATTCCCTAAAGATTTACCAGGATTACCTCCAGGTAGACAAATTGAATTTACCATTGATCTAGTACCAGGGGCAGCACCAGTGTCAAAGGCACCGTATAGAATGGGCCCAAAGGAACTACAAGAATTGAAGGTGCAGTTACAAGAACTTTTGGACTTAGGTTTTATACAACCTAGCGTATCACCATGGGGAGCCCCAATCCTATTTGTTAAGAAAAAGGACGGTACACTGAGAATGTGTATCGATTATAGGGAGCTTAACAAACTTACAATTAAGAACAAATATCCTCTTCCAAGAATAAATGACCTATTTGATCAGCTCAGAGGAGCAAAAGTTTTTTCCAAGTTAGACTTGAGATCAGATTACCACCAACTTAAGAATAAGAAGGAAGACGTTTCAAAAACGGCGTTTCGAACACGTTATGGACATTACGAGTTCACAGTGATGCCATTTGGATTAACCAATGCCCCAACTATCTTTATGGATCTGATGAATCGAACTTTTCACCAGTACCTAGACAATTTTGTCTTAGTCTTTATAGATGACATTCTTGTTTACACAAAGAGCGAGGAACAACATGTTGAACATTTGCTTATAGTACTAGAAACCCTACGCACTGAAATGTTATACGCTAAATTCAGCAAGTGTGAATTTCGGCTTGATGAGGTGATGTTTCTCGAACATATAATATCTGCCGAAGGAATTAAAGTTGATCCTGCTAAGATAGAAGAAGTGAGTGGATGGAAAGCTCCAACCAATGTGAATGAGATAAGGAGTTTTCTCGGATTGGCAGGATATTATCATCGTTTCGTGAAAGATTTTTCAAAATTAGCAAAACCAATGACGCAGTTGCTGCGAAAGGAAAACAAATTTATTTGGTCTGAAGATTGTGAAAACAGTTTTCAAGAGCTTAAAAGGAGACTAACTACAGCTCCGGTATTAACCATTCTGAAGGAGAATGTAGGATTTGTCATTTACACTGATGCCTCAAAGTTTGGACTCGGATGTGTATTGATGCAGAATTCAAAAGTCATTGCATACGCATCTCGACAGTTGAAACCCCATGAGTTGAATTATCCAACCCACGACTTAGAATTAGCTGCAGTCGTACATGCGTTAAAGATTTGGAGACACTATCTCTACGGAGTTAAGTGTGAAATCTTTACTGATCATAAAAGTTTGAAGTACTTTTTCGAGCAAAAAGACTTGAACATGAGGCAAAGGAGATGGCTCGAATTAGTAAATGATTATGACTGTACCATCAATTATCACCCTGGAAAAGCTAATGTGGTAGTCGATGCTCTAAGTCGAAAAACTAAGACTAAGTTAGGTTATTTGATTACTCTAGAAGAGGATCTGATTCATAACTTTGCCACACTCGGAATAGAAATAGTACACCCTCCTGAGAGTATATCAAGTTGCATAGCTACTCTTGTAGCTACACCTGATCTAAGAACAAGGATTGTGGAAGCACAAAGAGCAGACGAATTTCTAGAAAAGATGCGACTTGTCGCTAGATCGGACGATTCTAAGGGATTCGCCGAAGCTAAGGATAATGGGCTCGTAGTCAAGGGACGTCTGTGTGTGCCCGACAATGAAGAACTGACAAATGATATCATGAGTGAAGCTCATGACACGCCCTACACTGCTCATCCAGGAAATACAAAGATGTATCGAGATTTGAAGAATAATTTCTGGTGGAATGGAATGAAAAGAGATATAGCATCGCTTGTGGAACGATGTCTAGCTCGCCAACAAGTTAAGGCCCTACACCAAAAGCCATATGGAACCTTGCAACCACTCCCAATCCCTGAATGGAAATGGGAACGGGTCATGATGGACTTTGTGGTCAGTTTGCCCAAAACGGTACATGGGAATACTGCTATATGGGTTATTATCGATAGCTTGACCAAAACAACACATTTTCTACCAATTCGAATGACACTATGGTTAGATAAGTTAGCCAAGTTGTACGTGAAAGAAATCGTACGCCTGCATGGTGTGCCAGTTTCAATCACATCACACAGAGATACCCGCTTTACATTGCGATTTTGGAAGAGCTTACAAGAAGCTATGGGAACGCAGCTAAACTTTAATACTGCATTTCATCCACAAACTGATGGACAATTGGAACGAACCATACAGACTTTAGAGGATATGTTGCGGGCAGTAGTCATAGATCAAGGTGGAAATTGGGAGGACTTTTTACCTTTACTTGAATTTGCTTATAACAATAATTACCAAGCCTCCATTGGAATGCCACCCTAGCCGTAAGTGTAGATCACCACTTTATTGGGATGAAGTTGGTGAACAAATATTATTAGGCCCAGAATTAGTGCAGCAAATGGCTGAGAAAGTCGACCTCATTAAACGTAGGATTAAACAGGCTCAAGATAGACAAAAGTCGTATGCCGATCAACGTCGATCAGATTTAGAGTTCAATGTTGGAGATCATGTTTTTCTCAAGGTTTCTCCTACGAAAGGAATTATACGTTTCAGCAAGCGAGGCAAGATACGCCCCAGATATATAGGACCTTTAGAAATCTTAGATAAGATAGGCCGTGTAGCTTACAAGTTGGCTTTACCATCCAGTATTGGAGACGTACACAATGTCTTTCATGTTTCACAACTTAGGAAGTACGTGTTTGATCCAAAACACGTGATTAAACATGATGAAGTTGTCTTAGCCCAAGACCTAAGTTATGAGAAAAGACCCATTCAGATTCTCGACCGAAAAGTCCAAGTTTTAAGGAATAAACAAATTCCAATAGTAAAGATTCTGTGGAACCACCACGGGCAAGAAGAAGCAACATGAGAACTAGAAGAGAAAATAAAAGCCCAATACCCAGAACTACAATTCTCAGGTATATAAATTTCGAGGACGAAATTTTTTTAGGAGGGAGGAATGTAACATCCCAAATTTTCTCGATAACTTCTCTAGTTGTCTTAAGTGTTTTAGAACCCTCTTATGATATTATAGAAGTATTTACACTCCAGAATAATCTTTCTAATTTCATAAAATCAAATTTTGGAATTAACTTATTAATAAACTAATGAGACGTATAATTATAGCCAAAATAATTCTATAAAAGGTTGCATATAATCACATATATAAATATGAAATAATACATTCTACTACATTGTCAATACGATATTAGTAATTAATTTTATAATATTTGCTAATTAATAGTTATATATGGAATATCATAGCCGTTGTGTAGAGTATTTTATTATGAGTCTATAGGTGTTGAGTTCGCTCAAAAAGGATTTCGCATAAAAAAGTTAGACACGTTTAAAGGTTTTAAAACGTAAGTTGCTGCACAGCAGCTTATTGTGTCGCAGCTGCTTCCGCTTTGCAGCAGCTTATTGCGCAGCTGCTTCCGCTTCGCAGCAGCTTACTGCTCAGCAGCTTCTGCTTTGCAGCTGCTTCTGCACTGCAGCAGCTTATTGCTCAGCTGCTTCTGCATCACAGTAGCTTACTGCACAGCTGTTTGCTTCTTCCTATAAATAGGCGCTTAAGATTTTCATTTTCATCATTCAGTTTTCTAATCTCTCACATTTATCTTACAACATAAGCTCGTCGTATCTGCTTGTGTGATCATGATGTCTTGGTGTTAATGTCCAGCATTGAATTCTCTATCAGGTGGGTAAAAGTTTTCAAAGTAAATATTTGGGTGCTAGACCCTTTATATTATGTCAAAATGCAATTATCAAAATATTTTATGTGTGTTCCAAATTATTACTCTAGTTAATCGATCGAGATACTCAGTGAGTACATAGGTATTAGCTGAGTATTGTGCGCACCCCGTTGCAATGCAATGGTTTGATCTCCATTGTATTGTAGCTAGCGGTCTTGAGCTAAGGCTCCTGGCCTATGAAAGTTAACTATGTTACTTCAGGGACTCTATCCCGAGTACTAGTTTAGATCCGTCGGTGACATGCGGTCCGGGATCTCGAGTAATCAGTCGGAACTACAAATGCCCATGAAAATTATGTTTTGTGTATTCAGATAAGGCTTTGATTTCTAAAACCATCTGTTACACTATTAAATAGATGAATTGCTGGTTTATAAAATGTCAAGGCATCACCCACTGAGTGCTTTTGTACTCAGCCCAAATATTTTCAAATATTTTCAGGATTAAAGGCAGGTGGTGAGGCGCAGGACTGAGGCGGGGGTTGCTACTGTTTATTTGCTTTCGCTGTGTTATATAAATAAACTACTCTGAATAATGTCTTGAAACAATAGTAGTTAAATCTTTTTGACATATGTAGATACATGTTAACTATTCTATAAATTATTGTTGTCTATTCTCTTGCATTATATACTGCTTTTGATGGAGAGTGTCTTGCGATCAGCTTCTCTTAGACGCTCGAATTCCCACTCACTCATGGTAATACCATTTGATGAAGTGGATGCTCGACTCCTTTTGTTATGCTAGACACAGGTTTACCCCATATTTTTATTTTAATGCGTGTAGCACAGTTTGATCACCACACTTCAATAAATTTGTGAATAAATTATTATATGCGCAAAAAAGTAAGCCCCTTTCTTTCCCGCTTCTTTATTCCCCTCTGTCGCATCTCGGTTTATGGGAACCGGGATATGACAGAGGTACACCATAGGATTTCGAATGCTTATCACCCTCAAGCAAATGGTCAAGTCGAATTGTCTAATCGCATTGTTAAGGCCATCTTGAGAAAGACCGTTAGCCTAACAGGGAAGGATTGGAGTTTGCGTCTTGATGATGCCTTGTGAGCATATAGGACAACGTTCAAGACCCCATTTAGCATATCACCCTACATAATGGTCTTTGGCAAGATGTGTCACTTGCCTGTGGAAATAGAGCATAGAGCATGTTGGGCAGTTCAAAAGATGAATTACGATTGGGATAAAGCTGGCCAAGCTAGAAAGCTGCAATCGCAAGAATTCGAGGAGATCAGATTTAATTCATATGATAGTTCCGTATTGTACAAAGAAAAGATGAAAAAGGCTCACGATACGTAGATCAAGGTCAAGAAGTTTGAACCTGGGCAACAAGTGCTTCTATATCAGTCCAAGTTTAAACTCATGTCGGGAAAGCTATCAATTAAGTGGGTTGGTCCATTTGAAATACAAGCTACATATCCAAATAGGGCTGTGGAAGTGATGAATGCGAGCACGGAAAAGATTTTCAAAGTCAATGGAGAAAGATTAAAGGCCTTCTTCGGCCAAGCCTTGGAGAAACCAGTGGAATACTTGAAATTCCTCTGTGAGATGGAGCCCTAACTTGGGCGAGGAGGACGTCGTGCCCATGACGATAACTGGGGCGCTGGCTAGGAGGCAACCTGGTATGATTTCCAATTTTGCATTTTGTTTCGTTTCTTTTAGTTCCTTTAAAAAAAGGGAGATATGGGATTAAAATAGCCATAATTTTAATGTTTTTCATCAAACTTAGGCATATTTTAATTCCATTATGGGTAGAAATGTCTAACCATAGGTTAGAGAACGTTTGCCTTGTGTATGTAAGTGTATTGGTGATTTGCAGGAAACAGGTATTGGGCGAGAGGAAGAAGGAGGATTGGACACCTTGCTCTGAGCAAAGTGTGTGTGCCCGAGGGCAAGAGCGGCGTCCGGGCCTAGCGAGGAACTTGGGCAATATAGCTGATGAGGCAGTAACTCTCACATCACGTGTGATGTGACAGCCGCACTCAATACCTATCCCTAGCCCTATAACCGTCTGCCACCCTACCACGACTATCCCTCCAACCTTTCCACTTCCCCACGTAAAACATCAATTCAAACTGCCATACACCACTTTTCATCCTCAACCCCCCAATTTCGGATTCTGCAGATTTTTCTTCCTATATTCAAACCCTAAATTCACAATGGTATCAACCCGCCCCAAAAACAAACTAAACAAAATCCCTCACGGAACCCATATTGACCTCAGCGAACCAGAATCGCTGCCATCAGAGTATTCTTTTGCCGAACCAAACCCATCACTTTGGGTAGTACCATACCCGCTTACAGCCGAAGTGGAAGAGATTATCAGCAAAGCTCTCGCTAAAACAATGGTGGTACCAGATGAGGTGCGAGAAGAAGCTACTGCATCGGTGGAGGAGACCTTTGTCACGCCGGAGGAAACTGCCGAGGAGGGTACACCAGCAAGCATGCAACAGGAACCAAAGAAGGAAGGAGCTCAGCCAAACGACGACGTGGAGACGAAGGTGCTGGAGGAAGAAGAGGAAGAACATGAGAAGAAGGAATCCGCTGATTCCTTCGACAAGCTATGTGAGGAATTGGAGCGGAATACCAAGCAGAGGAAAGAGAAGGGGAAAGAGACCAAGAAGAAGAAGAAAACGAAGGCGGTCACATCTGAAGCCGCCTCGTCGTTAGGAGAAGAGTCATCCACAGAAGAAAACAAGGCCACCACGCCTTCGTCCAAGAAACTTGAGAAGAGGCAACGAGTGGTGGAGTCGGAGAACAACGATGATGTTCAAATAATGGGGGAAAGAATAACAAGGTCCGCTGCTCGGAAGGTCAAGAAGGAGGAATTTGAGTCGTGAGGGAAGAAGAAGCCTAAGAAAGCAGAAGACCTGTCTGCCAAAAAGGTCTTCGTGCCTATGGAGGTTGATTTTGCTGATTTGGACGCCCTGGGTATAGCTTTGGAGGTGAGGGCTCTGTATGAAGGATGTGGCTGGGGAAGATTTCTGACACTAACCTGCCACATCTATGAATATTTGGTGAGAGAGGTGTACGGATCAGTGGTGTTCATACTGGATGGAGAAGGGAACTCGGCCTCGATCGAGTTCGCTATGAATAGGCAGCCTTATGTGGTTGGGTTGAATGACTTGAACCAGATTTTGGAGTTCGCCACAATGATGGAACTGCAGAGACCGGAGTTCAGAAGGGCAGGCAAGAAGATGCCAGTGGATTTGCCCAAGGAGGAATGGATCCGGATGTGGAAAGAGGTCAGCGTGGGAACGGAGTTCAAGTCGGGAGATAACAAGGCCTCTGATCTGAAGACGTCAGCCCTCCGCATTACTCATAGGATTCTTGCCTACAACATGTTTGGCAAAGGAGATAGCGGGAATTCGCTGGCCAACAAGGAGGTGTACATACTGTTCTGTATGTTGACCAGGAAGAGGCTGAACTTTGCAGCCTTCTTGATGGAGCAGATGAGGGCAGTAGTGGGTAAAGCGAGCCAGAAGTACTCATGTGGGCACTTTGTGACTGCCTACATCGAGGGACTGGAACTCCATGATGAGGTGAAGGAGTTTGATGTGACACCGACTGACGTGCTCAACATGGAAAGGTTGAGCAGGATGAAGGAGGTGGTGAAGCATGGAAAGGGGTGGCGCCTATTGGAGGCGCATGAGAAGAATCAACCAGCTTCAGCCCGTTTGCCGCCCAAGTAGTCAGCTAGATTGGCCAAGAAGTCCGCAATCGAGGAGGATAAAGAAGAAGATGAGGAGGAGATGAAATCATCTTCTGCCCAGCTGAAGAAAGTACTAGAGAGGCTGGGCAAGACGGAGGAGTTGCTCAAGAAGCTATGGACTGGCCAACTGACTATGCAGGCTACTCTCAACAGCCTTTCCCACCACCTGAAAATAGGTTCAGCTTCTGATCCTTCTGCTTAATTATGTCCTCCTGTTTGTTTGTGTAGTAGTTTTTTTTATGTTTTAATTTGTGTTTAGTGTCTTAGTGTTGTGTTTGTTTTGTGTCTGTTGAGTGATCGAATACCTCACCCACATTTTACCTTGTAAAGTTGTGGTGAGGTAGGCGAATAACTCATGTTTGTTGAGTGTCTTGACCTTTCTACATTCATTACTTGGCTCTAAGCAAAGTGTGTGCGTAGGGAGGCCATTAGTTTGTCAGCAAGTGTGTTGAGTCCAAGGTTGAGGCCTCCATGGATGAACTTTGCTATAAGCAAAGTGTGTGCGTGGGGTGTCTGTGCCATGTATTTTTCTTTAAGTAAATGTGTGATCAGCATTGAGTTGTTGGGCAAGATGATATGATGATTTGTGTGCTTAATTGCTGCTTGTTGAACAGTGTTAAGTTTTTGTATGCTAGAAGATGACTTGTATGATGGATTGAGTTGTGAACTTACCTAGTGAGGATTTTGAGCTTAACTGAATTCATTCTTGTGTGTGATTAAAGACATCTTGATTAGGAGGAACTAGAGCTTGCATGTACTTTGGTTTTTATAATCTCTGAACTTAGATGATTTAGGCCATTCTTTCATTAGCCCATTGAGCTTAAATTTACTACCTGATATCATTATCCTTTGATAACCTTTTTGAGTCGAATTGATTTTTTCTATCACTTAGAGAATGCCTTAAAAAGATTTTTATTTGGTTGTGGGAACCTGGGCAGTATTAAAAAGAAGGGACATTAAGGAAATGATTGGGGGTGTATCCTGGGCAGGAAGTTTTGTGTTGATAGTTGGGTTATGTCCCAATTAAGAAAAGTGAATGAAAGAAATGAGGGGGGCAAAAAAAAGAGAGAAAAAGAAAAATTATAAGTTCCCCAGGAAGAAAAAAAAATGGTTAAAACTTAAGCCTGGAATAGTTAAAGGCAAGGAATTGAGAAGAAGTTGGGAACCCATGTTGCCCAATACGAGTTTAAATTGACATTAGCCAAGATCTAAATACTTTTAAGAAGAATTCAATCAGGTTAATATCCTGAATTGAATGTTGAGGACATCTTGCTATCAACTTCTTAAATCTCTCATAGTAATCATACAACGACTCACTTCCCCCCATCTTGATCGAGGAAATGGTATTCCTCACACTTGTATCCGACCAACAGGTATGTATTTGTCAAGAAAAGCCTACTGCATTTTTTTCCAGATATCGATGCTTGCCTTTGGCAAGTTGTAAAGCCATTCACGTGCTCCGTCAAGTAGTGAGAACGGGAACATAAGTAGCCTTACATAGTCGGGAAACATATCTTGAGCAGCAACGTGTTCTCCAGCGTTGTTGTCATTTCGGAAAACATTACATTTCCCATTGTTTCTATTGTTGCCATTTCGGGCAACATTACATTCCAACATTTTGGAATTCTAAAGGTTCGTTGATGCCTTCCTCCAGATCTCTCTTCTTCTTGCGTTGTTCTGCTCGATTTCTCCTAGATATCACCTCCGGGCATACACCGTGATCTTGTGGATCTCCGTCACTCTGTAGTTGTGGCTTGGGCATAAACCGTGCTCAACTCAAGCTAGAAGAGCACACTAGCTTAAAACCAAGTCCTCGGCAACGGCGCCAATTTGACGAAGGGCGGTCGTCATACTCTTCGCACAAATAAATTTATAAAACACCTCTTGCCAACAAGGTAGTAGTAATGACAAGTGGGGTCGATCCCAAGGGACTTGGCGTAGATCTCCTCTTCAGGTAGTTCTCAACAGAAAGGGGCTATGGTCGAGATTGTATTTCAATATCCTGAACAAGTGAAATATCAAATAACAAAGAAGTTTGGGTTAGGGTTTCGAATTAATGATCCTAATTACTCATTACTCGTTCATTGGTGCAAAGATATTCAATTACCTGATCTTATTACTTGGTTTAAGATAAATATTAGTTTATACCCTACTGGTCACGAAGTCACGATATAAACATACCAAGCCTAAGTCTATCAAATTTTACAGATCTTGACCAGAAGGCAAGATCTTCTCCTTTGATCAACAAAGTCACTAAGACACTTCAGTAACGATGCTGCCCAAAAAAAGGCATTAAGAATAAACAGACCCAAGACAACCAAGAGGTAGGTCAATACCGACTGCTCTCCAACACTCTTTACCTTCTTGGACACGAGAGACACTCTCGAGTTTGATCCCAATTCCTGTTAATGACTTAATCTCAATATCTAGATGGTGATAAAGCATATATCAATTTCAATTAAGCCTAGAATTATTCTTAAGTGTTTCAAGAACAAAATCAAATAACGAACTCGCACAATTCGACCTCACGCATTTAGAACGAGTAATTAAGACTACATCATCTACATCTAACCCAAAAAATAAATTTAGCTAGACATAATATTAAACGAAATCACAAAACATATAAAGGAAATCATAACTGAAATTAAACTGGAACGGGTTGCTGCTCAAAAGCGTAAGTCAGCAACTAAGGTCTTGACTTCAAGTCAAGAACTAAAAACTAATGCAGAAATACTGGAAACGAAATAAATTTATCCGTAGGACTTGTTTCTTCCTCTCGCTCTCTCAAACTAGAATGCAGAACTAAGCTAATAAAACGTGAATTCAACTCCCCATTACAAAGTGTAGTCGGCCATATATATAGGCGATTGAATTTAGGGTTAGGATAGTTTTCTTGTTGGTGAAGGATTCTTCCCATGCATATCCGCCTTCTCCCTTATCCATGCAGCTGTGATCTACTTCCCTTACGTGGTAGATATCTTCATTGATTAGGTTCGGCTAGGATAAGGAAAAAAATCTTCGATCCTTATCCTCTTTCTTAAAAAAGAAGAAATCTGCTGCTGACCCGACTCAATTCTCGACTTCAATGTCTGCATCCTGTATTGCTTCCCATGCTGACTAAGATCCTGGCTCCTCCGGGTACTCTATCTGTTGGCTTCAAGGATATTGAGAGGTACTTCCTGACTTGTAGATTGAATAGAACGTTGTTGCCCAGCTGCAAGCCTCCAGCCCTATGCCCATTTGCATTGTATCGCCATCTCAGCATCTCAACAACAGATTTTCACCAGATTTGTCCAAGTTCCCACTTGTTCTTCCATGCACACCATCTCTCGACTTTGTGTCCTCCCAGACATACTTTGACTCGATAAAGACCAAAAAGAACAAGAAAAATACAAGAAAAGATGGACACAAATATGGGTTCATCACACCCACACACTTGAATTACACTTGCCCTCAAGTGTATAGTTGCGATTTCACCCAAGAATCAAACACAGAAAATACAAAACAACACACAGACTCAATAGATCAACACATCAACATGTCAGTCAAAACGGAATATGAAGCATATATTGCCCTCAAATAGGTTAAGATAGAGTTATTGGGCAACACAGGCATCCTCACCAGCACTCACCTCTCAAGTGTATATGGTTAAGTGTATACGCTCTTGACCAATATCGACAATGTTTTTCCATAGGCTTGCCTGCCCTCTACATCTCTACTTCTTTGAACAAAATCAAGATCACTTATCCTTAGGTCTTTATTGGGTTGTAACGTGGCTCAAGACAAAAGGTAGGATAATTTGGAATTTGGCTATGTCAAGAAGACTCAGCTCTCGGCAACATGTTGCCTTTGACTCCTACCACTTCAACCTTAACACACTTATTCTTTAAGGACCCCTTTTTTTTAAGGAACACCTCTATAATAGGTGATATTGCCCAGCTAGTGCTACCCATATTTTCCTTTCATCCCTTCTTTTTCTAAACCTGAATTCTCGACCAGGAAGGCTCATAAATTCAAGCTACTATACGTGAATAGACAGAATTACCAATAAGCGCAAAGAGGCTAGCAAAGGATAAATGTCGAGGTAGGAAATTTGGCCATGCACTAATTTGAACAAAAATGTCTAATTCATCTAAGCAACTCGACTAAGTTATATGAAGTTTCAATAACAGATGCAGGCAAGTTCTAGATCAACAAGTTTCAATTAGTCATTATCACACAAGAAAGAAATAAAAGTTGCACATGTATATAACATTCAACAGCTCAAAACCTCACAGTCGTTTGCCTAATAGCTCATTCCGTCCTACCTATCTACATACGACATCACTTACATCAACATACCTATTCTAACCTATTATGCCAACATGCTGATCAATAACCAAAACAAAATTAAAAAACACACAAAACAGACCAACATCCCAACACCCACACACTTTGCCTTAGGCAAAGTGAGTATAATGTTGGGCAATAACAGACATAAAAAAAAACTGACTCAACAATTATTGACCAACAAAGCCGAGAAGGGGATTCTAAGGCCTTCACCACACAATTTGCTGGGAAAATTGTGGGTGAAGGCAATAAGAACTCCTCCTCAACCAACAAGACACAATAACATACAAAATAAGACTCGACAACACAAAAATGAAAAATAAAAACCTAAACTAACACAAAAATGGGAGGAACATAAAATCAAAGAGAAGATTCAGGCGGGTACCTAAATCCTTGGTGCGCAAAGAATGCCAGTTAGGCATCCCTGATCTCGATCACTAAAGTAGGGGGTTTTTTTGCTCACGAACTAACTCAACAACTGTAACTCAAAACTGAAATCTAAACAAGAAACTTATCAAATAACAAAAGTACTTGGATTGGATTTGAATCATTGATCCTAATTACTTCACTCGTTCATCGGTGCAAGAATATTCAATTACAATCTTTTATCACTTGGTTTTAAGCAAAGATTAATTCATGCCCTAATGGTCACAAAGTCACAACATGAATACTCTAAGCCTC
This sequence comes from Schizonepeta tenuifolia, assembly GCA_029490685.1. Lineage (NCBI taxonomy): Eukaryota > Viridiplantae > Streptophyta > Magnoliopsida > Lamiales > Lamiaceae > Schizonepeta > Schizonepeta tenuifolia. The sequence continues at coordinate 105,732,691 of CM055958.1, read as the reverse complement.
TATCTATCAGATTAAATAGATCTCGACCATAAGGCAAGATCCCTTCTGTTGATGAACACAGTCATGAAGACACTTCAGCAACTGTATTGCTCAACATGCATTAAGAACGAATCGGAACCAAGATAGCCAAGAGGTAAGTCAATACCGACTACTCTCCAACACTAATTACCTTCTTGGGCACGAGAGACTCTCTCGAGTTGTATCCCCATATCTGTTATTGCTTTAATCTCAATATCTAATTGGTGTACAAGCAATTATCAATTTTGACCAAGAACTAATTATTAGACCTAAGTGTTTCGGGAATAAAAATCATGCAACGAACTAAACCAATTAGACCTCATGAGTTCAAACAAAATAATTAGATTCAAATCATCTACTCCAATCCAAGCAAAGGAATTTAGCTAGACATAACAATAAAAGAAAGCACAAAGGAAATTAAAGTAAACATACTTGAATAAATTATGAAAAGAAAACTGATCAACAGCGAAATCAACAACGTAGGTCTTGGTCAACAGCCAACAATAGAAATTTAAAGTAAAATACCAAAAACGAATCTAATTTAAGAATTCTCGAAACTTAAATGCAAACTAACTAAGAACTAATAAAAGACAATATGAAAGTGTTGGTGGTGGTGGTGGTGGTATGAATGTCGTCCAAAGTCATCCATATTTATAAGCCAAGGAATTAGGATTTGAGTCGATTCCTTGTGGGCTTAGGACTCCTCCCTTCTTTAGCGTTCTTTTCTTGTGTGGATTGCTGGGGATTTATTTCCTTCTCATGGTAGATATCTCCTAGATCACGTTCAATTAGGATAAGGAAAGAAAAGTTTTCATCCTTATCCTCTTTCTTGTAGAGAAAAAAAATCCATCTGTTACGCATGTTGCCCAACAACATCCGCTCTGTGCCTGCTACGCCTGTCTTGCGCACGACCCACTGTGATGCGTTTCTTGCCCCAACATCATATAAATAAATTTTCTGTCAGTTTTTGCCCAACATCTATCCTGTAATGCCCTGCACATACTTTCTCGACTTTATATCCTCCCAAATACATATTGACTTGAAAAGACTCAAAACACAAGATAAAAACACAAGAAAAAATGAACACACATTTGGGTTCATCTCACCCACACACTTGCATCACACTTGTCCTCAAGTGTGCAATTGCAATGAAAATGCCATGACTTAGACACGGAAAAGACAAATCAAGAACACAGACTCAAAACACAAGTCAACAAGTTAATGATGAACCCATATTTGTGTCCATCTTTTCTTATGTTTTTCTTGTATTTTTAGTCTTTATCGAGTCAAAGTGTGTATGGGAGGACACAAAGTCTAGAGATGGTGTGTAGGGAAGAACAGGTGGGATCTTGGGCAAATTCGGTGGAAAATCTGTTATTGAGATACTGAGATGGCGATACGATGCAAATGGGCATAGGGCTGGAAGCTTGTAGCTGGGCAACAACATTCTATTCGATCTACAAGTCAGGAAGTATCTCCCCATATCCTTGAAGCCAACAGACAAAGTACCCGAGGAGCTAGGATCTTGCTCAACACAGGAAGCAATACAGGATGCAGACATCAAAGGCAAGAAGTGAGTCGGACCAGCAGCAGATTTCTTTTCCTTCAAGGAAGAGGATAAGGATCGAATATTTCATTCCTTATCTTAGCCGAACTTAATCAAAGAAGATATCTACCGAGTAAGGAAAGTAAAATCGTGACTGTATGGATGAGAGAGAAGGGTGGATATGCATGGAAGAGACCTTTTCCAACAAGGGAACTTTCTAAACCCTAATTTTCATCGCCTATATATGGCCGACTTCACAATGTAATATGTGCCGTTTTTATTCAAGTTTCATAGTTTAGTTCTGCATTCTAAGTTTGAGAGAAAGTGAGGAAGAAACAAGTCCTACGGGCAATTTACTTTTGTGTTTTCTGCATTAGTTTAGTTGTTGGCCTGAAGCCAAGACCTTCGTTGCTGACTTACGTTTTGAGCAGCAACCCCTTTTCCAGTTTATGTTAAGTATGATTTTCCTTATGAGTTTTGTGTTCTTATTTAATATTATGTCTAGCTAAATTTATTGTTTGGGTTGGATGTAGATGATGTGATCGTAAATTACTCGTTCTAAACTCGTGAGGTCAAATTTTGTGAGTTTGTTATTTGATTTTATTCCCGAAACACTTAGATTAATTCTAGACTTAATTGATATTGATATATGTTTGATCACAATCTAGATATTGATATTAAGTCATTAACAGGAATTGGGATTTAACTCGAGAGTGTCTTTCGTGCCCAAGAAGGTAAAGAGTGTTGGAGAGCAGTCGGTATTGACCTACCCCTTGGCTGTCTTGGATCTGTTTATTCTTAATGCCTCTTGGGCAGCATCTTTACTGAAGTGTATTCGTGACTTTGTTGATCAAGAGAGGAGATCTTGCCTTCTGGTCAAGATCTGTGAAATTGGATAGACATAGGCTTGGTGTGTTTATATCGTGACTTCATGACTTTTAGGGTATAAACTAATCTTTGTCTTAAACCAAGTAATTGAATATCTTTGCACCAATGAACGAGTAATGAGTAAGCAAGATCACTGATTCGAAATCCAAACCAAACTTCTTTGTTAATTGATATTTCACTTGTTGAGTTACAGGATATTGAGATTCATTTCAGTCAAAACCCCTTTTGTTGAGCACTACCTGAAGAGCAGATCTACGCCAGTCCCTTAGGTTCGACCCCACTTGCTATTAACTACTACCTTGTTGGCCAAGAGGTGTTTATAAATTTATTTATGTGAAGAGTGTAACGACAGTGCTTCGTCAAATTGGCGTTGTTGCCGGGGACTTGGTTTTAAGCTAGGTTGCTCTTCTAGATTGAGTTGAGTACGGTTTATGCCCAAGCCACATCTATGGAGTGACGGAGATCTACAAGATCACGGTGTTTGTCCGGAGGTGATAGCTAGGAGAATCGAGCAGAACAACGCAAGAAGAAGAAAGATCTGGAAGAAATCGTCAACGAACCTTCAGAGTTGCCGAGCTTGACAGAAGATCAGGATATTGAGCAAGAAGACGATTCTTGCCCAACATCGAGTACAGATAGTAAGAAGTCAACATCCAGTTCAGAAGCAGAGACATCAACAACCATGGCAGGACAGCAAGAGAAAACCATCCATCAGATTATGTTCCCTGACGATAAGGGGATCAGACCTTCAAGTATCCAGTTGTCCACCATCAATGGCAACTGGGAGCTTAAACATTCGCTGATACAGAAACTGCCCAAGTTCAGTGATCATCCCAGAGAAGACCCTCAGACCCATCTTCAAGACTTTGAGATGTCGATCAGCACTGTAAGGAACAATACCCCTTCTGCCCGAGATGTTTCCAGAGAACAAGTTGCTGCCCAAGATACGTTTCCAAACTACGTAAGGTTACTCATGTTCCTGTTCTCACTACTTGACGGAGCACGTAAGTGGCTTTACACCTTGCCAGAGGGAAGCATCGACACCTGGAAAAATGGGCAGCAGGCTTTCCTTGACAAGTACATACCCGTTGGCCGGATACAAAGTGGAAGGAATGCCATTTCCTCAATAAAAATGGGTGGAAGTGAGTCATTGTATGAATATTATGAAAGGTTCAAGAAATTGATAGCAAGATGTCCTCAACATTGAATCGAGGACATTGATTTGATCGAACATTTCTTAAAAGGATTAAGAGCATCTGAGAGAAAGTGGATCATTGCAGCTTGTGGGGGAGCAATAGTCGATCAATCGCCAGCTAAAGTGTTCAAGAAAATAACTGCTATGGCCAATCAATCACGAAATGAAGATGATATCCCAAGAGGGTGGTATGAAGGCAGCAATGGAAATTCTAATAACTTGGTCAGCACCATGAAAGACTTCATGGCCAAGATGAGTGGTCAAATGGAGGACTTGAAAAATAAGGTTGATGGCAAGGAAGTTCACAGAGCTGTGAAGAAATGCAAGGTGTATCAGGCAACATGCCATATTACCTCAAAATATCCCAGTTGGTTCGTGGAATAAGAAGAGGAGGTGAAGGCAATAGGGCAGAACCAGCAAGGTGGTGGGCAACAAAGGTTCCAGTATGGCAATAACAGTAACTATGGCAACAACTACGGCTATAGGCAGAATCAGCACGAGAACCTGAGGTATGGCAACAACCACTATCAAATGCCTCCTGCCCACCAACAACCACAACAGCCTGTTCAACAACAATATGTACCTCCACCTCGACTGCAGCCTCAAAAGCAACATAACTATGTTCCTCCACATCGAGAACTAGCAAAGATAGAGTTCATGAAGGAGACCATTGATAGGTTTACCAATGAAAACCAAAGGCTTATGAGGGATTTTGAGAACTTTCAATTAGAAAGTCGAAGTCAATCGAACAACCTTCAAGCTCAATTAACTCACATAAACCAGACACTGTCAAAGGTGGTAAATGACAAGAGTAGAAGGCTTCATGCCCAAGTGGAGGTTAACAAGGAGCAAGTCAATGTTGTGACTTTGCGAAGTGGTAAGGATTTGTCAGAGGTGCTGCCCAAAACCCAACCCAAGGAACCTGCTCGAGTAGAAGAAACTAAGAAGTCACGATATAAACACACCAAACCTATGTCTATCCGATTTTACAGATCTTGACCAGAAGGAAAGATCTCCTCCTTTGATCAACAAAGTCACTTAGACACTTCAGTAACGATGCTGCCCAAAAGGTATTAAGAATAAATAGACCCAAGACAGCCAAGAGGTAGGTCAATACCGACTTCTCTCCTACACTCTTTACCTTCTTGGGCACGAGAGACACTCTCGAGTTTGATCCCAAATCCTGTTAATGACTTAATCTCAATATCTAGATGGTGATCAATCAAATGTCAATATCAATTAAATCTAGAATTAATCCTAAGTGTTTCGGGAATAAAATCAATTAACAAACTCACTCAATTTGACCTCACGAGTTTAGAACGAGTAATCAAGATCACATCATCTACATCCAACCCAAACAATAAATTTAGCTAGACATAATATTAAACAAAATCATAAAACATATAAAAGAAATCATAACTGAAATTGAACTGGAAATGGGTTGCTGCTCAAAAGTGCAAACCAGCAACTGAGGTCTTGACTTCAAGTCAACAACTGGAAACTAATGCAGAAAAAACTGGAAACACGAAATATAAAGGTAAATTTGCCCGTAGGACTTGTTTCTTCCTCTCACTCTCTCAAACTAGAATACAGAACTAACCTAATAAAACGTGAATCTCCTCCTTACAACGTGAAGTCGGCCATATATATATAGGTGATGGGATTTAGGGTTAGGATAGTTTCATTGTTGGTGAAGGATTCTTCCCATGCATATCCGCCTCCCCCCTTATCCGTTCGGCTACGATTCTCTTTCCATCCATGGTAGATATCTTCATTGATTAGGATCAGCTAAGATAAGGAAAGAAATCTTCGATCCTTACCCTCTTCCTTGGTGAAAAAGAAATCTGCAGCTGACCTGACTCACTTCTCGACTTCAACGTCTGCATCCTGTATTACTTCCCATGCTGACCAAGATCCTGGCTCCTCCGGGTACTCTGTCTGTTGGCTTCAAGGATATGGAGAGGTACTTCCTGACATGTAGAGTATGTAGAACGTTGTTCCCCAGCTACAAGCTTCCAGCCCTATACCCATTTGCATCGTATCGCCATCTTAGCATCTCAACAACAGATTTTCACCGGATTTGCCGAAGTTTCCAGCTGTTCTTCCATGCACACCATCTCTCGACTTTGTGTCCTCTCAGACACACTTTGACTCGATAAAGACTAAAAAGAACAAGAAAAATACAAAAAAAGATGGACACAAATATGGGTTCATCATATAAGTGCCCCGATAATAAGAAGTGCCCCACTAGAGCATATATTGGGCCACTTTTTGATGTCTGCAAAAGCCTTTTTTGTTGTAGTGAGTACCTTTTTACAACCTGCTATATTCACCAGATTATACTTGCCACTCTAAAAAACACAAAAAGTAGAAAAAAATATTGAGCAGAGACAAGAAACATGTTATCGAATTTAACAAAAATGAGAAATTCAGATTTTCAATATGGTTCAATGAAAAAGTAAATAATGAAATTCTCACCCAATTGAACGGCTCGGTTGGATGGGACCGTGGGGGAGGGGAGGTGCGGAGGAATCGTACCAGCGCGGATGGCTTCGGATGATGATGGGTGCAAGGACAACAGCGGCGACTTTCATCTCGGATGGCGGTTAATTATTCATATTTATGGGAGAATTGAGAAGTGAAGAGACGAAAACTGCTCATTCGAGTATTTTTTTTTTTTTTTGGGATAGTTGGAATTCGGGGAAGGTGAAAACGTAAAATATTTTGGCCACCTGAGTTTTTGTTAATAAGTTTTGTAAAGAAATATAAATTTCTCAAAGAAAAGTTTTAAAATAAGAAAAAAGATCAACAATGGTGGGAAAGTTGTCGCCGGTACTTTTTTCTTTTTATTTTTTGCCTCCTATATTATCTATGGATAATAGATGTAATTCTTTTATTTTTATCTTTTCTAATTTGTTATAAAAAGGTTACTCATGATTTGGGGTTTGGGGCATTTAATGTTGTCATAACTTCTGCCATATTACAACACAAGACTTCGAGTGACGTTATAGTGTTAAAGAATTTTGTAATAAATTAACCAAAAAATTCTAATGTCGTTAAAGAGGTATTATCCTGACACATATGCTATAATATCGTCAAAAGGGTGTAGTAATAGGCCTTTATTGTTATAGACTTGTAGTGTTTTGATCGTTATGAAATATGCTTCATAAGTATTATATAGTCATTATCAATAATATTAATTTGTGTTTTACACGATAGACTTTGAAACTGTTATAATAACAAATAAGGAATCTAGAGAAATCAGAATATGAAGTTTGGTGACAAATGGTGGAGTTTACTTCATATAAGTTAGACCTAAAACTTTTAGTGTTTTTTTGGGGATGGCCATGGGAATGAAGGTGACCCTGTGTCCGTTGTCTGCTGATGATGTGACGGATTGTAATGCCCCGAAAATTCCTTACGATCTAAAAATTTTAAAGTTAATTAAATAAATGGCTTTGCACGCCTAAGTTTACGATTTTAAATTCTAAGACTAACGGTCGAATCCGTTTCCAAAAATAAATTACGGAAGTCAGCTAGATGACTACTGTATTTAAGGTTAGCACGTACGAAAAGTTTTTAGTTCGCGAACTTAGAACGGAAAACCGTCTGATTTTTACATTCACGAAATCGCGATACGAACTCGCCCGAGAAAGTTCGTTTTTATGAATTTTCGGACAAAACTCGGACTGTGTCGTCCCGGGTTTTTGTCAAAATAAATTTTATAAATTTATTTTCCGATTAAGTTTCGTACGTTAAAATTTTCGGTCGAATCGGATCGCGACGATTTTGTGCCGAGCGACGTTTTTCGTCGAACGTTTTCCGTAACGTCGTATCGCGCCGGAAAAACTCGTATCAATTTCATAATTTGTTGGTTTAGTAATTGTTAGTTGAAAGCCGATGTTTAGAACGTCGTGCTATTGGACGAGCTTTGAGAAGGAGTTCGTCACGTACGGGAGTACGTGATGACTGCCTTGAGGGTCCAGTTTCTAAAGAAATCTAATTCGAGAGCTTAGAACGAACCTAAGACGTTATACGTCGAATCTATCGAGCAACTAGGGTTTTCGCGGCAGTTTAGCGACCCTCGCCGGAAACTGTAATAACTTTTAGCTCGTTTATCGGATTTGCGATCCGTAAATTGGAGCGTAAACTAGACATCCCAAACTTTCCAAAGGTACAGGGCTCATCCCCTATTTCCAAATCCTCTGCTCTGGGCAGACTCCAGTGTCACTGTATTGCGCAGTAAAATTTCAGTTTCAATTCTCCTAAGTTGTTTCATTCACAACTTAGTTTCTTTCGATCGTTTAAGCCGTAATAGCTAACGAATATCTTCCTACTGACCCTAGAGTCAAGGATGGAGCCTTGAGTGATAAAACCAGTCGAGATCTCATCTCTTACCCGTTCGAATAAAGAAGTAGCAAGCGAGAAATTTCATAAGTCTTTTAATGAACTAAAATGTAATTCTTCTATGTTGATCCTTTCCAACTTAATTTCTTATGATTATTTAAGTCGTATCGAACTATCGACTACCCTCTCTACTGACCTAAGAGTCGAGTATGAGACCTTCCGAGTTCTAAACGGGTTTTGAACGAGTCTCGTTCCTGTTTAAGTAAAATGAATCTAGTAAGCGTGCAAATGCCTAAAGAATGAAACGACTAAAACGTTTTTCGATTCTCTTTGATCGATTATCTTTTACGAACCGTTTTTAAATATTATTATTTTATGATAAAGGAGGAAGCCAGCAGTAAAGACAGGACGGAAGATCCGAAGTTGGAAGCTAGTGCTTTTAGTTCTGTATTACGAGGTGGGTTTTTATATACAAAATAAAACGAGCAATGCTCGAAAAATCTTTCTTTATCGCTTTGATATCTGTGTTTTCAAAGTGATAATCTTGGCATGAATTGTTTTATGTTTTATGTGAGTTCTCTTGTACCTATCTGAGTTAACCTTCGGGTTTACCAGATTTCTGAGTTAACCTTCGGGTTTTCCAGACTTTTAGAGTTAATCTAACTAGGTTAACTAATGATCGGCTCTGAGTTAGCTGCTAAGTGCTTTCCAGAGTTAGTGCACTTTGTAACCTGTGGTGTATGTGGTATCTTGTTGAGGGGTAACCAGCCACGGTGAATTAGCTTTGGTCAAGATTGAACATAACATACTCTAAAAATGCTTGTGCAAGCTGCTTTATACAAATCAGTCAGAAAATGTTTAGTAGGCACGGGCCCTTTTCAACAAAACCCCGATGCGCTACGGTTATAAAATGCCAGATTATTTATACTTATGATTATGTTTTCGGCATCGTGCCCACTAAATACTTTTGTACTTAGCACTGCATTGTTTTCTAAATGTGCAGGTTGAAGCGACGGGAGCGGCAACGGTTGATGTTGAGTTGAAAGATAGGATGCTTTAGTTAGAACTCTTCCGCTGCAGAACTCTAAATCTTTTGAAATGTACCTTTTGAACCCTTAGCGATTAACTCTTTCTTTATTATATTCAAGTCTTATTCATGGTTTATTTGATGCCTTTCATGTATGATTAGTCAGTTAGCCCCCCTTCTTCCCCGCTTCTTTAATCCAACCCCAGTCGCACCCCGGCTTCTGCCGTCCCTCGGGATTTGGGGCTGTGACACGGATGGACATGAGAGAAGAAAGCAAAAGAGAGAGAGATTGAGAGAGTATGTTAATTTTCTTTTGATGTTTTATTTTTAATTTTATATTATTTTTTTTATTGGGAGGAGTAGCAAATACCTCACTAATTAATATATTATCCCCAAGCACATTTACCTCTTTATCTTTTAATTTGGAGCTGCCAGCACCTTAACATAGAATCAATAGTGCAAAAAGCCCCTTACGTGTAACGGATGACTACTACAAAAATTCGCGGAATTACCGGCGGAAAATTCCGCCGGTAATCGGATCACCGGCGGAATTACCGGCGGACGAACTCCACCTTTAAAAATGGCGCCAGTGATGCATTTACCGGTGATTACCGGCGGAATTAATTTCCGCCGGTAAATTATGCCGGCGAATTTTGCCCATGGCAAAGGTGGCATTTTACCGGCGGAATTTCAATCGGGAATCACCGGCGGAAATTTTCCGCCGCTAATTTTCAAATTTCTGTATATACAAATGGATGACACGTGTGCACTTTACTGGCGGAATCACTGGCGGAATCACCGGCGGATTTACCGCCGCTAATTTAAAAAAATATATTTTTTTTTATTTTTTTTCTGCACCCTATTTCAATTTAAATGTAATATATACAACACCAAATAGCCAAATAATACTAAAGAAGTCCAATATTCATAAAATTGTGTCTTAACATTCAATAATATTAAGTTAACGAATTCACCAAATAAAAAGTATAACTGTTAAGTAGTTCTACAGAAAAAGTATATAGATCGAGATAAACTAAAAACTACGCATCTGCTGCTCGAGGTGGACGAGGAGGAAATTGACCCGACATCATCATCCTCTCAAACATGGCCATCCGTTCCTTGAGGGCAGCACGTGCCGCTCGTTCTGCTTCCAGTCCCATAGCGACGTGACTTGAACGGATGACAGATTTCCAAATAAATCTCATTCAAGTCCGATCGCCCTTCCTCAGCAACAATCTGATGAACATATTCAAAGAAATAACAAATGTTAATATTTTCAAAGAAAAGATCATAAAAGTGCAGCATTAACCTAAAAATACCAAGATCACAAAAATGCAGCATTAACCTTTAAATACCTTGACATATACTCTAGGAACAAAAGTTGGAAATGATCTCGACTACTATAGCATCTCCATCTATTTTATTCTTGCTCTTAAAATGATCCACTATCTCTTCTGTATGTTTTTAACCATAGATGTAAGTTCTATATGCTAAAAAGAAGTAAATAACATCCCAAGAAAAATCATTTCTGATAAAATGATTCAACATTTCAACTAATGCACATAAGCACACACGCACATACGCAAAGGACAAGTAGCTAATATCCGTGAACTTTATGAAGATATTCACTCTAAATTGTAACTACCACTTCTATTATTGTCGAATCATTTTTTCAGATACGCGCAACACATTAGATGAAATGCCTAATCTAAACAAGAAGTGCAGGATGCAGTTAGAAGCATGAAGTGTTAGTATGTTTACACAACTTCATCCAGTATTTACATTTTAATTCTAGTTTCCAGACAATGCATACTTCACTACATTCTAAAATAAACGAAAATAGCATAGATTATTGCAAAGAATTTCACATTAACCTTTTGTTTTCTTCTTCAAGACTACAGTTGCCCATTGCTATAACTGATACCAAACAAAGAGATCAAAAATGGAGAAATCAACAGTAAAAATAAACTAAGAGAACTCTGACAAGTATGTCTCTCTATCCAAAAGGGACAACATTTTTAACTCCTAAATGTAAATGAAACAGATTACTCCATTGAGTATACATATTCAACCCAGTGAAAACAAAACCACCAAAACATATTCAGAATTCTCAAGCGATCAAACTTTACAGAGACAAACAAGCAAATATAAACAGAAAATGAACTGTTAATATGCAGAATAAGCTTGAAAAAGAAAAAGGAATTATCATATAAAATACTAACCCTTCTAAAAGAATTGTCATTTGGAACTCCTGAATTAAGGAGCTGCTGAATCATAAAACCATTAGCCCCTTGAGGGGGAGCAAACATCTGCAGTCCGCCAACAAGTGACGTCAGCGACGGCGACACGAATTCCTCAGCCATGGGGTTCAATTTCGATAACATTTCCTCTAAATCTCTCATCTCCCTCTTAAACCCCTCCCCTCCATCATCATCACCATCCGATTTCTCCTCCTGCGACACTCCATTCCCGTTGACGGCGTGCTGCGGGAGCTGATGATGGCCGTTGGGGATTTTCGGCTGTTGGTTATGTGGTGGAGCGAGGAAAAGAGAGATAGAGAGAACAGCGCGCGGTGGTGGACGGCGGACGGCGGACGGCGGTGGACGGTGGGCGGCGGTGGTTGAGGCAGACGAAAGGGGGGGCAGCAGACAAATGTGGTGGAGGCGGAGCGGGCGGTGGTGGACGGCGGTAGCGGTGGTTGAGACGGACGAAGGGGGGCGCACGAATGGGGGCAGCAAGAGTGGTGGAGGCGGAGGTAATTAGGTCATTTTATAACGATCACCGGCGGAATCACCGGCGGAATTCCGCCGGTGATCTCAAACCCATTTACGTCATTTGGGCCGGTCATGAAGCAGCCCAGCCCTAAATCGATAATCACCGGCGGACCAAATCTGCTGGTGATCAGCGGCGGCTCGCCTTCCGTCGGTGATTAGTGGCGGATTTTCCGCCGGTGATCCGTAATTTCAATTTTTAATTGTTTTATTTTGAAAATACTGGCGGAAAATTCCGCCGGTATTTTCGGCGCGAAATTTCCCGCCAAATGTCCGTCGGTGATCCGTCGGTATTTCGCCGGAAAAAATTTTTTAGCCGAATAATTTCCGTCAGTGATTCCGCCGGTATTTTCAATTTTTCATTTTGTAATTTTTTTAAATTTTAAGTTCCACATCATGACTTTCTCTCTTTACCCCATCTCTCTCTCTCTACTCTCGCCCCTCAAGTTATTGGTAATTGTCCTCAAATTAATGGTGGCGCGTCATGTACTCATGTGTCATCCACTAAATCCTAAGTTAATATCATGCATGAAAAGACCTCTAACTCTATAGATTTTGATATATGGCTTTTTGAATCTCAGTACCTATAATCAAAGCATTATATAATTTTGAATAAAATGCCGAACAAACGCATTTGCAGATAAAGAATCCTTCAAAACTCTTCTCACACTGCCGAGAAACATCTAGAAGAATATGCATGGTATCTTAACAATCACAAATATATGGAGGATGATTAAGTGCTAGAAACATCCAAAAAATTATGGCATCTTAACAATTATAAGAGGAAGATAATTGTGTGCTTAGAAACATCCACAAAGAGTGGATTCAACTTTAAACAAAGTAGAATGGATCTGATGTCCATCAAATTACAAAGAAAATGAGTTACTCATCTTCATTTCTCACTCTCACTAGAAACATAAAAACATAGAAAATGAAATAAATACTGAAACAAAAGCGAAGAAAAGAAAACACAAAGAGATTAAAGAGAAGGCTAGCTAAAATACAACGAAAATCACAATCCAGAATTCAATAGATAGATCTGCTTGAGAGAAAGTAGCTTTAAGGAAAAAAACAACATCATAGTCCAACAAGTAATTAATTTCTAATGATCAATTTTAAGAGCATGAAAAGAAGAGGTCGCAAGGCAGTGAGTGTGCAACTGCATTTCCTGGAGTAGTTATGAATCAGACACTGAGCGGAATGGCCTTGAGACGAACTGCCTTGCGCAATACAATTCCGAACACCTCCGCGGTGCCAATTTCTTCCCCCTCTTCCACATTCCAGTCAAATTTATGAATCAGAGAAGCCACCATCAGATGCACCATGCGATCAGCCAGCGGCAAACCCGGGCACACTCTTCTTCCCGACCCGAACGGAAGAAACTCGAAATCTTGGCCGTTGAACCCTATTGTGCTGTCTAAGAATCTCTCTGGCTCAAATGAACTTGGGTTTGCCCAAATGCTCGAATCTCTCCCCATAGCCCAAATATTAACAAATATTTGGGCATTTTCGGGGATTGTATAGCCACTGATCTCAACGTCACGAACTGCCCTTCGAGGAACTAAGAGTGGACCAGGCGGATGGAGTCGAAAGGTTTCTTTCACCACTGCTCGCAGGTATGGAAGTCTTGAGATGTCTGATTCTTCAACCTGCTTCTTTTGTGATCCTATCACATTTCTCACCTCATTCTTGGCTTTAACCATTTTCTCCGGGTTCAGTAGTAGTTCTGTCATTGCCCATTCCACTGCGGTTGGGGACGTGTCTGTCCCCGCGAGAAACAAGTCCTAATATATACATTATTTACCAAGCTGAATTAGTAAGCATTATACCTGTGGACTAAGCAAACCACAGTAAACCGATCGGAGTTATCTGTCTTTCAAGATATATGTGATGTTGTTATTAATTGTATTTAAGTCTTTCATGCAAAAAATCATTAATCATACTCTCGAATGCATTTTGGGCGGGGTGTTCATGCATATATGTACAAGTATTTGTGAGTGAGAGAGAGATAAGAAGATCTCGTGGAGCAGAAGTCTCACCAGAAATATTTGTTGGATCTCCCTAAAGCTCAAGTCGTACTCAGTCCCCTCCATGTTATCAAGAAGTGAATCTAGAAGATCATTTTTCCTTGGGGAAGATGATGATCTTGATTCCAATATTCTGTCGTTGATAATGCCTTGAAAAATAGCTAGCAGTTTCGTAATCTGAATCTCGGACTGCTTCTTGATCCCTTGCGGATCAAACCGCTTAAGAAACGGAAAGAAGTCGGCAGCATTTGGAGAGCACAAAACCTTGTTGAAACCTTCAACAGTTTTCTTCAATTGTTGAGCATTATCGGAATCAAACTCAGCCAAATTAATAGAAAATAATGTTACCCCAAGAAGATTGAGTGAGGTCACAAATACCACCTCCCCCAAGTTCACAGCTCGGCCATGAATGCTGCATTGATGCAGATACTCCAACAGTTTCCCCACCTTCTCCCGCCGAAGCCCTTCGCCGGCCTCCAGCCGACGAGTGGAGAACATCTGCTCTCTCATCAGTTTGCGCAATTTTCTCCATTTCTCTCCAGCTGAGATAAGTCCCACTGAAATCTTATCCATGCCGTGCACTTCCGCCGCGGCAGGGACGGTCCTGCCGCAACAAGCTTGGTCATTCTCTTGCATCACCAGCTTCGCCACTTGGGGTGATGACACCACTACTGTTAATATGCTTCCCAGATGCAGAGACATCAAAGGCCCATAAGTTTTCGAGAGGTTGGCGAATGATCGGTGCGGTTGCCGGCCAAGTTGCAGAATGTTTCCGATGATCGGAAAAGGGTATGGCCCGGGCGGAAGATTATGTCGCCGCCGCGGGTTAAGAAACCACGCCAAAAACACCGCACCAATTATTGCAATCACAATTGCGGAATCCATTTGGTCAACTTTCTCTCCCAACACGGGCGCCATGCATTTGAATTTATATGAGTTGTTACAATAAAACTCCCTCCTTCCTATTTATAATCGTCACTTTATTTTCAGTACGGATATTAAAAAAGTGTATTAGGTGGAGGTTTTATTAATATTTTTATTATTGTAATAATGTAATAAAATTATTACAAGAAAACATATCAATCTATGTCAACCTCCCAAAAAGAAATAATGGAGTACTAAATTATTTACTCCGTGAGTGTTACGGTTTACTTACTTCAGTGGGTATATTAATGTCATCACTTTTGTCTTGCTATTTACTACTACTAAATACTCTTTTTTAAGGGTAGTGCAGTATTAAATACTCGATTGCATTGGTTTCATTACTAAAACTTATCCCGTCTTGAGTGGGTCTCCTTTGGGCTGCGGATCGATTATCAAAGTTCAAACCACCTACTATATTTATCAGTATAATGTACGTTACCAAACAAATTTTGAGGAGGGCATTTGAATTTAATTATATTTCATTTTTATAATAATAATTTTCATTTTCATTACATTTCAAATTATAAATGGAGTCACTTAAAAAAAGAAAGAATTAAATGGAGGATAATAGCGTGCTCATCAAAACTTTGACCTGATATGATTCAAACTCGATCCAAAATTTTCAGATCCTTATCGGGTCAATACAATAAGGACCCAAACCTAATAAGGTGTGACCCAAAGTTATTAATTTCGTGGCCCTTCAACTCTATCTTGTCATCTAAGAATCTCCCATGCTCAAATATATTTGGATTGATCCAAAATTTCAAATTTCTCCCATTAGAGCTAACAGTAAGAACAAGACCATAACTTTGCCTCATCATCTGGAAATGAGGACTTTTTTTAACGTATGAAGTAGGCAGATTTTTTTTTTTTTTTTCCTGCATGCTCACTCCCATTTCAGGCTTTTTGGAGCCTGAGTGCCCAACGCCGACATGAACATGTGCCACATCACTTTTTTTTTATGGGTAGTGTTATTTGGACATACTATGTCCAGACATACGATGGTAAAAATACGGATTTGACGGAATTTTAATTTTAACTAATAATTTAATTTCATAGTTTCGATAGTTTGGTTACTAATAAACATACACTTTTTAAATTTTAATTATAAAGTTTTATCCCAATTTAAATTCACAAGTTTAGGACTTGGGTGTGGATGAGAGTAAAATTTGGAAGCGGGTGTGCGTGAGATCGACATTTCATAATAGAGTTTGAGTAGGAAAGATATTTTGAAGGCAATCAGACAATGTTTTTCCTATTTGAAGCACGTATGTCCAGACATAGTATGTCCGAATAGAATTATTGTTTTTTGATACACCGTATATTTTGAGCTGTAAAAATAAAACTACATCTATAAGAAACGAGCCTCATTTCCTCCGCCCCCAAATTCTTCGCATATTGCATTTATTTTTTATTTTCAAGACAGGTATTCTTCCATGGGGTTATCTCAGTTCTTTCAAAACTGTTAGAAATTATGCATCTGAATTTCAATTTTCTCAGTATACATCAAGTGGATTAAAAAACTACAAAATGAATTCCTGATATATTAATTTTTTATAGTAAGCGCACATATAATAGGTATAGGATTCTATATTGATAAAATAGATATAGGATTCAACACACAGCAAAGTTGCTTCATTTAAATTCCAAATCGCTAGATAATGAAGTCGAGAGAAGTCTCAAAATAAGAAAAACTTCAAATTAAGAAGCAGCAGCAATTGAATTGGAAATGAGAAACTTCATTCAACAGCGCGACAAAGAGGCTTACAACATAATAAGAACAACATAATAATAGGTTTTTAGATGCCTTCGCTACAACAAAAAAATGATGAGGCTCGTTTTATTCTCTTCAGCGTTTTAGGGTTTCTATTCTTCAATTTGTGGGTTTTGGGGGCAGATTGAGGGTTAAATGGTGAGGCTCGTTTTGTTTTCACCGCTAAAAAAATACGATGTAGCAAAAAAATGTGATGTGGCATGTCCATGCCCTTAAGTTTTCGAGAGCTGGGCGAGTGATCGGTGCGGTTGCCGGCCAAGTTGCAGAATGTTTCCGATGATCGGAAAGGGGTATGGCCCCGGCGGAAGCTTCTGTCGACCAAATCGCCGGATAAGAAACCACGCCAAAAACACCGCACCAATTATTGCAATCACAATTGCGGAACCCATTTGGTCAACTTTATGAATATATATGAATTGTTACAATACTACTTGTACTATTTATTTAGTACTTCGTAACAATTACGGGTTACTTACTTCAGTGGGACTCGCGTGCATTGGTTTCATTTCCGAATATTTTAGATTAAATGTGACTATTATTACTAATTTCAACAATAAATATTGATAATATATATCAATAGTTAGCAGAGAAAGTTGTCGTTACGTTATAAGATTGAGCGCCGTACAAAGGCCGCCTCGCCAAAGTTTGACAATTGCGGAATCCAATTACTCACTTCTCTCTTGCCACCGACTAAATTGCGCGCATACGATAAACTAATTGAATATGAATCATGAATTTAGTCAAAATTTAGTTGTTAATTACTTCGTGACAGCAATTGTTTACTAACTTCAATGGGAACCATAACTAACACAAGTCTTTTTAAATTTTACTGTTAAATGAAGCATTCGAATACTCGATTTAATCTATTGCTTCTACTATAAAAGAGCTTTATTATCTTTTATATCCTTGTAATAATTGTACAAATATTGATATCACTTACTAAATATCTGCCTATTATTCCAATGGGGGATGGATCAAATAGAAATTATTTAATTAAGGCAATAGTGTAAATTTATCAAAGATAATTATATAAATAAATGTTTAATCTAAATA
Organism: Schizonepeta tenuifolia; assembly: GCA_029490685.1. Classification (NCBI taxonomy): domain Eukaryota; kingdom Viridiplantae; phylum Streptophyta; class Magnoliopsida; order Lamiales; family Lamiaceae; genus Schizonepeta; species Schizonepeta tenuifolia. The sequence continues at coordinate 105,715,121 of CM055958.1, read as the reverse complement.
ACTACAAATCTAAATATTTAATCTAAATAAATATAAATCTATACCTATTATAAAATAGTGGATGCTTACCATTCTTACAAATTTGTTTACCTAATATATTCCTCTTATTATAATTATTTTAAGGGCATGCAGTAGTGTAAATTTATCAAAAACGTCATTATTTAAATAAATTTTTAATATAAATAATTATAAATATTTAAAGTGTAGTATCGTATAGAATCATAAGCATGCAAAAGTCTAAGTATTATATTTAAAGAAGGAAGTAAAAGAAAAGGAATATGAAAAAAATTATTATATACTCCCTCCGTCCACGAAATGGTTGTCACATTATGGACGGCACGAGTTTTAAAAAGATGGTAGGTAATAGTGGATAATAGTGAGTATTGTTGTGAATAGAATAAGGGTCTTACAATAAATATAAGTGAAGTAGTGAGAAATATAAAGTAAAATATAATATATTATATAGGTCATAATACTATAAATAAAAGTGACAATTATTTCATGAACGTACTTAAATATTTTTCTTCATCGCGGGACAATACTAGTTAATTAGATTACTAATCGATTAATTACAAATCATGCATATAATTATTTACTTTGCGACAGCTATGTTTCACTTACTAATTCAGTGGAAATCTTATCCCTGCCTATTGAAATATTCTACTTTGGGCTGCGGATTATCAAAGTTCAGACAAGGTCCCTTATATATATTAAATTAATAAAGTTCCTTTCACAAAATAAGTAATAAAAGGTTGCGTGAATAGATAAGGGTAAAATTATGTTTACAAAATAAATAGTTTTTCTAGGTCAATATCATGTAAATTTTCAAACTTTTTAAGTTGTCGCATTTTGCATTTAAAAAAAAAAATCTGTCTCACAATTTCTGAATTTTTAGTTTCGTTTGATTTTGTAACCCAACTCGATTTCCGGCGAATTTCGAGTTGAGATGGTAGCCGGGAAGTAGACGTGGACAAAATTGGAACAACGTCGTATATTGAAGCAAAATTCGATTCATCTTATAAAATTAATTGAGGGCTATAATCGTGTAGTCGGAATGGAAAGAGACAACAACCCGTTGATCGAAAGAAGAAAACCCACAAAGTTCATGGCCAGTTTGTTGTCGAATCTTCGATTGAACCTAAAGGAGGTATGAATCAGTCGAGCATTTTTAAGTGAGCATAAAATTCCTGCAGTATTGAATTTAAAACCTTCCACACTCTTGAAAATCCTAAGAGAAGATACTACTGTTATAGTCGCCGAGTGATATGTCTCATAAATATGCCCACGTGTGCTTTCAGGCTACCATGTCTGTTTGAAATAACTTGCCGTACATGGGTGAAGGTCTATATATTTATGTTTTTCTTCTCCCTCACACTCACCATGCTCATGTGCACCTTGCTTCACCTTTTGGCTTGTTTTCACCCTGGTTGCAATCGACTTGGGACTAGGGTTCTTCAAATAGGGGGCGGGGTGTCGATTGCCTTTTTTTTTTTTTTACAGTGTTTGTCTTGCGTTTTATAGAAGTGAATTATAGATTTTACTTTATCATCTAACATATGTAATTGATGAATGGACTGCTTAGTTGGCAGCCGGGTGGGCATCGGGCCGATCGGCTCAAATGTGTCCTGAACATGCAATTTTTTAGATACTCGTCTTGAAATTGAATGCCCGCAAAAATTTGGCCTATTTTTACAAAACCGTAAAACTTACCGTTCTAAAAATACGTTCTACTCTATATATATAATAAGTTTGCATGTAGTAACATATAAGTAGATGAGAGACACTAGGGAAATTTAAAATAATTTGAAATTTTATTATTAATTCAACACAAAATCTTTTTAAAGTAGGTTATGAATGAAAACAATTAAACATCGCGACTTATACAGTCCAACAAGTGTAAAACTGTACATTATCAATCCAAATAAATTTTTTGAACAAGTGATGAAGTTGAGTGGAATAGCCTTAACAAGAACTGCCTTGTGCAATGTATAGTCACCCCAGACTCCACATATTCCACCAAATTTCTTAGCCTCAACACTGCCACCGGCCGGCTTCCCACTATGAAAAGACGTCATAATTGGAGTGGTTGTCAACTCCGACGTCTGGCCGAAGAGTCCGAGCTTCAGAGATGATGGAATGACCCAAAAAGAATATGGTATCTTAACAATCACAAATGGGGATAATAAAGAGGTGGAAGATAATTGTGTGCTTCGAAACATCCAAAAAGAGTGGATCTCAACAGAAGAGATATATTAAGAACAACATCAATCTTTTGCATGTAGCTTTATCTTTCACAAAGCAAAATAGAAACATGGAAAATGAAATAGACAGTAGAACCTCCAGAAAGGAATACTCTATTTAGGAATAAACTCCGATTTTGTCATATATTTTCATGGTCTCAACTCGGGACCATTTATAATTAGGAATAAACTCTATATTTATCATAATTCATATTTTTTTTCGGTCTCACATTAAGGAAATACACCTTCATTTAAGAATAAATCACAATTAATATAAATTATATATATATATATAATATATCTCATTACAATATATTTAATTTGATTTAAAATATTTTTAAGGTTGCTTATGATAATGACTTCATCTTTTTTTGTTGTAACCATATCTTTTAACTTCAATAGTTCGTCCATATGACCAACTTCTTGTTAAACCCAAAATATTTTATTCATTTGAGTTCTTTCATTCTGCACAACTCAACGCGAATTTTTTCAATCATATGAGTTCTTTCTTTCACTTTTTGGTGCCATGCTTGATAAATATTTTAACTTGATGTAATTGATGTAATTGGTACATAATATTTATAGGAGGAAAATAATGAATTAATCAATAGTTAAATGCATACTTTTAATGATGGACTCTACATATTCTATGGACTCTACATATTTTAGATGAAATAATAATATACATGTATTTGCACATAATACTATATAATATATGTATTAATAATTATAATATTTAATTATAGTTCATGTACATTAACATTAGAAAAAAATAAAATTTCTTCTTCAAACTCCATTTAGGAATAACCTCCCATTTTGTCATATTTTTCTTCGATCACAAAAATATTCCTTAACAGAGGTTTTACAATAGAACACAAGCAAAAGAAAACAAAACACAAAATGCATGACTATAAACAAGGCTAGCTAAAATCCAAAGGAAATCACATCGAGAATTCAATAGATAGATCTGCAAGAGAACATGAACAGAAGGAAAACAAACATCATAGTCCAACAAGTAATTTCCAATGACCAAATTTTAAGAACATGTACATAAAAGGTCGCAAGGCAGTGAGTGTGCATGCAGCTGCATTTCCTTGAGCTTGGTTATGAATCAGATCGTGAGTGGAATTGCCTTGAGACGAACTGCCTTCCTCAATACGATTCCGAACGACTCCGAGGTGTCAATTTCTTCCCTCTCTTCCACTTCCCAATCAAATTTATGTATCAAAGAACCCACAATCAGATGCATAGTGCGATCAGCCAGCGGCAAACCCGGGCACGCTCTTCTTCCTGACCCGAACGGAAGAAGCTCGAAATCTTCGCCTTTGAACTCTATTGTGCTGTCTAAGAATCTCTCGGGCTCAAATGAATTTGGGTTCGCCCAAACGCACGAATCTCTCCCAATAGCCCAAATATTAATAAATATTTGGGCATTTTTGGGGATTGTATAACCACCCATCTCAACTTCGCGAACCGCCCTGTGAGGAACTAAGAGTGGGCCGGGCGGGTGGAGTCGAAAGGTTTCTTTGATGAGTGCTCGCAAGTATGGGAGTCTTGAGATGTCTGATTCTTCAACTTGCTTCTTTTCTCCTATCACTTTTCTCACCTCATTCTTGGCCTTAACCATTTTCTCCGGGTTCACAAGTAGTTCTGTCATTGCCCATTCCACTGTGGTTGGGGACGAGTCTGCCCCTGCAAGAAACAAGTCCTAATATATACTATACAGTAATTATTTACGAAGCTGGATTGGTAAGATTAATTAATTGTATTTAAGTCTGTCATGCAAAGCATTTTGGGGTGTTCATGCGTATGTGTATAAGTATTTGTGTGTGAAACAGAGAGAGAGAGAGAGAGAGAGAGAAGAGGGTCTTGTAGAGCAGAAGTCTCACCACAAATATTTGTTGGATCTCCTTAAAGCTCAAGTGGTACTCACTCCCCTCCATGTTATCAAGAAGTGTATCCAGCAAATCATTTCTCCTTGGGGTAGCAGTAGCAATAGATGATCTTGATTCCAATCTAGTGTTGATTATGCCTTGACAAATAGCTAGCAGTTTCCCAATCTGAATCTCGGACTTCCTCTTGATCCCTTGCGGATCAAACCGCTTGAGAAACGGAAAGAAGTCGGCAACATTGGGAGCGCCGAAAATTTTGTTGAACCCCTGAACAATTCCTTTCAATTGTTGAGCCTCACCGGAACCGAACTCAGCCAAATCAGCTGAAAAAAGTGTTACAGTCAAAAGATTGAGCGAGGTCACGAAAGCCGCCTCCCCCAAGTTGACAGATCGGCCATCAATGCTGCATTGATGCACATACTCCAACAGTTTCCCCACCTTCTCCCGCCGAAGCCCTTCACCGGCCTCAAGCTGACTAGTCGAGAACATCTGCTCGCTCATCAGTCTGCGCAATTTTCTCCATTTGTCTCCAGCTGGTATAAGTCCCACTGACATCTTATCCATGCCGTGCACTTCCGCCGCGGCAGGTACGTTTCTGCCGGAACAGGCTTGGTCATTCTCCTGTAGCACCAGTTTCGCCACTTCCGGTGATGACACCACTACTGTGTATATGCTTCCCAGATGCAGAGACATCAAAGGACCGTAAGTTTTCGAGAGCTCGGCCAGTGACCGGTGGGGTTGCCGGCCAAGTTGCAGAATGTTTCCGATGATCGGAAACGGGTATGGCCCTGGCGGAAGCTTCTGTCGCCGCCGTGGTATAAGAAACCACGCCAAAAACACCGCACCAATTATTGCAACCACAATGGCGGAATCCATTTGGTCAACTTTCTCTCCAACACGGGAACCATGCATGTGACTATACATGAATTGTTACAATACTACTTATTACTTCGTGAGAGCTACGGTTTACTTACTTCAGTGAGAATCTTAAGTCATCAATTTTGTCTTGCAATTTACTAGAATTAAATAGGAGTACTCTTTTTTTAGAGACTATACTCGATGGTTTCTGAATATTTTAGATTAAATGTAATCGTATTACTAATTTCAATAATAAATATTGATAATATATAGATAGTGGGAGCGAAAGTTGTCGTTACGTTATAATGTGTATTACTTTAACCTATCCCGGATTGAGAGACTCTCCTTTGGGCTGCGGATTATCAAAGTTCAACGAGCTACTATATTGTATTATCAGTATTTATTGATAGTAAATGAATGAAGTACAAAGGTATCAAACAAATTTTGAGGCGTGCATTTTAATTTAATTAAATTTCATTTTTAGGGCATATTTAATTTCAAGGATATGATAGATAAGATTGATAAATAGGATAGGATTATAGTATTTGGATTATTTATCATACTTTTAGTTAGATTGATTATCATTTTAATTAACTTAGGATAAAAGGAGAGAGAGACACCACAAAATTGAAGAGAGAGAGAGAGAGTAAGAGAAAGATAATAGTTTGAACATTGATGTGAAAAATTGGAGAAAATTTGAGAGCAAATTTGAAAAATTTCAAATAATTTGGATGAATGATTAATAATCGCCCCAAAATAGGAAGGATAAATTATCATTCACTTCATTGATATGATCAAGGGCCTAGTTATCCATCACGGGTCCAATCATTCAAACCAAACATATGATTATGCATGATTATTTATCAATCACACCTAATCACTCAAATTAAATGCACCCTTATAGTAATAAGTTTAATTTTCATTAAATTTTAAATTACCAATGGAGTACTTAAAAGAAGAAGAGAGAATTACAAATGGAGGATAATAGGTATGCTCGTCATGAACTTTGACCCGACCCTATCCAAAATTTTCAAATCCTTATCCGGTCAATACAATAAGGACCCGAACCCAATAAGACGTGATCATAACTCATTAATTTCATGTCAATTTGTGTTGGATATCGTGTTGAAAATTGCTAGCCCATAATAGAAAACGTTGATATATTTAAATAAATTATTTAGAATATTAATCATGAATTTAGTCAACAATATTAATTGTTTACTTTGTGATAACAATCAAATGAGACTTTCTAATGTCTAACTATGTTACATCATCTATTGCCTACACTAGATGCATGACATGTGGCAATCTGCAAATTTAAATATGGGGAACAATGGTTCATCCACCCAAATAGGGTATATAATTATCACCAAATCCATAAGTGTCATTTATTTAAGAGTTTATTAATGTTTATAGCCACCCTCTAGATAAAAACAATAATGTTGTACCCCAACTTAAAGTACAATAAAAGAGGTCAAGTTTGAGTTGATGAGACCAAAATACCCTTACTTCAATAGACCCACTAATTTTTTTCTCTCTCTTCTCTTTCTTCTCTTCTCTTTTCTCTGCAGATTTCTCTTTCTACTTCTCTTTCTCTCTCTACGAATTCTCTCAAAATAACAACAACTCATCTCCGGCGTCGCTCCACTCCTCTCCTTCTCCGCCGCCACCCCGCTCCTCTCCTTCTCTGCGCCGCCTCGTCCAAGTCGTCTTCTCCATCCAAGCTTTCTCTCTCATGCTTTATTTCTCTCTCTTATTCTTTTTCTCTCTCATAAACCCTGATGAGATCGAGGCAAGCACTGAGGATTTGAATCCGGAGTTGCAGCTGAGAGGTCCAGTGACGAGATTAAGAGCCAAGAAGCTGCAAGGTTACTTCCAGTGCTATGTTGGAAAGAAGTTGGAAGATGATGGAACTGATTTCAAGCAGTCCAAGTTGGTGACTATATTGAGCATCGAGGAGCTCGATTGAAGCCATGGCAAAGTCATTCCTTGCTGATTTAATTAGTTGTTTTATTTATTTCCAGTCTATTATTTCAGTTGTGGTTTTATTTATTTAGCAGACCCAATTATCACAATCGGTTTAAGTGATATTGGACCCAATAGTTATTTTATTAGCCCAATCGAATTATAGGCCTAAAAGCACTTGAATTTTCGTGCCTCTAGCTTATTTAATTAGGGATTTTTGTAGATTGCAGACAGACCGGAATTGAATGAAATAGCAGTTTACGCTTCTTCCCGTCTCAAACACAAATAGGTTCTTTGGTAGAGTTTGGTTCTGGCGATTCTAGACTTGAAATCTTTTGTCTCGTTCGTGATATCTCGTAGTGTCCGGGTTAGATAGCCATTGAAGATTGCTCCATAGACGCGTTCCGAGTTCTCGTCGATTCGGGGTTCGTTTCGGGTAAGATTCACCTATCCCTCTCGTTTTTTACCATCCCCACGCCTTTCCCCACATTCCCAGCCATCATATACGTTCCCTAGCCTCTCCATATTCACTCCCAAATCTGTCCAATCCCGTTTATAACTGAAAAATCCGATTTCCATCCCGAAAACCTAGTTTAGGTCCGAAAATTGACCACTGAGCCATCTCCCAACTTACCCGTGCATTTTGGCTGAATTTTGGATATGTTTTTCTGGAATATAGATTGTACTTTGTCCTAAAATTTGAGCTCAATCCGACGTTGTTTTCTAGGTCAATCGATCGAGTCAATTTCTAAGGTTCTTCGGTTATAATTTGGGAATTTTGTTAATCTAATTGTTGTTCGAGTTTATTGGGTATTTTCAGTCGATAAATAGGGTTTAATTTTCATTATTATTCAGTTGTTTATTGGGTTGAACCATTCCTTTAGTTGTCGTTGTTCGATTCTAAGCTTCCGCAACGCATTGGTCGTATCATACTCTTTGGTATCAGAGCCACGTCAACTTCGGTTGGTCGTGGTTCAAACCAAATTAGTATGACACAGTAGGGGCATAAGAGAGTCGATCAAAAAAAAACAAAAAAAAAGAGAAAAGAAAGTTCGTATAAAAAAAAGAGAAGAATTCGATAAAAAAAAAAAAAAAAAATTGATCGAGCCCTATTGTGTTCACTGTCTTTCTTGAGAATTTTGCATTCGTTCTTGAAGTTCTCGGTTGGGTAGCTAGTCGTCTTGGTTTCATCGAGTCGTGTCGTGATTTGCCGTTCTTCGTCGTATAGCGATTGGGAACGTCACGTTGCAGTTTCTTGTGTTGATAGGGAGTCATAATTTTTTAGTAGTGCTGAATTAATCTTGTAGTTAGTGCTGAATTATTTGTTTCCTAGTAGGATTGGGATTTGTTTCCTTGTAGGATTGAGGTATAATTTGTTTCCAAATTCATTCTAAAATCCAGTCAAAATTCAATCCCACCTTCCTTCTTCAAATTTTCGGCCACCAACCACTAACCATCCACCTAGCTCACCAAAATAAACCAAGATCCAGCCTTATCCCTACCCCCACCTCACAGAAAACCCGAGTTGTCGGTAAAACTTGAAACAGACGCCAATTTTGCATCCGAACTCCGATTTTGCTCCATAATACCATTCCGGAAGTGGAACGACGAGACGAACAAGACTCACCACTTTGTCGTGACATATAGGTACGGCAGGCCAAAATCGTTCATCTTCAAGGTGAAATCGTCCGTCGAAAATTTCTCAGTTTTCTGTTTTGTCGGATTTCTTTGTTTTTCCACCCCTATAGCCAACCCTTACCCCATTGCAGCCTACTTCATGGTATTTTATGTATCCCGTGGTACTTTGAGAGTCAAGTTCAAGCTCTTGACTAGGGCTGGAGGAGTCAGTAACAATTCTACTGTTGGAATTCGAGACATTCTGTGATCTGAGAGCGTTCGAAATTTATTGAGAGTTTACCAAAGTTGAGTGACATACACGAGTGGTAAAATACAGAGAGAAAACACGAGTGATTGTGAGGAATTGTGAGGTTCCTTTCTGTTACCTTTTTCTTTATTTATTTGTTTTGCAGGTTTAAATGAAATCCAGAGAGGGCTATAAGTCGAATGACAAGAACCCCGCATCACCTAGTACTCCTACAGATGCGGCTTCATCGATGCCACAACATTGGGATGCTCAGTACCACCATCAAGCACTGGAGCATAAGCTTGATAGTTCGTTGGCCAAAATGATGACACAACTCGAGCTTCTTACTGCTCGAATTTCTGTACCACCATCAGTTCAAGGCCAACCTATCCGATTAGGAGGAGTAGCTCGACAGCCAGTCAGGAACGAGGCAGCACCTCAGCCTGTGCAAGCCGAGCCTGCCCGAGCCAATGCTAGGGCGCAGCCACAAGTGCCACCATGTCCGCAACAGGTGCACGAAGATTATCACGAGGATCGTGATGCAGAGGAGGATTATGCAGACTTTGCAGAGGAGTCCGAGGCCGAGTTTGAGCCTCCACAGTATGAGCCTCCCCAGCGACGTGACCGCCCCACGTCAACCGCCTTTCAGACGTGCAGCCCGCACCTATCCACCTTACCAGGCCAGACGTGCCGACACAGACAGCTTGTTGAATAATATTAAGACAAGCATTCCAGAGTTTAAGGGCCTAAATGATCCCGACCTTTACCTCAACTGGGAGAGGAAGGTCAACAAGATATTTGACTGCTATGATTTTTCGGAGGTCAAGAAGGTGCAGTTGGCTTCAATGGAATTTACAGGTTATGCAGCAGATTGGTGGGAGAACATCTAGAACCGCCGACGTCGTGACAGATACCCTTCTGTTGACACTTGGCAGGAGATGAAAGATGTGATGAGAGGTCGCTTTATTCCTGTTAACTATGAGCGGGAATTAGAGCGCAGATTGAGCCAGATTCGCCAGGGTACTCGCACCATTGAGGAGTACCACAAGGAGTTGGAGACAGCATTGATGCGGGTTGGTAAAGAGGAGACATTGGTTGCTACAATCAACCGATATATTGAAGGAATGCAGCCCGACATAGGCTGTGAAGTTGAGTTGAAGGACTTCACCAGTATTGAGGCCATAATTCACTATGCCTCGATAGTAGAGCGGCAGATTAAAGAGAGACACCGATGTTCCTCTCATTCCACACCAGCGAGGACACCATGGGTTCGAGGCGAGTCCTCCACGCCTAGGACAACCCCTACACGTCCTCAAGGCCAATCTTCACAACCCGCTCGCCGTTTTGAGCAGTCTGCACCACAGCCTTCTCGCAGACCTGAGTACAATTCGCCTGCACCGCTAGAGGCAATCAGAATCGAGCAGTGCAGCCCAGCTCATCTTCGAATAGTAATCCAGGCAGAGCTCGTGACATCCAGTGTCACAAGTGCCAAGGATGGGGGCACTTCCAGGCACAGTGTCCAAACCGCCGAGTTCTTTTCATCACCGAGCAGAATGAGCTAGAGTCAGCAAGTGAAGGGGAGCTCGATGATGCAGAGGCAGCAGGGGATGCCGCCCAGTCCCTAGACAGCCCACCAGTAGATGAGATCGAGGATGAGAAGCCCGAACAAGCCCACATCAGCCTTGTTTCGATCCGAGCTTTGAGCATGATACGAGAGGAGGATCAGAATGATCAGCGTGAGAACATCTTCTATGCGCGATGTTTGATCCAAGACAAGACGTGCTCACTCATCATCGATAGTGGGAGTGTTGTGAATGCAATCAGCCAGTACGCAGTGGGGAAATTGAACCTGGTACCACAGAAGCACCCCAAGTCGTACCGTTTGCAGTGGCTGACAGACCGAGGAGAAATCCGCGTAGGATATCAGGTAAGTGTTACTTTCTCCATTGGTCAATTTACTGATAATGTGCTTTGTGATGTCATCCCTATGGAGGCGTCGCATATATTGTTTGGTCGTTCGTGGCAGTTTGACAGGAAGGCGATCCACGATGGATATGCCAACACTTACACGGTGACTCGAGACGGACGAACCACCAGATTATGGCCATTGACGCCCAAGGACGACAATGAAGATCAGCAGAGGATGCAGCAGAGATTTAAGGAGGAGAAGATGAAACGGGCCGAGAGCAAGCAGCCCATTCAACCCGGGCAGCTCGCGGCCGCGACCCAGCCCGCCAAGGGGACCACGTCCATCCCCAAGGACCCTGCTAAGGCCGCCCTTTGTGCAGCCCTTTCTCTTTCCAGCGCAGCTAGTCCGGAGCCCGTACACCGGAACTTGTTTATCAGCGCAAAAGGAGTACAAAAAGCCGTTAAATCTGGTATGCCTTTCGTTCTTCTTACTTTTAAGGCTAATGATACTTCTGATATTGTTGTTCCTCCTGTTTTGTAGCCTCTGATGGATGAATTTAAAGATGTATTCCCAGAGGAGATACCGAGTGGTCTGCCGCCAGTTCGTGGAATTGAGCACCAGATCGACTTTCAGCCGGGAGCAGTCCTTCCAAACCGACCAGCTTACCGTACCAGTCCTGAGAAAACAAAAGAAATCGATCGTCAAGTCAAAGAGTTGCTGGAGAAGAAGCAGATCAGAGAGAGCCTGTCACCATGTGCCGTGCCCGTGATACTCGTGCCCAAGAAGAACAATGAATGGCGTATGTGCATGGACTGTCGGGCCATCAATAAGATAGCGGTAAAGTATCGCTTCCATATTCCCCGATTAGATGATATGTTAGATGAGTTATCTTGAGCCTCTGTGTTTTCTAAGATTGATTTGCGCTCTGGTTACTTTCAAGTTCGCATGGGTGAGGGGGATGAATGGAAGACTGCGTTCAAGACGAAGCATGGACTGTACGAATGGCTTGTCATGCCATGTGGGCTTCCAACGCCCCTAGTACTTTCGTGCGTCTCATGAACCACGTCTTGAGGGATGTGATTGGGAAGTATGTGGTTGTGTATTTTGATGACATCCTCATTTACAGTACTTGTACTTCTGAGCATGTTAGACATCTTAGGCGAGTTTTTGAATTGCTGCGTGATGCGAAGTTGTATGCCAATTTGTCTAAATGCACTTGCTTGCGGTGCGTATTTGCCTTAGCTATATTGCGGACTCCCTGAAGCTCGATCCTCGTCTTCACCTTTTCATGCATCTCTCGAACCTGTTCAGCCCTACGAATACCTTGTAAACTCGAAAGATGATCAATAGGCAAAGGAATAAGATCCCTAACTTGAGGAAGTCGAAGCTGATGCCTCGTGGAGATGGACCATTTACTGTGGTTGCTCGTGTCAATGACAATGCTTACCGACTTGATTTGCCTGGTGAGTACAAATGTTCTTCCACATTTAATGTCTCTGACTTGTCTCCTTTTCCTGCAGATGATGTCGACGCCAAGGAGGAGCTGAATTCGAGGTCGAATTCTTTTGAGGATGGAGGGAATGATGAGATCGAGACAAGCACTGAGGATTTGAATCCGGAGTTGCAGTTGAGAGGTCCAGTGACGAGATTAAGAGCCAAGAAGCTACAAGGTTACTTCCAGTGCTATGTTGGAAAGAAGTTGGAAGATGATGGAACTGATTTCAAGCAGTCCAAGTTGGTGACTATATTGAGCATCGAGGAGCTCGATTGAAGCCATGGCAAATTCATTCCTTGCTGATTTAATTAGTTGTTTTATTTATTTCCAGTCTATTATTTCAGTTGTGGTTTTATTTATTTAGTAGGCCCAATTATCACAATCTGTTTAAGTGATATTGGTTGGACCCAGTAGTTATTTTATTAGCCCAAATCGAATTCTAGGCCCAAAAGCACTTGAATTTTCGTGCCAACTAGCTTATTTAATTAGGGATTTTTGTAGATTGCAAACAGACCGGAATTGAATGAAATAGCAGTTTACGCTTCTTCCCGTCTCAAACACAAATTGGTTCTTTGGTAGAGTTTGGTTCTGGCGATTCCAGACTTGAAATCTTTTGTCTCGTTCGTGATATCTCATAGTGTCCGGGTTAGACAGCCATTGAAGATTGCTCCATAGATGCGTTCCGAGTTCTCGTTGATTCGGGGTTCGTTTCGGGTAAGATTCACCTATCCCTCTCATTTTTTACCATCCCCACGCCTTTCCCCACATTCCCAGCCATCATATACGTTCCCTAGCCTCTCCATATTCACTCCCAAATCTGTCCAATCCCGTTTATAACTGAAAAATCCGATTTTCATCCCGAAAACCTAGTTTAGGTCCGAAAATTGACCACCGAGCCATCTCCCAACTTACCCGTGCGTTTTGGTTGAATTTTGGATATGTTTTTCTAGAATATAGATTGTCTTTGTCCTAAAATTTGAGCTCAATCCGACGTCGTTTGCTAGGTCAATCGATCGAGTCAATTTCTAAGGTTCTTCGGTTATAATTTGGGGGTTTTGTTAATCTAATTGTTGTTCGAGTTTATTGGGTATTTTCAATCGATAATTAGGGCTTAATTTTCATTATTGTTCAGTTGTTTATTTGGTTGAACCATTCCTTTAGTTGTCGTTGTTCGATTCTAAGCTTCCGCAACGCATTGGTCGTATCATAACTCTCTCTCTTCTTCTCTCTCGTTTTTTTAATCTCAGTTTTTGCAGAACCATGTTCTATCTTTCTCCTTTCTCCAAATCATTTTTTTTCCAGTTTCTTCGAGAATTCTTCACAAGTTTTGTTGTTGTTTTTTTCTTGTGGGTTTCGATTTGGAGTTTTTCATTTTTTTTCTCCAAAGCTTGTTCTCGGAAGTTTTTCTTCGATTTAAATGATGATGGAGGTATAGTAATTTGTTTTCATTGATTTTATTTGCTTTGAAGAAGAATTTCGATTAGATCTGAGGTTGGAGATCTGAAAATTTGTTGTTCATGGCGATTGTACGATATACAGATGACATGATTTTTATTGAACTCGTACACTCGTAGCATATGTGTACAATGTTACGATATTCGTAATATCGTACTTTTTTGTCTCCGATTTTATTAAACCCGTACTCGAGACTGACCAATTCATGTATGTTTGTGGCACTTTTGGGGAATATTGTTACATATTTGGTACGATTTGATACGATATTACGATTTGGTTGTGTTTCTGGAATTCCATGTTTCTACGATGTTACGGTATTCGGAATATCGTACTTCTGTGGCTACAATTTTTTTTAACTCGTACTCGAGAATGACCAATTAATGCATGTTTTGGGAATATCGTAACAACATACCCACATGCAATCACCCTCACGTACGATTTTACAAATCTCGTAACAAACTACACACATGCATTCTTATTCCGTGCCAACCCTAAAGTTTGATTCCTAATCTCGTAACAAATCTCGTAACAAACTACAAACAATTCGTATTTCGTGGCATCAATTGTTCACCCCCACGTACAAGATTAATAATATCGTATCTACAGAAGTACTATTTTTCACACATGGTATTCTCAAATCTCAAAGAAATCTCAATTATATATGCAATCGTAACAAATCCAACATGTTTTTGCATCGCATATTACGATATATATTTGCATCGCACGTTTTTGCGTGGCTACAATTATTTCATAAGTGATTATGTATGATACGATATATATATATATATATATATATATATATATATATATATATATCGTAACATGATGGCACCATTTTCTTTTACGAGATTAGCACGTTTTTGCATCGCATGTTACGATATATAGGAATTTCGTAACTATAGCGTGGCTACAATTATTTCATAAGTGATTATGTATTTTACGATTCATTATTTAACAAGGTGGCACTATTATTGTTACGAATATTATCAAGTCGTAGCAATATCTGGAGCACCGTCTGCTACAAAATAATAACTTCGTGCTACGATATATATTAAATTTGTAGAAATGTGGCTATAAATACACAGTTTTTGTGAATTCATGTACATAGGTTGATACGGCATTTATAATCTCGTTCACGAGATTAAAAATTGTATGTGTGCATGTTTTTACGATATTTCTAAAATCGTACTTGAATTGTTATGATTTTGCTTTAATTCGTACATGATTGCAGATTTAACACCTTTCTTTGTACAAGCATATCTCTAATACGAGTGTATGATTTGATATATCGTATTATATATTGTACGACATACATAATATCGTATTTGACAATCACAAAATATGGACATACAGTGCTACGATTTTCATTTATTGTTACATTATCACTACGATAAATTGTACGATTTTCATATATCGTAGCTTGTGTTGGTACGATATATTATACATCGTAACATCGTTAGATTTGTTAAAAATTTGATCGTATCATATTTCATGCAGACGAGGCATTGTTCTTTAATTGTTGCTATTTGGATAAACTAGCTTGATTTATTGTTCAGTGTCATGTACGAGTTTAATAATGTCTTATAGACATGTACGATACTATGAATATTGTAACAGCGTACACCTTGTAATAAGCAAAACACAAATTGTACTATATCACTTGAAAACCCTTGACATAAATTGTACTATATCCTAGAGCTCATCTCTTCACTGCAGTCTTTGCTTCGAGCCCAAAAAAGTCAAACACTTTGTGGATCTCTCCAATTAGACCCTCGTAGTCATAGCATTGGACTCTGTGGTGGGGTGGTTTAGTCAACGCTGATCGGACAAATGTCCATGCAACCTTAAAAATAATTAGATACAAAGGTGTCAAATATGTATTCATGTACGAGTTAAGAAAAATCGTAACAAATCAGTACGATTTTAGAAATATCGTAACAATATACACACATGCAATCACAAAAATACAAACAATACGTATTATCGTGGCATCAATTTCTCACGCTCACGTACGATATTAACAACATCATAACGGACCAAGTACGACAATATTATAACATACCAAGTACGATATTGGGAATATCGTAACAACATACACACTTGCAATCACCCTCACGTACGATTTTACAAATCTCGTAACAAACTACACATATGCTTTCACAAAATCACAAACAATTTCTAATTATGTGCTATAAATTGGTCACCCTCACATACGAGATTAACAACATTGTAACAGACCAAGTATGATATTGCGAATATCGTAACAACATACACATATCCAATCACCCTAACTACACATGCATTCATAGATAATTCGTATTTCGTAGTATCAATTGTTCACCCTCACGTACGAGATTAACAATATTGTATCTACAGAAGTACTACTTTGCACACATTCCATCATTAAATCTCAAACATATCTCAATTACGTAGTCAATGCCGGTCGAACAGGTGTCCACGCAACCTTGAAAATATTGAGATACAAAGGTGTCAAATGTGTATTCATATACGAGATTGACAAAATCGTCACATAGCAAGTACGACATTGGAAATATCGTAACAACATACCCACATGCATTCACCTTACGTACGATTTTACAAATCTCGTAACAAATTACACACATGCATTCTTAACAAAATCGTACGAGTTTCCCAAAATAGCTACAAAACATGCATGAATAGGTCAGCCTCGAGTACGAGTTTAACAAAATCGTAACCATAGAAGTACGATATTTCAAATATCGTAACATCATACGCATATGAAATCCAAAAATACAAATAAATCGTAATATCATATCAATTTTAAGCAAGAACACATGCACGAATTTATCAAATCGTACCAAATATGTAATGATATTCATCAAAGTAGCTACAAAATATCTTTGAATTGGTTAGCCTTTAGTACGAGTTTAATAAAATCGTTGCCACAAAAGTACGATATTTCTAATATCATAACATCGTAAACACATGAAATTCCACAAACACAAACATATCATAATATCGTATCAATTTTAAGCAAAAATACATGCACGAATTTGTCAAATCGTACCAAATATGCAACGATATTCCCCAAAATATCTACCAATCATGTACGAGTTTAACAAAATCGTAGCAACAAAAGTACGATGTTCTGAACATCTTACCTCATTCATATGAACAACAAACGTTGCTACGACTGTACGACTTTAATCAAAGTTGTGGCATCTGTAAATCGTACAACTACGAAAATTTTCGGATAATAAATCACGGTGGGTGATCGAGGCAGTGGAGAAGGAAAAGAGCGCAACGACGGAGAAGCAGTGAAGCGGGGCACCGACGGAGAAGAAGAAAAATGAGGCAGCGGCATAAATCTGGTTTTCTAGAGAGAGAAAGAAAAAGGAGAGAGGTAGAGAGAGAAAGAGAAGAAAGGATGGTGGTGGTGGTGGTGGTGGTAGTGGTTGGATAGAGTGGCAAAGCGGTGGCGGAGCGGCGACAGCAAGAGAGAAAGGGTGGTGGTGGTGGTGGTGGAAGTTGGAAGGAAAATCTGCAGAGAGAGAGAGAGAAAGAGGTGGAGGTGGTGGTGGTGGTAGTGGTTGGAGTAGTGGCGGAGCAACGGAGAGCGGCGGCAGCGAGAGAGAAATGATGGTGGTGGTGGTGGGGGTTGAAAGAGAAATATGCAGAGAGAGATAGAAAGAGGTAGAGAGAGAAACTAAATTTGAAAATAATTTTGAAAGATAGTAGTAGGTAGAATTTAAAAGTAAGTTCAAGGGTATTTTCGTCTCATCATGTCAAATTTGACCTCTTTTATTGAAAATTAAGTTGGGGTACAAAATTATACCCCTTAATTATAAATAGGCCTCTTACTAGTTGACTCTTTATTTAATGTATGCAATAGAAAATATAACACCATTAAGCAATAGAAGATCCGATCTCCTTTGATTAGTGCTTGCAAGTATGGAAGTCTTGATATGTGTGATTCTTCAATTTCCATGTCCTCTGCAATCACATTCTCACTTCATTCTGGGCTTTAATCATCTTCTTTCGATTCACTAATAGTTCTGTCATCGCCCATTCCACCGTGCTTGGGCCCGTGTGTGACCCTGCAAGAAATAAGTCCTAATATATGTACATATAAAAAATATGAATGCGTTAGTATTTATATAATCATGTTTTTTTTAATATACAATGATGCTTAATCATATCGTTTTTCATTCATGCTTTTTTTGTATAAATAATGATTCTTGTAAGAAATCATAATTTTTATATACTACATTCACGTTTCGATTACTGACAACTGTAAATTATACAATAATCAATGGTTCCTACTAATTTCTAGTATGGTAGTGACTTTTATATGTACCTAGTCATGAAATAAGTCCTAAGCTGAATTAGTAACCATTTAGAGATAGATATATAAATATTAATTTATCAACCTATCTATGAGCATATATTTTACTAACATGATAGTTTCCAAAAATATTTGGTAGATATTTATTGAGTGGAGAAATGGACCCACCATTTTTTAATTGTTGTGATATACTCCCTCCATCCCCTATATTTATGTATAGTTTTTACTTTTCATATGTCCCCAAAATTATGAATAGTTCATTTAGGAAATAAATATTTCACTTGTGTTAGCCTTATAATGTGGGACCCTATTTCCACTTATACCTATTTTTTTCTTCACTTACATCTCAATTTTTAGGATTTTCAATAAAACTCGTGCCCACAAAAACTACGCATAAATATGAGAGACGGAGGGAGTAGTAAAATATAAAAGAAGAAGTGACAAGTCATGTACACAAATGGAAGTACTACATTTTGGGGACAGAGGAAAATGCCATAATGCTATAGTTTTTGTGGATTGAAAGAGTATTATACTCGTTCTGTCCACCAATATATAGCATAAATGTCATTTTTGTTTGTCTACGAAATATATAGCACGTCCATTTTTAGACATTGTTCCACCCACTTTCTTATAATTTAATTATACCTCACAACAACTCAAAAGTGCAGGCTCTCTTTTTTCACTTAATAAACAATCAACCAAATATTTCTAAAAACTTGTATTACTAAAGTTGTGCTATATATTTCGTGGACGTGGAAGGAAACATATACTATTAAATTGCCCGGCCCCTACTAAATTGATTACTCATTTCGATCTCCCTTTTAATTAATAAACTATTAAGAGCAAATCATTCTCAAATTTCTGTTTTAGGATTTCATGTTTGTGTATTATTATTTTGGTAATTTAAACATTAAATTAAACGACACTGACACGGTGGATTTGAATCATAAACCCTTGGATTTGAATCATAAACTCTTTCTCGGGTATGATTAGTCTATTGCTAGGCCAACACTCACATGTTTATGTAATTGTATGTGTATGGTATGTGTGTGTGTGTGAGAGAGAGAGAGAGAGCGAGAGGATCATGTGGAGCATGCATGCATTAGTAGGTGTTACCAGAAGTCAGTGGCGGATGGAGTAATAGACAGCAGGGACTACCGCCCCTACCAACATTATTTTTCTTTCAAAAATATACTTACATTTCATGACCTCTATCGCCAGTATAAGTCCGAAACACCTAAAATAAGGGGTTGAAGAGGGGCTGGGGTTTTGAGAAATTACAAAGTGGAAACGAAATGGCTAATGGGGATCCATTTCAAGTATACATTACCTAGTAATTGGCGTAGAGGCTGGAGCACCTTAATAAACAAATTATAATAATCTGAATTTCTAGGAATCATGAATTTAAGCAACAATAAACGTGCACAGCTAACGTTTACTTATATTGGCGGAACCAAGCTAATTAAATACTAAGGTGATGGTTGGTACGCATTAATAGAATGAGGTCAGAATGGAGTGATCTTGGAAATGGGATGAATATGGAAAGGAAATGGAATGAAGAATGATATTCTTATAGTTGGTATACACAAGGAATTGAATAATTTTTTTTTTTAATTGTTTTCATAATTAATATATTTAATTTAATAATAATTTTAATATTAAATAAATAATAATAAATTATTATTTTGATAATTGATATTTATAATAATATTTATTATAATAATATTAATAATAGTAATGATAATAATTTTTATACTAACTACAATAATAATAATTTTTAGACTAACTACAATAATAATATATAATAAGAAAAATAATAAATATTTATTTATTATTGATTTAATATTATTATAATACTCTTAATAGTTAATTAGTACTAGAATTTTATTAAATTATAATTAAATAATAATAATATTTAATAATAATAATAATTGGGAGAGGGACCGAATGGCTAATATCAGGGGAGAGGGAATGAATGGCTAAACATATTCTCATGGGATTTAGCCATTCCTTATGACAGCTATGAACCGGTTTCATTAATTACCTCACTACGTAATAAAACCTCCAAAAATTACAATCTACCGGCTAATGACCAGTCTCTAAAATATTCAGGCATTTTTATTTTTTTTCTAATCCCAATAGTTTTTTTTTTTAAATTAAGGTAATAATGAGATAATATATTCCCTCCACCCACAAATAGTATGACTAATTTTTCTTTTTCGTTCATCCAGAAAAAATATTATTATTTTATTTTTGTTCATGACCTCACCTCTATCTTACTTTTTTATCATTTTTTTCACTCATAACAATAGATGTCACAGCCCCAAATCCCGAGGGACGGCAAAGCCGGGGTGCGACTAGGGATTGGATTAAAGAAGCGGGGAAGAAGGGGGAATAAAATAAATAAATACAATAATTAAACAATAACTGATATCTATGAACATACTTTTATTAAAAGAAAGAGAGTCGACCTCGAAGGATCGCTCGACAGAGTTGTTCTTAAAAGAAACTAAGTTCAAAGTACGGGACTTAGACCAAAAGATATACATTGACACAAAAAGAGTTTGGCAGCGGAGAGCGTAGAACTAGAACCCTACTGTTCTTCTCTATTTACAACCTTTACTCAACCTCCGCCGCTCCCGTCACTCAACCTGCACATTTTATAAAACATATGCAGGGCTAAGTATAAACATACTTAGTGGGCACTTGCCGAAAACGTATCATAAGTATAGAGTAAATTAGGCATCTCGATAAATAGCACATCGGGGTTTTTCATCAAATGCCCGTGCCTACTAAACATTTTCTTTCACTTTTCACAATATAGCTTGGCCAAGCCTTTACTGATGTTACATTCAAACTTGCCCAACATCTGTTTCAACGCCGGAGAAGAGTATACTTCTTCCGCGCACGTTCTATTCACCGGCTACAGTGTACACTAAACCCTGGAAAACCCTTACGGTTAACTCAGCGGTCCGATCGATTAGTTAGCCCCCTTTGGCTAACTCAGAAAGGCACAAAAGAACTCACATAAAACAAAGTATTTTCATGCCATGATAATCACTTTAAAACACAGTTATAAAGCGATAAGTAAATATTTTCGAGCATCGCTCATTTGATTTGATATATAGAAAAGCCCACCTTAGGCGATTACAGAACTAAAACACGAGCTTCCGTCTTTGATCTTTCGTCCTATCCCTGACCTCTACTTTCTCTTTTTATCGCAAATAATAACACTTTAGTAAATGGTCGCAACAATAAAAGAAAGAATTTGAATTCGATTAAGACTTTTAGGCCTTTGCACTTTTAACTAATCTCTTTTGATTAATGAAGAAACGAGACTCGAACATATCTCATTTAGAACTAACTCGGTTCCTTACTCGACACTTAGGTCTGTTAATAACGGGAGTCGATAACTTATAACGACTTAGAAGTTCTCAAAGAACTAAGTTAAAAAGAATTCAACTTGAGAAAATAGGTTTTTGAATATCTCTGCACAAGACAGTAGTTCTGGAGTTCATACAGAACAGAATACTGCGAAACAGGGGATGAGATTGGTACCAAAAGAAAGCTACGGATGTCTAGTTTATTGTTCAATTTACGGATCTCGATTTCGTTAAGCGAGCAAAGAGTTATGACAGTTTCCGTAAAGGGTTGCAAAACAGTCCGAGTTAACCCTAATGCTTGATAAAACTCGACGCACAATTCCCTAGGTTCGATCAATGCTATACAACCTTTATGAGCGTGAAACTACTATCAAATTACAGTTAAGACATACGATCATTATCGTGAATATTTTCACGTCTCTTGATTAATAAAACGACGAGCACTTCCTCTTCTTTTTCAACTATTCAATTACTAAACCAAATTTCCTTTTAGTTCCATTTCAATCTTTAACTTCTATATTCTTATCTCGAATGGAATCATCACCAACTACAATTTTGTTTATTAATCAACATTAAACACTAATATCAAAATAGTTTCCTCATTCGATTTTCCTATCGACAATTAAACTCGTCTCTTCACCTCTTACTAAAAACTCGACTTTCTTAGAATTCGTTCAAATTTTCCAATTACGTTCATTAACTACTAAGATTAGCAAATATTCAAACCATAAACCTATATCATTATCCATACTAAACTTATCGACGATTCTTCGTCTCTTACTAAAAATTCAGTATTATCCGAATTCGCTCAAACTTTCCAATTACGTTCAACAACTACTAAGATTTACCATTATGAAAATCATATACTCAAATTATTATCGAATCTTAACTTATCATCGGTTCTTCGTCTCTTACGATTTCCATTTTATTTTTAGAAAATTCTAATTAAATTATATGTTCATCTACAAGCTTACTACTTATCAATTATATCATCACATCATCAATACTACATGTTTTACTTCATCAAAACCCCACTTCTTCCTCTCTTACCATTTTGTTTTTATTTTTAGAAAATTCTCAATTAATTCCCACATCAATCTACTAACACATAGAGCAATAATCTTCAAACCAACCATCTAAAATCAAACTAAATCTTCAACTATAATTTATATAAATTTCGGTCATAATCAAATAATTAGGAGGATGATTTTCACTTAATTTCTATCCATGAAATCCATTCCTAAGCATGAAATAGCATGAATTAAACTTAGAACATCATCCTACATCTACTTGAAATTTTCGAAAATAACAAGATTAAAGGAAATGAATTTTGTTCGGTTCAAACTATAGAGGAAACTCTTACCTTAACGATTATGAACTCGGAATTAAGATTGATCGGAAGATGATTGAGTTATCGAACTTGAATGCTTGAAGAACTTGGGAGCTTCAATGGAGGAATGAAGAACAAAAGAGAGAGAGAAGAGAGGTGGGGGGTGGCGGCAATGAGGTGGGGGAGAGAGAAGAAATGGGTGAGGTGTTATGATAGATATTACATAAAGTAAGATAGAATCTAACAAGGTATGACTCATGGGGGTTATGTAGCAGTTTAGGGGGGATATTTTTAGTCGAAAATATCTCATTTACGGGTCTAACACGGCGTATACAAATCGAGAAATTAATTTCCTAGACGGTTACGTTTTTGACGAAATCTAATTCGACCATTAGATTAGAAATAATTCTCTTAGTCGGAAAGCATAATTCGTTTTCCGAAATTCGATGAAAAGTCGGGATAAGACAGTCCAAATTTCGCCCGGAAAAATAATAAAAATTGACTTTCTCCAGTAGACTCGTATCGCAGAAAAAGTGAATGTAAACTCAGACGGTTTTTCGATCTGAGTTTTCGAACGAAAATTCTATCAGACGCGAAAACCCTAATACAGTAGTCGTTCAACCGACTTCTGAAATTTATTCTCAGAAACGGATTTCACCGTTAGTCTTAGAATTGAAAATCCTTAATTTAGGCGTGCAAAGCCTTAATTAGTAATTAAATTTTTATTTTAGCGACGGAAGAAATATCTGGGATATTACAATAAATTCTTTTCTTCGTTCACTTAACAAATACTAAAGGTTTTATTAGAACTTGTGCCACCAAACTATTCCTAAACAGAGTGAGTATTAATCTATAAGGAAGTACTCTACATAATTTCACATTTTTCATTTCCTCATCGTCGCCGAGGAGCACTTTCCATTTTATCCATTTTATTGTAATTCAAGTACAAATGTGGCTAAGCGGACTTGTTAAGCAAAGAAAATTGCTATGTAAGCCAGCCGCATCAGAAATTAAACTTTCCATATATATAAATCTATTTATTTTGTACTATAATTTAACATATTTTATATAGCTATAAGTCGTGTGTAAAGAATAATTTCACGACTCCAAACGATTCATATTTTAGTATTAGTTTATTCTAGGACATGGTTTCCTCTCTCAACCAATTGCTATATCAAATAGTCCAATTCAATTAATGGGGGGGAGATCGAGAGTTGACTAAATGGATTACGTAGTCGTGATTGCAATCGCTGCGTTGGTTTTTGCATGGTTTCGTGTCCGGCGGCCTGGTCCACGGCGGGGACGGAAGCGTCCACCGGGGCCATACCCGTTTCCGATCATCGGAAACATTCTTCAACTTAGCCGGCAGCCGCACCGATCGCTCGCCGATCTCTCCAAAACATACGGACCTTTGATGTCTCTACAGCTGGGAAGCATATACACAGTAGTGGCATCATCACCGGAATTCGCGAAGCTGGTGATGCAAGAACACGACCAAGCCTTTTCCGGCCGGACCGTACCTGCCGCGGCGGAAGCGCACGGCCACCACAAGAATTCAATGGCGCTTATACCAGCTGGAGAGAAATGGAGGAAAGTGCGCAAACTGTGCAGAGAGCAGATGTTCTCGGCTCGTCGGCTGGAGGCCGGCGAAGGCCTCCGGCGAGAGAAGATGCGAAAACTGTTGGAGTATGTGCATGAATGCAGCATCAATGGGCGAGCTGTGAACTTGGGCGAGGCGGCCTTCGTAACCTCGCTCAATCTTCTGACCGCCACACTTTTTTCAGTTGATTTCACTGAGTTTGGTTCCGATGCTACTCATGAGTTGAAGGAGACTATGGTGGGTGTGACAAAGGTTTTGGGCACTCCCAATGTTGCCGACTTCTTTCCGTTTCTTAAGCGGTTTGATCCACAAGGGATCATGAGCAAGTCGGAGTTCCACTTTGGGAAGTTGTTCGCTATTCTTCAAGGCTTTATCAACACCAGATTGGAATCAAGATCCGTCTCTACCATAAAGAAAAATGATTTTCTAGATTCTCTTGTTGATCTCATGGAGGAGGCATCTGGAAGTGAGAACCACATGAGCTTCAAGGAGATTCAACATTTACTTATGGTGAGACCTCTCTCTCTCTCTCTCTCTCTCTCTCTCTCTCTCCCACACACACACACACAAACACTAATGCACATAAGCACGACCGCTCCAAGAGAGCTTATAGTGTAAGTGCCGGCCAACTGCAGAATATAGAGTTGCGATTAATTCAAATTGGTAAATGATGCATATATATTAGGACTTGTTTCTTGGAGGATCAGACTCCACCTCAAGCACAGTGGAATGGGCAATGACAGAACTATTAGTGAACCCGGAGAAGATGGTTAAAGCCAAGAATGAGGTGAGGAATGTGATTGGAGAAAAGAAGCAAGTTGAAGAAGCAGACATCTCAAGACTCCCATACTTGCGAGCAGTGGTGAAAGAAACCTTACGACTCCACCCGCACGGTCCACTTTTAATTCCTCGGAAGTCGGATCGTGAAGTGGAGATGAGTGGCTATACAATCCCAGAAAACACTCAAATATTTGTTAATGTTTGGGCTATAGGCAGAGATTCGAGTGTTTGGACGAACCCAAGTTTATTTGAGCCTGAAAGATTCCTAGACAGCAAAATAGAGTTCAAAGGCCAAGATTTCGAGTTTCTTCCTTTCGGGTCAGGAAGAAGAGTGTGCCCGGGTTTGCCGCTGGCTGATCGACTGTTGCATCTGATGGTGGGATCTCTGATTCATAAGTTTGATTGGAAAGTGGAAGAGGGAGAAGAAGTTGACACTGAAGAGGAGTTTGGAATGGCATTGCACAAGTCTCTTCCTCTCAAGGCCATTCCAGTCAGGGTGATATGAGTGGTAGAGTGATGTGTCCTTGGAAAAGTCTTAATTTGTTGTGCTTCCTTTAATTATCAATTTATTTCCTTACGCTCAAAATTAAGTTATGCTTTGTTGTTTCCACATTGATGACAATGTTGGCTTCTAAGTTTGGGGGTGGAGAGTGTCCATTCTCTTGTTCTATTGTCATCATTAGTTGTTTCCTATTGAAAGAAAAATATATAAAAGTGAAAATAATCTTGAGTGCAGTGATGCAAATCGGATTTTCTACTTCTATTTCGTGCTTCATTCTCTACTCCGTCCATTGTCAATTTTTTGTGGCAGTCATTTTCTTGAAAGAAAGTAATACTCTCTCCTCCCAATAAAGTATATAAGTCCAACCACTTTTGAAATGATTTGAAAAGTTAATTATTTTCTTATTTGGACCAAAAAAAAATGAATGGAACGTATATTTAACGAAAGGTGCACTTAATGAGCAAGACAGAAGGAGTATTAATTAAGTTTAAGAAATAAGTCCTAGTACATTGTTTCCTTTTCATACGAAGAATAAAGAGATGTTTGGAAGAGAACCACGAAACATAGAAAGAGAGATGAGAGAGAATGGTAAGTTGGAGAGAGAGAGAGAGAGAGAGATTACATGATTAAACTAGCATAAGATGACACAGTATTTGAATGAGGATATCAAGTATTAACCATACCACACAACCGTGGTTAATTAAAATTAGATGCAAGACATCTATTATTAACCTTAACCACAGATATTAGTTACTCCCTCTAATTCTTTTTATAAGACGTTTTATAAAAAAAATTATTTGTAGAATATAAGTCGTTTTATCATTACTTATCCTATCTACCCCTGATTTCATTAATTATAGTCAAACATTATCAATTATGCGTGTTTCTTCTCCCTAGTTTCCTCTGTATTCCCTGTCTGTACTCTTCCTTTCTATCCTTTAAATTTTTGACTCAATTCCTCAATTATGAAGACCAAGGTAAATCGAGGTTTGTTTTCTTCCCCAATTCTATTTGAATTGACGAATTTTTGCTTGTTTTCTTCCCCAATCAAATTCCTTTCATTTTTTTTATTTTTCTTGGGTTTGTGGTTCTATCTTAATTCTACGGTTTGTGGTTCTCATCTTTCAATTTTTTTTTTTTTTTTGTGAGCTTTCTGTTCATGGTATTTTTATACTTCAATTTTTTGGTTGGCATATTTTGGAGAAGATGGATTGTTTCTACATGTTTGCGTACATCTCTTAACTTTTCCCTTCGATTTATTGATAATGTTATGTTTCAATTGAGATTAACAATTAAGCATAGAATAATAACAGGATAATTGTAATGTTGAATCCTTTACATTTTGATTACTGCTCTTGTTTTTTATCACAGTCTATTACTCTAAATTACATTTAGAGTCTTAGATTTTGCTTTAAGAAAAAATGCAATAATATGTTGTTGTAGGGGTGATAATTTTGTCTTCTGAGTTATGGATGCAAATGAGAATAACCCATTGAATTCGGATATGCAATTGCTTGCATCCGTGGAAAAACTTCTTAAGGAGGCAAAAGTATATCTAGAAAAATCTGAACAGCTGGCTTTGCAAATTAAGGATGCGGAGGAGTCATCGAAGTTGTACGTGTGTGATTCGGACGTTGAAGACAATGTTCATGGGTCTCGTACACCATCCATTCGTCGTAGTGCAATTAAAGTTAAAGAGAATTCCATTTTCAATGATAAAGATGTGCAAGAAGAGGGAAACGAGATGCTTAAGATTTTTCTACCGAAGTTGTTTGATAAGGAAAACTAAACTCAAGTCTATTAAGTTGTTCACTGATTTATACCATGTGAATTTCATTATATGATGAGTAGTTGCACTTGAGTAGTTGAATTGTTTGAAAAATTATTGGAGCAATTGAGAATATTGTTGTTTGATCAGAAAAATAGAGTCAAGTCTATTGCCTTATTCACTTATTGTTTCATATATGGTGAGCTGCTTTCACATTTAACCGTTTTATACAGATGCATATATCCAGCTGCACAAATAAATCTAACATAAGCTCATTGATTTATTCTAAAAAGTTGAAAAGAAATAGAGGCTAGCATGCACAACATCATAGAAAGAACACTACGGGCCATGAATAAACTTATCAAAAACCATAAATTCAATCCAAAACCACCTCTTTATAAATTCAACAATAAAACTTTGTTCTTGCTTAAAAACATTAAATGTAGGCTGGACAATCTAGATTTCTCTACAAATTTAACAAGACAAATTCAACCAACTTTGAGATAGCATGCCCATATCTCCAAATACTCCGATATAAAACTTCAGCCGTTCATCCCTTGTTCTCGTGTTATACATAAGATTGTAATTACAGTACTATAGATGTTAGTTTACATAATCCAAGAATCCAAGAAGGTAATTACAGTACTATAGATGTGATGGTCCCGATACGAGTTCTGGTGTATGTGGGGGAGAATACACCAGTTATGAATTTTAAAAACTACCCCCGAAAAATTATCACAACCGAGTAAGACGACTCAGCTGGAAACACAACTGAGTAAGAATACTCAGCTGGAGGAGTGGTGATGTGCGGAATGTGGTGGAAGATGTGCGGAATGTGGTGGAAACAAAAACTAACTCGTATAAAATAACTCACGCTCAGATGCAAGGTTGGTCAATAACCAAAACAGTTGAGAATGCAAAGATGCAGTTTTGAGTGCTGGTTAGTAGGTCAGTTGGATATGCAAGAAATAACTGAACTGAAAACACAAACACACAAAGGATTTACGTGGTTCGGAGAGAACTCCTACGTCCACGGGGAGTTGTGAGTCCACACAACTCAGTCCAAATTCTTTAGGACTGGAACCACAAAGCTTACGCGGGCTTTGCAACCGTTGAGATAAGTTTACGGGTACTTATCAACCTTACAGATAAGTTTACGGGTACTTATCAACCTTACAGATAAGTTTACGGGTACTTATCAACCTATCTACTCAATTTCGGAAAGAGTAGGGTCCTAACAATCCTTTTGAGAGGATGTGTAAAAGGGTGGGTTTTTCCAACTACTAGCTCGAACAAAGAAGTTACCTAGGATCTAAGCTTGAATGAATGAAAACTCAAACTAAGATCAAAAACACCAAGACATAATCTAATACTCTATGAACTCTCAACTAGTGATGTTCTTAGAGAATAAAGCAGTTTAGCTTGTGTAGAATAAAGTCGTTCTTTCGCTCGTCTATTTCTTCTCGCACTTGTCTGTCTTCTATATCTTGGTGAATGAATGAAGGCCTCTATTTATAGGCGGAGAGAATCAACTAGCCGTTAATTGAGTCGTTGATTTCTGTTCTGTGACAGCGATGGCTTGTCTCTCATCTCTGCAGATTTTCCCGATTTGACAACTGTGAACTTCTGCTTTCCATCTGAGACAGCCTTGTGTTGGGCCAAATGAGGTAATGACAGAACGTCAAACCTTCACGTGACTTCCTTTTTGAATTTCAAATTTCAACCTTAGACTTTCAACCTTGGTTAGTCGGTTGAGAAGTTTTGGTCTTCATCCGAGTGGTCTTCAGCTGATGTTCCATCTGATCGATATCTTCATCTGACCTTCTGTCTGAATAGGAACAGTTGAACTCTCAGCTGTCTTGAACTTCATGTTGTTGATCTAACAGATTGAGTCTTGTAACTGATGTTCCATCTGAACAGTTGACTTGAACGCTCAGTTGTTTTTCTCACATCTGATGTTCCATCTGAACAGGTGGCTTGAACGCTCAGTTGTCTTTCTCACATCTGATGTTTTCTTACATCTTCCCCTTGAACGCTCAGTTGTCTTTCTTACAACTGATGTTCTATCCGAGTAAAGCCTTGTTGCCGTCTTCAGCTGGAGACCTGTAAAGATAAAATCTCAACAATGCTCAAACAGCGAGCCTAAATACTAACATTAGGATCTGGCAACATCTACTCGGTTGGAGTCAGTTGGTTTTGGAATCAATCAAAACTTTAATAAATTTCCCAACAAGATGTTAGTTTACTATAGCCGTTCATCCTTTGTTCTCCTGTTACGTGCATTGTCTTGTTGGATGACAATAATTTCTCCATGTTCCGATCGGGGCCACTTCTCATAAATTCCTTGAAGAAGTTTTTCTATTAGAAATGCTTTTATAGTATCTCTTTTGACAGATGTAATCGCCTTCATCAATATAGTTCCGACATGCCTATTTCTACTACTTCTCTGAGCCGGTTTTTCAGTAATAAATGGCTAACGTCCAATTTTACCATCAAATACCACTCTTCCTTCATCATCAAATCTAGGACGAGCTATGGCTGTTAAGAACATGACCTTTCCAATGAAATTCTTACTTTGACACGACCGATCAGGATCATCCTCACTATCGAGCAAGTAATATGTTTGATCTTTCTTTGTCTGGTAAAACCACTTCTCATCGATGTGTATGTAGTTATACATTCCCTTAAACTTGAGATCATTCAACATTGCATTTCCTTCAATCATCGACAAGCAGAACTCCAATCGAGATATTTTATTATCCTCTTTCAAATGTGGTTTGATGGCACTTGAGTGACGACGGATGACTCCTTGCTTAAAAAGGCGATACAACTTCGAGTAGCTAACTCCTAAAGCAGCTGATAAAGATGCCAATGTCGTCCGTCGATGTAACTCTATTTCTTTGACCCGACTTAAATCAACATCAATTCATTTACGACCACAATTCCTCTTCCTTCTTGATGAAACGTCTACATCCATTCCTGGTGGAGTTGTCTTGTGAATATTCCATATTTTTTGAACTGTTCGCACATTCTTGATATTGAACATAGCTTGCACCTCCTTCGTCGTGTTCTTCATCAACTTACCATTCACACTTTTCTCCAATAAAGCGCGATAAATTGCCCATTTTACAGTGTCAGTTATAACCCTTCTTCTCTTTACTTGAACATCGTCGACTATCGTGGCTATCACAGATATATCAAACATGCATTAGGAACAAAATATGAGCATGCATCAGGAACATGCATCATGAACAAATAATTTATCCATCAATCCAGATCTCATATATGAGCAAATTTTCCAAATGAATCAAAAAATATATTAGCCTTTTTCCATCAAAACGTGGCTATCACAAATATATCTAATCAAAAAATATATCTAGTAAAAAAAATATAGTAGCCTTTTTTCCATCAAATCGTGGCTATCAGGAACATTCTCATGAAATCATTAGATTTTTCACTTATTGTTTCATTAGTGCTGAGATAGAAAATCATCAAAATATATACTCCTCAGTTTATCAAATTTCATCAGTTTCCGTATCAGCAAACTTTGTAGATAAAACATATCGCAAACCATACCTTGTCCTGCTCGCGATCCGTTTCGAGTTCCCCCCATTTCGCCATTCGTATTCGGCGAAGCATTGTTATCCATCTCCTCTTCTGATGAATCTGAATTCGCTCGGCCGTTGTTTTCCCTAAGATCATGTAAGTCGAGTTCTATGATAGGGTATCTAATCTCATGGTTGTTTTCTAGTTCGATTATATAGTTTCCCGACGATGAAGACCTCACGGAAATTGGAAATTCTCTTTCTTCATTGTGTAACTCACGATAGTTGATTGGAGGAGGTTGATTCAAGTCGATTTGAAATTCTGAATTCATGTATGATTATGTTGAGAAATTGTTTTATGCTGAACATATTTATAAACCATTGAAAACCAATCGCCAGTTTCTGTGATGAACATCAAAATTGCATTGAAATGTTTTGAAAACTCTAAAATTCCCTCCTTATTTTGATTTTTTGGCTCCAAATTAAGTTTGTGATGTGAAATAATTGAAATCCCATCATTTAGCAAATTAAGTTTGTAGAAGACGCTGAAGAGTTCTTCTAGTTTTTATGCTAAGATATAATTGCAATTATAAAATTAAATACCATTAAATAAGATTAGCTTAGGTAAAAAGTTTTTTTATTAAAACCTGTGTAAAAGCTTAGGACGACTAATATATAGAATTGGAGGGAGTAGAAAATATCGAATTTTCCTCTGAAACAGTGCATTGCAAGCTTATTAAGTTTTATTGCGACCTATCCTCGAAAAAAACAAAAGCTTCATTGCGACCTACAAGCAACACAACTTTTTCATAGTTTTGCATGGTCATCGCCTAAGGTCAAAATCCGTCCAACCTGCTTAACAATAAACAGACCGACAAGCCACATTATGAGTCCAACCAAAATGAGTAATTAAAGCGCCAAAAATGATCGGTTCTCACAACCCGAGAATGTGGGTGGGAAGTGAAGTGCCAGATTAGAAATTGCAATCACATTGCAAAGACTATTTCAACAAAAATCCGAAAAAGGAATTGGAAACTAACAGTAAACATATCAAAGCAAAATCCTAGATACTCTCAAAAACTCGTCTGAAATGTTAAGTACTCGCTAGCAAAAAGTTGATTCTCATAGCTGGACGACGTCCACAGTCACTTAAGACACAAACAGCTTCAAGAAACAAGGCTGTCGTTGAGCGACAGTGAGGCAAGTTGCTCGGTGGGGCTGCCGCCCTGCTGAACATTCCTCAACACTTCCATTGCCTCAGAGACCTTCGCTTTCAAAGCATCAGGCGATTCCAGCAAATGCAGAACCTCCGTCTGGTCCATCTCCAGAAGCATGCCTGTAACCTTCGCAGCATGCTCGTGCTCCAGCTGATCGACGAGAGGGTACAAATTCTCGCCCAACATCTGTCGCCCAAAGTTCAGTTATAATCACAAAAAACACAGCGCTCGAAACAAAGAAACATAATTTGTATACTTGGGCAGGCTGCTTACGGTTCTCTGTTGCTCAGAGGATGCATTTGCAAGGGCAGAAGCCAAAGCTGTAATTGGCATAGGCTGTGGAGCATCTCGAGGATGGATGCCACCCATGTCATATGGAACAGAAAGCATTCCTCCACCAACACCAGGTAACGGCACATCTGGCACATTACGACCTGGAGGATACCTATACATCCTCCCTCTCGGTACCATCTAAACAAAATAAAATAAAAAATAAAAAACATCATGGATTAGAATAACAGTTAACAATATACAAGATTAGAAACATCAGAAACTGAAGTACAACTTGCTGCTGCATCATCGGCATTGGCTGCTGATTTTGCTGTCCTGGACCTCCACGTCTGCCACCGGGGCGTTGTCCCTGCTGACCTTGTTGGACCATCGGCACAAAGAAATTTGGCATAGGAGCACCTCCAGGGCGCATTCCAGGGACAAGCTGCTGCTGATAACCAAAACCAGCCTGGACCATTTTTAAAAAGTTATAATTATTTAATATTTATAATAACTGTGGATGGCATATGCTATATGCAATACTATGTGCTTTCACAAATTATAAGGATAATAACACGGAACTACTGCCAAATATCGCCTGCAGATCCCAAATAAAGAAAAACAAGTTCCCACTTAAAAAGACTAGTAATATGAACTCAAGAAAACAGATACCTGAGGAGGAATTATGGCAGGAGCTTGCCCATAAAATAGCTGCTGCCCAATGCCGGGTGCACCAGGGGGATACATGGGCATGCGTGGAGCCATTGAGGGTGGCATTGCTACGGGCCTCATTTGCAAAAATTGGGCCTAAATTAACATAGATTTCAGAACACATGCTAGAGTCATTATATGAGACAATTTGAAAAATATTCATACATCTGTGCACATATTCAGAAATGTAGCAGACATATATTCATACATCTGAGCAAATAATTCAAAAAAATCTCAATTCCCTAAAAAGCAGGCCACCAGCAAAAGAAAATGATATTGCCTTTCACAAAATCCATTTATAAATACAAAAATCAATGCTTTGCAGCAATAACCTTACTTGAAATTT
Source organism: Schizonepeta tenuifolia (assembly GCA_029490685.1). NCBI lineage: Eukaryota > Viridiplantae > Streptophyta > Magnoliopsida > Lamiales > Lamiaceae > Schizonepeta > Schizonepeta tenuifolia. The sequence goes on along the minus strand of CM055958.1, from coordinate 105,681,664 downwards.
TCCCACACATCAGATCATAATCATCTGTTGCACAAAACTTCAAGGAATGACAAAAACAAGCAAAAATAGCCTGTGTTTTAAAAAGCGCGCCCGGGCGCGCCTAGGCGCAGCGCCCAGGCGAGGCGCAGCCCTTGGGCTTTTTTTCCTACCAGGCGCACGTACCTACAGCAGGCGCGGCGAGGCGTGGCGAGGCGCGCCTAGGCGCTGTTTCTCCCGGGCGCCCGCCTTCGGTTTAGGGTTTTTTATTTGAAAATTAAAAATTGAAAATTGAAAAATATAAATACAAGAATTAGAGGTAAGTAGCGATAGTGTGGCTACGAGGGCCAATGATCCTTTTTATAGCACTAGAGGGGCATCAAAGACAACATCTAGAGTTAATACTGCAAATTGCCACTTTAACTAAACCGAACGGTAGATTCAAGGCATAACAACAAATTGCATAGTTGATTTGATCGTACTTTAACTATTTGTGTGTTTTAAGACTTAAGTATTTGGCTATGTGCATTCTAAGTATTTGTGTGTTAAGTATTTGTGTGTTTTAACTTTAAGTATTTGTGTTTTGAGTAGAAAATATATTATAGGAAATATTTTAGGTGCGCCTCGCCTACGAAAAGCCCGCACCTGCGCCTCAGGCTCTGCGCCTAGGCTCCAGGGCAGTTTGCGCCTCGGTGCGCCTTGCGCCTTTTAAAACCAAGAAAATAGCACCATCTTTACATGCAAGGAAGGGAAAATAGCACCAAATTTACATGCAAGAAAGGGGAGCTATATATTTTAACTTAGCATAAACTCAGAAATAAAAACAGCTCCGAAGTAGTAGAGGATAATTCCACATGCTAATCAATTGAAACTACATGTTGAAGTTAGGGGAGATAATAGAGCAGAATGTAGTCCAAGTCACAATTTGTAAACTAAAAAATAATAGCAGAAACATTCAAAGCATACGGGTAGAAGACACCATGTTGAAGTTGAATAGAAGTTGAATGCTGAGCCTCAAAAAAAAAAGACAGAGAGAGAAGCTGCATGCTGTCCTATCCAAAGATGGAAAACTATTTGCAAGTATGATATACCATTTGTGACAACATAATCATGGATACTTGGACTGGAAATGATAGAACATTAGAGCCAAATCAAATAAGCACTCAGAAAAATATGTTGGGCAATCATACTATAAGGCATTTCTCAACTTTCATATGTAGAGAAGAAAACTGTTCTCGAATGGTATATACCTGTAACTTGGCTCTTCTCTCTTCCTTGCGCTGTGCCAAGGCAACGTATAGAGGCTTGCTGATTATCATTTTCCCACTCATCTCAGAAAGCTAATAACAGAAAACCAATAATGATATTAGTTGATGAACAACATAATGATACATCATCTGGAAAGTATTCATTAGGGTATTAACTCACAGCTCGGGATGCTTCTTCAGGAGTTGAAAAGGCAACAAATCCAGATCCTCTGCTTATTCCACTGGGATCTCGCATAACCTGCAATCCAAGACATAATCACATCAGTAAAATTGGAGAAAATAGATCAACAAATTTAGAAAAAACAAATATTACCTTGCATGAGGTGATGGTACCAAAACCTGAAAAAAGTTCTCTCAGTTTGTCATCATCAATGCTGTCATCCAAGTTTTTAACATACAAATTAACTCCTGGAAATTTTTCAACAGCTTCCCTAGTAGTCTGATCGAACCGACTTTTAAGTTCATGCTCTCTCTCTGACTTCTTCTGAGCTTTCCCAACATACCATTCCTTGTCATCAACTTTATGTCCATTTAGTGCTTCAACAGCTTTAGCAGCATCATCAGCATGTTCAAAATTGACGAAACCAAAACATTTTGACTTTCCATCGGCATCCCTCATCACTACAGCACTAGTGATTGTCCCATATTCGCCAAAAGTTGTTTTCAGATCATCATCAGTAGTAGACTCAGCTAGATTTTTCACAAACACGTTGTTGAACTTAGCATTGCCCTGTGTGGTATCCCTCTCCTGCTTACGGAGGAAATGCCCAACATAGACTTGCTTATCATTTATGAGCATGCCGTTTAACTTTTCTATAGCATTTTGTGCACCTTCTTCAGAATCAAATTGCACAAAACCATAACCCTTAGATTGGCCATTATTATCTGTTGCTATCTTGCAAGAAAGAATGTTCCCAAAGCTAGAGAACGTGTCATGCAGTGCTTTGTTATCAATGGTTTTGTCCAAATTCTGCAAAAGAAAGTCCATCAGAAAGTCATATAGAAACTATAGGCACAAAACTAGAACTATAATTAGCATAGCCTACGGAAATGGTTGGAGTAAAATAGATAAACAATAGATATACAGATACAATAATGACTAGGGAGATCTCACAGCAGTGGAGATTTTCATCTAAATATATATGTCAGGCACCATATCTAGCCAGTTCCACACACCAAATGGTCATGTATCATCATAACAAATAGAACTATTTTTCGGATTTTGGCTCAACTAGAAAAGAGGCAGTCGACAGAGACAAAACAGGTTACAAACTGAAATTATCAGCACTGAAAAAGTGTGATGAAGCCATTTATCAAACTCTTGAACAAAGTCTGAATACAAAAAGCTTAAATAGTGAGGAAGATAATAAACTAAACACATGAAACTGAACATAACAATGACAGACAGCTACCTTGATAAAGATATTCGCCATGCCACTTTTTCTAACACTTGGGTCACGGTGAGAATACATGACTCTGATCGACTTGTTATTGAGGGGAGTGAAGTTCAACATTTCCATAGCTCTTGCAGCTGTTACCTCGAATAAGAGGACAACATTAGACAGTGCAGAAAATAACAGCCTTCTATTTAGGTAGAATTAGAAAAGAGTAATCACATAATCACGAGAATAAAAATCTCGAAGTTAAAAGGCATCAGAAATGACAGAAAGCTAAAACTCATTGCTATCGGTGGGAGTTACGAGAAAGAAACCAGCACAATCCGCTATCTATGCAAGTATCAGAAAAAGAAACCTAAAGAGGCAAAAATGTGCTGCACCTGCGTATGGGATAGGATCCGTAGATAACTATCTCGTTCAAGGTTTCAAAATGTAAGGCTGTAAGCAGCCTACAAGCCCCACCATATGGTGATGCAATAATGCACAGAATTATTATTAGAGTTGAGAGGCTTAAATAACTTCTAATGAAGACTACAAGAAGAAGTCCATTACCATACCAAAATTTCAAACCACAGTGCAACCTATTCAAGTCCAAAAAATAATGGAACGGGTCTGAGAAAACACATCTTTTTTAAAGCATCTTAATGCAGCATAATTCAGTAACCTTCTACAGCAATGAGCTATTTCTAAATTAATCTAAAATAACCACAGCACATACATTATATATGCTCAAATTTTATCTTACAAATCAGAGGAACAATGTTACACAAAGAGATGGGACCTATCAAATTAACACCACGCAACTGCCTGAAAATCCAAATATTCATTAGCTCACTTGCCATTACCATTCACTATCTCCATTACTGTTCCCAGTTTGTTCTCTCAAAATAAATAAATGTTTAATACATTTAGGCACTCAACCTTCCAATTGTTACAGGCTAAGTTCAGCTATACACCGCATTAAAGCTGGGCAAACAAAATTCACAAGACAACAAAAGACATCATTTTTAAGTAACCTCCGAGGGTATCATCTCCTTTACCAATATATTCTAAAGAAAATCTATTGACAATCACCATGTTCATCAGAATCACGAGCACATACGACTGAAGCATGTGTATGTGTGCATGCAAAGAAAGCCTCTAAATGTAGCAATTGGTAAAATAAATCTAAGAAATTTGGAAGGACTAACCATCCTGGGGGTTGCTATAGTTGACATAACCATAGCCAAGGCTGCGGCGAGTGCTAAGGTCACGGCAAACCCTTACAGAAACAACCTGACCGACCTGATTGAACAGATCGTAGAGCTGCGAGTCCGTCACGTTGAAATCTAAGTCACCCACATACAGAGATGTCGTCTGAAACTGTCCAGCTGCGGCCCCACCAGGCGCCACCGCCACTCCGTTGGGGGCCGGAGCCGCCACATTCTGGTGCTGCACCTGAATCTGCGCCATTCCTCCAAATTCAGCTAGATTCTTGATTCTAAAGGGATATTTTCTCTCTCCTCGTTATTGATTTGAGAGAGAAGAGGAAAGCAAATGACGAAAGTGAAGAAAGGGAACTTTTTTTTTGGGTTTTCGGCTAGTGTATGTTAAAATGGGGGATAAAATTAGGGATAGGATAGGAAAATTTAGAGAGAAAGTTTTTGGGGTTTTTTTGTTAGGGAGGGCAGGGAACTGCACCGCACTCGGGGAAGACAGTGAACTGTGACGGAATATATATTTCAGGAGGGTATTAGGAAACCCTAGTTGGAGAAAAGAGTTGAATCGCAGCCGTTGAATTTAATTGTCTGGACTGTGGGAAACTAGGATGGCGCCACGTGTATTATGTTCATGACGTGGTCAATTTTCTGCTTACATTCGCATCACATACATTAGTAGTAGTATTTAGACAAAAAAAAAGAAAAAAAGCTGGGCTACTTTAGATTATTTGAATTGTAAGGAAATGCTATTAATAGTACAACTATAAGTTTTTACATTTTTATCATTTGGAACTTTTAGATTTTGTTTCAAAATTAACGCAATTTATTTATATATAAATTCTGCCAATAACAGATCTAAGGAAGCTGATCATGTGAAAATAATTTCTTATTTGAGAAATGAGAACATATTTGAATCCTTGATTTTTATTGTCTTATGATCTACATTAAACGATTTATTATGTTATTGTAATTTATGTATTTATATAGAAATGCATTTAGTTATTGTTGTTTATTCATTGAAAATTTGAAATGTTTATGCATTATATTTCCACTGCAATTTTATGCATTATTAATGTAATAAAAAAATTCATTGTTCTGACGTTGTCATATAAGATACATTCCCATAAATCTAAGACTATGGGTAGCGGCGATCTCCACAATCGCGCTCACCCCTTCGCCACGTTAGAGCGAGCTCGCGCGCTCGCTAGGGTGGCAGCGGCGAGCTCACCCTTTTTTTGTTTTTTTATTATGTTAGAATAATATAATTAGATTAAATCACATAATTAAATAAATTAACATAATTAAAATTAATTTAACTTAATAAAAAAATTACAACAAGATAATTAAAAAAAAAAAGCCTACAACGATATAATTAAAAAACAAACCTACAACGACATAATTAAAAAAAAAAAAAAAACCTAGGAAATAAAAAAGTCGGGCACAGACGAGGTGCCAAACGGCCAAATGCTTTAATGGCTCGCCGTGGAGGGACGCACATTCATTGAGCATCGAGTTGAGCAGCATCTCAGTAGTGATGCTGGCCGGAGCTTGGTTTTCGCGTCTGCTCGTACAACGAGTAAAAGAAACCGCAACTGTTGCGGACCTGGGCCCAGTGGAGACGCAACTGCGTCGAGTTGCGCTAGGCCGAGTACTGAGGGCGATTTGCGTGTACCGAGTCTCCACTCTGGTCCAAACGGCCCCGTTGCCGCCGCCGCCATTGTGGACATATATCCACACCAGCGCTAGTTCTAGTGTTTCGCCATCGGTGTAGCGGTGAGGAGGCATCGCAAGAAAGATCGCCGGAGATCGCCGAGAGAGAGAGAGAGGGCGAGAGAGGGAGAAGGAAAGATGTGAATGTTTGAGGGAGGGGAGGAGGGCATTTATAGGGGAGAAAATGGAGGAAAAAAATAAAAAATTAAAAAACGGTCGCATGGCGATCGTTGTGCGATCGCCACATATCCAAAAATCTGACAACGCACGCGAGCAGTGGCGATCGCTCCGATCAGCACGCTCGCGCAAGCACCGCGCTCGGCAATGGGGCACGCAAGCCGGTTCGGAGTTCGCTAGGACAGCAAGCGCGCATGCATGTGCACCGCTACCATAGCCTAATATCATCATGCTACATGCAATATGTTTTTTAAAGTCATTTCTCATTTCCTACAAAAGAATATGTTACCAGATTTATTTATTAAAAACATGATTTTTATTATTATAAGTTTTTTTTAAACGAGTCTTAAATTGGCTCAAAAGTAGAGAAAGAAAAAGAAATCATGAATGACAAAATCCACCATCTACATACAACAGAATTTTTATAAATTTATATAGTCGGGACCGTAGAAAAATTATATTATAAATGTTAGCAATTTATTGAATTAAAACTTAAATACACTTGGAACCAAATAAAATTACTCCCTTTGTCCACAAAGTTGTGGTCGAAAATCAATGTATCGCATCGAAGATAGACATAAAACAACGTGTTACTACAAGTGGAGCAATCTAAGTAGATTTCGGTGTAACAAAAGCATAAATTATCAGTCGTGATATTTTAATTATAGATTTATAAAAATATAAGGTACCAAAATGATACTCCCTCCATCCCGGATTTTGGTTTAAAATTTATACATCGAGGTCTTTCAATGGTGGGAGAGAAAATAAATGTAATTTACCATCGTTTTCATTTTTCTTATATTTTGGAAAATTATTATATTCTTTTTTTCTTTAATGGAGAAATATGTTGTAACGTTTACTATCATTTTTTACAGATTTATTCAACGTTTTGATACATCATATGCAGATATTGTAACCAAAATATCTGGATTCATATGTTATTAAGATCATAATAAGTGTGCAGTAAATAGAAGGGGAAAAATTCAAGCCTATTGCAGCGTAACAAGTCACCAGATATTATTCATAGCTCTATATTATTGCAGCGTAAAAAAAATCGGTTTTCCTGATTCCATAAATTGTGGCTTAGGACATTTTAATTACAATGCCCAACTTATGAGCTTTTCCTTTGAATCCACGAGGGTGACCTTACATGTTTGTAATCTCCAAGTTGGATTTTTGGACTTTCTCGTTTTTCTGTCTTTTTAATAAAATGTCAAATTGTATAAAAATTGATGATTTTTTGTCAAATTCTAATTTATTATGAGCTTTTTAAAATTTGCAAATTGAACTAAACAGGTTAATAAAAACTTATGATCACAATCACAATTACCAATTAGCTCTTTTGTCACAATCCTTTTATCGAAGGATTTTTTTCTTATATATCGGGAAACCCAGCAGCCAACACCTTTTCTTATATATCGGGAAAACCCCGCAACCAATACCTTCCGTGCCACTAGTATTTATACTGGTTATACTTAATACGATAGCAATGCACTCATTATCTATCAAAACAATGTGATAACCATCAACATCACCCAAATGGAAATCGCAATCACATCAAACTGCATAGGCAACCAAGTAAACTTCCAGAAACTAGCTAGTTAAAGAAAGTCCAAAAAAAAGGAATCTGAAACCATCACTAGATATCGCAAACAAAAAATCCTAGATAACGTGCAAAAACGTGTTCCAACTTGAGTACCCTCACTAGCAAAATGTTGAATCCGACAGGCAGAAGCAGGAGCAGAAGCGTGGAGCTTCAGGAAACAAGGTTGTCGTTGAGTGACAGCAAGGCAAGTTGCTCCGTCGGGCTGCCACCAGCCTGAACATTCCTCAAGACCTCCATTGCCTCGGAAACCTTTGCTTTCAGAGCATCAGGCGATTCAAGCAAATGTAGAACCTCCGTCTGGTCCATCTCCAGAAGCATGCCTGTAACCTTCGCAGCATGCTCATGCTCCAGCTGATCAACGAGAGGGTACAAATTCTCGCCCAACATCTGTGCGAAAAGTTTAGTAATAATCACAATAAACATACTTCTCGAAACAAAACAAAAAAATATTAGTTGTACTTGGGGCAGGCTGCTTACCGTTCTCTGTTGCTCAGAGGATGCATTTGCCAGGGCAGACGCCAAAGCACCAATTGGCATAGGCTGTGGAATAGCAGCATCTCGGGGAACCATGCCACCCATGTCATATGGAACAGAAAGCATTCCTCCACCAACACCAGGTAACGGCACATCTGGTACATTACGACCAGGAGGATACCTATACATCCTCCCTCTTGGTACCATCTAAACAAAACAAAAACAAAAAAAACATCATGGATTAGAATAATAGTCAACAATATACAAGATCAGGAACATCAGAAACAGAAGTACAACTTGCTGCTGCATCATCGGCATTGGCTGCTGATTTTGTTGTCCAGGACCTCCACGTCTGCCACCTGGTCGTTGTCCCTGCTGACCCTGTTGGACCATCGGCACAAAGAAATTTGGCATAGGAGCACCCCCAGGGCGCATTCCAGGAACAAGCTGCTGCTGATAACCAAAACCAGCCTGGAACATTTTAAAAAGTGAGATTTCTCGAATAATTACAATAAAGCCAACGTCATATCTCTAGACTTATAGAAAATAATGAGAAACCATTCAGAGATAGTATCATGAAGATAGTATCATGGAATAAGTACCAACAAAAGATAAACTGCAGCTCCAAATATAATAAGAAAACAGCTTCACATCTAGGACATCTAGAAGACTAGAACATAATAAACTCAAGAAAATGGTCACCTGTGGAGGAATAATCGCAGGAGCTTGTCCATAAAAGAGCTGCTGCCCTATACCAGGACCACCAGGTGGATACATAGGCATCCGTGGAGCCATAGAAGGTGGCATTGTGACAGGCCTCATTTGCATAAATTGGGCCTGAAATAAGATAGGTTTGAGAACACATAATGGAGTCGTTTTAAGAGAATTCAAAATGGATGCATACTAGATCTGAGCAAGTAATTAAAAAATATATACACACAAACAAACATGTATATCCTGGCTTATGAAGCATGTGACAAGACTACTGGTGGAAACAACTCTCAGCAAACAGCAAATTGTACTCTCATATCTCAATTGCCTTTCACCAATCTATAGGTAAAATACAAACTCCGTGGTTTATAACTTCCATTGAAGTTTTTCCATACACCAGAAACTATTCATCAATAGCATCATTTTTTCTTTCATGCAATGATAAAAACAGACCAAAAATATAGCACATAACAACAGTTTGTCATGGAAGAACACCACTATTTACATGCTATATGCTAGCAAGAGAAGCCAATCTGCTATGATTTTGCATGAGCTCCGAAATTGAAGCTACCGAAGTAGATGACACTGTATACTAATCAACTAAAAATACATTGCTAAACAATAACTATTATAAATTTATAATAGGGATAACTTTATACAGATTGTTTAGCATGAAAAATCTCCAGCGTCCTACTCCACATATCATCCTTATATGAGCACAAAAACTGATTTAAAATTCAAATTTAGCTGACAAGAATATTTGCAGCGATTATAAAGCATTATGTAGTCTGATCCACAATTTCCATACTAAAAGTCTAAAAATAGATGGCAGAAACGTTAAGAGCATACTCAACAAAGACTGATAATTCCAATGATAAATAGATCTCCAAGATGGTAGAAACGTCTAAAAATAGATGGCAGAAACGTTCAGAGCATACTCAACAAAGAATGATAATTCCAATGATAAATAGATCTCCAAGATGGTACAGTTGAGAAGTTGATTATTGGTCCTCAAAAATATGAAAAATTAATGAGTGTAAAGCACAGTATGCGACGAAACCATCATGCATGCATACTACAACTGAAAGAGACAAAACAACCAAGCACCAAGAAAAAAGATGCAGGAGAACCCACATGTAAGGCACGTTTCAACTTTAAATGTCAGGCAACAAAAATGTTCTCAAATTGCATGTACCTGCAACCTGGCTCTTCTCTCTTCCTTGCGCTGTGCCAGGGCAACATAAAGAGGCTTGCTGATTACCATTTTCCCATTCATTTCAGAAAGCTAGAAATGAAAAAACCAATTACTTGATTAGTTAAGGGACTGCACAACGAGATGCCATTCAGAAAATCATCATTAGGGTATCAACTCACAGCTTTGGAAGCTTCTTCCGGAGTTGAAAAGGCAACAAACCCAGATCCTCTGCTTATTCCACTGGGATCTCGCATAACCTGCAACCCCAGACATAAATCACATCAATGAATTGAAAAGGATAGACATGACAAAAGAAAAATATATGTTAGTCGAAATCTGTCCCAAAAAAATCGGATATATTAATTACCTTGCACGAGGTGATGGTACCAAACCCAGAAAACATTTCTCTCAGTTTGTCATCATCAATGCTGTCATCCAAGTTTTTAACGTACAAATTAACTCCTGGAAATTTGTCAACAGCTTCCCTGGTAGTTTGCTCAAATCGACATTTAAGTTCATGCTCTCTCTCTGACTTCTTCTGAGCCTTCCCAACATACCATTCTTTGTCATCAACTTTATGTCCATTTAGGGCTTCAACAGCTTTAGCAGCATCATCAGCATGTTCAAAATTGACAAATCCAAAACATCTTGACTTTCCATCAGCATCCCTCATCACTACAGCACTAGTGATTGTCCCATATTCGCCAAAAGTTGTTTTCAGATCATCATCAGTAGTAGACTCAGCTAAATTTTTCACAAACACATTGTTGAACTTAGCATTGCCTTGCGTGGTATCCCTCTCTTGCTTACGGAGGAAATGCCCAACATAGACTTGCTTATCATTTATGAGCATACCGTTTAACTTTTCTATAGCATTTTGCGCACCTTCTTCAGAATCAAATTGCACAAAACCATAACCCTTAGATTGGCCATTATTATCTGTTGCTATCTTGCATGAGAGGATGTTCCCAAAAGTAGAGAAAGTGTCATGCAGTGCTTTGTTATCAATGGCTTTATCCAAATTCTGCAAAAGAAATTCCATCAGAAAGTACATATAGCAACTATAGGCACAAAAACAGAATAAGAGTCTCTAACTAGCATAGCTGACAGAAATGGCTGGAATAAAATAAATAAAGAAAAGAACAGATATACAGATAAGATAATGATGACTAAGGATTGACACAGAAGTGGAGTTATTCATTTAATACAAATGTCAAGACTTGATTTTTGGCCTGTTCTATGCACCAAATGATCATGTATCATCGTAAAAAAATAGAACTATTTTCAGAGTTTGGCTCAACTAGTAGAAAGGCAATGGACGGAGATGAATCAGGGTTACTAGTTTGATGTGTCAACGCTGAAAAAGGTTAGATGAAGCCACATATCCAACTCCTAGAGAACAATGTCTAGAATGCAAAAGGCTAAAATAGTGGAGATACTAAACTTAACACATGAAACCGAACATAACGAGTACAGTTACCTTGATAAAGATATTTGCCATTCCACTTTTTCGAACGCTTGGGTCCCGGTGAGAATACATGACGCGGATGGACTTGTTACAGAGGGGAGTGAAGTTCAGCATTTCCATAGCTCTTGCAGCTGTTATGTCAAATGATATGATAACATTAGACAGTGCAAAATAGCATCCATTTAGTTTGGTAGAAAAGAGTATACAAAAAAGTAAAAAAAAAAACAAAAAAACAAAAAAAACAAAATCTTCAAATTAAAAAGCCATGAGAACAGAAAATCAAAATATTCAACAGGGTAGTTGTCCTTGTGTGCTGCATAGATCGTCCTCTCAAAATTTAAAGAAAAAAATACACATATTGTTATTAATAATACATTTTGGCGCTCAGCATTCCAGAACTCTATGATTTGTTGATGTCTGAGTTTCACTACAAACGTCGCAGAAACTTGACCAACAAAATTCACAAGAACAGCCTATTAAACCATTTTATTTACATTACAGAGCGGGATCGTCTCCATTTCCCATTTAGAAAATACTTCACCAATTAATTCATCAGAAACATCACAAAGATACTTAACAAGCGACCATATTGTATACATACACACATGCAATGAAAGCCTAAAAATGCAACAATTGGTAAGACAAATCAAAGGATAAAGAAGTGCTAACCATCCTGGGGATTGCTGTAGTTGACATAACCATAACCAAGGCTGCGGCGAGTGCTGAGGTCACGGCAAACCCTGACAGACACAACCTGGCCGACCTGATTGAACAGATCGTACAGCTGCGAGTCCGTTACGTTGAAATCCAAGTCACCGACATACAGAGAGGTTGTCTGAAACTGTCCCGCCGCCGCCCCACCGGGCGCCACCGCCGCTCCAGTGGGGGCGGGCGCCGTCGCATTCTGGTGCTGCACCTGAATCTGCGCCATTTCTTCAATTTGAGCTAGATTCTTAATTCTAGGGTATATTGTTTTCTCTCCTCGTTACTGATCGAGAGAAAACAGAGAAAATGAGGAAAGTGAGCGAAGGCAATTTTTTCTTGGGTTTTTGGCTAGGTATAAAATGGGGGAATAAGTATAGGATAATTAATGGAAATTACAAAGATAAAATTTTGGGTTTTTTTTGGTTTAGGGAGGGCAGGGAACTGCACCGCACTCGGGGAAGACAATGAACTGTGACGACATATAAATTAGAGTTTGAGAAACCCTAGTTTGCAAAAAAACAATAATGAATAAAACTAAATATTTTTTTGGAAAAGGAGGACAACGGCACGTGTTCCATGCTATTGAGGATGACAAGTTCAGGTGAATGTAATGAAAATGCATGATTTAAATTTTTTATTCATTTTTAGGAGTTCTTACTTCTTTCAAACAAAAATTAATAATAATTTTTACGAGTTATATATTTTTTTACTAAGATAATATCTAGACACTCCAAAATATGCACCAAGTAGTATCGATATTTATAATCTTTTATACTTTCTCACCTTCTACTTTCGGTCCATACGGACTAAATTTTCGTCTTTAGTAATTGATAACATACATTAGTCATGATAATTAATTAGCTATACTAAATAGAATGAATCCATTAATACACATTGTTTTAAGAAGTATAAGAGAGAGAGTCACGTCTCACGAGCTTATATAAATTAAAATCAGTACACATAGATTAGGGGTGGAAATTGGTTCGGTTACGTGTTAATCGCACCAATAATCGAAATAATCGATAACCGTTTAACACGTTTTTTTCCTACCGATAACTGAACCGTAATTATTTTCGGTTAACCAATAACCGCTGCGGTTATTTCGGTTCGGCTTTCGTTTAACTTATTTTAACCGAATATAATTATGGAAAGTAAAAAACGAAGAATAAAACATAAAATTGTTATGCAAGCCACAAAATATAAATCCAACGAATCCGACAACCAACTACGAATCATAATTCAAAAGTTATACATATCAAAATAAGGCATAGAAATCTGCTCAATCTCATTCTCTGTTAAATAGAACAAAACATCAATAAATTTTATCCAAAATTGTATTATTGTTGAAATATACGACACCTAATTAATTGCACTGCATTATAGTATATGATTGATCATGTTAAAACATAAAACTAGTATTAATAAATAATAACAATATTATGCTATGAAAGTAGAGTACTACATAAAATATATTAGTAGTAATATTAAGATATAAGATGAGAGTACTACTTGTAATATATTAGTAATAATATTGTATTTAATATATGAATTAAGAATTCGGTTAATTCGGTTATTATCGGTTTAACCATTCAGTTATCGGTTATAACCGATAACCACATTTTCACTAATTTCATTACCGATAACCGAACCGATAACCGTAATATGCGATTTTCAGTTAAATCGGTTATTAACTGATTAACCGAAACCGAATTTTCACCCCTAACAGAGATGAACAAGTTCTCAGATTATGAGTAGTAAAATGTTATTAATAAAATCCCACAAGTCTCTCCTTAGTGAGAGGTCCTGAGAGTGGTGTAGATTTTCCACCTTATTTGGTGGTGATGTAGTCCCACCTTATGTGGTGGTGTAGTAATTTCACCTTTATGTGACGTAGGGAACCAACCTAAATAGTGGTGTAGTAATTTATTCGATTAGATATTCATACCTCAATATAATACCTTCAAAAAAATGTTGTTAATAAAATCAAATGTAATTTACATAGGATAGGTAAGATTTTTTTTACTATTTTTTATTCTAACGACAGGTAAGAAATGAGACTTAAGCAAATAACGGAATTTTAGAAAATATATAAATGGGCCTGTATATTTTTTTGTGAGGAGGGGAGGCCCATCGATAAAGCAAATAAAACGTGAGGCCCATAAACTTACAGATGGACTTAAGTCTTTCGAGTAAGCATGTAGTTTGCATCGATTGACGAATCTTTAACATAAGAGAATATTGTCGGTTCTTTTTTTTTTCGCAAATAGTTGTATTCATTCGTACTATTAACATGTTAAAGAAAATCCCGGAAAGAGCTTATTCAAATAATATGTTTGATTTAGCAAGCATGTATGTTAATGTTTCAAAAATTAAACTAAATTAATTAGAGATAGCGTGGCATAAAAATAATTTGGAGTGGTAATAGTAGGAAAGGGCATGTATGTTAAAATGTTCAAACATAAAAGATTTATTTGTACTCATAAATTCTTTAAGGGCTTGATTAAACATTAGGGTAAACATTAAGGGTGTATTTGACCATTTTCCCAAATTAAAATTCTATTGAACCTTAATTAAATTTCTAAATGTTCCAAATTGATTAAAATTCCCTTAATTAAACCTAAGCCCCTTAGTTACCTCCTAATTATACCATCCTACCGGTGATGTTGATTGTACCAATGTGTTTGCCAATATTTAAGTAGCCTGATGTTGGGAAAATTAGTAAAAGGTTTCGAAGATTCCAAAACTCCAACTAACCCAACCAAGTAGATTATTGCATTTAGTCTGATCTTAGCTAGAGCTCATTATTTGAGCGTAGAGATTTTATCTTTACAGGTTTTAAGCAGAAGAAGTAAGTCGGACTGAAGAAGGAAGTTCGTGAAGAACTCAGCTGAGATGTAAAGTCAATTGAGACTCAGACTTTGCTGACCCTCAAACTCAGTTGAGACCTCAACCTCAACAAAAGTACGGACTCAGTTGGACAACAGCTCAGTTGACTCATCAACTGACCCACGCAGTTGAAGACATATAGTTCCAACGTGAAAAGAAGTTGTGTTCAAGTCAGACGTCACGAAGCGGAGAAGAGAAGTCTTTAAAGACGCTGAAGACGGAAGAGTTGCAGTCCCGATTCAAATCTACTTAGAAACACAAGTCAGCTGGTGAATTTACCATAAATGGGCCGACAACAGCGACGTGCAAAAAGCAAAGGTCGCAGTTACTATTTTAGGAAATTTTCCACAAAAGCAGGTGGAGTGCCATGCTTTTGGCAGAGGTCAAACGACTCTTTCCAACGGCTAGTTAGATCTCCTTCTATAAATAGAGGTCTCCACACCAAAGCTTAACATAGACACAAGTATAGGAAAAGCAATCAGAAGGGCCAAAAGAGACAAAATAAAGAGTGAAGTAGCAACAACTTATCACCTCTCTCTCTCCCTCCAAGCAAGAAGACCTCAGTCGAAGTCCAGTCGAGGTAGAGTGTTCATTTCTTCTCCTATTCTTCCGTCTAGCCTCTCAAAAAGCCTTTCTTGATCGAGTCTAGTAAATAGGTTCTTGCTTGTATTGTGTCTGACCGGATTTTCTCCCAAAAGATCGAGTCCGACGCCTTAGGTTGAAGCCTCCACTTCCTCAGTGTTGAAGGCTTCCCAGTTGAAAATCCCCCCAACCTCAACCCTTAGGTTCGTTTTGAACTCGGAATCAAAGTCACTAGGTCCCTTGGAACCCGGAATCCAAGACTAGGTCCCTTGGAACACGGAATCCAAGACTAGGTCCCTTAGAACCCAGAATCTAAGACCGGATGTGCATTTGCCCGAAAAAATGTTGAAAGGTCTTGTTCGAACCCGTAATCGAACTGGTTAGGTTTGCTTGGAACCCGTAATCCAAGTGGGGCGTTTGGCAAGCACGCTTAAGCTTATCTAGTAGATTACTTCCCCGAAAAGGAAGTCGTGGACGTATGAGGCTAATCTCTAAACCACGTTAAAATAATGTGTACTTTACTTTCTGCATTTACATTCAGTATTTTACATTCGGTTTACCTTACAAACTGCACTAATTTGGAAACTTGACCTTCCCCGTTTTTACAAAGATTTCAGTTTTTGTAACGAGTCTAACCTCCACCATCTTCCGCAACGCAAAACTGTTTAAAAACCTCAGTTGGTGCATACAACTGACCTTCAGGTAGTAGGGCTGTCAAAACCCATCGGGCCAAAAGCAATTTTCAGGCCGGGTCGGGCCGGTCCGAAATTTTAGCGGGCCTCTAAAATTGATGCCCAGCCCGGCCCTACACGGGCCAACATGCTTGTCGGGTCGGCCCAGCCCAAAATCTAAGGGTTTTTTTTTTTTTTCCTTTTCTGTAGTTGTCGACTTAACTTTGAACAATTTTGTATTGGATCTTGATTAATTGACAACGTTTAATGTCTTAGAAGAAAGAAAGCCACAATTTTTCTTTATTAAAAACTCTATTATTATTATTATATTATTAATTGAAATGTGATGTGCTGGAGAATAAGCTAGATACAAGATCATAGCAAAAAAAAATATAATGTGGATAATTTGGATGAACAATATTTGAAAAATGACGTCATATTGTGTTTAAAAGAGAAACATTTTCCCTATCATGAACCAATTTTGAGAATTCTGTAAAAGATTATGGTGTTATGTATTTTCTAAAAGTCAAATTATTTTTTGAATATGGGTCAAATATCACATTATAAATGCAAGAACTCTCCACCACTTATCATATATATTTGCGCAATAATCTAATACAGTGTACATAAAATTAAGAGAAATTATAAAATCCTAGATATAAAGATCATATTTATGTAGTATAAAAGTCGGGCCAATTTAGCCCGAAGCCCGACGGGCTCTTTTGGCCCGCGATCCGGTCAGTCCGACGGGCCAAGCGGGTCGGGCCACGTAGGCCAGCCCGATAAAAAAATGGGTAAAATCGGATTGGCCCATCAGGCCGGGCTTTTTCAGGTAGGTTTTGACAGCCCTGCCTTCAGGCATACGAGCCAGCTGAGCTGCCAACTGTGTGATTGGCTCCAACCGAGCAACTCAATTGTAAAGCCGCTCCAACTAATTTTTCCAGTTGTCGAGCCAACTGACCTGAGCAGTATAACTCAGTGAAAAGACTTTTAAGCAAAACGAAAATTACTACTAGTGTATTCCTCCCCCCCCCCTCCATAGACAAGATACTAATTACCGTATCATGTAGGACTGTACAAAGTTTGGTTTAAATCGTAAATCAAATCGAACCAAACCGTATTTGTACGGTTTGATTTGGTTTGTGATTTGGTTTAGATTTTTAAAAAATTATGATTTAGGGTTTAAGTTTGGTTTTTAAAAAATATAAACCAAACCAAACCATAAACCGTAATATAATTATTGTATTAATATTATTTTTAGTATTGAAAGAGTTAAATAGTATATTGGATATTTCATTTTCAATTATATATGTTATAAGTCAAAATAAGAAGGTTTAACCCTAACTACTTATTTAATTTTACTCTGGCAGCTTGTTCGTTATTTCTTCTACCGCCACCACAAATCTGTTCTCATGAAAAAAATAGCATCAAAGGTTTTTTACTTGATTGATTCCATGTATTGAGAAGGCTTTTGAAACAAGGCACTTTATTTTAGTTTTCAAGTTAATTTTTCTAGTTAATTATGATACTATGCATACAAATAAAGAATTTGAAGTATAATATTACATCATGCCGTCAGTTCTCGTATATAAACAAATCATTTTTCTTTATTACTCTACAAGAAAAATAAAAATATATAAAACCCGTAAATCAAACCGCATCAAACCGTATTAATACAGTTTAGTTTGGTTCGATTTTAATGCTAAAACAGTTTGATTTGGTTTGAAAATTTATCAAACCGTAGTTTTATGGTTTGATTTGGTTTTAATGCAAAGCGCACCAAATAGAACCGTGTACAGTCCTAGTATCATGGTGAATTCGAACCCAAGACCTTTGGACTCGAGGATTAACCACTTTATCGCTATGCTAACTCACGCACACCTAATATCCATTTTCATCGACAACTACTATTCTTATTTGAATCATTTTATGTTTTCATAATTTTCCCTAGCCAGCTGCATATTCAAAAATCTAAATCAATCATTCCATACAGGCCACCTTGAAACTCAGAAGTTTTCATTTTATATACTAGTATTATTTTTGGCAAGAGTATTAAAAAAAGTATGTTTAAAAAGTAAAAGAATATAGAAAATAGTGGACTCCACAACTTTTTGTAAATTAATATACTTCGTTATAAAAAAAAGAGTGACCATTTATTTCGAAACGGAGGGAGTACGGATGTGTGAGATGAGTGGGGCTAGGTTATGCCTAATTCTAGGTCGAGAAAGGCCCCAAAAGAGTCCATTTAGCCTAGCGTGGGAAGCCCCAATAATAAATCCACTAGGGGTAAGCAGCGGTGCGGTTCAGCTGCAAACCGCGCCGAGCCGCCAAAACCGTCGGGCCGACTTTTTGGCATTTTTCAGACCGCCGCCGGCCCGCTTAGGATTTCGGTCCGAACCGTCGCCGACCGATACCTGACGGTCAGTTGTAGTTTCCGGGCAGCCCAAACCTCCATTTGAGCAAAATGGGCAGAAACCTCCGTCTTATGCATGATAATCTCTCTCTCAGGAAATTAAACAAACAGTTGTTGTGCTCATTTATTCACCTTTCTTTGCAGCTTTTACGTTGCCATCCATTTGCCTAAATTCGAACGCACACACGAAAATCTCTCTCTCAGGAAATTAAACAAACAGTTTAACTACACTAAATTTGTGACACTAACACAAGAAATTAATGAGAAGAATACAACATAGCAACTCTAGTTTCATTATGCTTTGCAAAAAATCAAGAATCATAGCATCGCGCCGCCGACGAGGGATGAGGAGGCGGTGGTGGTGTCGGGAACCAGTGAGAGGAGAGAGAGAGAGAGAGAGAGTGCAAAATGTGGAAATGGGAACTGGAGTCAGGAGCGGCGGAGAGTGAGAGAGGAGTGGAGTCACTGGACGAGATTTAGGGCTGGGTTCCTATCTTATTAACATAATTCAATAATCAAATATATATATTTTTAATTATACTAGCAGAAACGCATGTGCGTTGCACGTGATTCCAATTAGTATTTCCATTTTTCCAATACAAGGTACAGAGATTATAATTTTTAAACATCGTCAAAATAGTATTTAATTATTACTAATATAATAAATTTATGAAAATGTAGATAGTATTATATATAAACAAAAAGAAAATTAAAAGTTATCATTGTTAAAAGTGTACACGAGTATAAAATTTTGCATATTATGGGAATGTGGTTGATTTGATAAACATACCTTGATCTTCTCCGCACATAATATCATTCGTTGTTATGATTCTTGATAGTGCAGAAGTACTATCGATATTTATATTACAATCTAAAGACGTATTGGCAATATTCTTCTTAATGTCTTGATGCCAACATGTTTCGCCTCTTGGAAAAATAAGTGGATATTGTAATGGGTCCTAAAATCCGTAATAATGCTTTATTGTGTCTTTCACCTGAATGAGTATGAACAACAATATTTCTCTCTAATGGTATATTATCATTATTCCCTTCAATCCATATAGCAGCAACTTCATTTGCTTGTGAGGAATTGTATACTCATTAACATAAGTTCACATCTTTTGAAATATAATGATGAACATTATCCATTGAAGAATAGTCTTTCAATCTTCGAAAGAGACTTCCAAAATTTTGATGAGCTTCTTTTCAACTATTCCAATATCTTTTGATTTTGCATTATACTTATCTTGTTCTCAACCTCACTCTATGTCTCATAAAAGTATAGCCGGAAAAAACCAGGAACTCTATCTTGTAGAATCAAACCCGGATAATCATGATAAATCATTCCTTGTGCTCGAAAAGAATAAACTCCTCGTCTTGCAGATGTGAGTTCTCTATCTAATTTTACACCAAACGAAGTAAATGAGAATATGTTATTGTAGGAGCGAATTTTTTTTTGGAAATCAATTGCTTCTTGTGATTGAGATGTAAACAATTTAAACAACTCATTTTGAACTTCCGAAAATGCAAGTTTGCTTTTTTCATTATCACAACAAAATGTAGGAGGTTCGTATTCAAATCTGAAAGCACCGCATGTAGAATTGAACCTACAAACAAAAACCATAAACTTAATCCAAATTAAAAGTAGTTAATTGTAATATTCATATGTATCTTCAAAGATTGTAATACTTACTATTCAAATCAGTTGAATTTCATTTACATTTTTTTTTTCATTTGTAGAAGCTTTCTTTGTCGATGTACCTTTTAAACTATAATATTGCATACATATAAATATACATAAAAAAGATACCATAAATATATCTAATAAATATAAAATATAATTATACAATTATTCTTGTAAAGATTGAAGGGCAAAATTACATGCATATGAGCTTGAAAAAAAGTTATTGACGTATATTATTAGTAAAACTTTTGTATAAGAAATTAAAAGATAAAATTTATCTCATAACCTTTATTACGAGTCGAACGAAAAGCGCCTTGGATCAAACTAAAGAAACAATATTTCTCTTTTGTTTATTGGATATTATAGGAATCGAATTTCATGATTTTGAATACTCAATAAAATATATATTACGTCTGCTTCAACACATCATTGTACACTATAAATATTATTATATAGTAAACATGGCTTCTAGAATTATTCTTACCTTGAAAGAATTGCGTTGAACAAAGATCTAGAAATCAATACTCTCATTTTATAAAAAAGATTCTTTAATCGTTTTCGTTTGATAATTATAGTTTTCCACTATGAATTTTGTTTCATTATCTTTAAAAGATTTTAATTGGAATAGATCAATTCATAATTTTTTTTCATTAAAATTATCGGCCATCACCACACTTTACCTCACAGATTATTCTATTTAGTTTTAAATATTCAATTCATGTTATTTATAAATTATATAAATGGAAATCAAAACAGAAACTGAGAAATCTAACCAAAATATTATCAGCACAATCTTTATAAAAAAATTGTGAGTCATAAGAATATAAAAAATTGAGATCCATAAAATTAATTAACTTGAGCATCTTAACTTTTAAAATATGTTTAGAAAAAACAAAAAAAATTAATCGAGCAGCCTTTGTAAAGAAGATCCAAAGATTGTTGCAGTCAATTCAATTGAAAATTTTTAAAGTTGTCAAAGAGAGAAGAATGAAGGTGATTTACTCCGTATCCTTGGTAGTCTATTTACACACCTAAGAACATAATTCTATTAGAATTATAATTATAATTTTGACACAGTTCTTTATGTTTGACTCGGTACGTGAATTGATCATGATATATCTAATGAACTATTAAACACTTTATATAATTTTAATGAATTAACGTATTATTGTTTGGAAAACTGAAAAGAACATATCTTATATACAATTATAATATATATATATATATATATATAATCTAGAATATATATAATTATAATATATATCTAATGATGATAAAATATAACTATATTAATAGGGGTAGTATAGGTAAACCATATTTTTTCATATATATATATATATATATATATATATATATATATATATATCTAATGATGATAAAATATAACTATATTAACAGGGGTAGTATAGATAAATCATATTTTTACAACAATGCACTTTTTATATAGGTATAGATATAGATATACATATATATGGCGGTCGGTTCGGTCCGTTGCGGTTTGGGAGAAACAGAGACCGCCACCAACCACCAAAACCGACTTTTCCTGATTTCTTAAACCGCCGCCGCATAGCCGCCTCTCTGAAGCTGAGGCCGACCGACCGCCACCGAGCAGTTCGGGACGGTTTGGCAGTTTCAGGGCGGCTATGCTCACCCCTAAAATCCACAATTTTTATGGGATTAGTGGGGTGGGAGAACTTTAGAATTATGGGATTTCTCCAAAAAAGGAGTAAGGAAGAAACGCCGCAAGTTATTATTGGGTTGCTAGAACCTAGCATTCAAAGTTGAGCAATGTTTCGGATGCTTTCTACTCCAGATACTGCAACAATACAAGTACAACAAAATTTAGTTTTGATTACTAAAAAGATAAAGGGTTGTATACGAAAGCAAGACTTTTATTTATATATAATTGATATTTATTTCACTATAATTCTTCTATCTGAAATGTTTATTATTGCATATTAATTATCTGTCCATTTATCTCAATATTAAAGATTATATAGTGTGTTGTAGATCATAGAAAATTATATAATCGACATCTTATGAAATATAAACTAATATTCACAATCGAGACAACTTGGACGAGTTGTTGGTTTGGATTGTAGCATAATAGTATTAAATAGTTTATCTTGACTATTTATTTATGCTAGTACGTTAATCGTATTGAAAGGATCATAATGAGATTAATTCTTTGTTCTGACTTATTGAGAATTAAAGATCTCGGTGACTTAAATAGTCTTAACCTTAATTGGGCTTATCAGTATGAATAAGTGTCTGACTATTGGTTTGATCTATTATAAATGAGAATTTGATAGTGGTTCGAAATTTCGTATTTTGGGCAGTAGCAGTTCTTATTTGATATTGATAGAGCTGCAATAAGGATCTGTGTCCTATGAATAATGGGATGATGATATCCTCTCGAGGAACTTAATAAGTTTATTGTATTAAACCCTGCAGGTGGAATTAGTTCCGATACGATAATAAGTTTAAGTGGTAGCACTCGAGATAACTATTTATTAGTAAATAATTAATTAATTAATTGTTGTCAGAAGTATTTAATTAATTAATGGATATTTGATAATCTTAAACACGGAGATTAATTAAGTCTAATACTAGCCCCGACTCAACTAAATAAATAAGAGGGTAAGTCAATATTAATTCTTTAGTGGAATGAATTAATATTTATATCTGATTTATATTTTTGGGCTGAATAGATTAAATCAGATATTATCGGGCCAATCTTATTTAAGCTAGTAGATCCCTAAACTGGCCCAATGACCTGTGTCTCTAGTGGGGTTAAGCGCCTATTCTCCTACGGCCCGTAAGGGTCGTCTAGGTTTAATGAATGTGAGCAGTTGTTTATCTATAAATACAAGGCTCATAAGACTCATTATTTACTTGCATTCTAAGCAATCAAAACCTAGAGAGAGAGAGAGAGAGAGTTAGCCGTCACCCATAGCAGTGAGAAAGAGTTCGAAGTCTATCCCATCCATCGTCGTACTCTAGCCGGGAACAGTTCGGAAGGTTAACTCTAGAGTCGTTGTGCGTCAAGTTTGCACGTATTCCGAATAAACATCCTATGATTGTAATTAAATTTATAGGAGCATGCTAGGTATGGATTTTGTATGTGTTTGTTAGATATCATAACTGATCCATAGGTGAAAACGAATCGGTTTTCAATAATCGATTCCAACAAAAGAATGCTTAAAAAAGGTTATAGTTAAAAAGAAAATGTTAATGAACTAAAATCTGTCATAGTATTTTGTTTATTCCTAGGTACTCAAGTGACAATAGATGAAAGATAAGGATTGCATGACAGTCGCGCCCAATCCAAAACATATTGTCATTGCAAAGTGCCAAATATATATTTCCACACACACCAACAAAAACTTGCCTATAGTTTTTCAAATTCCTTCCCTCCAAATTGTCTTGTCTACATCAGTTACACATCGGACCCCACGAACCACTACCCCGCAATTATAGTAGCTAATTAATGTAAAAATATGAATAATTTAGTCAAATTCCTAAACCATTTTCATTATTCAATCTTTCCCCAAGTAGATCAAAGTATGGTGTAAATAAATGAACTAACCTCTTTGAAAATTTACCCAAATTACATTTTTTTACAAATAGAAACTGATAAGGTGATATCCAAACACTAGCACAAGTCATTAAAATTTGTTGATTAATATGAGGATAATTTTCGTAAAAAAATTCGGAGAGGGACTATAACCTATGATTAGACCAAACTAACATAAAATATAATTGGTGACGAAATTTTGCTACCATAATTTTGAACTGTGAAAAAACACACACACTAAAAATGTCCATGAAAGAAAATATGTAGATGTGCATGGACTTCAGTGTCCTACCGTTCTCACTTCTCAGCGAGTCAGCGTAACCACTTCCCAACCTAAAAGTAAATATTTTCTTCAACTCCCTAAAGTCAAAAGTAAGGCTTCTAATTAGTCAAATCCACTTTGCATTCAGACCCCTGAGAGTTACAAATAATACATAATTAATATTGCAACTGAAATTCATCAGAAATATGTCCCATACAACAACTTGTCTTCCTTCCTTGTTGAAACCTAGAGATAGAATAATAAGGTTGGACTGGCCGCTCCAGACATTAATCAAAACCAGACTACAAATAATTAACCATAATTAAACTAACACTAATTTCGATTAATTAATCCTTAATCACTCCTTCAGTTAAGAAGATCTCCGACCTTCAGGGTGCAAAGGAAACAGCTCCAGCGTTCTATTTCCTTCCCCTTCCTCTTCACAATATCTGTAATCTACTTCCGCACACCACGATCTCAACTTTCTTTTCTGAGAGCTACTATCCGATTCCTCTCCCTAAAATAAATCATAATTTCTTAATTCGCCGGCCTTTAAGCTCAGAAAAAAAATAAAAAAAAAACCGACACCAAAAAAAGATGCAGTAACATATGCTATATATATATATAGTTACCGAAGATAGTAAGGTAAACGGAGAAGGCGGTGGTTGGGGGCTGGGGCTGGGGCTGGGGCTGGGGCTGAGGCCGAGGCTGGTGCGCTTCTGCTTCTGCCGCTCTCGCGCTTTATGGTTTTGGAACCAGTAAAACACGTTTTTGCCTTCGATCTTGCCGTACTTGGCCAGCTGCGCCGTGATCTGCTCGATTTGTTGGGCGTTGGGCGTCCGCATGCCGCCCCCGTACAGCATTTCAAGTATTCTGATCTGTTCCTGCGTCGGGTTCCATCTCGTCCCGCCGGCTGCTACTTCCACCTGCATCCGATATATCTTCACTTTCAAAATCTCAACATCTTTTCATATTTAATTAATTTGAGGCCTCCTTTTCAAAAGCGGGGCCGGTACCGAAGAAAAAAAAATGGCGTATAGTAAGATCACTGTGTGTGAATTGAAAGGGATAATAATGGCAATATTTATATAATTTTGTTCAGATGAGTTTCTAGTTCCTACAAAAATAAATTTACACACAGATATATATTTATGTATACATATACATTTAAATTATTTAGGGAGAAGATTAATCCGTTAACTGTTAGCATTTTCTCCCGCATTGTAATTAAGGAGAGGACAATTGTTGTGTGTCGGTATATGTGTGTGTGTGTGTGTGTGTTTTGCATGCAACACTGTATTTCAGTGAAGCAAAAGGGGTGCAGCATGTGAAGGTGAAATTATACATTAATACAGTTTAGTGGCAGAAAATTGCACTTTCTGAGTTGGAAATCTAGCTGCCATGCCATTTTGAATGACATCATCACCATAACTTAAGCAGGTGAAGTGGAAGCAGAATTTAATAATAAATAATAATATATACTACATGTAGATGTATATGCATAATCCTTTCTGGCAGTTGAAACAGCATTAATTAGAATAAGAGATTAATTTGTGCAGTGCAGGCCAGTATGTCACCTGAGTTGACTCTGTGTTCTGATAGTCCGAGGATCCATGTTTCCTCGGACCACTTTCCGGTCTGATGAAACTCTTGAGATCAAAAGCGGCGGGGGCGGGGGCGGGGGCGAGGGGGCGGAGGCGCTTGCAGCCAGCGAGGGTGAGGGAGGTGGGTTCATGCTCTCGAAACCCACGTGCGAAGTGGTGAAGCTTCATGGATGGCGATGCCGCGGTTTGTATTCGCACGGGTGACATTGTGAGGAGCAAATGTGGTGGTTATATAGGTAGAAAGGTGATGATATTGATGAGGGAGAGAAAAAGGAAAATAAAGGCGAAGAAAAGAAAGGAAAAAAGAGAAGTAAGGCTACTAGATTAACCAAGACCAAATGATGAGGTGAGGTTGACTTGAGATTTTCCATCTTATAAAGAGAATATGGAAAGTGAGCCCTTCTCTACTATACACCATAAAAGCAACATTTAGTGTATTTACTTTAATCATTTACTAGCTAATTATCTCTCATTCGATTCCTTTTTATGCTAGATAGTGATTATTATCTGAGCTAGCTTTCTTACTAAACAAATGGTTTTCGGTTCGGATATATCCTCTCTCCTAGCAGTCATGTGTCTCAATCGTTTAGTTATTAAAGTCATTAATTTAATAATATATATTTAAAAAATAGAATTTATATAATATAATGATCTAGTAATAATTAACTAAGTTGAGGCACCCAAAGCTCTCCTTAGCAAGAGGTCTTGGTTCAATACCGCCTACGTGAGGTATAGAATGTAGATTTATCACCTTATATCATGATGCAGTAGTCTCATCTTACATATTGGTGTAGTGGTCCCACATTTATGCAGTGTAGAGATCCCACCATTGTGGTGGTCTAGGAATTATTTTGATTGTATATATACCTCGTTGTAATTTAAAAAAATGACTATTACTATATATAGTAGTTATTAATTGCTGAAAATTTGATATACCCTAATTATAAAATAATCAACTCTAATAAAAAAATCATTAACTTAACAATTTGAATTTAAATATTATATTGTATATGGTCCTTCATAATAAAAATTTCTGAAAAAATTAAACTAAAACACAAAATAGAAAAAATGTAGGAAAAAACTGAAAAGAAAAAAACTTTTAAAGAAATGGAAGTGGAATAGAGGTCCCAAATGATTTTCCTAAGCCATAGCCTTATGAATGTAACACTTTTTTTTAGGTAAATAAAATTGTACTAATAATGCACGAGGGTGTAACCCAACAATAAGATGCTGTACAAAGTTCACCAAATTGTATAAATGTTACACTTGTAACTGCTGAAATTTTTAAATGCTATTATCATTTTATTTTATAATATTTGTTTGAATTCATTAATGCCGCGATTCCTTATTTCTCGTGTCCATACGTTACGTAATGCTTGTAGTGTGATTGGTGCTAACTACAATATTGTCTTATATATTTTTGGTATTTACTGAAATTGAATTCTGAAGTTTTTGCGTTGCAAATTGCAATCATGCTACCGGGACTTTAAATGCACTGTAACGTTGACAAGATAATAATTTTGCATCAATTAAATATTATTCACATATTATCGTCATGGTCTTGATAAAATCAGCTTCTAATGTCGCAAGAAGTATTAGAGTTTTTAATATCAATTCTGTACAATTTCTTGATCTAAACTAAAAAATGATCAATTTGCATGAAATCATACGAAAATTGAGATACGAGATACATTATCAGGTAATGAATGGATGGTATCACAAAAATTTCTATATAAATCACAATAAAAACCAAATTAGTACTATACACTATAAGGAAACTCATACTCCAGTGAAAATTGAACCACTTATATATGACTAAGGACAGACTTGGGGATGTAGGAGTATCATTTAATTACTTGGGCATAATTTTTTTTTTCTCTTTTTTTTGCGATAACACTAAGGGATAATTAAAAGTAAAGGGTCTGTTTATATTTTTCCCATATTTTATGTAAATAAGGCACACATTGTAATATTTTTTTAAAACACACACATTGTATATAAATATTATACAATGTAAGTAAAATTTGGAAACGAAATGAAAAAAAGCTTGGTATCACTTGTAAGCGCTTTTAGATTTGTAGATGTTCTCTCATTTCACTCCAAAATCAATAATTGAATTGCTAAGAAAAATCAATAATTGGCATACGCAAATATTGAGGAACATGGGGCTCAAATAGAAAATAGATACATGAACACATTCATATATATTCATGCGTATGGTTGGGTAGTCTAATCAAACTGGTTAAAATTTTCTTGCTTTCATGATAAGTTGTCGTATACTATATGCTTTTCGGTGGCCTCCTCTCTCTCTCTCTCTCTCTCTCTCTCTCTCTCTCTCTCTCTCTCCTCTCATAAACTTTATGTAGTATGTGAAACACCAAAGAGAGAGAGAGAGGGAGAGAGAATGTTAAAACAAAATCCTCCAATCCCAAAACTTGAAAATGCAAGCACACTTTGTCCTTTTCAAGATACGGATATAGTGTGTCGCCTCGCACCAAAATGCAGTCTTTTTTAATCAGTGTATTGAAACTTTAAATAATTTAAAGAAGGAAATAAAAAGGAGAAAAAAAAAAAATTAAAATTACAGTCTCAATAGTATGCGTCTATGTGCGCAAACAACAAAATCTACATGAATGAAATCCATGTAGTAGGAGTATACGTTTAATTAAATCTCTTGTCCTTTATTATTGGGAACTGTCGCTCCATTTCCCCAAATAGTGTAATTCCACCAACTCACTTTTTACCCTGTTTTTCTATTGTTAAGAAAAAAATAATATTATTGCACTACAGATAGCATTTTATTTAATATGGCATGCACAGAATTAATCGATAGTTGAAGATTAAAATTACGAACTTTTATTTTCATCGTTTTCATTTTTTTAGAGAGGTATTTTTACGGGTCTCTTTTTCCTATCTCTACAGAAAACTAGCGTGCAACCCGTCGAAAATCGACGGTATATTATTGGACGCAATTTACTAGTAGTTATAGAAATTTATTTATAAAGTGAAAACCATGTTTTTCTAATAATTAAATTTAAGAAAATTGTTATACTATCATCTCGTCTTCATTTACTATTTTTTTTAATATAATTTTAATTTAAAATACTTCATTGCGATTATTAAAAATATTAGCCACAATTTACGTGGTAGTTTTGTACAAACTTATTTTTAAAATGTGAGTCTTTAGGATGTAAATTAAATTAAAAAAATGTTCGGCGATTTTCCCGTCTTTAGTTACTATTTTTGATCATTTTTTAGTTCAGTTTCAATCCACGTATTATTTAAATATTAGATGGAGTTTGTTTGGTAGTTATAAAATTTTATTTTGAAAGTGAAAATCTTTATTATCTAATTAAATTCAAGAAAATTGTTCTGCGATTCTCCCATCTTCGTTTACTATTTTTTATCATTTTAATTTATTTTAATCTATATGCGCTTCAGTAAGATTCAAGTAAATTGTTCTGCGATTCTCCCATCTTCAATACTATTTTTTACCATTTATATGAGAGTATGATAAAAAAAATATATTATTTCTTTGATTTTATTCCACTTTCTTTAGCTGCAACAAATAAAAACTATAATTTTTTTTGTACAAACGTAGTTTAGAATATGAAAAATTAACTTTATAGTTACCTCACAATCTGTCAAATTTCATCATATACGATGTTAATTGTTTTGTATGTCCGATCCTCTAGATCTTATTTTATTTCATTATGAATTTATTTACTTGTTCAAAAAGATATAAAAAAGTTAAACGGTGCATTGTTGATGAAAAAATATATATTATTTATAAGTATTTATATACATATGCTAAGGGAAGAGGTCTTATTTCAGAAAACGATGTGAGATAGAGGATTTGAGGAAAAATAAAAAGATGCGGACTTTTCAATGTAATTGTAAATGTCCCACAATTACCAAATGTTGTATATATGGTCGAGATATGTATTTAATATAGTATATTATTAAATTGAGTGATA
The DNA here is from genome assembly GCA_029490685.1 of Schizonepeta tenuifolia. NCBI lineage: Eukaryota > Viridiplantae > Streptophyta > Magnoliopsida > Lamiales > Lamiaceae > Schizonepeta > Schizonepeta tenuifolia. The sequence goes on along the minus strand of CM055958.1, from coordinate 105,652,122 downwards.
TATTTTAAAAAGATTTTTATGCATAATTTGAATATTGAATAATGGAATATGAGTTAAAAAATATATAATATGAGGAATTAAGATAAATATGAATACCAAATTGTGATTGTGCTACGTATAGCCTAAATTGATAGGAAGGTCTCGACATCGAGATGTATTTTAACAATCATTACAAATAAGTGTTACATACATAATCATCTTGTTGGTGGGGCTAAAGTAGCTCTATTCTAAAACAAAACAAAAAAAACGTATTATGATGTCTCATAAGACCTTCTGAAAGGCTCTTTTTGGCACTTTAGTGTAATTTACACATATAACTTAGTTAAAGTTAATTTCATGACGTCATAAAATTTTGAAGATATGTTGTTCACAGGATTTAAAATTTTCAAAATATGCATTTTTTTAAATGGCAAATATTCTCTACTATTTTGCTCAATTATTTAGAAAAAAAAAATACAAACATATTCCATTTTCAAAAATCAAAGTTTTAATAATTGGACTCATCATCAACCGATTAAATAGTTGGCTAGAGACTCAATCAATCTAGCTGGTTGGTTGAGAAATCACATGATAATTCTAAATATTTATAGGTTTTTCAATAGGTGAAATTTAATTGAAAACCGATGTAGGATAGAATAAAAATATAAAAATGGCGACTAATATATCTATCCAACTCTATAAGTATTCTTGTTAGATTATTTAGTTAAATAGGTTTAATTGTTTAAACCAACAAATATTCTAAGAATAATTTAAACTATTTATTCAACAAACTTAATTTTTGGCCAAATTAATATTAGCCAAATGAAATTTATCAATTGGCACTGTAATCAGTATTGGCCAAATTAAAATTTTATAATACAAATAAAATTATTATTTGCCAACTAATAAATTGGCCTAATAAATATTTGTGTAAAGGATGAGAAACCACATGATGATTCAAAGTGTTTATAGGTTTTTCAATAGGTAGAATTTCATTAAAAACCGATATGTGATAGAAATTTTAATATTAAATGAAATAGAATAAATTGTATTTTCAAGTAATTTTATCGTGTAAAATACAATCAAAGATATTACTAATGATTATCTTTAATTATCTTATATAAGTGACAATTATTCAAGCCGTAATCTTACATGCAATATCATATCATATATTATATCGAAAATCTACTCTACCTTTAAATTCTCAAATCATATTTTGGGAAGATTCAAATATGCAAGAGAATTATATATAGTAGTAGGTATTTTAGAGATAAATATGGATTTTTAATTAAAGATATTTTAATAATATTAATTAAATTTATGAATAAAAAATATAAAATGAGGATTTAAGATAAATAGGAATACTGAATTGTGATAGTGCCACGTAGGACCTAAAATTAATGGATTTTAATTATTGGACTCATCATCGACCGACTAAATAGCTGGCTAGAGATTAAATCAATCCAGCTGGTCTAATAAATATTTGTGTAAAGGATGAGAAACTACATGATGATTGTAAGTATTTATAGATTTTTCAATAGGTAGAGTTTCATTAAAAACTGATGTGGAATAGAAATTTTAATATTAAATTAAATGAATTAGAATAAATTGTATTTGCAAGGAATTTTATCATGTAAAATACAATCAAAGATACTACTAATGATTATCTTTAATTATCTTATATAAGTGACAATTATTCAAGACGTAATTCCTACATGCAATATCATATCATATATTATATCGAAAATTTTGGGAAGATTCAAATATGCAAGAGAATTATATATAGTAGCAGATATTTTAGAGATAAATATGGATTTTTAATTAAGGATATTTTAATAATATTGATTAAATTTATGAATTAAAAAGCACAAAATGAGAATTTAAGATAAATAGGAATATCGAATTGTGGTAGCGCCACATATGACCTAAAATTAAGGAGAGGATTTGAATTAATATTGGTTTTAATAATATATAGATAGATGGATAGATTAGAGGAACTACACCAAATAAATGGTTTAATTTGTCACAGAAGATTCCAAAATACTTTATTTTGTTTAAAATAATTTTGACAATATTGCAGTTTGTGCTTAAATGCTACGTATAAACGGCATGGGGGCAGTAATGTTCTGGTAATTTTGGCAATGCAAAATGTCCAAAAAAGTTCGATTATGTCAATGTAAAGAATTTTGATAGAATTGTTGCAGAAATTTGACATTAATTTACAAGATATGATAACTGATAAGGTCATTTTATTCACGCAATAATGCATGACTAATAAAAAAATTGATAGAAAAAATAGTGTTGTCACTTACTACATCATATCCATATACGTGATGGTTTAAGACACACATTGACTCAAATATTTGATTTAATTAATTTCTAATCACAAGGCAATAACTCCCATTAGGGCAACGGGAGAGCTCAACTAGCAGTCTAGCACCACTAGATCCCAACATCAGTGAGAACCTCAACTCACAATTCATCAGCAAACAGTTGTAGTTTTTTCAGTTCAAGTTCTAATTATCCATGTGTCTCACTATTTCAAATAACTTCAGTTAATACATCTTATTATCTTTATTTATTTTAATACATATAAATAAATTCGATTATTGTGGTATTTGATAAACTGAATTATGGTAAGATTAAAGATTCAACACATTTAGTTATGGTAAAAAGGAAATAAAAGTCCAAATAACCGGCGTATTTTGTATGACTTCAATATATGTAACGATAAAGTTCGAGGTGCAGTTTAGCATCATCATCAGTCTACGAACCCAAATGTCTTGTGTTTGATACCTATTAAGAACAAGGGTAGTGCTATTTAGACACCGTAGTCGGTCACACAATTTAAAAATGGTAATATACGTTTTGAAAATGAAAATATACCATAATTAGAGAAACATAAACTTTAGGGGGAAATGTGATTATTTTCATTATTACAGTCAACTTTCCTTTTTTACACGTATGACTGGCCACCGTGTGACCGAATAGCTTTATTGTATGAGGAATATATGTTCATTTTTCTAAATAAGAGGAGAAAGTTTAAAACTTTAAATGGTTAATGTGTTTGAGAGGGCTTGGCAACCCCTGCTGATTATAGAGTCGAGCCCAGTATTACACATTTTAGTTGTCAGTTCGGCCCGACTCGTCCATTCAGCCAACTCTTGTTTAAAAGTCGACATGACCGATAAGATGAAGGTTTTTTGAAAAAATGTACCCTCTCCGTTCCGCTCAATATGATTTGTTTTACTTTATGGGTCGTCCCACTCAATATGATATGTTTCATTTTATGAAAATTGTTAAGACTTACTTTAGAGTAAAAAATCACTAAATTTAACTAAGAAACACTTTATTAACTAAAAAACTTCTTTATTAGTAATTTATTATACCTAACTTCCTTCTTCTTGGTCTCCGTGCAGAAAAAAAAAACATGCTCACATTGAATGTGATGGAGGGAGTATTTTTCTAATCTTAATATGAGTTTATATTTGTTCTTATACTAAAATCTTATTTTTGAAATTATTATGCTATCCTCTTCTGCTCAATAGATTGATATGATTGAGTTTTATTCGAACTTTAATTATTTTCAGAATTAATTAGTTTTCATTGAAAGGTACTTAACCGATCGCTTATTTGATTTTGTCAATATAATTCTACATTTAACATCCGTTCGGTCATACCGAAATTTTCATAAACTGCATCTTATTATTAAGCATGTCATTTCTGAAATTATTAAGGGCTCGTTTCGTATTCATATACCAGTATATCAGATATTAGTTATGAGTATGAGTATGAGATTGATATTTGATATTCGGGTTTGATATGTGTAAGATATCGATTCAAATCAAGTGAGAAGGAAAGTAGAGATATGAGTTATATACTACCAAAAATTAGTATATGAAAATTTTGAAAATTAGCATATCAAATATATCAAGTATATCAACTTGATACCCATATACTGATATCTAAATACAGATTATAGATATGAGTCATATTAATACTTATATCTGATATATGTATATGAATACCAAACGAGCCATAAACATGTTTGAGGCGGTTGCTCTTATAACGGCTATTTGGCTAGTGTTTCTAGAAGGTTCTCATAACATGGGTGGGCCGTTTTAGAGAAAATCTACCTCAATGTGTCAAAAATTACTAAAATCCCTTGACCAAAAAAAAAAAATTCCTATAATCCCAGAAACAACGGGTCAACATATTTTGTGGAATAATCATATAAATCTTGAAAATTAGAAGATTGATTATTGAATATCAAAAGCAGAATATGTGTATAGTGTATATGGTAGGCTAGCTCCATCAATCACGAAGCTTTTTATCTTTGCCTAGTGTCTTAGGGGACCAAAATCCTTGACCTAAATCAATTTTGGTTTTCCTAATGCTAAGCGAGATAAATTGAATAGATAAAAATAATAAGGCAAGGATGTCTCATAATTCATTATTATTGTTCATATTTGGGTCTATTAAGTGGACATGTATCTAACTCAAAGGGGTGGATAGGATGTAGATAATGATAGTCAATTCAATCCTATTTAGTAAACACCGGTATAAAGATAACAGAAATATCGAATACTTGTTGAAGTCTTCTAGTAGAGAAGATCTATCGAGGGAACATTGGCGGTCGATCGATATTATATCTATTAAGTGAAAAAATGTTGATTTTTCTTACACATGTATTAGCTCTTTCAAGGGGCATTCGGTTTGATGGATTAGACAAGACTAGATAGAGCTTAGTGTTATGATATTTTGTTTGGTTGGATAGATTCGGCCCGTAACTTAGTCACTAGATATTGTCACGTAAAATTAATCTTGAATTTCTAGTCTTGCTCACCCTGTACGATAAAAGTAATCTTGGAGAACCTGAACTATTTAATCTCATATAATCGGGTGAACAACTAATTACTTCTTTTGTTTAATTTCAATTTTCATTGATCATAGTATAATAATCTCATATTTAAATTAGCAATTATAAATTTATAATGCATCACAACACATAATAAACAATATTAATATAATTTATACTCTCTGACCCACTAAAATTATCATATTATTGTTCGGCACGGAGATTTAAAATAAGAGTAAAATGATAGAAAATGAGTAAGCACCATTATTTTTGAAAGATTTTAAAAAGTTAATTTTTTTTTTATTTAAAAAATTATAATATGAATGAAATATTTAAATAAGAAAATGATGACAATATAAGTGGACTGTACTATTCCAATGCAGCAACCTGCACATGTGGGCCCGTCAGGCCATCAATTGGGCCATTTAGCCCAATTTCCTTGGGCGCCCAGTTCAATCTAAATATGGGTAAGTCGGATTAGCTATCAAGTCAAACCAAATTTGACAGCTTTACCACCGGAGTGGTAAGTGAGTATTTGCCATTTATTTTTAGGGCTTGGACAGGATTAATTAATCATTAGATGCACTGAATATAGGTAAGCAGAACCGCAAACTTAGCAAAATCATTGCAATTACAGTAAAATCTTTATTAATTCATAATATTGGAAATACGAAAAGAAAATAATGATATTTGGACACACTATAGCCGCTCACACAGACTAAAAATGGTAATATAGGTTTTGAAAATAGAAATAAACTCTATTCACTCCGTTCACGAAATGATGCCATTTTCATCCATTATTTGTGTTCACCAAATGATGCCCTGTTTCGTTATTTTTACCAACATATACTCGTTACTTTATTAAAATTACTACCCCTTGTCATTGATGACCCCTCCTCACAACAACTTTATGTATACTTTTTGGTCAATACTACCTCATTTTTGTCATTATCACTTTTTTTTGTCATTATCTCATGACCCTTACTTTCTAACTTTTACCCACTCAAAACAACTTTATCGGCTTTCTTAATCTCCATGTCAGACACCAAATAGGGCATCATTTCGTTAACGGAGGGAAGCATAAAGCCTAAGGGGAAAATGTGATTATTTCCATTTTTACAATCAACTTTCCTTTTTTTTACACATGTGGCTGGCCACAGTGTGTCCGAGTATCATTATCTTACAAAAAATTACTCCGAAATTAAAGTTATTCTTAAGTAGATGTGTAAGATGATTTTTCATTTTTCAATTTTAAAATGCATGTAAAATATATAAATACTATAATTACCAAATAGTAGAGTTATTTTAACAAAAATAATATTGTACATGCATATATTTTGGGGGATAGCAAAAAGGTTTATGTGGAGAAGTTTTAATTATACTCGACAAGTTGAAAATATCATGGGCTCAATAAGGAGGTGGTCGTGTTGAGTTTGTTGACGAGCTATTAAATACACATAAGTTACAGAATATGGTTAAAAAATAAAAGATTAAGTCATTTACACGTAAAACCTTAGACAAATATATTAAATCAACTTTAAGTGGACATATATATAAATATATACAATATATTTATATTTACTGTTATTTATTCCTTAATAGAGTTGTATTTTTTAAGACAGGACTTGAAAAAATATGAATAATGACAATGTAGAGTTTATTCCTATTTATAAGTGATCCAAATTATTTCTTAATCAAATATTCTAATTAAGAAGAGAAATATAGGATGAATGCAAAATTATCTTCATCATTTCCTTGTTTAAGAACGTACGGTAATGTCTTGGTGATAATTTTGCATTCATGGAACTTAATTTCATAATCATGTACAGTATGTCTAGCAACTGTGTTGAAAGTTTTTTACCTTTACATGTCAAAAAGTTTGATAGAGTTGATCGCTCTCTATTTCTGGGCTTCTAGCTAATAGGATTTCACTCAAATATCCTTTCTTTTAATTTTTTGTTAAATGGACAATTTCTTCAAATTAATTTACTCTCGATATTCCATATCCCTCTAATTAAGGGATTTTCGAGTTGTTTTTCTTAATTACCCGAATGTATAAACCCTTTCAATTTTTTTATTAAGCGTGGTTATTATGAAATGTGAGCATATTTTGGTTGGGTTTATAATCATATTTTGTTGTGTTTAGAACCATGTTGTTTTATTGCATTATTTTCTACATACAAACCTGTTGCTCAATTAATATTTTAAGCTTATACATTTTGAGTATTCCAAGCTTATAGTATCTCTTTTAATAGTTTAAACTTATAGATTTTGTTAAATACAGTATATTGTCGCTAGTATTTAGCCTTTTTTCTTTTCTTTTTTTTTTAAAAAAAAATTCTAGGTATCTAGTGTTTGTAAGCAATAGAGGGTATTATTTAGATCTAGGATTTGATAAATAATAATAATAATAATAATAATAATAATAATAATAATAATAATAATAATAATAATAATAATAATAATCAATCCCTTTCAACTTCAAAAGAAAATGCGAAACCGAAAAGTAAAAAAAAAGGAATTTCACGATGTAGCTCAGTTTTCCATAAAAGTTTAGAAAAAACTCATAGTTTCAATGATGGAAAAGAACAGGTTGATTATGCGGGGGAATCTGTAACCAAGAATGACAGCAGTACTATTATATGGAAGAGAATTAATTTGTTGGTCAAAGAAAAAGTAGAATGTGATGATGAAATAATGAGTGGAGCCCACAGAGTGGAATGAATGAAATGAAACGGTGGGAAGGGAAGGGAAGGGAAGGGAAGGGATCTATCATGACGGCCAGAAAAAGAAAACATTCCCGTCGTATGCACGTGTCAATCGGTCCATTCCCATCACGATACCATTCATCATATATTATCGCAACGATCTATCGTACTCTAAGAAGCACCGAGACGAATACGAAATATGAATATAATATGATACCGAGATGTAAATATGTTAATTTTAAAAAAATGAAAATACTATGTGCTAAAAATATATTTTTAATTTTTCATTTAATATATATTTTATACATATTAAAAATGCATAATTCATCAAGAAAATAAGCTAATACCACATAATCGATGAGAAATTAAGCAATTAGCAACTCACAAGTTATAACAGTTTTAACAAGTTAACAGTTAATAACTAATACGTGTTCCATAGCTAATAAAATAACATACATAACATTAACATTGTCTTAACAGTTAACACACTAAAAAACAAATAAAAGTTCCAGAATATAATCCTTCCTTGGCCTCCTCATTCCGCATCTTCCATTTCGTGATCTTCTTCATGTTCATTGAAGATAACGCTCTCTAGCTCCGGCTCATCTAGTGACAATTCTGCAATTTCTAGCTCCCCAACATCAGGTTCTACACTTTCTGACCTCACAACATATCTCCATAGTGGTGATCGATAATCATCAACTGCGCTAGTTGTAGAACTATTAGTTCTCATAGCCTGAAATTTGTATCAGCAAAAAAAATAAATCAATGTTCTGCCATATTTATGGACTGTACTCCCTAGAATTAAAGAAAAAATTCAGAAACATAGCAACGCAAGTAGCAAACAAAAATTAAACCAAGTCATAGCCTGAAATTTGGAATACCTATAATAAACTGAAAATTGAAATAAATATACATATAATAAAATTTAAATCATCAATTCACCAATCACTACACTGTTGGTTTTGAAATTGACCATTATAAACATGAACCCAAGCAACAGCAAAGAAAACGCATAAATTCCTAAATGTTATACTCAGTTATTCACCTATTAATCTCATATTCTCACCAATTCACCAGTTAATCTAAAGAAATATAAAGCTACCAACCTTTGTTGAAAAGAAGATGAAAGAGCGAACCTAGATAGCAGCAACCATGCGATGACAAACCCAAGCGGCGACCCACACGATGACGAACAGAGCGGCAGCGTAGCAACGATGTCGCCGTTCGAAGAAGGAAGTTTTTCTGTCCGTATGTTGTTTGCCAATGAAAGGGGGTAAGAATAAGATAGAAAAGTAAATTAGTGCGGAACGTATATTTTTACCGAATTTTGAGCGTTTTTTTATTTAAAAATAAATCAAAAATTGCTTAATTAAAAAACGCCCCAAGGGACGTTTTTCTGGCATTTTTCATCGTATTCGGGAACGTGAGGCTGATAAGTGTCCCCGTGCTTCTTAGATCGTACTCCTCCCCATTCCCAAAATTATACTTACTCTCCCTCTATCGCTAATTAACCTAATATGAGTGGTGCACAAATTTTAAGGAAAATATATATATATATATATATATATATATATATATATATATTTGATATGAATGTTTTAGATGGAGTAAGAGACTTATTTAACATGTATTGTTAATCTTTTGTGTATGAAGAAACTTTATAAGAGTAAATATATTTAAATTTTAAAAATTAAACGGTAAAAGATATGTCCTAAAAACTAAAAAGGAAACATCATATTCCCTCCGTATTAGTTATAAAGTCCCAATTTAAATGGGCACAAGTATTAAGAAAATTGGTAAAGTTTTTTTGAGTGGGGTAAAAGTTAGAAAATAGGGGTAGTGGTATTGACAAAAAAGTAGTGGTATTGACAAAAGGTAGTGATAAAGTTGTTACAAGGTGGGATCCATCAATGGCAAATGAGTGTAAATAAGAGAGATTTTTGAGGGTGTGTGAGTCCATAAAGTGAAATGGGACTTTTTAAAAAATACATGTGAAATGTGTGAAATGAAACTTTATATGTAATACGGAGGGAGTACTAAATTAGGATAACTAAGAAAGGAAAATAGTCATACTAAACCGGGACGGGGGACTACTACATAATTTTTCTTATTTGTCTGTTCTTCAAATTTAGGCATATTGTATTTTAGAAAATAACTCTATCACTTATTACCTTTATAACTTTTATATGTTTATATTTTTATCATATTGATCCACCACTTTCTATCAATGTTATCCTTAATTTTATTTTTTCTCCACTTACATTTTACTACTCAGGATTTTCCTAAAACTCATCTTAAAGCATGCATAATTTCGAGGTTGGAAGGGAGTATTATCAAAAATATTTAATTATACTGTAGTTTCTAACATGTGCACAAACATTGAAAAAATTGTCTCGATTCAAAACCCCAAACAATCAAACAAATTTATATAATCACATTTTCTTCAACCGACATTGTGGCCACAGTCTCTGGTCATCTTCCACAGCTATTGTCGTCGCCGACATCCGCTCGTCATCCACTGCTGCACTTGATTCATCATTTTTTGTCACCGTCTTCTTCCTTCCTATAATCCTCTTCCACAACGCCGTTACCATTGTCTCATCATCGCCAATCGTCTCGTTATTGCGCTAGATCTCAGACCAACATCATCATTTTCGACGTCGTGTCTCTCCACACAACAATTCATATTTGTAATATTTGTCGTTCGTAACCGTCTAGATTTGTGTCGTCGGCGTCAGAGCAATTCAGATTTGTGTCGCTGATGTCGAAACTACTCAGATCTACGTTGCTACCTTGTCTACCGTCGTCGCTACCACCTGCTAAGATGAAGAAGATAACTCAATTCAACTTTAATTTCATGTATGCTATTGTTGGAAGTTATTCGTGTATGATTTTCTACTACCATGTATATTCTCATATGTTGTTTAGCGTTTCATGTATGCTGATGCAGTTGTTCATGTATGTATTTTTCATGTATGGTTCGACCACCATATATGCTTCTATATGTTGTCATGTATGTATAAAAGATTTACATGTATGCATGTTGATAGTTATTCATGCATATTGTGTATACATGCATATTTCATACTCATGTATGACACTTGTGTACACATGTATATCTTTTATTTCATGTATGGTACTCGTGTATTTTTAGACATTTGTTAATCATTTATGCTACTCATGTATGACCAGCATACACGAGTAACATACATGAAAACATTTCGTGTATGGTATTCATGTATGTTATTCATGTATGACCAACATACATGAGTAACATACATGAAACATTTCGTGTATGCTACTCATGTATGGTATTCATGTATGCTATTCATGCATGACCAGCATCCGAAAAAAATCGTCGGAAGGTCGCCGAAAAAGTCACCAGAATTGATCGCCGGCATTGACCACCGTTGCCGAAAAATTTGGTGAAAATTATTATTAGAAGTGGGAGATAAGAGAGGAATAACAAAAAAAAAATAGAATTAAAATTAAAAAAGAAATAGAAAAAAAGGAAAAGAACCTGCTAGTAATTTTACAAAATTTAAAAATATTACTTATCTTTTATTTATTTAAGAATATTATTATCATTTATTTTTAGAATAGGATATTTTAGCTTTTCACTCTACGCGAATAGTCAATTCTTTCATGATCGGAAAATGTTGTTATAAAAGTACCAAAATTTTGACATTGAGATATTTTTAAGCATGTGACTCAATGATTGGGAAATACAGTATATATTATGATATTTTTCCTTTCTGTTTAAATTTATTTCTTCACATTTGTTCTCTTAATCAGTAGCTAGCGCGTATCATCATAATATATGAGAAAATGAAACTTTATGGACTTCGAAAATGTAATTTATTTGTATTGTGTGGCTTGCAGGCTACTGTACAGGAACATAAGTTTACTTAATGTGCACCGAAGATAATGGTGAAGAATTTCCACGATATCCAAAAAAAAAAAAAAAAAAAAAAGAAAAAGGAAAGAAAGAAAGGGAAACTATAGAAATGATTAAAGGAGCAATTCTAGGAAAAACCAACAATAAGAAAACGGTTTCCAAATAAACTATTGAAGAACTTTGAAATGGGAGAAATTCTTATATGGGTGTGCATGTATTACACCCACTCCTCATATGCTAATATTTTAATAATATAAATTATTATATTAAAATTTTGTTATGTGAGAGGTGGGTGTACTATAGGCACACCCTCACAAAAATTTCCCAATGCGTTTTCGCCTTAATTTTTTGCTCATTTTTACATAAATGCAACAAAACATAGGAAACGAGTATCATATTTAAAAAAGAATTCGAAACTGAAATCGTGTTCATATTCATTTAAAATTTGATTTTCTAACATGATATCGACATCAACAACGCTGTAAAATTGTAGAACATCATGTTTCTCCATTATTTAATTTTTCATTTAATTAAGAGTTTCAACAAGTCTTAGTTGTGTACTCGACATACCTTGATAGTTTGTCCTCTTCCTTCTATGAACCTAGCGGGTACACAATCTTGGTGCAACCATATATATATAGTCCTAAGTTCAATTCCATCTTAAAATTGATGCATAGAGACTACAAATTTTCATCATTCCTTTACCAAAAAACATCGGGACAGAATATTGAACGAACTTTCTGCACATTTTTCTGAATCGAATCTGCAAAATCCAAAGTTTGTATATTATAGTATTAAATTAATAACACTAAAATTTTAGGACATCAAATTAAATGTTGTGAGAGCAAAATATGTTGTTTCATTGGAAGGTTAACTGTATGTGGTGATTCAGACGGTAAACTCGAATACGTTATTTCGATTGAGGCATGCTTAATCCAATAACTTTATTTGGTTTCAGAATTTTGTTAGAATCAATATTGTGGTTAAATCAAATTTAAATAAACTTAAAGAAAAGAAAGTATTAATTATGCATACACGTTTCTTTTAAACAAGTTCTCAAAAGAAAAGGATAAATATATAATTATGTTTGCGACCTTCTTGGTTTAAAATTTAAAGTATTAATATGTAAATGTTGATAGAATATAGGAGTATGAGCTAGAAGTATGAAGCTGAAGGAACCAGTTGTGACAAGTGAATCCCTCGCCGTGAGCTCATCTCCGATCTTTGAAACCACAAAGATTAAGAAAGACAAATCATACAGAGAATAAATATTCAATTCATACTATTCATGCAATAGTTAAATATCGACCTTCTCATTATTACATGCAAACTTTTCTTGTTTGTGCCTTTTTCTTTCACTAAGGTTAGCTCGTCGGCATTATCTCACCCACACAATGAGAAGCACACGTCAGCACGCGTGTGTTCTTTCAATCTTTCTAGCTTTTTAGGAGATCTTCTTCATCTTAGTTTATTTAATTACTTACTAGTACTAGCTAAAGAGGTTCAGTAATTATTTATTTTGTTGTTGAGGTGATTACAGCTAGCGCATACTTTAATTTTCTTTTTATGATAAGATGGCATACAAATGAGTAAATTTCTACGGTTTTCGCAATTGCGCGGTATATGCATTTATGTATTGTTGTAAATACACAAATTGAATTTCCTCTTTATCCTAGATTTATGTTATTAAGAAGTGCAGATTAATAGTAAGATTGCTTCCCCTACAATAAAGAAGTTATATAAGGATTTCGAGTCATGTGTGCGAATTTAAGAACTATGCTTAAATTAATATGTAATTATGCTTATATCTATCTCTTCAAACAAACAAAAAATAAAAAATCATGCCTAAATCTTTATATTGTCATGCTTAATAAGATTCATGCTTTTTGTATAAACATTTTATTCTTATACAAACTTATACTAAAATTAATATAAATTCATGCTTCAAATAATCAAAATCATAGATCATACAAAGATCAACGGTTCGGATTGATTCCTAGTTCTCACACTAGATTTGATTTTTACATGAATCAATTTCTATATATATGTTATTCGAAAGTAATGAAAAATATTTAGTAGATATTCTATTGTATTGATTTAATTAAAAAAAGGTCAAAGAAGTTTTATGCGTTCACCACACACGATCAATCACAAAATTTTCACTAACTTAGTGGTGTTTTAAATCATCTACTATATCGCTGTAGAGGAGCATACGAGAACGAGTGTGATATGAAAGAATGCAATCACGCTACAAGAAGTGCCACCTCTTTGCGAAAAGACACCAAACCTATTTCAAATATCATCATCTCACATCCAATTTTCTAGATGTTTTAATAAATCAAGCTTGGGCTTGTGGTAAGCTTTGGTGGATTGGTCTGGGCTTTTAGAAAGAGCCCAATATAGAGGGCCTTAACTTTTAAATCCGTGTAGCTCACTCCAACCATTCATGCACTGTTTCATCACTATAGTTGAAAATCATTTGAGTTTGCTCAGAAATTTATCCATTCTTTAAATTTATGTGGCAAAAATGCTGCAGTTTATCGCTGCAGTAATCTATATCTATCTGTACCTATATAAAAAGTATTTTGTTGAAAAATTTTAGTTTACCTATAATATCCCTATTAATCGATATATTTTATTATTATTAAATATATTTTATAATCTTATATAACTAAATATATTCTAGATTAAATATATATAACCCAATAAAATATCTATTTTAAGGGTAATAGTATAATTTAATATAAAATTGATTGAAAACCTTTTGATTAATTTTAATAGTATCTATAAATTAATATTATAAGATATCACAAGTCATCCCACAAATAATAATTACAAAGTCAGAGTAGTTTTCTAATTTGAAACTTACGACGGTGCTTGCCAACCAAAAATAAAAATTAAAGAACAAAGTTAGGCGATTGCTTCATTTGTTCAGTGAGATTGTAGATTGAATAATACATTTGAATATATTATTTATTTTATTTATATATATGTGTATATATATATGTGTGTGTGTGTGTATATATATATATACAATTAAAATATACATAGTGGAAAATAAAAAATTATTCTTTCTGACTCATTGATATTGTCATGATACTGTTCGACACATAGATTAAGAATAAGGGTAAGAAGATAGAAAGTAGGTAGGTATCATCACTTTTAATGGATTAATTTTTTTTCTTATTTAGAAGATGACAATATGAGTGAACACTTAAATAAGGAAAGAATGACAATATGAGTGGGTCAGAGGGAGTAATTAATAAATATGTGATGGATTAAAAAATTGAAAAAGAATCATTATAGTAAATGATAGTTTCGATGACGACGATAGAAAAATTCTCGAGTAGGAGCGAGGTGTGCAAAGATAAACAGAATGGGAGGTTGGGCATTAGGGATTTGAGTTTATTTAATAGGGCTTTGGGGGGAAGTGAGTTCGGAGGTTTCTTATTGAACCTGAGAAACTTTGGGATAGAGTGATTCGCTCTGAATATGGGACGATGGATGGATTTCGAGGCTGGTGGGAATTTGGGGATGGAGAAAAGGAGAAGGGTCGGCTTGGGGAAAGAGATTAGTGAGATTTTTTAGGGAGTTGGTGTGCGAGGGCTTCGTAGTAAGGTAGTGAGGGTGGTGGGCTATGGTGAAAGATTCATTTTTGGACGGATATATTTGAGTATATGAAGAGAGTCTTAAACATAAATTTTCTAAACCTATTAATTTTAGCCTTCAAAATGAACCGTTGATACGTGATAAGAGAAGTGGTAGATGTAAAATGGGTGTAGTTATGGAGATGGATGAGGATTCTTACTCAAATACAAACTGATATTTTTAAATTCCATTTTTCTTTATTGAGCAAGTACAATTTAACATAAGAAAAAAAAGATGTTTGGAGCTGGAAGTTTGCATTAAATGGTATCTTTACACGAAAATTTCTTATCAAAGGCTATGGAGATGTAGTAAGCAAGGAGAAGCTAGAGAGTAGAGCGCGAAGGCCTACAAGAAACTGTAGGGGAGTGATGCTCAAGAAGAGTCCAAACTATTGTTTGGAAGGTGTTGAAATAAAGAATGACAACGAAAAGACAACTTGAGTAAGATGAGAATTGAATTTAACGTTGAAGATTCGAGGTGTATCCTTTTTATAGAAAAGATGAAAACATAAACATTTGTTCTTTAAATGTAAGTTTGCTACCACCATTTGGTTTGAGTGTCACAAATAGTTGAAAGTACTATGGTATGTCACTTTGAACCCATTATACTATTTTCTCCAACATATGATATGATATTTTAGGGGAAAAGAAAAAAAAATCAAGAATAGTTGCTACTATTTGTATTGGGGTGGTGTGATCTAGTATTTAAAAGGTTACAAATAAAAGTAATTTTTAGGGAAGTGTGTTTGAGCTTTGCCAAGGTGGCTGAGGAGATTGAAATTAGAGTTTGGTCTTGAATATCCTCAAATGAATGAAATTGTGTAATGTTTCTATTGTAATTGGCTTTTAGATCCTGAAATTTGTTTAGATATATATGGAAGTGTATTTGGCACGAGCTTGCATTGTATCGTTGTAAGAGTAGAGTACCGACTGTACTCTAATTTGAATTAAGAAAATTTTCTTTTACTAATAAAATAAAATTTTAATGATGGCACGACTTACATAAAATGAGTGAT
This sequence comes from Schizonepeta tenuifolia, assembly GCA_029490685.1. Lineage (NCBI taxonomy): Eukaryota > Viridiplantae > Streptophyta > Magnoliopsida > Lamiales > Lamiaceae > Schizonepeta > Schizonepeta tenuifolia. The sequence continues at coordinate 105,636,013 of CM055958.1, read as the reverse complement.
GGCATGTTGTATAATGTATTTGTTAGTTGAAGAATGATATATCGTTCACCTTCCATGATAATTTTTGTAAGCATCCATTATTCACATATTGTTATTTTTATTTTTATATTATCGATTTTTATTCTAATATATTATGAATTGGTATTGAGATCATAATTAAATCTACAAATATAAAAACTGAAAATTTGATTTATATATTCTTATTATTCATTTTCAGAAGCTAAACAAAATGAGTTTAAATATTATGTATGTTTTAATTAAATTTAGCTTATTGAATGTAGTTAAATAAATGGATAAATGAAATAAGTGATATGTAACTTGGCTCCTTAATAAACATTGATAATATTATTTTGTTAGTTGTATTATAGTTTTAATTATTTATTTGCAAATTAATAATGTATTATATTCATGATAGTTTTTACACAAATATACAAAGTTTATGTGCTAAAGAAATGTAAATATTTACTAAATCGTAAGAAGAATTATTAGCAAATGATTAATGAATAATATGTTTTGTATAAAATAAATAAATATAAAAAAAGGCAAACCACGTGCTCCTGTTGGGAAATTTATTAAAAGTTTTGATTGATTCCAAAACCAACTGACCCCAACCGAGTAGATGTTGCCAGATCCTAATGTTGGTAGTTAGGCTCGCTGTTTGAGCATTGTTAAGATTTTATCTTTACAGGACTCCAGCTGAAGATGGCAACAAGGCTTCACTCGGATAGAACATCAGGTGTAAGAAAAACACCTGAGCGTTCAAGTCTCAGAACAACAGCTAAGTATTCAAAGGGAGAAGATGCAAGAGAACATCAGTTGTAAGAGAGACAACTGAGCGTTCGAAGCCAATTGATCAGATACAAGAAAGACAACTGAGCGTTCAGATTCAGAACATCAGTTGTAGGACTCGAACCAAGAAGATCAACAACATGAAGTTCAAGTCAGCTGAGAGTTCATCTGTTAGCATTCAGATAGAACATCAGCTGAAAAACAAGTCAGATGAAGATCGAAACTCTCAACCGACCATCCTTGTTGAAAGTCTAATGTTGAGATTTGAAATTCAAACAAGGAAGTCACGTGAATGTTTGACTCTCTGTCATTACCTCATTTGGCCCAATACAAGGCTATCTCAGAAGGAAAGCAGAAGCACTCAGTTGCCAAATCCGGAAAGTCTGCAGAGATGAGAGACAAGCCATCGCTTTCAAAGAACAGAGATCAACGGTTCATCCAACGGCTAGTTGATTCTCTTCGCCTATAAATAGAGGCCTTCATTCATTCACCAAGAGATGAGACAGACAAGTGCGAGAAGAGACCAAAGAGCGAAAGAAAGAACCAAATACTTCACACGAGCTGAACTGCATTCAATTTCTAAGAACATCATTAGTTGAGAGTTCTAGAGTGTTAGATTTTGTCTTAGTGTCTTTTGATCCAACCTTGAGAGCATCACTAGTTGAGAGTTCGTAGAGTGTTAGATCATAGCTCACTTCTTGTTCGAGCTATTAGTTGGAAACCCACTTTCTCACACACCTGAAAAGGTTATTAGCACCCTACTCTTTCCGTAATTGAGTAGATAGGTTGATAAGTACCCGTAAACTTATCTGTAAGGTTGATAAGTACCCGTAAACTTATCTTAACGGTTGCAAAGTCCGCGTAAGCTTTGTGGTTTGTCCAGAAGAGCTTGGACTGAGTTGTGTGGACTCACAACTCCCCGTGGACGTAGGAGTTATCTCCGAACCACGTAAATCTTTGTGTGTTGTATTTTTTATTCAGTTATCTTATTGCATATTCAACTGGCCAACTAACCAGCATACAAACTGCATTTTTCCATATCAACAGTCTTAGTTTTTGACCAACCTTGCACTTAAGCGTGAGTTGATTTTATACGAGTTAATTTTCACCACATTCCGCACAACACTTCACTTCCAGCTGAGTGTTTCTTACTCAGTTGTGATTCCAACTGAGTTGCATTACTCGGTTGTGTTATTTTTAGGGGGTTGTTTTTAAAAGCCTTTACTGGTGTATTCCCCCCCCCCCATACACCCGAACTCGTATCGGGACCATCAGCTCCAATCACTCAAATAGTCTTACCTAATCACATGTTTGGTTTGAATGAAAGCCCGTGTTAAATAACTAGGCTCGTGCTCTAATCACTCAAATGGATGATAACTTAATATCTCAAATTTGGGTTGATTATTAATCATCGTCTAATACATGATGCAAAATTCAAAAAATAATCACATACAAACTCTCACACACACACACTACTCACTCACATAAACCTTCAATTATCCTACATCATAATCAAACAATTCAAATAAAAGACTAATAATCTAAATAATCACATGATACATAATCTTATCAAATATTATCAATCCCATTCATCAAACCAAACGTGAGGAGAAGAATATAATAACCAGAATTTTGACAATTTAGAAGGGTCCAGACTCTAGAGAGTCGAAAGAGACGGAAGAAAGTAAGACAACACTGACTGATATTAGGCAGGATTTTTGGTAGGCGGTTATGGGAAACTGCCAAAACTACTATTGTGAAGGTGCTCTGTAAAAGAACAAGCGAGTCCCTTTTAGGGGGGCTTAATTTTCGGAAGTCCAACAATACTTGTCATCTTTTTTAAATCTTCGTGAAAAAAGTCGACTTTAAATTTATGAGTCAATTTCTTCTCCATAATAATATGAAAACTTGAGTATAAACTAGAATTATTGAAGCCATCAAGAATGAACAAGCAACATTTAGGTTTCATGGTTTCTTCAATTGAAAATTTGAAGGGTTAATGATATCTATTTTGGAAGAATTCTAGACATTTAGAATATACCAATGAAAATAGAAGATGAATAAGATTTAGCAGCATGAAAGCCATGAGACTCAATTTTTCACTACTCAACTAAACTATCCAGAACGAATAAAATCTAAAATTTAAAGTTTCAAAAAATGATAACTGATTTGGAAATTTTATCGAACACATAGTGAGCATAATGTATAAATTAAAGAATAAATTACGTATATATCACTATTTTTTTCCCAAATACCAGAGGGTCCAGTGACCCCCTGTCCACCCCTTGCTACGCCCCTTAGTGTATTTCTCGGTATATTTATAATAGAGATTTGCACATAGACATTCCAAAAAGTCCATGGGGGTCAAATAAGGTTGTATTTGTATTTCCCTAAGTCCAAGTAGTTGCGTGGTTGAAATTCGTCTAATTAATCAAAGTAATGAAAAAAATTCCTACAAAAAATCCTGCCTATGATCAGTGTTCTCTCGAGTTTAATTATATGCCTTTATCGCGCTAGTCAATGATTTCAAGGAAATATATAGTAAACCTTGGGTGTAGTTGACGGCACCGCACGGCTTCGTCCAGTCATGATTTTTATTTATTAATTTTTTTATATTTTTATTAATTAATAGTATTTAATTAAATATACTAAATATTTTATTATGGGACATGTTTTTACGAATGTTAGAAGGTCCGACTACCATAGACAAAAATCTCGAAACTGTAACTTTTCTAAAAGAACACGCATTATTGGATACGTGATTAATTGATATTTACTCTTTATTTTTAACTTGTGAAAATCGATTTAGCAATATTAATAAACATGTTTGAATTGATCGACGCAGAACGTAATTTCTAAATATAGAATGTCTATAACAAATTTATTTGATACAGTTTGATTCGATAGAAATGGGAAAAAAATTTATAGAGAATGAAGAATGTAACGAAATTTATAATAGAAAATCATGCATGAATTTAACAAGCTACCAAAGCCATCATTGGACAAGAGCAAATATTTACGATTGCACATCTCGTATAGCAGCAACATATATTATTATTATTATTATTATTATTATTATTATTATTATTATTATTATTATTATAAAATGAAAATATTTTCACGAGCCAGGTCTAATGTTTTATTTGGTTTCGAAATTACTAAAAAATATTTTTTTATATGACCAAAATATTATATCCATCCGCAGAGAACAAGCGAGTAACATTTATGGGAAGTCGGGATTGATAAGCTTTCACGCGAATCATGTGTGTATATGTTAATCCCATGATATTATATGTATATAATATTGGAGTGTAGGTAGAATCTGGTGAAAATAGATCTTATATGAGAACATGAAAATAATATATTTTAATATATATTTATCATATTAATAATGCATATTACAGAAATGTAATGTATATTTTAATGCATAAACTGTAATAACTTAATGCATTAATATTGTAATGTATCGTTAAATTTAAATCATTAATCAACAAAAATCAATTTAAAATTCAAATTTATTCTCAATTCTCAAGTAAGAAAAAATATTCTCACTTGATCCTCTCCGTAAGTAGTAGCAATATATAAATCATGCCAAGAAAGTCGAACTAATTAAACAAAGTGAAATAACTCTGGAGTGGATGGAGTACAGTTAGGCAGCCGCATATATTTGATGTTGAGTCATTAAAGAAAGATTATCATAATTAAGAGAAATGGTCCAAGAAAAATATAATTAAAGAATTTTGGCACAACTATGTTTGATGGTTGGTCCCTCAATTTGTGTACAGATCATAACAATATATGCAAGTACACTATTTTTTATCAACGCAGTCTGACTTGCACAATAGTTCTTAATTCTATTGGAATTTGTTCCTTTTACGTAACAAATTTAATTATTTCTTGACATCTCTGTGTTTCTCTGTTACTATTAAGAAGGAACCACGGTTTGGTTAACACTAAAAAGAACTACAGGAAATCACTTTCTTCATTGGCTTTTTGCCTCAAAGTTTTCTTGATTTATCTGGTAAGAGATGGCCTTCTTCGATCTCATCTAGACAAGGGTGTCACATTGGGTGAATATTAGTAGGTTGCAAAAATTTATTACTCCGTATTCTATTAGCATAAGATATTTTGGAATTTTTACACTAGAATTAAGAAACTAATTTAACTAGCACAAAATTTAACGACTCATTGATGGTAGAATGAGAGTAAAGAAAATAATTGAAGTTTTTTTGAAGAGTGTTGGAAATTGATCGAGGAATTATTATAGTGGGACTGTAGGTGGAGCGAAAGGATACGAGAGCTACACTACTCAATCAACTCAAGCTCATTATACTTTTAGGAAGACGAACTGCAAAACTGTCATAAATTAAATAAAAGATGCGGTTCAGGACTAACAAAAAAAAATTTAGATCTAAAGTAAATAAACAATGTGAGATGTTGGTGTGTTATAAATCAAAATTTTACAAAATTTTAAGGACATGACGAGTTTTAATTTCATCACGTTAGTTTCGATTTGAAGATAACTTAAATTTGTGGAAAAATTCGAAAACAATTGAAGTTCATATATTTGCAAGAAACATTTATTTAGGTTGGAATATATATATATATATATATATATATATATATATATATATATAAAATTCATGATTTAGATCATATTAACTCAACAAGAGCAGACAAGTAAAAAGGTGATTTGTCACAGACCCGCACCACTAGTTAACGCTTCGCTACAGATAGAAGATCCGACTCTAGTCCACTAGTTTTGCACTCTTTTCCATGTTTGAATTTATTTTTTTATTTTCTACAACTTTTTGGTCACCAGTGTCCACACCACACACAAGTCATCCCAAAATAATTAATAAAAAAACATATTTAACTGTTTTGGGCAGTGTGTGTGTGTTTGTGTGCGCAACCAATTAATTCTCTTTACCCTCGCTCTTATCCTCTCATCAAGTTGGCCTCTCTCTCTCCTCTCTCTCTCTCTCTCTCTTCAAATTAAGGCAACTCACAAAGTAGGCCATACACCTGTCTCTTAGATCATCTATCTCATTCTTACGCACTCAATGGAACAGAGAACTCGCACATAAATTCTATATTCCCATCTTTTCATTATAAAATACTAGCTAGAATTATTGATCATACTTTGATTAATCACGACACATCAATCAATACTTTTGGTGAGCTGAGACGATATGTATTCGAATAATTTATTTAGCTCAACAAAATACTGCAATTTCTTTTTTAAGTTCCTTATTAAGAATTCCACAATTAACTTTTCAAGAAACTGAAAAACATGTGAACTGAACACATATATAACAAAACCAGTTGGATCATATTAATACTATATAATTCTCAAATCATAAATTGATCTCTATATTTTGCTTCTTTATATAAACCCAAAAATAACGCTACAACCCTAACAATACCGGCGCAAATACAGTTAATTTTTCCGGCCAAAAAAAACTAATTAAAAAAGAAAAACATCAAAGAAAAAAAAACCTTCGCATACCGCAAACCATGATATCAGACTTGTTCATTTATCCTCCGAACTCTCCGGGCTGGGGTACTCATTCAAATCGGGCTTCTCGGGGGCCCGGCCCGAGGCGTTGGATCCGGAGCGTGCATGGCCGGCGGCGCTTTGCAGCGCGTCGACTCTAGCCCCGACCTCGGTGGCCTTCTTCCGGATGGCGGCGGCGGACAAGTCACGCGGCTCGTCGACGACGTCCTTGACGATGAACTCGGGGAAGTTGAGGCGGGCGGAGGGGCCGCGGAGGTAGAAGAGGGCGGTGTCGTAGGCACGCGCCGCCGCGACGGGGGAGGAGTAGGAGCCGAGCCAGATTCTCGAGCGTTTGTTGGGCTCGCGAATCTCCGCCACCCACTTCCCCCACTTCCGCATCCGTATACCTCTGTAGGGTTTGTCTTGCTGCAGCCGCGGCTTTCGCTTCGACATCTCCGACGACGACGTCGAAGGAGTTGTGCACCACGCTCCTTCCATCTCAATCTACAAAAATTGAAATTCTAATCGATCGAGGACTCTTTTTCTTCTTCTTTTTCTAATTTTTTTTTTTCGATGAGTTTTTTTGGAAGAATTTATGTTTTAGGGTTTGTTATGATTTCTCTGGGGCAACAGAGATGGAGAGAAGAGAGAATCTGAAGAAGAATTCATGCTAGAAAAAATAAACACTTAATTTGATTTGATGCGATGCGTCTGTATTTATATGGAGGTGGAGTGGGCGAATGGATGCGATTCGGCCGTGTCATTATTTAAGGATTCTTATTATTATTTCTGAGTTATTTGTTTTCATTGATAATTTTGAGATAATTAATAAATAAAAAAGTAGTGTCGTACGATATTTGTTACTGCGAGCAGTTAGAGTCACTGCATTACTTTAGTTTGATAATAGACAGTAGTTTTGATATTTTAATTTGTTTGGTTTAAAAAAAATTGGGAAGAAGATAAATATTATCAGATTTTTAGCTAGTGTAATACGACGTAAGTCACGTAAATTGACATTATTCGTATTAAGACGTCTAGTTTTAAATTATTTACATATCGTTAGAATATAAAATTTATGTTATGACTTTTGCACAGTCAATAATGTGGAGTTATATAATTAGACATTGAGCCGCAAAGCCCAAAATAAAAAAAATAAAAAAAAGTTGAGAAGATAAATAGTATTTATAATTCATATTCAAAACCATTAATTAGTTAAAATAATGTTTGCGTTTCATTAAGAATTAAAAATAGTGTAAACAGTTGATGACACGTGAATTCGATAGATTCAAATTAAAGTTATTATTAAAAAATTAAATTTGCTTCATGTAGTTATTATAAAAGTATTTTTCTTAGCATCGTCATCGAGAGTGAAATAGTGGTCAAAATAGAATTGGATTACAAAATAATTTACCAACCACACGAGCCAATAGCCACGACTGACATCACTTTCTTTTGCAAATGTAGAAAGTGAATTACATTGGTTTTAATATTTCACACGATAACATAATTATACATACATTAGTGGCAGTTGATTTAAAAATAACTATTGAAGGCGGTTTTATTAATAAAAATTCCAAATTTTCTCAGTGACAGATTTTCGAATTAACACGATAACAAGATAGATAACTTAATGTCACTGTATCTTTTCCTTGTTTGTACCAAAAAGAATCTTAATCGTTTACCATACGTGACTTCCTATTCAAATCAAACAAATATCGCATAATATTTCTTTTTATATCCTTTAGAATCTCTACTTTTATAGTTAAAAAAACTATATTTTCGAGTTTAATTGTACTTGACACATGACAGCAAGGTATATATTAGTCCATATATGTGAGAGGCGTTGCGAATTTGTAATATTTATAGATGAAAATAAATTTTGTATGGGTTATAATTAGTATCAAAGGTTGATGTGATGAATAAAATATCTGTGTATAGAGAAGCCACTTATTTGTGGGAAAGAACGAAAATGATTGATGAGGGATCGGCCGTTCGCGTGATAAGCTTGGGGGTGGGTGGTGTGTCCGGGGGTAAAATATGTTGGCTCATAGTGTGTCGTCTGGGCACGGCCGACACGTAGATGAGAGAGAGAGAGAGAGAGAGATAAGTACAACTTCGGCCGACACCTAATATTCCAACTGTAGCCGAGTTTGCCTCTCAATTCTTCCATCACTAAATTGGACCACAATCAAATATTGCATGGCATTCCTCCTTTTTACTATGGATATTCTAATGTTACTTACTATTTGAATTAATTAGCACTCGTGTTTATTTTATTTCAGAAAACTTGTGTCATTATTATCTTAGATGCATTATAAGTTTTTATTTATACATGCGCACGCGTTTAACATAAATAAATTGCGTATCACATAGGTATAAATTATAATGCACAAGTTTATTCGGAGCGTCTATTCCGCGCAAAAATGCACATGGGCTCGGTGCGACCGGCCATATGGAGAATTTGTCGGAAGTGTAAGGTTATCAGTTTTCAAGTAAGAGGTTATATATCGCGTTGGCAAAAATGCTGGAACTAAGACTATCCACAATCCTTAGAGCACGTTTAGGATGCTCTAAGGGCTACTCTAGTACTAGAGCACCCTTAGAGCACTCTACCCCTGCAACCCAAGGTGCTCTAAGGGTGCTCTATCTTTAATATTAAACAATTCCCCATTTTCATTTATTAAATTAAAATACCCTAATTAATAAATAATACGAATTTTCCATTAATATTTGAAAATTGGAAAATTACATACCACACACAATAAAAAAACACTACATAATTAAAAACTAAAACACTACATAAAACTAATAAATTAATCAAATCTATTAAATATATATTAAAAAAAAAAAAACAAGTGGTGGACTTCTTTCTTCTTCCTCTCTTCCTTTCCTCCCCCCCACCGCCACACCCGTCGCCGCCGCCGCCACCTCCCCTCCTCCTCTCTCACCTCGGGCCCACCCCCCCACCTCCCCCTCCCCCCCCCCCACCTCTCGAGCACCTCCGCCCCGCCACGCAGCCTCCTCGAGCCACCCCCTGCTCGATCCGGGCTCGAGCACCCTCGCTCGAGCCCCGTTGTGGATAGCCTAATACTTGAAAATCAACAATATTAATCTTTTTAATATCCATATCAATTAAAATATATAGCATCATCATTTAGTTTAATTAATATTTCACCCAGATTGTTAATTGTGCATTACCAAAACATGGATCAGATTTCGATTTGAAGATGAAATTTGAATATTGGATAATACATGGTTACACCAATCAAACAAAATTATAATATCTGCATATAACAGAAAAAAGCAAAACAGTTTCATATCCAACTTTTTGACGAGTCGTCTCTCAACCACATTAACAAAAGTAGATACAACGTACTTCCTCTTCGACAAATTAAATGGAACCCAATGCATGTGAGTTCCTATCATTTCTTTTCTTGGGTCGCATACATTTATTTTATCACTTTCCAAATAGCTTAACTATCCCATAATATTATATGTAGTGTTTTTCTTTTATCTTTTACTTCTTACTATATGGAGTACTTTCGTTTTGGTCGCATACATAATATTTCGTTTTGGTACGACCGTGTTGTACTTCTTAATTATGGAAGAGTCTTTATAGTTGTACAAGTTTGGGTCTGTAATTTTTCCAAAAGCAAAATTTTGTTTGAAATACTGATTTTAATGTTATTGTAAAATACATGATGCTTTACAATAAAATAAAATATGAAAAATGAAGTAAATTAATGGTTAACGCTAATTATCTTTTCTATTTTGCACCAGCACATAAATATTTGTATATTTAATCTATTGGTTTTATAAAATGAATACAGACAGTATCAAATATATTAGGTCGGTCGAACAAAGTTACAAACTTATGTGGACCCCCTTTGGAAACCCACTAAACATCGTTTGTACCGGTGCCCCTCAATTGCTTCATCAGATATTCGAATTTAGATTTATCTAAATATGGACCACTGTCAAGTGTCGTCCCTATATATGGTAACAGTTTTATTTTTAATTTTTTCTACTATCTACTTTCTTTTTAATACGAGCTGTTAAGTTGTCGCAACTAGATTATATTGAATTTAATAACGAAATTAATATTGTGTTTAGTTGGATAGATTCAGCCCCGTGACTTAATTTCATAATATTGCCATGTAAGATAGTCCTAGTTAATATATTACCTTTTTGAGTTATGAACTCCCCCTATGAAAAAATTATTTATCTATTTTATATTGTAGTATTTATTTGAGGCAACCAAACATCACCTGCAAGTATCACCAGATATCGCTGGTGGGGCGTTTATTGGTATAGGCCCTTTTTTTCTGACTAATTAATATGGTTAATTGATGCTTAATAATTTTTAAGTATGTCTTATAAATAAGCTCCAATTGTTAGTTACTACTGTAATTTATTATTCATAATTAAAATTAATTAACTATAATTACTTACTAATTACCGTAAATTAATCATATCTCTTTAAATTACCCTGAATTAATCCTAAGTCTTTTTAATTACCATCTAAAATTAATCAATCCTAATCTCTTTGTAAGTATGTACCTTATTTTATACTATAAAAGTATAATATTAATCAGCCTGTGATGATTTTAAAAAAAAAAATGTACATCGAAAAAAACTTGAAACTGTAGGGATCTAAATATGCATTTTAAATAGAGTTGGAAGCTTTTTTAGGACAGTAACTTATGGGATAGTGGGAATTAAGAATACCAAATTGTAGGCCTTCGATTTGAGGACACTTTGTAAAAATTTACATGCTCCGTAGGACATTTTTTGGCCCGATCGGGCTGAAACGCACATGCATGGCACGTGATCACTTATCTCAGCCCGATCGCCTATGTGTCAGCCACATCCCCGCCACGTCACCCTCAATGTGTATTTATCTCTTTGAAGCATTTCTTCGAACAATTGAAGTGCAACAGAAGGGAGTGGCTGAACGTTTCCATCTTACTAGCCACGCCGCCGCCGCTATTGGGAATGACGACACCGAGGATGAAAGTACTGAGCCCCGCAGGTTGGCCCAACACCTCGGCACCAAGGGAACATATCAACACCAACACAGCGAACTGCGACTCCTTGATCTGCTACCCCTCCGGCACTCGCCTTGTGACGCACGCAATCATCGGGTGGAGGATGAAGAGGATGACGAGGAGGAACGCCAGCGTGCACACGACCGACATTATCACGGTGAACTGCTTGCTGATGAGATACACGACTATTTCGCCGAACACGAGGGAGAGAGCATAGTTGCAGATGTCGCTGACCAAGGAAGCGAGCATAGCTATCCTACCGATCTCGGAGTTGAGGATGTTGAGGTCGGTTAGCAAGCTGGTGATGACCGGAAAGGAAGTGATGGCGGTGAGGCTTGTGACGATGGGGAGCGCCGCCTGCGTGGGATCGTCGACCTCCATGCTGCTTGAAAAATCTAACCGAACAATTTATGCATAATCGATTCTGTCACAGAAAAACTTAGCACGAAATATAACACAGAATATAATGACTGAGCTAAGTAAATGACACACAGAATGGTAACCCAGTTCGGTTAATCAACCTACGTCTAGGGAGCCACGCCCAAGAGAGAATCAATCTACTATCGTAAGTTGCAGTTACAGGTTCTTGCTCATATAGTTAGTCAACTCTATGAAGCCCTTTCACTCACACCCTTCCCGATCTAACGTGAATCAACAATTGTTCGAGACGCACTATCATAATCTAAGTTCGAGTCACAACCCGACACTCAACCCCCTTACAAAAATGTTTGAATATGAAAAGAACACTCTCAAGAATATACTCTCACGAAATAGTATAAGCTATGAACAACAATAATAGCTACGACGGCCACCTTCAATATGTCTTGGTGTAGATGTATATATAGGTCTTGAGAAATCCTAAATATGTTATCCACCACGATAAGGAAACTTCCTTTGAAGATATGCCTTATGGAGCAAGTAGATATATCTGCAATATAATATCTTTTCCGCGTTCAATACGGATAAGGAAAAGATATCCGCAAAATCCGCATAAATATGGAAAGAATCTTTCAGATCTGTTCCATTATATTCCACATCAAACTAGTTCAGATTGAAGCACAAAAATCAATTTCTGTTTTCGCATAACTCAACACACTTCAGTCAATCTTACTTTTACATAAATATGCCAACACCATTAGAGCTAACAGCTCAAATCCAACACTGCTATTCACGATGTAAATGGCGCCGACACCCATGGCGAGGGGGAAGAAGAAGCAGGAAATGTTCAACACTTCAACTGTTCGACGAAATGCTTCAAAAGGATGAATACACATTGAGGGTGATGTGGCGGGGATGTGGCTGACACATAGGCGATATGGCTGAGATAAGTGATCACGTGCCGTGCACGTGCATTTCAGCCCGATCGGACCAAAAAATATCCTATGGAGCATGTAAATTTTTACAAAATATCCTCAAATCGAAAGCTCGCAGTTTGATGTCCTGAATCCTCACTACTCCATAAGTTACTGTCCTAAAAAAGCCCCAAACTGTTTTAAATAGTACCAACAACGAAAATTACATACATTTGCCCGAGTTCCCAATTTTCACACAACTTATACTATTTTTCATTTTTTTTTTCCAATCATGACACTAGAAAATTAACTTTTTCTTCCAAGACCCACTATCATTTTGGTGGTACAGTTGAGTTAAACTTAACCATGATATATAATTGAGGATGTTGTAATTAAAAAAAGAAAATTAATTAAAAATATGATATATTGTAATTGCAACGTTTTAAGAAAATTAACTTTGATGGAAATATTTTGATTGAAAAATGATGGATAAAAAAGATGAGAAAATAATAACATTTTTATCATTTTTTTTATCACATATTTACTAGGATGAAAAAGAAAATTATCACAAGGTCCCCTCCACCCTTCTCCATTTTTATGTCTTTAATCCATTAGAAATATTATCAAACTCATTCCCCCATATTAATATTTTCCACAATTGGTGAGAAATAGATGGAAAATGAGTTGCCCGAGGAAAATTAATCAACGTAGGAAACGTGTGAAAATGATAGAAAATGGTGAAAATATTTTTTTCCACTATTTTCCATCAAGGTAAACGCACCTTAAAATTGGTCCGAAAATTACAAATTCATATAAAGCTTCTCTTTATTTGATTTCCATGAGAGTTGATCAACAGTGTGTTTGTGTGGGTATGCGTTCACTATATTGAATCGATGATGTGCAATATTTGAACAGATGGTTAATAATTACACTAAACATGGCTAAACACTAAATTGGTAATTAATTTGTTAGTTAAACTAATGCATAGAGATAATTTTTAATTTTTATTACAACTAACTGAAATCTATTCTTTTATAACAAGAATAAACTACAGACGCTATTCGGGATGCGCACTGAATAATTTCTTTTTCTTTTGTAATAACATGCAAATCGCACTATATAAAAAAGAATTGAAATAGCATGCTCGATCCCTCTTATTCTTTTTTAATCAAATACCAATAAATCCTGCTTAAGACTTGAGAGTCGAAGTGTAAATATCCTAATCAGTAATCACTGCGTAATTTGACGGCTTAATGGCTTATCAAAGAAGATAAAAGAAAAAGTTGATTAGACTAAATTTTGCTTTCACTTGAAATAGAGTATCAAATTATCAATGGGCTAATGCTTTAATTTAGCACCTACTCCCAATAACTATATCTCTAGAATACGTGGTTGGTGTGTACTTCCGACACGTGTCACCTTGAACAATTTAATTGAATGAGAACACCATATACATTTGCGTAAGAATTCGAAAGAGTAGGCGAAACGCACCCACTCGATATTTGCTACAAAGTTTTGCGTCGGGAAGCAAGAAATATGAATTTGATTTATATAAATTGACTCTCATATATACAATTTTTTCTAAAGTTTATTCAATATTTTGTCTTAGACCCTTATTTTCTTAAACTGGCTCGACTCATGTTGGTCGTGTAGAATATTATATTCTTTTAACTTCTTCTTTATATTCTCAAATATATATTTACATATTTACGTGAGAACTAAGCATATTTTTTGTGCCGTACATGTAATATCTATCATGAAAGGGTATGAAACTATGTAACCAAAGAAAAAGAGACGAGAGAAATATATTGTGATGTGAGAAATGATGATTTAATTTGAAGCAGATATATAGTATAAGATCTAGAAAGTTGTCCAAACGGTTTCCCTTCATATCACAAATTCACAATGAAAAGGTTATTGAAACAAAATTACGACATCAATTTCTTAAATTTCGGTTTATTTTGTTTGAATCATTACATAATTTCCAAAAATGTTGTCGAATTAACTACTGGGGACATAAGTTGCATACTGAGCTAGGCATGAAAGTGACCGAACGTAAGTAGATCAATAATAAGTTAAGAAACAACAAATTCAAGATAGCCGCAAAGCTAGGTCCGTAGTCAACCTAAATAATGCAAAATAATTTTTTAATTAATTTTTGTATATATAATAAAGGCAACTCAAGTTGGATAAAAATATTATGATCATATAATAATGTATATGATTCTTGTGTAAATGTACAGTTGGATAAAAAATATTATCATCATATAAAAGACGTTTTCAACAACTTGCATCTTGTAATCGCTACAAATTATTCGACTACAAAGAGTGATAGCTACTAATTAATTTAATTAAATTTGTGTACGGGATTTTATGTTGCACTATATTATTATTGCGGTTGGCCGTAATCAAGAAAAATTTTGATGAATTTTTAAGAAATCAAAATTTATGGGGGACAATTAAATGATAATTGGAGGTAAATAATTAACCTAATTAAGAATAATAATCCCAATTATAATTAATATCAGATAATTAGTTCTAATTTAAATTTATTAAGCTCTAATTACAAATTACTAAATGTTAATTAATTAAAATCCGTCCGCCGCACCACCATATATATATATGTTTCTTTCTCTCTCTCACTCTATTTTTTTTTAGCATGCTCTATATGTAGATTGACTTTGATATTATCAGGGTCATAAAATAGTAAATTATTAGTATTTTTTAAAAAGGGAAAATCGAAACCGGCAAAAGCGGACAAAGAATAAATATGAAAGATGTGAGCAGAGATAAAAACAAAAGAAAAGAATTATGGTTGTTTTAGGGTTGTCCAATTTGCCAATTTTAGAATGGCTTCAGACATTCAAAGCTTCAAACACAAAGATGAAATGATGGTAATAGGTAGTAGGTTGTGTGAGTTCCTTTATAGTCTGTTTGATCAATTTGAGGACCACGCTATGGCTAAATGGCACAAACTGATTTTCAGTCAATTCTATTTATTGTCGACCAACACAAATTAAATACTAGTATCGTTTAGACTATTGCTACTTGCTACCATTTAGCTTCAATTGGTTTCTATCTTTCGTTGAGCACGTTAATTATAACTTTATATTCTAATGCAGTCATTTTTAATAAGAGATGGTCGATCGTGAGTTGAACTGCACCGAACGATATAAGTGTGACGTTTTGGGCAAAAGTATGGAGTGATCGTCGGTGCACAAGGCACGTACAAGAAGCAACTCCGATAAGACTTCCAAGCGGAGGGGACAGGAGTGAACCGGAACACACCCAAACGAGAGGGATTCCGAAAAAATGTCGGAATATGACGACATATTTGAGGAGAACTTAAAGAAAGTGATTGATGTTACTCATACTTCAAGATGCATCTCAATCGTGGTGCTCATCGTGAAAGAACTCTGAGGTTAAGGGTACTTAGCCTGGAGAGATTCTATGATCGGTGACCTCCTAGGAAGTTTTCTCAAGAAGCATGCGAGTGAGGACACATCACGCTAGAAAGAACTTGTGATTGTTTGTTGGATCAACCGTCAATCCGTAAGTCGGGTTGTTATAATAACTACCCTCAGTTGCAATAAACTACTAGTATTACCTTCATTAGATTTTAATTAAATTTATTTTTTTATTAATAAACTTTAATCGATGAGGATTATTATTACCCATAGTACAATAATTACCACCAAATCCCGCTTGATTACCCTCTAATTACGGCCAGTATATTGTGTGGTTGGACGTACACAACTTTTACCTTTTCTACATCACAACTTATGATTAAATAACTATTTATACCTAACATTTCGAAAAGGTCTGTTGATGGGTCCTGCCTCATTTTCGGTACATGAAAAATGATGTGTCCCGCCGAGCATATAATATTTCACAAAAACTCGCATGCGACCTGCCGTCACCATGCGACCGCGCGTGTGGCGCGTGGGCCGCACGCGCCTCAGCCACGGGCGGCGCGTGGGTGCCACGCACTGGATTTTTTTTTTTTTTAATTTCCGATTTTTACTGTATCTCCAGTTTTCATTTTTTTTATTTTTTTATTTTTTCAGATTTTATTTTATTTTTTTTTTGCCTCTTCGTTTTTTTGTTTGCCGTTTCATTTTTTTGTTTGCCGCTTTTTCTTTGGTCAAGATTCGAGCGAGGGGAGCCGAAGGCCTCGGAGCGAGCCGAAAAAGTCCAAAATGTTGCCCGCCGATTATCCTTATATTTGTAATCGGAGCGAAGGCGGAGCCGTAAAATCGGAGACGAAAAAAAAAACTGAAATTAAAAAAAAAAAAAAACTGAAAAAAAGAAAATTGACCGGTCAACGGGCCAAACCCGAATTGACCGGGTCGACCCGACCCGAATCCGGTCGCATAGATCCGATTTCACTTGACCCGGTTGCACAGGAGATCACCCCTTTATATAAATGTGTGTGTGTTGGGCTAGTGACAGAGTAATTAATATTTGAGATCACATGGAGTTTAAATGTAATTGTAAATGTATAAAAATAAAATAGAAGGTGCACTAGTTATAATAATATGTTTAATAGGATAATGGCGGGAAAATACACAAAACCCATATTCTCGGCCCACCTAAGTCCTAAACAAAACAAATCAGCTATTTTTATTAAATCAACAAGCCCAATTCTTGTTTACCGTCGCCGCACCACCGAAGTTGCTGCATAACCGCCGCGAAGACAACTACAGGAGCCGCCGTCGTTGCAAACATCTCTCTTCTTTTTCTCGCTTGCCTGCTAAATTCTCCCATAATACTAACAATGTCCAAAAACATGCTTTTTAAATGACGTTTTACCCTTCTGTAATGCAATCAAATCCATGGGCTCAATTAATTGGCTAAAACAAAAAATTGTTGGGCTTCCAAAATTAAGTTACAAGTATGTTTTGGGCCTTTTTACCTTAAAAAAAAAATAATATATATATATATATATATATATATATTTTGGGTGTTTGAATCTTTAAAATTAGGCCAAGCAAAAAAGTGCGTAAAATCGAACCGACTACTAACCGCACAGAAAAAATAGTTAATCAAATTGGTGGTTTGGTTTATATTTCTAATTTTAAAAATTTGGGGGTAACAGTCCGGTTTCAATTTTTTATGCATATAAGAAACCCCTACGGTTAACCGAACCGTATCGACTATTCATTAAAAAAATTAAAATTTTACCAATTATATATTGTATATATATATATATATATATTAAGTTACTAAATTTACGTTTTAAATAAAATTACATGTTAAAATGTTTAATCCTAATAAAAGGAATTTACAGACTGCTAGAGTCGCAACTCTTTCTTCTTCTAGTATACTATTATTTTGTTTAATATCCATTGTCATCACACATCGCCATGGTAACCTTCTATATTTTTTATTGGTTTGTTTTTATTGTTATACGTAGCATTTTGTAACTAGTATCATATATATGATGAATCAAATACGAAATTTTACAATGTTGGCATGTCTATAATGTAACATCAATTTACAAGAAGAAAGAATCCAAGTGCATCATACTTAATCGAAAGTATAATCTGGAAATTGAATTAATTTTTTAGGGCAATGTTTACCTTTTTAATTATGGTTAATCGAACCGATTTTTAGTTTAACCGATATAGTAGTTTTTGATTTTTACTTTTGAAATTTGAGTGGTTAATCGGACCAGTTAATAACCGTACGGTCGGTTCTATGTGCATCAAATGGTAGGTTAACTAAATCGTGCTCCCCCTACTTAAAATTACTCTATCTGTACTCAATAAATATGTCAACTTTAGAGTGCCACCAATTTAATTGAGTAGAATATTGTGTGTGAATAAATGATCCGAACATTTATGTGAGAGGAAAAAGTTTCGAAAATAGAAAACACATACTATTTGCAAGAGACAGGTAAAAAAAATAAATTTAGACATATTTTCAAGATATGGAGGGCGTATTTGCCCAATACAAAGGCTTTATAATAATTACAAAACTAATATACTTTCACCACTCGAAGTTATGTTTTATGTTTTGCCAATATTTATATGATCGGCAGAAATCACGTGCCCTGTACATGTTTGAGGAAGCCAAACTTTACTTTTTGAATAAGGGTTAATTTTGTATAAAACTATAAAGAATTCTCAAATTCCGATTTTTCCCATAAACCTTTTATTTCGCGTTTAAAGTCAAAAACTTTTATTATTTCCGGTATTTTCCCCGAAATTGAATTCCGGCTAAATTGATAATGTGGTGCTGGAAAATTCTAACATGTACTTTTTCATTTAAGAGTTAATTCGCCATAAATCCATAAAGAATTCCAAACTTCTAGTTTTTACCTTAAACTTTTTAGTTTTGTTTCTAAATTCATAAACTTTCATTTTTTTCTTCAGAATTTTAAAAATAAATTTATTTTGTCTTGTTAATTACTAAATCAAGGTGTGTTTATTTTTCATTGTTAATTTGTATCTTATAATATAATTACAATAATTGTATGAATAATTTTTTTGTTATTTAGATTGCACAAACCTAGAACAGTTGATGATTTTGCTTCTTACTCTATCAATGCAATTAAGCTGGTTCTAGGCCTCTACTTTAACAAAAAGAATTATTCATACAATTATTGTAAGTGTATTATAAGATACAATAACATGAAAAAATAAATACATATTGGTTTAGTAATTAACAAGGCAAAATATATTTATTATAAAAATAATGAATAAAAATGAAAGTTTATGGATTTGGAAACAAAATTTAAAAGCTTATGTGAAAAATTGGAAGTTTGGAATTCTTTATGGATTTATATCAAATTAAACTCTTAAATAAAAAGTACATGTCAGCAATTTCCGGTGCCACATCATTGTCAATTTGGCCGGAATTCGATTTCGGGGGAAATTCCAAAAACAATGAAAGTTTATGATTTTGGACGCAAAATAAAAAAATTATGGTAAAAATCGGAATTTAAGAATTATTTATGATTTTATACCAAATTAGCCCTTTGAATAATTACAAAAAATATCAAACTTCCAAATTAGTTAATTTCAGTAAGTGTACTGTTTTAAGGTTTTTCTAGTACTCCGTCAAATTGTTTTAGTTACTTGTACCTAATCTCATATACCTAAATAGTTATTTTCAGTAAGAAGTGCAATAAGGTTATTATAGTATAAAAAGAATGTAGGTTTTTTTTTTTTTTTTTTTTTTTTTACCTAATAAAAAATATGTAGTTACTTGTAGTACCAAATTTGATTAACAGATCATCGGTAAAACGGTCGACGAATAGTTGAATTTATATGAATGGTGTTGATGATCCAATAAGAATAATAGATATCACATAGATCTTTTAGCAAATTGTTTCTTGTACGCCAAAAATGTTTTCATACAAAGTCACGGAGCAATTAGAATTAATAATTTTAGAAAGTCAAACCTAATTTGCGGCATGAAAAGCACCAAGGACTATACTTAGCTGTATCTTGTATGCTTCTGGGCAAAAATATATAATGCAAATGAATATATATACAAAATAATTTTGACCCTCAAAACAATCATGAGTTTTTTTAGAGGGGTGCCACTTTCATTTCCTTATGGAGAAAAATCAAAAGTAACAATATCCATAAGTTTTTTAGGGAAATATCTAAAATCAAAAATTAAGTGGTAAAATCTCGGTTTAATAATACCAGTAATATCATAACTTCATTTCTTATTTCTTATGTAGTATAAAATTATACATGGGCAAAAAAAAGGGTTGCTCAATATCTATTGCTCCTTTGTCCTCCTTAATTTCGGTAGTGAACAATAAAAAGCCGTGATGGGTGGGACGAAAGAAGTACTTCTTAACATAATTTTTCATTATATCAAAACAAACTTAGTATAAGATGATAAAATAATATTAACCCTATTTAATACTCCCTCCATCCTATAACCTATTACTTTTTATGTTTTTACTCTTTTTTTGTTAATATTTTTGCCCAGATCGAGAAGATATTGCTAATTGGGATGGGGGAATACCACTCATTATCAATTAACGTGAACACAGCCCATAAGTAAATTTATAATTGAGATATAGTAAATCTATACTAGAGATACATACAAAATCACTTTTGTAATAATATGCTCTTTATATTAGTAATAATTTATAATAAATTTTAGTTATTTTAATCTATATTGATTGAGATTTTGCCAGCATCTAATTTACGCCACTTTTAACAAGAAATCTAAATAGGTTAATAAATCTAAAACCAATTATAGGGATATATGCAAATTGAATAAATTCCCTAAATATATAGTATTAAAAGATGGGCAGATTATACAGAGATACACTTTTAATTGTTTCATTATATGTTTAGCCATATGATCACCTCAGTCACCTTAATTTTCACATTTCCCGATCTTTTATATTTGGTTTCCTTTTTCAAACTCAGACTAAATTTTCGTCGCAGTATACATTAATCTTATCTTATATTTATTTGAAATTTATGAATGTTTAGATGTACCATTATTTCTATATTATTCTCATCATTTTCTTTTATTCTTCTTTTTTTGGTCGTCGTCTCGAATGTCTGTCTTCTCATTTTCTATTTTAAATGTTAATTTAATTCCCCCCCAACACCACCCCCCCCCCCCCCTCTCTAAGCACGTTCTGTTTTATTTAGTCCAAAATGAATTTGCAGAAACTGCATGCGTCTAAATGAATAGGCAGGCGGCAGCTTATTAAAAGGGATGGAGGTCAACAAAGAAATTTACCGAATCTTTAATCTAGTTTATAATATTAATACAATCTCCTAAGTAGGTAGATTTTGGCATTTGTAATCATTAATTATTACTAACCATCCTATGATATACACATAAATATTTATATATGCTTTGTGTCTCACTGAATCCCTCCTCTCTGGCCTGTTTTTCTCTAGCAGCAGCATTCCCTCTAACCATTATTTCCTCTTTAATTAATTTGACCCCTAATTATATGATTGGATTTGTTTCATAAACACAAACACCTTTTGCTTTCTTATTTTTCCTCTTCGTTTTCCTTTTATTTTTGAGGGAATAGAAATTAGAGAGAGAGAGATGATAACTTGGTTACATATCACCCTGATTTCTGGTTTTACTCTAGCAATAATCATGCTCCTTTTGATTATTATCTGCAAGAAATTTTCAAAGCCTTCAACCATAGAGGCAGAAAGATGCGATGAGATGGAAAATGGAGAGGCCAGTTTTCTTCAACATGATCAAAACGTCGAAGAAAAAGCAGGATCAAATAAAAAGAGTTGCCCTCCTCTTTTCAGACAAACTAGGAACAACAAACCATTCTTCAGTTGGTCTGACCATCCTTGTCTCGTGGCGCATGCTGTCGAACATGGATGGCCGACGTTCTCTTTCGCGCCATCTCCGTCTCCCAAATATTCTACGGATTTCCATTCGAAGGGAGTTCTTGCAACTTATGATCATGGCAATGTGGAGATTGGTTGGGAAGTTTTTGAAGAATCTGCAGATTATATGCAGAAAATCAGAGTAAAGGAATCCACATTATGTGTGATCCGAGCAGGTTTGCCTTTGCCAGGTCCACAATTTGCCAATGCATCTTTCCCAAAGGAAGCTTATTTTGAGATAAAAATTCTTCATAATCATCAAGATATGGATCATGATGATCACTCGGGTGATAAGGCCGCGGACAAGGGCAAAATAGGAAGTGAGACGACGAGTAAGCACATTGAGAATCATGATCATGAGACAGGTATTGATAGTAAGGGAAACAAGATTGAAGAATTAAAAGATGGAGAAAAACAAGAATGTGAAGATGAGATGATTTTGGTGGCAATAGGTTTGAGTAGAGGAAGAGGAGGAGGAGGAGGAGGAGGAGAAAGCAATGCTCCATTGAAAGTACCAGGCAGCTTTGTAGGATCTGTTGGCTTCAATTCCACTGGTGCTGTCTATCTTGATGGTAAGTAAACTTTTCTCACTTAATTATCTAATTCTTGTTTTTTTTTTTTTTTTTTTTTTTTTTTTTTTTTTTTTTTTTTTTTTCCTTCATATGCATTCACTTAATTTGTTTTCCTTTTGTAATTTATATGCATTGAATGAGCATTCAAAGAATATCTTAAAGCCAGATTTTGCTAAATATTTTGCATATAGTATAGTGGACTCTCTGCATTTGAAAATCTCCATCCAATCCATCTCTTCTAATCTATCACCACACTTTAATTTCCTCTAGACAAAATTTGTAAATTAATGACACGATTTTAGATGGTCAAACTTAATTCCGAATAAATTACAAAAGATCAAAACCAGGTTGACTAATTAGTATTTTCAATAGGTTAGAATACAGAATAGTCAATTTATTCTACAAATCATCAGATAATTGTATACAAATTTCATATAATGTAGTCCTTGTAATCCCAAAGGACAAAAAAAAAAAAAATTGAGAATTGATTAAATAAGTTAGTCAAACATCCACAAAAACTTATGTGAAACAGTCTTAAGGTGAGATCGTCTGAAGCAAGACGTGAAAAATTGAGTGGTGATGCATATGATGCAATGTTTCCGTAGGAATGAAGCTTGTTCGAGAATCCGAAAACGAGGTGGGATGGGGAAGAGCAGGAAGTGTGATAGGCTGTGGGTATAATCCAGAGCAGAGAAAGGTATTCTTCACTGTAAACTCGCAGCTAGCATACGAAATCCGGTGCAAGACGGAGGAGTTCAGCCATCCACTTTATCCGACGCTAGCTGCAAAGAGCGACGTCACGGTTGTGGTAAATCTTGGACAGAGCCCTTTTAGATATGAGGCAGCAAATTCACAGAGAACTTCAAATCCATGCTTCATTAGCACACGTGCGAGTTGTGCTGCTACAGCACCAAACTATGAACTAGACAGCAAGGAGCTCTTCTCCATGGGAATAATCGACGGCAAATGGAAACAACAATATTGGAGTGGCGCAAAATGCAGTGAGGCTAGTGTTTCCGATGACCTTGTGTCGGAAGCTGATCTATTTGAAATTGTCGCTAGATAGATAGAGATCGATAAATATCCATTTTTATATATAGAGTGAGTGGCAGAACCAAGCCCCTAGCAACTCCTGGTTGTTCGAGCCAAAAACGAAATTCTATTGCATTTTGTATTATGTCCATCATTATTTATTACAATCTTTTTTTTTTTTTAAATCATTTCATTAATTAGCCAAATCGGCAGAAACCACATCAAGTCTTGACTTCTAAATCATAACATCGGACTGCTTAAATATTTTGCTAAATTATGATCAGCCATATTGACGTCCCTACGAAGAGAAAACTTAACTACTTACAATCTTATTAAATTATGATTTCTTGTGAACAAATGTAGGAATTAAATATTTTTGTACTATATCTTATTCTATGAATGCATTATACTTTAATCTATTTGAATTTATTTTGTTCAGTTTACATATAGGAACACATTTTTGGGCTCGAATAATAAGAAAATATGGTTGAAGATTTAGAGATAATTTCTTTTTTTAATTTTATTGCTCCAGTCACACATGACATAGGGCTTCATAGGGCTTCATAAATATTAGAGCCAACCCCATATCAAAGAGCCTGAGACTAAAAGGTCTCAATTCGAACACCATGAAGCGTCTCTATATATAAGTTAAGTTTATCACACTTGTACTTAAAAAGTGTGGTTTACATGCCTCACATGAATTGTAAGCTACTGCACAAGAGACGGGGTTTACCCAGCGTGCACCGAAGGTAACAGCTGTGGATTCTCCCAAGATTAAAAAAAAGGGCCAAACCCAAAATATTACTCCTTTTCCATCATCGTTTGTTTCTCAAATCCAATTCATTTCTTTATATTATTATGTAATCAATCATCTCATATATTTAAGCCCAATGAGTATCCATTCGAGATAAAACTGAAATTCCTTAGGGTAAATACACATTGAGCAACTGCAGGTTATCATTGTACTAATTGTAATAGAATAAATAAATCTAAATTGCCAAGTAAAATCCCAATTATGTAATATATGCAAACAGTTACCCCTAGCCCAAATAGCGATGTAATCTGACTAAAATCTCAAGATTATTTGATACCTCAGGTCTGAAATTCTAAACCTACAACAACATTCAGAGCCTTAGCAATATCTAACAGAGCAATCATAATAATTTAGTTACAAGACATAAATACAAGCCTAATTTCTCAAAACGAAGTGGAACGAAATCAAATAGAGCTCATGTACCTTTGCATCAATAAGCAAGCAACTCAATCCTCAGAATAAGTCATCTTCACAACTCAGTCAAAGTTTCGTGATCATCATTCTGAAAGTGCCGTCTATCAACCACCACCATAAATTACTGCAACCATCAAGAGGCTACAACCGGCACAAGAACATGGTTTCACAGTACTTCAACTCAACACTTCCACTTCTAGCTTTATTAATTCTCAACAAGGTATCCATGCTCCACGAGATCAGACAGAATGCTTCTCATTTTATCTACCGAAACAGGCTTCAGTATGACGCCATCCATACCAACCTTCCGACAGCTCTCTTTTATCATTTTATCAGTGTTTCCAGTAAGTGCAACAATAAAAGGTCTATCGGAACGTTTTGAAAATTTTTCCCGTATCCGTACCACAACTTCAAAACTATCAACAGCTGCCATGCTCACATCAAGGAAAACCACCTTGTGTTCATAAGTTACAGCTCTAACACACTCGTCTCCGGAAGCAACAGCCAATACATCACATCCCAGGTGCACAAGGAGGCCCTTGGTTACCATACGACCAACACTGTTCATTCCATGTAACATAAGAAAATTGCAAGTTAACCCCTTAAAAATTAAAAATACATCGCATCTACACTAAATAGTGATATAGGAAGATAACATATAGCGTTATGAGCATTCCTAGTTATCATTAAGGAGAAAGCTATTACAACTGCTTTTTACAGAAAACTTGCAAAATGCAAAACTACAACTTTTTTTTTTTTATATTAAATACAATTGACGAAAGTGTGGCATGGTCCAACCACAAGTGCCACTATCATGGCAGCATGGTACAGAAAAAAGCTAATATAAGACCATATTCAGCTCCACTATCTGATTTTTGGTACAAGAAGGGAGTGTCTGAATTTATTCCCGCAGAAGGTGCATATCATAAGCCTTTCTACTTGTCAATGATCCCCAAATTGTTGGGTTGGAAGATCAGAAAAAGGAATGAGCTGTGCATTTATGTGAAAGAAAATAGAACTGAAGGGCAGAACAGAAACCAAAAAAATCACGAGGTAAATCCCACCATTTTGAAACTCCCGTGTAATATAATAGTGCTTAGCTTTCGTGCTTACCAGAATTTTTATGATATTTGCTAAGACGCTCTATTTGATAGATTTGGCCTCATCTACTTAATCTAGAAAGGTGGTAGTTCAGGCAACACTCTTCCCCATTTTTCAACTTCTTGGTACGGTGAGTGGAAATATATATTTCTTTTTTTAAGGGCCGTGAGTGGAAATATTAAGACTACCTCAACCTAATGATGATCATAACAACTACCTCAACCAAATCATCCAAATAAGTAAGCAAGGGAGAAAGACAAAACAGACGCCAAAACCCAAAAACAACAAAACTAGAGCGACGAGATGAGTACTTGAAGAATGCATGTGTTACTAACCTATTCTCATCCATCACAACAACTTTAAGCCCCGTGAAATTTTGCTTTACTTGATTACCAGGGCCTTTGAGCAAAAATGGAGGCTTGGACTCATTTGAGCGAGCAGGAATTCCAAGTTTAATGATGAAGGTCGTAGTAGAACCCCTGCCAAGACCTTCACTCTCAATCCAAATGTGCCCTTCCATGAGATTCACAAACCTGATTACATAAAAACCATTTTTGAAGTGAAAAATATAAGCATAAAAAGCGAATTTGAAAAATGAATAGCAGAAGATTACAAAATAATATATTACCTCTTACAAATTGCTAGGCCAAGGCCACTACCACCAGAATTTTTGGAAGCAAGTGGTTGGCTCTGCACAAATTTCATGAATAGCTGTGGAATATCTTGCGGGTTAATTCCAAAACCAGTATCTTTTACCTGAACAAGAGGATAAGCAGTTACTAGAAACTCAAGAGAATAAACCAAACGAATTTCCTGAGAAATTACATCCATTGGGCAATTGGAAACATACCTCTACACGCATATAGAAGTGGTTATCGCTAGGTATAGGGAAAAACTCAGGGGCTCGAGGATCTCTTAGAGAGTCAGACTTTGCAACAAAAGCTGTTACCGATATACCTCCCTCTTTTGTGAACTTTATAGCATTCCCAACAACATTCAGAAGAACTTGCATCAGCCGTTTTTCATCACCAACAGCATGTTCAATCAAATCAGGGGACAAACTCAACGTAACATATAACTTCTTCACAGATGCAATAGGCTTAATCAAATTAAGGACCTACAGCAAGAAGTACATACATCAGTAAGCCTAAAAAAGCATGAAAAGGAATTATGATCTCTTTACCATCATGGCAGTTCCAGAACAAATAAAACAAAATGATGATATGGTCTTACCTCCCTGAAAAGTGAATGAAGGTTGAAAGTTCCTATGTCAAGTTGAAGGCTACCATCTTCAAGCCTTGAAAGATCCAATACGTCATTAATAAGGGTAGCCAACAGGTTACTGCTCTTCAGAATTGTTTCGACCATTAGACGTTGCTCAGGCGACAGCTCGGTTTCTTGTAGTAAGGAAGAAAGAGCAATTATTGCATGAATAGGAGTTCTCATTTCATGATTCATGACGGCCAAGAAATCATTACGAGCACGCACAGCCGTCTCTGCTTCCCTCCTTGCCAGATCTAGGGCAACATTCTGTTCCATAAGAAGATCCCTGGCCCTCATTGACTCTTCTAAAATTGCAGCATGGGAGAGAGCAACAGCGACCTAATAATACATGGAGAAATAAAAACATAGTGAAATCATTTATCACATTATCTTAAGTCTAAGAACTTCTTAAATGGAAGTATGTACACCAACAAGTAATGAAACTGCAACCAAGAATAAGATGAAAGAATTTTCAATCAGACTAGTACATCATTGTAGCTTTGCTATCTGCTTAACCATGTAGAAATGTCTTATCAATTCTAATAACACCCTTCAACTGAGGAACTGTCCTAGTGACTCAACTAAGATTATAAATGGCAGCTCTAGAAACTTTAGGAGACTATCTGCACACAAAGAAGACCTAGTCAAAAGGAGTATTTTTAAAGGGTAGAGACATGAAATTCATTCTTCATCCTTCTAGTCTGCTTTACCCAACAAAAAATGAGAACTGCATAATGCAATCTGAAGGACCAGCTGGGAGAAGTGCATTTTAAACCCCTACTATATGGAAACAACTAAAGAGTAGGCCTCTAGCTGCAGTCACTAATATTAACTCTGTTTGAATTCCTAATCTAAAAGCATATGCAGCCAATTGGCAATGTATATACCTTCAATCCAGCATTTGTTAAAATTAGTAAGAGTTAACATGTAACAAAGATAGAGATGACGCAAAGTAAAACCTGATCTGCCACCACTTCAACAAGCTCCAACTCATGCACATGCCACTGCCTAGCACTGTCGGAAGGGAGCATCAAGACCATTAAAGCATATCTTTTAGTTGACAGCTCGGGCCAATCATGGATCTGAAAATTGGATAGATGCAGGAGCGGAACACGCACAGCAACTACCTCTCCTGGCATATATTGTCCAACAGGCCGGAGCCGGGCAACGGGGGAGTTTGGAGAGATTTTTACAGCACGACTAGTATTGAAAACTTGATTGATTACAGGTAATTGTATTGGCACGGTCAAACCAACCGGGTTTTGGTGGCGGAGAGTGTAGG
The DNA here is from genome assembly GCA_029490685.1 of Schizonepeta tenuifolia. Taxonomy (NCBI): domain Eukaryota; kingdom Viridiplantae; phylum Streptophyta; class Magnoliopsida; order Lamiales; family Lamiaceae; genus Schizonepeta; species Schizonepeta tenuifolia. Next base: position 105,607,562 of record CM055958.1, on the reverse strand, counting down.
AAAGATGGAGCTCTAGCCCTGTTCGTGTCGGCATCCATAATGCACACTCCTCCAACCCCAATGTTCTCCCAAGCTCAACAAGCGTAGTCTTCAATATGGTATGTCTATCAAGAGTGCTTCTGATTTCATGAGTTAGCATCCTAACATGCCTACCAGTTTCTTCCTGCGTTCGAATCAATCCCATTTCTCTATCTAGTTCTGCAGCCTTATTTTTCAAGAATAGCTCCCTTGTTTTGACACTTAAAAGATCAGGAATGATATGTACAAGCATAAGTGCTGTTACACAAGACACAACAGCTGTGAGGATTTTGGCTATAGTCATCACAATTGCCACATTCCTAGTATGCATAGTAAATGTCCACAAATTAATCAAGTGTGTTGCTCCACAAAGAACAATAAAGGCCCCAAACTGCACGAGAACCCATCTATAAGGAAATACAGCAGATTTCTTGACAAAGTATATCAACTCCAAAGGGATTGAGAAATATGCCAATGCTATGAAGAAATCTGATATATACTGATACTTCATCAACAATTCATCAGCTGGCCATGGTGACTCAAAGCAATTGCAATACTCCATTTTTAGGAGTCACCGGAACCTTATGTCTTCAATCAACGTTATATAAGACTACTACCTGGAACGTAGCAACATACATTCAACACCTTTCAGAAACAATCAATTCTTCAGCTCATGCATAAAGGGAAACAAAATAAGCCTAATTTGGTTTAAATTGGCTATAGCGGAAGTAAATAGGAAATAAAAAGAAGATCGTTACACGAGTACAACCAAAAACTTTTGCAGGAACTGTAATTGGAAATCAGAAAACCTTGAAATTGAAGTCTAAAGCTAAACAATTCTAAGAAGCAATCGATTTTTAAAAAACAAAAACAAAAAGTTAGATAGATCTGTTCCAGATCTTTAAGAGACAAAATCACAGTAAACAGTCCCGATTTGTGAACAATTTAGAGCCCTCGCAAAGAGTCATGAAGAAGGGAAGAACTTACCAAAGTGAGACATCTCAGGAGAGAGAGGGCGGTGAGCAAACATGAAGATTTAGCAGAAAAATGGTTGCCGATTAAATGGTGAAGGAGAAGGGATCATGATTCATGAATGAAGGCAGAAAAGGGGAAAACAGCAGAAAAGAAAAAGAGGGAAAAAGACAAACCCGCGGTGCAGCAAGCAATAGTAGATATTTAGAATTACATCTTTCTAGCCCAAAGTTGACTATAGTTCTATTCAGACAACGAGAAACTGTTCAAATACATTGTATTTGTTCATTGCCCTTTCCCATTAACGACTTTTGCGCTCATTTTCTTTCTTTGTATTTTAATTTGTTCCACATGCTTTCTATGGAGTATCTTTTTTTGTTAGTATAACATTCTTTTTTAAATTTATATGACTTTTTAAGTTTAGGGTAAGGGAAAGCTATACCTCACTCCTGACCCTTGAGGTCTTTACCGTTTTCCGATGTCCTCAAAACAAATCACATACTACAACTACAAGTATTCGTTTTTTTAGTTAATAATAATTCTTTTATTTTTTCAAAATATTTTTCGGTCACTAGAATAGAGCACCAGTTAATAAGACTGCTCACAGCGGATATCTTCATGGATATCTCGAGACACCCGCATCATGAAGACATCCCATTGCAGCACGCCGTGGCTCGAGACCGTCCCTTCCGTTCGAGACTATCTCGATACGGTGCGTGATTTATACGCGCCAAATGTTTAAAAATTTAAATGCAACGCCGAATTTTGTTGGCAATGGCTATGTGCCGATTTTTCTTTTTATTTTATTTTTTCATTTTTTTACCTATAAATACACCCTTTAATTCATCCTCAATTCACACCATTTCTATTACTTCTCATAATTTTCTTCTTCAAATTATCCTTCAATAACCTCTCGTACTTCCCAAAAAAATGATCCTTCAAATTTGTGGTCGTCATCGTGGTGTCCCCTGTTAGTAACCCGGGTGCTCGTTCAAACTTTTACAACATAAATAATAGGAAAATCTGGACTAGAAATAAAAAGATTAGAACAACAAAACAATAAACTAAAATTACACGAAATAGAAACAAACTCAAAAATATGTAGCCAAGTCGAGATAGAATCTCTGCCGGCAAGAAGAAATTCGCCCCGGTAGTGCTCTCGGTTTGGCGATCCTTCCCCAAAGGTAAAACGGCTTCGTCTCGACGGATGTAGCACCACAATTCCGGCGAGCTCTGGCGAACTAAACGAGAATCAAGAACTTGAGCTTTACTATATGAATTTTTAGAATGCAAAGAAAGAGTGCAGATTTTTTTCAAGTGTCCCAAAATAATGGAAATGCAATCCTATTTATAGGCATTCCACCCGTGGGAGACTTATTACAACTTAATGTGCCTTCATAGCAAATTATATTGAATCGTCCGTTTCACCTCTAAGAGGCGTTATCCACCTCATTTCCACGATCAACATAATGGGTTATAACTCGGCGGTTTCACTCCGTTGAAAAACCAACTTTGGCATTTCAATTGTAAACATACTTAATGTTTAATATATTATATGTTGAAGAATTGATATGGCTGAATTCACATGGCCAATCTGAGCCAACAACTTTAATTAATTAAACATTACAAGTGGTTTAATTAATTTATAACAAAGCACTTAGCCCAATTCCAAATCCAAGAATCAAACCCAATTTGAAAGCCCACGACTCGAATCCGAGCTCGTTTATTCAATATACGAATTTGTCTACAATAAATTCTCCAACACATAATTCAAATATATCACTTCTTACTCACCAAATAATGGTTTTAAGAACATGAATATATTCCGATTATTTACTCGACAAGTAAAATAATCATTCATTATTTAATTTTTAATAATTAAATAATAAACCGCCATAAATAATGATTTACAAACCATTATTTCCAACAATCCCCCACATGAGTAAGAAAGCCATATGCAAATGTATGCAGACGCTTAGCTCAGTCCTTCTAAGAAACACTATTGCATTTGGAAAGGTGGCTTGTGGCCTTGAACCTACCATAGTCAATATCATCGAGTATACTGGTGGCCTAGTGGACTTATTACACCTTGAACTAGCCCTCCTTAGTGTATACTGAGACAATAATATTGACACAATATTGTCTCAATCCTCATTCGTTCTCACGTTTGTGTCCATTACTGGCCCTGGAACACCCTTTGGATTCATAAATGCATCTTTTGAAGCGGCCACACTTCACACTTACATAGGTGATTCTTATTCTCAAGTATCCTGCTATACGTGTCCTTTTCGAGGTATCCAAGAATCATTAAAAGTCAAAGACTTAACCTCACCACGTGCAGGTTTTCAAACACTCACTGTTCTACAGAGAATAGGTAAGTTCGAGTGTTTACCTCTCGGACTCTTATAGCTTAGTTGTCCCATTGAACCAAGTTCTTGGGATCCTCCAGTCATCATGGTTGGGTTACCACTATAATTATCCTCAAATCGTGGATTTTAAACCCATTCCCTCTAACAGTTTATACATTTGATCACTAGAATTTAAATTTACTGTGCTGAAAAAATTTATTTTAATATTAACAACCACTACTAAAAATACACTAGTACTGTCACGTAATAATTATAACATTTTAGCATTCGTAATTCGTAATTTCACTTGATTGAAATAATACTTATTTAGCAATTAATGTTATTATACCAATTATATTGAATCCAAATAGCAGCTGGGGACATCTAGGTCCGGGCCGGGCTGGGCCATTATTTTTGGTGGCCCGCAAAACTTTCGGGCTGGCCCGACCCGACCCAAAAACTGACTTTTGGCCCGGTGGGCCGGGTTGGCCCGCCCGAAGACTTTGATAGCCCTACGGAGAAGACTTCAACCCAAAGCAAGTGAAGAGTTTTTTTGGGCACGTCTCCTGCTGAGTGAAGGAATGGATGATCGTTTACGGCAAAGCGACTACTAAAAGGGCCAATAGCGCCTCCGACTACATGGTGATCGAGAATGCCCAGCAGATATACGCGGCCCATGGAAATGGTAATCACTTCAAGCATTTTGGTGCTTGGAAAATCTTGTAGAACTATCCCATATTCCTCCACCAAAAATTTTCCGACGTTCAGTCCATGAGCGGACGAAGAATACATCGGAAGGCGCCTACACCTCATCGGGAACGGCCCACGGCTCCAACGAGGAGACAGAATGGAAAAGCACGGTTCTTCCCGACCACAGGGACGAGACGCGACAAAGGCGGAGGCGAGGACGGCCAAATGAAAGGGAAAAAAAAGGCGAGCGAAGATACGGAGTTCGGGTCATTGTTTGACTCGACCAATGCCCGACTAAGCAGTATTGCTGAGGCAAAGTAAAGCATGGCTAAGGCAATGATGGCGCGTGCTCGGGGGAAGCAAGACTCCACTGAGCTGAAAATCATCATCCAGGATACGTTGTACATGACACCGGAGCAGTACCAACTGCACATGATGCTGGTTGCGGAGGTCAAGCAACGTCGAGGATGGACTTAGTTTTTTTTCCTAGCAATGTATATTTTTTTTAATTTCTAGTAATATAGTTTTTTTATTTATTTCTAGTAATATATTATTTTTATTTTATTTAAATTAATGGAATTTTCAAATTTTCTAATTAAATTAATGCAAATGAATATTCAGAAACTAATTAGATGGAAACAGTATGGAAACAGTCCCATTGCATGTGACTGTTGCTATCTGGTCCCACATGAGATGGAGAAGATGAAAAGTTATCGTTAGTTCTTATTTTAATGCTTCAAAAGTTCAATTAAACTGAAGAATAATTGGTGCAAAGCTCTTTTGAAGGCGCAACAAACAGTAAGAATGTGAACATATGTTAGTACAAAATTAAAATTTTATCTATACCACAAAATATTTGAAATGATTACTTAGTTCAAGAAAAAAAAATATTATGAACGTATCGGATTTTTACCATTTTCCCTGACGAATTTTTAAAGTATTGGGCTATTGACCTAAACTATATGTCTCCAACGTTTACTTTTGAGCCATAATATATTGGCCCTTAGATGTTTTCGCATTTACTTATTAACGGCTTTGTTAATTTAATAATTTTGCCCCAATAAGAAAACAGTTGATTTTAGTATTGATGATATCCAACGGTTAAATAACGCATTCATTAATCCATTCCCTTGTAAGAGCATCACCACAACTTCCTTCTAATCACTTTTACATTTAAATTTAGTTTAAATAATAAAAGGTATGATAAAAAATTCATCGAGCAGATTCCCTAAATTGAGTGTACCCTACAAAACCTTTTGCTCTTCTTAGAATTTTCGTCAAATTTGCACCTTGTTAAATATATTTTTATTTCATAAATTGAGTTGGGTCCACCATTTTTATAAAATAATTAGTAGAAAATAAGAAATTTATTATACGCATTTGTAAAATATGAGCAAAATATATAAGTGAAACTTTAAGGAGTAAATTTTAAGAGCAAAATTTTGAGAATTCTACTAATGCTCTAATGAAAAGTATTCTACGCGGACCACCTTTTTATTGAACAAAAATTAGTAAATCATAAATGAGCTCAATCGTAAGTTTAAGATATTTTACGTGATTTGTTATTTTGTTGCAACATTGAAATTTGTGCTTAGTTTTTTTTTTTAATCCGAATTTAAGAAATTTGAGTATTCTTGCTATATTTATGTAAACTTGAGTATTTTTATTAGTATATTTTTACAACATATTGTTTTTCTTATGCAAAGTGAGTAATGAATTCTTTCCTATCAATTATTGTTGTATTTTTCAACAATAGTGACCTTCAAAGGACAAAAATCATAAAAAGAAGGAGAATGCATTTTTGTTTTAGTTCACTTATTCGAGTTTGAAAAAGAGAGGGGAGGGATATAGCCAAATGATTCATTAGATTATAATGTTTGTCATGCAATATAATATGGTAAAATTCTAGCTAAATTCATGACTTTTGGACAATTATACCCTTACTATAAGGTGAAAGTTTTATTTTAAGTTTTTTCACCACAATTCAAATACATAATTCACCACATTATCTCTATGAATTTCTCTCTCTACGAATTTCTCTCTGCAACTCCCACTTCTCCATTCTTCACCGCGATTTTCAGTTTCTTCACTACGATTTCTCTCCGGCTTATCTCTTCCGCCGCATCTCCTCCACATGGCCTACGAAAGCGACCGCGACGAGCAGCCCCACGGAGAAGAAGAAGTGCCCTCCAATTCCGGCGACCATGGAGAAGAAGAAGTTGCCGCCTCTGAAGCTAACGCGTCTGAAAGCCTCATCTCCACCCCATTTCCTTCACATGGCTTCCAAAGCAACTGCGACGAGTAGCCCGACGGAGAAGAAGAACCAGTTCCCTTCGATTCCGGCAACCACGGAGAAGAAGAAGTCGCCGCCTCTGACGACAACGCGGCCACGGATGTCGACGCATCTGACGGGTATGTGTTTTTTATTTCAAAATTTTGAATGCGTGAATTGATACGATTTTATGGTTGAATTGTGGATGAATACGTGAATTAATTCGATTCTTGTTATTATCTCCCAATTTTTTCTCAGATCTGTCACCCATGTTACGAATTGGTATTTCGTATTGGAGTTATCACGTTAAGATATGAATACTCTGTTACAATTTTAGATTTTCGTACTGGGGTAACTCAAGACTAAATGAATACTCTGTTACGATTTTAGATTTTAGTATTGGAGATATTGTATCCCTATTACGAATTTCGTAATTCGTATCGTCTGATTAATACGAATCTTGTTATTGTCGCCTGACTTTTTTTCAAATTTGTTCCCCATGTTGCGAAAATAGAAATTTCGTATTGAATATTCTGTTACGATTTTAAATTTTCGTAATGTAATTTTCATAATAAGGTTATAACTATGTTATGATTTTAGATTTTCGTATTGGAGTTTTTCTATCCATGTTACAAATTTCGTAATTCGTATCGTCATTTAGTAACACCGTTTATTCTACTGTTACGAATTTCGTAATTCGTAACTAATTCTGTTGTGTGAGATGTTGATATGAAGTTACGAACTGTGAATTTCATAACACGTTTATTATGATTTTAGATTTTTGTTGACGATTTTGTATTCATTTTACGAATTTCGTAATTCGTACCGTCATTTGATGCTTCTTGCGTTCTTTTGTGAGATTTAGTAACACCGTTTATTCTGCTGTTACAAATTTCGTAATTCGTAACATTTGTCACGAATTTCGTAACAGATGTTGCGAATTTTGTAATTTATAACTAATTTTGCTATGTGAGATGTGGATGTGAAGTTACGAATTGTGAATTTCGTAACACGTTTGTTACGATTTTAGATTTTTATATTGGTAATTTTGTATCTATGTTACGAATTTTGTAATTTGTACCGTCATTTGATGCTTTTTGCGTTCTTTTGTCAGATTTAGTAGCACCGTTTATTCTGCTTACGAATTTCGTAATTCGTAACATTCGTCACGAATTTCGACACAGATGTTATGAATTTTGTAATTCGTAACTAACTCTGTTGTATGAGTATGGATATGAAGTTACGAATTGGGAATTTCGTAACATGTTTGTTAAGATTTTATATTTTTGTATTGGAGATTTTGTATCCATGTTACAAATTTCGTAATTCGTATCGTCATTTGATTCTTCTTGCGTTTTTTTTTGTAAGATTTAGTAGCACCATTACAAGTGTTACGAATTTCGTAATTCGTAACTAATTCTGCTGTGTGAGATGTGATTATGAAGTTACGAAATTTGGATTTCGTAACACATTTGTGCGTTGTACATATTATGTTACGAATTTTCAAATTTCCTAATTCCTAACTAATTCTGTTGTGGTACCAAAGTTACGAATTTATAGAAACGTAACAGATTGTGTTTTGTAAACCCATTACGATTTCTAATTTTGTAACATTTAGTGGGTTGTATACCTTTTATATGTGTTATAATCCCTGTTACGAATTATAATTTCATAATAAAGTTTGCTATTTCGTAACATAATTTACATGTTCTGATTTATTAATTTAATTTAATTTTTTGTTTATTATAGAACAACTGGATTTTCAAACGAAAGAATCTGGCATCAGAAACACCACTGGATTATGCTAACTGGTGGCGAGAACACAGTTAAGGATATCGGCTATGTCTTGGAATCGTTTGGGAAGAAATCCATCAAATGTTAGAAATAATGGTTTGGAAATCATTATTTATGGCGGTTAATTATTTAATTGTTGAGAATTAAATAGTGGAGGATTATTTTACTTGTCGAGTAAATAATCGGAATATATTCATATTCTCGAAACCATTATTTGGTGAGTGAATATATTTAAGTTGTGTATTGAAGATGAATTTGTCGTAGGCAAATTCATTAATCACGAATGCAATTGGGACAATGATTAGTGGATCTTAAATTAAACATTACAATTTGTTTAATTAAAATAGCAAGTAATCGGCCCTATTACTCCAATACACAAGATCTAATTAAATAACTATTTATTTAATTGTCTTGATATTTGGAAGTTACAGTTATGACTTTTCAAATATGAAACCACATTACGTTTCTAATCAAATTGATTGAAATCAATTTGTAACTTCAACTGATAATGGTTATTGATAAAGGGAAGCGTGTAACAACCATTTTGGCTTGTTAATGCTATTGAATTTCCCATATGGTAATATTGCTATAAATAGGAGCATTGAATCATTGTTTTGAGTGGTACATCTAGTATTCTAGTTTTATAGTCTTGCTCAGTTCTCGTTCTAGTCCAGTTCGTCGGGGCTCAATCAGTTTGCGGTGCTGCTACCGTCGAGACGCTGAAATCATTTTAATCTTTGGGAACGAGCCGCCTTACCGTGAGCACTATCGGAGCGTATTCTCATCTTGCGGGCAGAAGTTCTACTTCGGACGATTTTTGGTTCTATATATTTCATATAGTTTCAATTATTCTATTGTAATACTAATATTGTTACTTTGTGTTCAGTTTGTACTTAGTAAATTTCCGTATATTCATTGTAACACGCATCTCGTAACACCGGTTTCTAACATCAAATAGTTAAGGCAATCAACACTTGGATCCTTCATGAAGCTCCCCGACATCATCTCAAGATCCGGTAAGGCTCTACATTACATCATAGCTCGACAAGTGACACCAGAACCCGAGATTGATGAAACAACCCTTTGGTTCAAGGTGAAAGGGAGAGTCTTACGCTTCTCACGGGTCAAGTTTGCTTTGATTACCGGCCTCAAAGGATATTTCGTAACACATCTGTATTGTATATATATTTATGTCTTGTTGTAAACCTATTAAGAAATATAATTTCGTGACACAGATTGCGGAAATGAATTTCAAATTTCGTAACCTTATGCTCATTTCGCTTTTGTTGTGAACTTTTGTTACGCCATAAATAATTCTGATGTTTGATATGTGGTACCACTATTATGAAATTATAAAATCGTAACAGATTGTAATTTGTAGCTTGGTTATGATTTCTAATTTCGTAGCAATATGTGGGTTGTATACTCTGTTACGATTTTCGTAAATTCGTAACTAATTTCAACTGCTTGAAATGTGATTATTTAGTTACGAAATTTGTATTTCGTAACACATCTGTGTTCTATATATTTTTTGGTCCTGCTGTAAACATGTTAAGAATTATCATTTCGTGACGTAGATTTTTTTTGGTAAATTATAATTTTCATTTCACCAAATGAGCAAAAGTCGTACATCAACTCAAAACTCTCAACCTCATGCAGACTACCAATTCAACATCAAACTAAGACCGGAGCATATTAGCTAGATAATGATCTATTCTACTCCTTGTTGCCAACATCAATTGGCATCTTCTGACTGTTTTCTCAACACTCGAATCATCCTCTTGAAACTTTCTTCTATTCTTTTCCTTCCAAAGATGGTATACTACTACAATGATCATTGCATGATACATTTTCTGTTTCTTTGTATTAGAACCACACTGATCATTCAAGTAATGCTTCTCTATCTCCCATTCTGTTGCGACCCTTGGTAAGCTACACCATGCACTGACTCTCTCCCATACATGAGCTGAGTAATGACACTTGAAGAAGAGGTGATTAATAGTCTCCTGCTCTTGACCACACAAACTACACATCGGATCCACATTGATGCCTATCTTGATGAGATTATCACAAGTCACCAGTCAACCTAATACAGTTAGCCATATAATAAATATGCACTTATTAGGAGCTATGTTACTGCACAAAATCTTTTGCCATCTTACCCTTGCAATTGACCCTCTTAGCTCATGATATGCTTGTCTGATGGAGAAAATCGAGCTATTCATCAAACTCCAGCCTGAAGCAGTCAACTCCGCTATTGTTCTGGCCTCAATGATTTTCCTAACAACCCATGATGCTTGGCCCGGAACTTCCATGGATGTTAGAGACCGATTCTTTATGTAGTAAGCATGAACCCACTTAATCCAGATTCTGTCTTTCTTTTGGGATAGGGACCAAAGCAGTTTGCACAACGCGACTCTATTCCATTGTTTCATGTTGACTACATTCCATCCTCCAGCTGATTTGAGAGCACAAATTTGGTCTCATGAAACTAGCTCTTCGGGATACCTCACTTTTTCCTGTCCATAAAAAATTTTCGACAAGTTGTTTGGATAAGCTTGATGACTCTTTGTGGAATGAGGAAGACTTGACACCAATAAGTCTGCATCCCAAAAAATACCGATTTAATCAGTTGTAATCGCCCTACATAAGAGAGCAGTTTGAATGACCAACAAGCTATCTTTGCAGTGATTTTCTTAACCAAAGAAAGACATTGAGAAATTGTGAGCTCCTTTGTGGAGAGGGGAACCCCTAAATACTTGAAAGGCAGTTCCCCCAACACCATCCCAAACTCTTTTAGAATCTACTCCTTAATTCTTTCTTCTACTCCCCCCCCCCCCCCCAAAGTAGATATTACTTTTAGATTTGTTTGCTCTCAATCCTGAGACAGTAGAAAAGTGTTCAAATGTTTGCATTACTCGCCTCATTGATGGAATATAACCTCTTGAGAACATCAATAGATCATCAGCAAAGCAAATATGTACAAGCCCAAATATTTTGCATCTCAGATGGAATTAGAAGGCCTGATTTGTCTTCAATCCAATCAAATACATGTGTAAATACTCCATACACAATACAAAAAGATATGGGGAGACAGGTTCTCCTTGTCTCAGTGACGAAGTTGTCGTTTGCTCTTCGCACAAATAAAATTTATAACTCCTATGCCCACAGTAGGTGGTAGCCAGCAGTAAGCAGGGTCGTACCCAAGGGAATTGGTGTAGTCTCTCTTTCATGTAACCGGTGTCACTAAAAAGGGTGTTGGTCTGCACTCACTTGTCTTGATCAACAAGCACTGAAAACTATAACTGAAACTAAACAACGAATTGATCAATAACAAAAAGGACTTGGACTGGATTTCGAATCAGTGATAATCAATACTTCTTACTCGATCATGGGCTCAATGATTTTCAACCGCAAACTTTTACTACTAAGTTTAATGAATAAATTAATTCATGCCCTTTCGACATGAAGTCACAGCTATGAATACTTTATTCTTATATTTATCCCTTTAAATTCGAGTATGCTAGAGACATTCTAGACAAAACTCCTCTCTTGATCAATACACTTACGAAAACCCTTCAACAGGTGTATTGTCCAAGAGGCATTAATTTCAATTAGATCTAAATCAGCCAAGAGATGTCCAAGACATCAACTGCTCTCCAATACTTATTATCTATTCGAGTACAAGAGACACTCTTGTGTTGACCTCGACTCTATAGGTGATCAATCAATTAGTTACCTTGCCCAAATCTAATATTAAAACTTAAGTATTTCGGGAATAAAAGAACACAATTTATTTAACACACTTTGGTCTCACGAATACTTGAAGTATCAATTATCACTTCATCTCATCCATTCCAAGTTTAAGGATTAGCTAAACATCAATAATATAAATTGAAGCAAACATAATTAAAAACTGAATAAGAACTATATTACCTAAATCAAAACAGTACGTGTCTTGGCCAGAATGCCAACAGAAAATTGAAAGTAGTAAATAAACAGATTTTAAAGCTTTGTCTGTAGGACTTGTTTTTCTTCCTCACCAAACTCTCAAGACTGAAATTAAAGAACTAAACTATGCTTCACGACCACACATTGCAGAGTACATGCAGTCATATTGATAGGTGTAAAGATTAGGTTAAGTCGATCCCCTTCATGGGCTGGACTCTTTCCTTCCTTGGCATTGTTTCCTTCTTTAGTTCAATAGTGGCACATTAGATTTCCTTCCTTGTTGAGTCCAACTTCGATTGGCCTCTTCTCGATAAGGATGGAAGTTTCCTTCTTTATCTTCTTCCATGGCGCCCAAGTCTAATCCTTTGCCCTCTGTTTCATTCGTCTCCTATGGTCACATTAGCTTCAGTCTTGCCCTCAACGCGCATTGCTCCGGGTACTCTGCTGCTTTGGCCATAAGATTATAGGGAGGTGATAAACATCCATTTTGTAGCAACTAAACATGTTTTTATATCACTAATTGTCTTGCTTTGCCTCTAAATGTGATATGTTTTGGATGGATTTCGATATTTTGGATTGGTTTCACGTTTGGTGGAGTTTGTGCATGTGTGTAGGTCAAGCAAGGGATGCTAAGCCAAGGGTTGTAGAAGAGCGAAGTTGAAGAAATGGGACGGAAAAATGGAAAACCGAGCGAAGAGGAGAAGAAATAAAAAATTAGCGTCTGAAAACTAAAAATCACGGTTCAGGGTGAACCGCCGGAAATCTCGGGAGTCACAGCCAAGGCAAAACTCGAAATCAGCGGGTGAACCGGCGCTCGGGGCCCGGACCGCCGATTTTGCAACTTTCGTCCAAAAATGGACAATTTTGCCCTTTTTGCGATTTTAATACCTTCTAGCACTTTTTCCATCCTATAAATATGAGGGATCAACCCCAAAACGTGTATTCATTAACCCCTTAGCTTAGATTCTTGTTCAAAAAGTTTCCCTAAGAAAGCCAGATATACAAGGCTTGAGAAACTACTTGAGCTTGATGAGTGGAGGAATGAAGCCTTTGAGAGTTCTCGGATTTACAAAGAGAGGGCAAAGGAGTTTCATGACCGAGCCATTCGTTCAAAAGATTTTGCTCCCGGAGATGAGGTACTTCTTTACAATTCCCGTCTTCGTCTATTTCCGGGCAAGTTGAAGTTTAGATGGACAGGTCCTTATGTGGTGTATAAGTGCAATGGCAAGGGAACCTATGAGCTTCTAAAGTCTAATGGAGAGACATTTGTGGTCAACGGACATCACCTCAAGCCCTACATCAATTGTGAACCGGAGCGGAATGTGACGGTCACGCTTCTAAATGACCCTTGAAGAGTGAGGTATCATCTAGTTTTAGACGTTAAACAAAGCGCTTGTTGGGAGGCACCCCAACACCTTTACTTGCTTTTGTTTACTTTTCGTTTTGGTGGTGTGCTTGGTGATGTTTGTGAATATGTGTTTGTTTTGCTTTGGTTGTGTTTGCATTTGTGTTGTTGGTTTGGTATTGTCGTTTGTTGAAAGTTGAGTTTGCCTTCTTGTTTTTCATGCCTTCATTCGTGTCTTTTGGTTGTGCTCGATTTGGTTAAAAAATAGGTTGGCATGCTCGTTTCGTTTCGTTTTTTAGTGTTTTCCTTCATTTCATTTTCCTTTTCAGCATTTCTCCTTAAAAAAAACCGTTCAAAATGCATTTTGGCGGTTCGGCTCGGCGGTTTGGAGTTGGACCGTCGATTTTGGGGTCCAGCCCGCTGAAAGAACCGCCGGAAATCTCGAGATGGGTTCGCCAGTTAAAACAAGAAACCGGCAGTCATATCGGCGCTTTGAGCTTGGACTGCCGATTTTGGTGGCCAAGGCGCCGATTTGTTGAGCCGGACCGCCAATTCGTGCGTTTATTCCCCTTTTCTTCCTTTATTTCCCTATTTTCTCTTATTTCTTTCTTTCTCTCTTCCCCTACCACACGAAAACTCTCTCTTTCTCACTCCAAATTTCTCTTTCAATCTTCCATATCTCTTCAAATCCTTCCACAAACCTCCTACCCATTACCTAAACTACACTTTCATCCAAATAATTTGTGTTTTCACCCACCAAAATCCTCAAACTCAAGTTTTGGAGTTTTAACATTTTTCTTCCTTTAATTTTCGAATTTTAAGGTAATTTTCTATTTTATTTTTCATTTTTATGGTTTAATATGCTTAGTTTTGTAGTTAATTTGGTGTTAATTTCATTTTGTATTCTTGGGTAATTTTTCTTGGGTTTCAATTTCGAAATTTTTGGGGGTTTTATGCCTAATTGTCTAATTTTTCATGCTACATTGTGAATTGGTATTGAATTGAGCATGCTAGTTGTTTGTTTAGGGTTATGTATGGATTGTGATGATATATTGGAGCCTTTAAAGGACTTCTAGCATGTTATTTTGAGGTTTTGGTTTGAATATGGCATGATTACATGTTAAAAAGATTGGTGATGATGGTTTTGTGCTTAATTGTCTAAGTGATGGTCTTGTAGTTGAATATGAGCCTTCAATTAAGCATGTTGGTGATGTAGTTGAGCTTAATTTGTTCTTAGCTTGCCTTATTTTGATGATTGGGTCGATGTTTGATTGATATTGCGTTTGGGTGCTTGCATTATATGGTTTTGTTATTGGGAAACTAAACTTTCTTGGTTAAGCATAGGTACAATGGGTCTAAGTCAAGAAAAGCTTCCACGCATTGAGGATTCTCCTCCCAAAACTAGGGGCAAGGACACTAAGGGGAAAGGCAAACAAAAGGCAACTACATTCTGGCAAGCCAAACGCCAAGATGTATATATGCAAAATTTACCAACGAATTCGTATTCTCTGCGTCACCAAGAAGAAGTCGGTCTATATGCGCCCTCCGTCTATGATGTGTTTCTCCATCGAGAAGATCACAAGGCTTTGTTTATCCAACTTGCTCAACGAGGCTTAGGGTCGTGCAAGTATCCGAACGAGAAAACCCTCCGAGATTTAGGCCTTTGGGATAATGTGAAGGAGATGTTTGACCGGATAGGATGAGGTTCTATTTCGACGGGCATGTGGCCTACGTGTCCAAGAGCTACATTGGAGCTACTTTCTACTTTGACCATTCCCCTCCACCAAGTGAAGCTTCCACAAATGGTGTTCTTTCAATTGGGTGATGAGACATACACATTGACCATGAGGCAAGTCAATGATATATTTAATTGTCCGGATGGGGGAGAATGCAAGAAATCAAGGGAATTCAAGCCAAGAGAGCTTTGGAAAGCAATGACTTATGTTACAAAGCCATATTCTTCGGGGAGCTCTAAGGCTACACTTCTTCGCAATCCCGTCTTCCGCATCATTCAAAGGATACTTGCCCACACCGTCTTTCAAGGAGGGGAGAATAGTTCGTACCGGAGTGTTGAGCGTCAAGTAATATGGGCTATGCTCACCTACACCCCACTAAACTTTGGACAACTCCTTTTCCGGCTATTGCATACCCAAAAGAAGCAAAAGACGGGAGTCCTTTGTTGTTGTGGTCTCATCACGCCCATTGCTATGGCTCTTTGCCCTCAATTCCCGCAATGGACAATGCTTACGGATAATGTTCGCATGGACTTGAATTCATTGAAGAATATGAGAGTTCTTATCTTGGCATCCCATCCCTACCTCTTCCGGCAACATAAAGAAAAGAAGCTAAAGCCGGAAGAACGAGAGGTGGTTGAGATCTTTCCATTGCCCCACCCCACGCTTACAGAGGTGATCATCCTCCGTGCAAGAACCAATTGGAAGATGGATACACCACTCCATAAGATGACTATTCTAGCAGTCGGGAACCCTCGGATTGAGGTAGAGGCGAGTGGTAGTAGTGGGGGCAAGGAGGAAGGGGATGACAATGATGGTGATGGAGACACGAACTATGAAGATGAAGGGGAAGAAGGACAAGCAAGAAGAGAGACACGACAAGAGAGAAGAAGACAAGAAAGAAGAGGAGGACGAGGGAAACAAGCCTTTGATCAAAGGCAAGATTCTTTTGGGGGGTACCAAAGGGGGTACCAAGGAGGATACCAAGGAGGATACCAAGGTTTTGGAGGGCCGTTTGGGCCTTCTAACATGTATGGCGGACCGTCGGGGACCGGAAGCTTTTATGGTGAAGAATTTGCAAGCATGCTGGAGAGAATGGAGCATATTGACAATTATTGCACGCAGTGGGATAGTGAGTTTGCGGTGATGAGGCATGATATTCAAGCTATTCATCTCCGGCAGCAAGATATGAATGAAATCCAACAGCAACAAATCGGCAACCAACAAGCTTTCCAAGCAGAAATGTATCAGCGGTATGATGAGTTCCGGGATGACTTATATGCTCGGCAAGAGAGCTACCAAGAATCTTTTCAACAATCTTGGTTTGATCGTCAAGATCAATATCACCAAGAGCAACGAGCCGACCACCAAGCCTTCTGACAAGAACTCTTTGAGCATCAAGATAGATATCATCAAGAGCAAAGAGCCGACCAACAAGCTTTCCAACAAGCGTGGTTCGATAGGCAAGATGCATTTCAACAAGATTTATATGCACACCAAGATCGATACCACCAGGAGGATCAACTCAATCAAAGGGAGTTGTTGGCTCTCGTCCGCCGATTTGAAGCTCACCAACTCAATGAAGGCTACAATAGGCCCCCGCCCCCGCCCCCGCCTCCCCAAAGAAGCTTGAGGTATCCGCGTATTTGTATTTGTTTCTTCCCTTCAAACTTATTTGATTCCCTTCGGTTTTGAATAAGTTTGGGGGAGGGGGGAGATGAATACAAATACGTTTGTAAATATGTGTATGTTGGGTTGTTTGGTTTGGATTGCTTGAGTTGTGTGTTTTGGTAGTGGTTTGTTGGTTTAAGTTTGTTTGGAATTGGGAACTTTTTGGAGAATGTTTTTTTTTTTTTTTTTATAGTTTAGTTACTTAAATTTGGTTGTTTTTGTGCTCAATGTGGCTTTGGTGAAATGCCCATGAGGAAAATGTTATGTTTTTGCAAAAAATTTGTTGGAATTGAGCATGTCTTGATTGGTTTTGCATGGATTCTTTGTGTTTTGAACTCGACTCTTTGACTTTTGAATAAACCCGTGAGATTTGAGCCTTATTATGTCATATGGTGCATTTTGTTCATGTGAGATTGGTCATGTATGCATTTCTACTCCTAGAACTTGCCTTGGATCTATATTGAGAATGTTTAGTTGTGCAAGAACTTGAAAATGATCTTAGGCCATCTTTGTTAGCCACCTCAAATCCTAAACACTTCCTTGTGCTTTACATTGTCCATTGTAAACCCTTTTGAGCTTGATTTTGCCTATTCTTTGATAAACCAGAAGAATGGGGGTGTTGGTTGTGTAAGGGTATCCGGGGTGGGTTGAAAAATGAAAAGAAATAAACTTTTGATGGCTTGGGTAATAGATTTGGGCTCATTGTTGTGAAATGAATGAAAATATTCCCATAAGCTCAAGAAAAAAAAAATGATGATTGAAAAAGGGAAAAGTAAGTGGAAGTTGAACAAAATGAGTCTATGATGTGATTAGAATTTTTCACTTGAAAATTGAAAGAATGAGTTGTGAAAAAGAAGAAAAATAAGAGCATAAGGGAATTAATTTGTGTTTAAGTCCAAAAGTGGGTAATGTTTGGTGAGGAAAGGAAGATGGAATGATTCCATGCTTGTGTTGAAGGAGATATAAGGTTGGTGAATGAATTTGATAAGTCACTTAGCCAAACTTCCCCTCCTAAACCAATGTGCCTACATTACAACCTATAATAAAGCCCTTTGTGATCCTTGTTCTTGCATGACACGTGTTGCAATGGAAATATTAGATGATTTGCAAGCCTATGGTGAGTAGATTGCATTGTGTGAATTCATTGAGTGCATAACCATATATTTGAGGGTTGAGAGAATACACTTCCTTGTGAGGATCAATTGTTAAAGAGTTGAGGTTGGCATGCTTTTGATTTGTGTGGAATCATGTTAGTTTTGCTTGGTTTTGGCTTTCAAAATGATTTGTGAAACTTGAGGCATTTAGGATCCAAAGTTGCTACTCCATTCGATGTTTAAATTCTTATTTGAATATATTGTTCGGGACGAACAATGCTTAAGTTTGGGGAAGTGATAAACATCCATTTTGTAGCAACTAAACTTATTTTTATATCACTAATTGTCTTGCTTTGCCTCTAAATGTGATATGTTTTGGATGGATTTCGATATTTTGGATTGGTTTCACGTTTGGTGGAGTTTGTGCATGTGTGTAGGTCAAGCAAGGGATGCTAAGCCGTAATGAGAGGGCCGTAGAAGAGCGAAGATGAAGAAACGGGATGGAAAAGTGGAAAATCGAGCGAAGAGGAGAAGAAATCAAAAATCGGCTCCTGAAAACTAAAAATCGACGGTTCAAGCTCCAAAACCGGCGGTTCAGGGGTGAATCGCCGGGTGGACCGCCGGAAATCTTGGGAGTCGCAGCCAAAGCAAAACCCGAAATCGGCGGGTGAACTAGCGCTCGGGGCCCGGACCGCCGATTTTGGGTCCCAAATCGCCGGTTTTCACCCTCTAGACCGCCGATTTTGCAACTTTCGTTCAAAAATGGATGATTTTTTCCTTCTCGCGATTTTAACACCTTCTAGCATTTTTTCCTTCCTATATATATGAGGGATCAGCCCAAAAACGTGTATTCATTAACCCTTTAGCTTAGATTCTTGTTCAAAAATTTTCCAATTAGGGTTCTAAACACTTTTCATCATTGTATTAGTGGATTAAGGTTGGATTTGAAGAATATTTGAAGATTTCAACATTGGGTTCCAAGTTTTTCTATTATGCAATCATTTCTCCCTTGTTTTACTTTGATTTCTTTCATGTCTAGCTAATTTTTCTTGTTGGTTTTGGGGATTTATGATGATTTGATGATGGATTGATCATAGCTTGTTGATTTATCTTGCCTTCTTCTAATTAATTGTGGATTTGGTGCTTATTTTCATGTGAGAATTGTTGATCACCTTTCTTGCATGCCAAGTGCTTGTAGAAATTCTTGATAAGTTTTTACTTGCATGGAATTCAAATTGCACTTCATGTATTGATTTGAGACTTAGTAGGTGATGATCTAATGCATAGAAGCTTATGATCCTTGAGCTTTTTGGAGTTGTTGTATCGTCTCGAGTCCTAGCCGAGAGAGTCGATAGAATGATCCCCTTTTGCTAATTGTCAAGAGAGATTAGTGAATAATTCGGTGATTGCTTCTTAATTAGAGGATTAAAATGGTTTGAATGAATTAGGAAGTTGTGATCAAGCTATCTAGAATCGAATTGAATCCCTAGAACCAACCTTTGTTCCAATTTGTTCCTTAATCGTCATTTTAATCGTTTCCTTAGTTGAATTTGCTTGTTTATTTGCTTATTTGCTTTGATCTTGTTTTTAAATGTTTGAATGAATGATCAATCATGTTGTTTCAAGAGCTTGAATAGTAGGAAGATGCATGAATTTAGTTTTCGCATAAATTCACCTCAATAGTCCTTGTGGATACGATACTCGATCCCTATTGCCTACAATAACCTGAACAAAGTGCTGATAAATTGCTTAGAGAATTAGGCGATCAGGAGGTACTCCTTCACCTGTAGCTTTGCTCAACATAAATTCCTTCATGTCCAGCTACAGACTTCAACCATATGCCCATATTGCATCGTATCGTTACCCAATGCCAGAAAAGTAATTTTCCACCAGATTATGCCCATAAACACACCTTTTGCCCTGCACCCACTTCTTCCTACTTGTGTCCTCCCAGACACTTAAATACTTGAAAAAGACACAAAAGACACAACAAAAAGACACTAAAAATGGACACAAAATTAAGTTCATCACTCAGTCCCCTCTTTCCATCAAATGGCTCAGTAAGCTCTCCATTTACATTCACAACATGTGAGACTGTATTCACACATTCCATAATCCAATGCACAAACTAATATGGAAACCCAAGTTCTAACATTAGATACTTTAGAAACGGCCACTCAACTGAATCATAAGCCTTCTGGATGTCCATTTTAATCATACACCTAGGAGAGATTCTTTTCCTTCCATATCCTTTGATCAATTCATGGCTCAACAGTATATTATCAAATATTCCCCTCCCCTTTATAAAGGCAGACTGATTCTCACTGACTATGTCACTTAAAATCAATCTAATTCTGTTGGCCAAAACTTTAGAAATGATCTTATACAATACAGTACAACAAGCTATTGGCCTATACTCTTTAACATGACAAACATTTTCTACTTTGGGGAGTAGAGATAGTAAAGCTGTGTTGATGAGTTTAGGCATAACTCCAGTATCAAAGAATTGTTTAACAGCTCTAGTAACCTCCGACCCAATCACATTCCAAGCAGCCTTATAGTAGTGAACATTATAGCCATCAATACCTGGGGATTATAGTGAGTTCATGCTGAACAATGCAGATTTGATTTCCTGGCTTGTGATCTCCTTGCATAGCAACTGCTGTTGATCTCTTGTTAGCAATGGTCCTCTTCTTATTATTTGTCTCTCCACCATAGGAATACTTGGTGCAGCATTTCCCATTAAATTCACATAAAAATTTCTGATTTCTGCCTTGATTTGAGCTTGAGTTATGCACCTATCTCCATCTGCAGAGGTTAGAAGCTTTATAGCTTTAGAATTCTGTCTAGCCCTTGCATAGTCATGGAAAAATCTAGTATTGGAATCATCAGGACCGGTTCTAGGGGTGTGCGGGGTGGGCGACCGCACAGGGCCCGAAAAATCGAGGGCCCCTAAATATATATATGTCTATATATGTGTATATATTTTTAAATAGTTGAAAATACTAACAGTTCGTGGATTAGCTCAGTGGAAAGGCATTTGTTTCAAAGCTTTAGGAGAGGCACTTAGGTTCGATTCTCTTGTTTATCAATTTTTCTGTTACAGGCCTTTGGGCAAACCGCCTGCTTAAGTTGGGCCCATAGTCTTTTATTAGTATTAATTTTTTGTGGCTGCCACTAATAGTAATATTGCACAAAATATTTTATGTGAGAATGAAAAATAATAATGATATTTAATATTTTTGAAACAATTTATTTACTTTCTAAATGCAATTATTGCCACTAATAACTATAATAATGTTACAAAAATATTTCAGGTGGCCAGAATAACAATAATAATGATATTTTAATATTTTTAAAATAATTTAATTACTTTCTAAATGAAATGGTTGTTTATAGAATTTTATTCACAATTCATGTTAATAATGTTGTTGCACGAGGAAGCTTTTCAAAATTGAAATTGTTTAAATCATACTTACGAACAACTCATGTATCGCACGAAAGATTAAATGGATAATTGGACGTGCTTTGATGGCGATTGAATATGTTCTTTTAAATAAATTGATTATGAAAGTATTGTTATTGATTTTGTTTCAAAACTTACAAATTTTTTTAAGTGAATGTATTAGTTTTCACATGTTTATTATATAATTTGACCAAAAAAATGTATCATTCTTTAATATATACATATATTTGATTTATACTTTCGATTCATTTTTTACTATGAATAAAGGGCCCAATTTTAAATTTCGCACGGGGCCTCCGGTAGGTTAGCCCCGCCCCTGGGAATCATCCAACTTGATCCAACCTACCCTAGATTTCTGTTGCCAGATTTTCTCTTCAACATTATTCCATTTCTCTATCTCTTTCAATATTCTTTTCTCCTCCTTCAGCAGGTTCTCACTCATTCTATCATGGATGATTTGAAGCTGCATATCTTGTAATTCACACCTTAGCTGCTTCAGTTTTTCAGGAATGTTCCTGAAATGATTTGTGTTGATTTGCTTCAGAGGCTCCTTCATTTTCTTCAACTTTTTTCAGATATTAACTAATAAGTTGGAGCTATAATTCCCACTCAGGTCTTTTTGTAATCACATTTATAAATCTAAATGAAGCTTTTTGCGTTCTAACTTCCTCCTCATAACACACAAGTTGTGGACAATGGTCAGATATACTCCTCTCCAAAAGCTCTACTACAACTTTCATGACGTAGATTGCTGATACGAATTTCAAATTTCATAACAATATGCTTTTGTTGTGATTTTGGTTACGCCGTAACTAATTCTGCTGTTTGAGATGTGGTGTCACTGTTACGAAATTACAAAAACATAACAGATTGTGATTTGTAGCCTAGTTACAATATCTAATTTCGTAACAATACGTAGGTTGTATACCTTTTCTATTTGTTCTAACCCATGTTACGAAACATACTTTGCTATTTCCTAATGTAAGTTGCATGTAGCCTAGAATAGATGTAACACAATCACTAAATCATAAAATGGTTTCGCTACGAAATCCTCAAATCATAATAGATTAATAACACAAAAACAAAATCCTAACATTTCATTTCTTTACCAAATCAACAAATCGTAACACAAAAATAAAATCGTAACAAATCTATTCGTTACGAAATCCACAAATCGTAACACAAAAAATATCGTAAAAATTCATTTTGTTACAAAATCCACAAATCGTAACACAAAAACCAAATCGTACAAAATTGTTTTGTTAAGAAAAAACTAATCGTAACACACTAAATTGTTCGAAAAGTTAAATTCGTAATAAAATTAAAAAAATCTTATCAAGTCGTACACCAAAACAAAATCATAAAAAATCGTTTTACAAAATCCACAAATCGTAACACAAAAATAAAATCGTAAAAAATCGTTCTGTTACTAAATCATCAAATCGTAACACAAAAATAAAATCGTAAAAAATCGTTTTGTTACGAAATAAACATATCATAACACACTAAATTGTACGAAAAGTTAAATTCGTAATGAAATTAATAAAATCTTAACAAGTCGTAACACCAAAAGAAAATCAACAAATCGTTTCGTTACGAAAACAACAAATAATAATAAAACAGTTACGAAAACAACGAATCGTAACAGCATGCAAAAACAGTACAAAATCAATAAACATATCCCAATCCAAAACTACAACAACAATCACAACAACAAATCCAAAACAACGACGACGGAAAACAGATGCAACACACAGACAACAAAGAAACTCAACAACCAAATCAAGCAATCAAAATTAATAAGCGACAAAATACAAATAATACCTCAAAATCTAAGAAATAAGATAGACAACGACGGCAACGCGAAGCGCGAGAAGATTGACGGCGGTGAGAGAAGATCGGCAGTGGGAGAGAGAAGATCGTATCCGGCGAGGTGACAACAGTGGCGAGGCGAGAGAGATAACGAGGGCACGGAGGTGAGAGAGAGAACGACGACGATGAGGCGAGAGAGAGCAGAACGACGACGGCGGCGCGAGAGAGCAGGATAACGGTGGTGGCATGAGAGAGAGTAGAAGAACAGCAGCGGCGGCGGCGGTGGGAAGAAAAGAGAAAAAAAAAAGATGAAAAGAAAACTCGCAGAGCCTAAAAGAGAAAGAAAAAAGAATAGTAGAAAGAGATTGAAGAAAAAGATAAAAGTATGAGAGAGAAAAGGAGAAAAAGTGAAAAGCAAGGGTATTTTTGTCCAAAAAATACATCTTTGGCTAGAATTTGACAATATTAAGTTCCTTGACAAACATTGTATTCCACTAGTTAAAATGACTACAGTAAAACTTCTATTAAGGAATACTTTTGGGACCGGAGAAAAATATGACAAAATTGAAGGTTATTCCTAAATGGAGTTCGAAGAAGAATTTTTTTCTTCTAATTTTAATGGACACGAACTATAAATAAATATTATAATTACTAAATACATGTATTATATAGTATTATGTGCAAATACATGTATTGATTTATTTCATCTATAATATGTTGAGTTTTAGAATATGTAGAGTCCATCATTAAAAGTATGCATTTAACTTTTGATTAATTCATTATTTTCCTCCTATAAATACTATGTACCAATTGAATGATCAAATTAAAAAACTTCACTACAACAATCAAATGGACATGGATGTCTTCCCTAATCATCCAAATGAGCAACAAATTGTGTATACTATTATTGAAGAAGAAATCATTCAAGAAATTAGGCAAGAAGAGAAGGGAAATAATCCGAAGGATGATAGCATTGAAGTCCCAAAGGTTTCATGTGAAGAAGCTTCGAGTTTGTTGGACAAGTTGGAAATATTTTGGGTTCAACAAGAAGGTGGTTATGTGGACGAGCTATTGAAGACATGCAAGTTAAAGGATATGGTTACAACAAAAAAGATGAAGTCATTGTCACAAACAACCTTAAAAATATATTTTAAATCAAGTTAAATATATTGTATATATATATATATATATTAATTGTGATTTATTCTTAAATGGAGGTGTATTTCTTTATAATGGGATCGAAAAAAAATATGAATTATGACAAATATGGAGTTTATTCTTAATTATAACTAATTCCGAGTTGAGACCATGAAAATATATGACAAAATGAGAATTTATTCCTAAATAAAGTATTTCTTTCTGAAGGTTCTACTGTGGATAGATTACCTCTTTAAAGAAAAGGTATAGCTGGCTCATTTTGGACTTTGCAACTTAATCACAGCAAACAATAAACTTAAGTTTCAAAACCCTCATCGCGTCTCTTTTATTCGTTTTAATTTAAATTGACGAATGACCCTCTCTGTCTTCCCACCTGCATCTCCCTAATTTTACGGTTGAAACTTGAAAGTAACAAAATGTGAAGCTAATTAATTTTCATTTATATATATGTAGGTGGCATAAAGTTTGGTCATGAATAGTACCTACCACCCCTAACTAAATTTACACCACTCACAAAAATGCATCCAACCATCACTACCAATAATAAGTAATGACTCAATTAATCAATACAGAATCTAAGCTGTTGGCCTATTGTTATCTCATATTCATCTCTGTTATAGAAGAAGCCACACATTTCTTGCATAAATAAATTGGCACATACATAAATTAATTTATACATTGATTAGACCTATTCTTACTTCTCAAAATCTACGTTAGTCTCCGGATTAAGGTTGAACTGATCACCATCTTCCATCAAGATCACCTCTTTAATTTCTTGTATCATCTTCAGAACTTGCCACATTGTCGGTCTCTGCTCCGGGGATGCGACGCTGCAGGCCAGAGCCACCTCGAGCAGCATTTCGAGTCTGTTTTCTCCGCCCTCCTCGCCCCTAACGGACCTCATCCACCTCATCATCTCGTCGGGCATCATATTAGGATGCTGTGATGGATGCTGCCCCGACAGAAGCTCCAGCAGAAGGACCCCGAACGAGTACACATCCGACTTGGATGTTGCTTCGCTGTGGTTGAGCTTGAGGGTTTCGGGGGCCTTGTAAGCTATGGAGTCCGCGTCCTCATCTGGGGACGGGGAGGCCACGGTCACGAGGCAATAGTCGGTGAGGCAGGCCTCAAAGTCGGAGCCGAGGAGCACGTTGGACGACTTGAGATTGCCGTGGACGAGCCGCCACGCTTGGTGGATGTAGCAGAGGCCTTGAGCTGTATCCTCTGCTATTTTCAAGCACGATGTCCAGTGAAGTGGTTTGGCCTTTGTTGATTTCGATCCTGTACTCACGCATCATATATTCACCAATTAAATCTTCATTTCATAGATTTTCTTTTTCCCCTTGGATAAGAAAACTACTGGTATAATGCAATATGGTATATGGAATAGAAATTGAATTTAGCAAGAGGAAATAGATACTTGCTGTGAAGTTCTATTATCATGAAAAGAAAAATGAAAACGGAAAATAAAAATTTGCAATTTGAAACAGATAGGACTACATACTTGTGAGCGCATGGAGAATAATAAATTGTTATGTTCCATAATCCGAAATACTCCAAATCAGTAAATTATGAATATCAAGATTGCAATCTTGATTCACACAAAATTATGTCCTATTCTATACTATAATCTTCTACAGTTCCCATAGAGCATCTTTACACAATACATTTATTTTATTTTTTGAAAAATACACAATTTATTTATTAAATGCTCTTCAATTATCTCAGTTGTCGTACACCACGCCACTTCACTACTGTCACCTCCAATTTGACATAATCTTATTTGAATTAGGGATCAACGGTCAACCAACACTTGTCATGCTAATTAATTAATAATCTCCTAATCCTTATTAATCCAGTAAAGATGATGAACATAATTACGTACAATGATTAATTAGAGAAAGTAAATTAAATGAGGAATTGAAGTACTAACCGTGAATTAGAGAAAAAAGACTGCCATTAGGCTGATAATCATAGATCAAAAGGCGTTCTTCCTTAGCTTGAAAATAAGCCCTGAGTGGGACCAAATTGGGGTGCCGGAGGCCGCCGGCCGATGCCATGTGCCCTTCAAAGACCTCTTGCTTTGCGCCGGCGAACCTCGCGCCGTCTAATCTCTTCACGGTGACGATCAGACGGCTGTCGAGTACCGCCTTGTAGGTGGTCCCCATCGTTCCCCTACCAAGCAGCTCCGCCGACGCCCTCATCAGCTGGTCCATCGTGTACACCGGCGCTTCGCCGGCGCAGAACGCCAAGTTTCCGCTCTTCCCCGCCATCAGTTGCTGCTGCTGCTGCTTCACCTCCTGCACTCTCTTCACCTTCTCCGCCAGCTCATCGTTTTCCTCCTCGATTCTCATCACGGCTTCGGCGTTGCCAGTCACGCTCGGCTCCAACCCCATTTTCGTAATGTCGCCCTTTCCCGGCGACCTCCTCCACCTCCTCGCGGCGAGGCCAGCGCATATCAGCGCGACGACGAAAACGCACGCCCCCAGCGAGAACCCGATCGCCAATGCAGCCCTCTTGTGCCTCCGCATTGCGACGGCGCCGCCTTCCAACTGGGCGGTCTGGGCGAGCGCCGCCGCGGGAGCAGGCGGCGCCGCATTGGTCACCGGCGGGCCGAAGAAGGGCCGAGCCGGGAGGCATTCCTTGTGGACGATCTCGCCGCAGAGCCCGCGGGAATTCAGGGAAAACGAAGAGGCGTTGAAGCGAGAGAGTGTCGGCGTGACCGGGATCGCGCCGGTGAGGTCGTTGTGAGAGACGTTGAAGATTTGGAGGGACGACTGGTTCAGTGGCGGGACCGAGCCATTGAACCGGTTGAAGTCGAGCCGGAGGTAGTACAGCCGGTCCAAACCGTTGAGAGAGAGCGGTATCGCGCCGGCCAGCATGTTGTAGGAGAGATCGAGGGTTTTGAGGCGGTGCAGTGTGGCAATGGAGGGAGGAACGCCGCCGGAGAAGTAGTTGTGGGAGAGAAAAAGCGCTTTGAGATTGACCAGACCGGAGAGATCAGGGATTGGACCGGTGAGCGAGTTGTTCTGGAGGCTGAGGACTCGGAGCTGGGCGAGGCGACTCAGTGAGTTGGGAGGAAAAACGCCACCGAGATTCATGTTCTCGAGGATGAGTCGAACCGCTCTGGAGTTGGAGCAGTAAACTCCTTGCCATTTGCAGAAAGCGGAGGCCGCTTTATGTGAAAAATGCAAGTTATTCCGCAAATCGGCCTTAGACTTGAAATCGAGGAGAGCAGATGCATCGGAAGGAAGCAGAAGATTGTTGTCGGGAGAAGAAGACAATGCGAGGATGAGGTAATGGCAGTGAAGTGAGATCAAAAGAAGTGCCTTTTCAAAATGCGGCTTCATCGTCGTCTTCAACTCAACCATAATAGGAAGAGAAGAGAATAGAAGAGAGAGAGAGGTAGTAATAGTAATCTTTTTGGCGTTGTACAGATTTACTTATGTTGACGGGACAGGTCGAATTCATTTTCAACAATTAAGACGGCCGTACAGATCATGTAATATGGGTCTCGTGCGCTCAGATTTTGTATTTTCTATTCAAATTAATTAAGATCTCGCTCGCATATACGTAGATTATACTATACTCATACTTAGATGTGATTACGTACTGTAAATCAAATCTAATAAAATGTGAATTTATACTATATACATAGCTTAGCTTAAATAGGCAGCGAATGCAATTAAAATAAAAGGTATGAGGAGGAGACGGTGACAAAAGCATGTAAGGTATGAAGAAAGGCAGTTGTCGGAATGGTTATGCGGGGAATAGAGTCAGAAATCACGTGATGAAAAAGAAGCGAGAAGAGAGGTGTGAGGTGGGGAATTTTCAATAACCCTCTCTCTCTCTCCCTCTCGCTTTCTCTCTCATCAGCAGTCAGCAGACTGAGTGTGCATGATATTGGTTTCAAGGGAAATTAAAAAGGTCGAAATTCGAAAATAATGATATACTTATAGGGTTGATTGAATAAGTACCGCTCCATCCCCTTGCTGTGCTTAGAGCATCCACCGCAGATATTGAGTTAGATATTATGTCTATTATCATAAAGCGTGATTTCAATGATTGTTGGTATTGAGTAAGATATTGATAAAAATTTTCACTGTTGATATTGAGTTAAATACCTGTATCTATTTTAAAAAAAATAATAATAAAAATTAAACCGGACCAATAAGGACACGCCACGTGTACCCAAAAGGAACCACCTCCACAATGGCCCTAAAAATACCCTATATCAAGTGAGGCTATATCGAGGGGGATCGATACCGGTTTAGATACCGGTGATCGATCCCCATTGTACATGCTGAGCATCCACAACGGTGATATCGAAGGGGGTATCGATCCCTCTTGATACCACCCTCGATATACCCTCACTCGATATAGGGTATATCGAGGTCATTGTGGGTGTAGTATCGATGGTGTGGTGTCGATGGTGGTATTATTTTTGCGATACGGCCTTTCGGCATGTCCCCATTGGGTAGAGCAATTTTTTTTTTC
Organism: Schizonepeta tenuifolia; assembly: GCA_029490685.1. Classification (NCBI taxonomy): domain Eukaryota; kingdom Viridiplantae; phylum Streptophyta; class Magnoliopsida; order Lamiales; family Lamiaceae; genus Schizonepeta; species Schizonepeta tenuifolia. The sequence continues at coordinate 105,578,741 of CM055958.1, read as the reverse complement.
AGAATTAAAAAAAAAATTCCTCAACAGTTACAATTTTTCATCCCCTATAAATACCCCTTCAATTCAAATCATCCTTCACACCAAAATTCATTTTTTTGTTCCACAAGCTATTGAAAAAAATTGAGTTGGCTGAGTGCGTTTTTCAATCATGAAGAGGAGAAGGAGCGATGTCGGCGACGTATCGAGATGGGTCAGCGAGCCATGAAGCTTTACCAACAAGCATATGGTGATGATTTGTCGGATGACGAACCAGATCAAAGGACGTACCTACACCAGAATCGTGAAGAGGCCGAACAACGCCTCCGGCAAAATTATTTTAGAGCGCACGGGGCGAAACACACGTGAACAAGGCACCAATTAATTAAGGTATGCCAGCGCCACTCCAGCAATATATTGAGAGACAAGCTCAGATTCAGGATGCACGTGCCCACGAACGTCTTATGGAAGATCTGATTGAAGATATATTATGCACGTTTCGGTCGACTCCACTAGTAGTTCTGTTTTTTTTTTCTTAATTATTGTAATTTTATTTTCTTAATTATTGTATTTTTATTTTATTAATTAGTGTATGTTTTATGTTTTTAATTGAATAAAATTATCATTTCTTAAATTTTTAATTTAATTATTAAATTTTTTTAATGTTATTTATTACAAATAAAAATAAAATAATAAAATAAAATCTACTCAATCATTGCCAATAGGACTGTACACGGTTCGATTTGGTGCGGTTTGCACTAAAACCAAATCAAACCATAAAATTACGGTTTGATAATTTTTCAAATCCAATCAAACTGTTTTAACATTAAAATCGAATCAAACCAAACTGTATTAATACGGTTTGGTGCGGTTTGGTTTACGGGTTTTATATATATTTTATTTTTCTTGCAAAGCAATAAAGAAAAATGATTTGTTTATGTACGTGAGTTGACGGTACGATGTAATATTATACTTCAAATTCTTTATTTGTATGTATAGCATCATAATTAACTAGAGAATTTAACTTCAAAACTAAAATAAAGTGCCTTGTTTACAAAGCCTTCTCAATACATGGAATTGATCAAGTAAAAAACCTTTGCTGCTATTTTTTTCATGAGAACATATTGTGGTGGTGGTAGAAGAAATAACGAAGAAGCCGCCAGAGTTAAATTAAATAAGTAGTTAGTGTTAAACCTTCTTATTTTGACTTATGGCATATATAATTAAAAATGAGATATGTAATATACTATTTAACTCTTTCAATACTAAAAATAATATTAATACAATAATTTATATTATGGTTTACGGTTTGGTTTGGTTTATATTTTTTAAAAACCAAACCTAAACCATAAATCATAATTTTTTAAAAATCTAAACCAAACCATAATTTTCAAACCATAAACCAAATCAAACCGTACAAATACGATTTGGTTCGATTTGATTTACGGTTTAAGCCAAACTTTGTACAGTCCTAATTGCCAATGATTATAGATATTAATATCTATATCAATACCCATTATAGAATTCTACATCAGTATTTATATCAATATCACCAATCATTAAAATCAAGTCCGGCAATAGATATAGTATCTATATGAAAACCCATTGTGGATGCAGTAAGCTTTGACGGAAGAATTATTTATGCTACCTAAAACCTATCCTATCATATCCCTACTCTTTTTATCTTTCGTCCTTTTCTTTTTCATTTCAGAAAGCCCATAATTTTTTTAAGGCACAAATTTATTCATTCCGCTATTTTATGCTACCATAATCGATCATTACAAATCCTATATGATTTTTTTTTTCTTGGGTGTCTGATTAGAGGTGGTGGTGGGGAAAAGTCGGCGGATTTTGCTAAAATTTGGAGACAATTGTAGGCTCGTAGCATCGTGTCAAAGAATTGAGTCAGCACAATTTTAAAGATCTGAAATTGATTCCATAAAACAAAAAAAACAAAAAAAAAATTATGTTTCAATGGACAAAATCCCGTAATCACAATTTTGTTGCACAATAAACTTAGTTAAATAAACACACGCTCGTGTATAAGAGTACAACATATACCAGAAGAGTAAACCATGGAAAATTATGTATGACATTTTTGGCTATTTAAGATGTTTGTAGGTTTTTAATATGCGACTTTGGATCTCAAAATATCTACTTCACCACTAGATATCTCCAATGTGACAAAATCCACAACATATGAAAAATGATGTCTAATTACTTGCTATATTAGTGCTTAACTAACAGCTATTGAATATTGATGTAAAGTTTCGTTGGTATCTACTAAAAAAGTTATTGCATTTGATTCACCGTAACACTTTTAGTACATACTATAGAACATAATATTATCTAATAATCTTGATAACGTAATTTATGATACTTAAATGTCGATAATTAACTTAATTAGTTCTAATTAGAATACCATAGAGTGACGACTGTCACGAACTGAAACCTAAGCCCCTCGAAATTTCCTCGCTCGTACGGTCCTAGATTAATTCGCCCCGAGACTAGCTAGGCAACCCCTCTACCAAGTCACTTGGCTAAGAACACAAGAAGGTATAGAGAGAGAACTCTTGGAGAATGCTAAGGAGATTGTATTGCTTGAATGCTTGGATTCTTGGATGATTACAAATGAATGGCCTATTTATACAATTGGGGAGAGGATCTAGATCCTTCCATATTTCTAGAGAATTCTACCATTTACATGGTTCTAGAGAATTCTATAAGGATCTACAACTATCTACAATGATTCACTATCTTTCATCTACATGGTTCTAGAGAATTCTATAAGGATCTACAACTATCTACAATGATCCACTATCTTCCAGAATCTTCTACCACAATGTGGATCTTTCAAGGGAATTCTAGAGAATTCTACTTAGCCCCACATTATCGGACGAGAAAGTGTGTGCGACGTAACACGATGCTCACATAGAGAGATTTTCTAGAGACTTTGAATTTTAAGCACCATAGACCCACAACATTATATGCAATTGATAATAGCTTATCTATTTCTGTCTCAGATGATCATGTTTTACATGGAAGCAACATACATCCGACTTCATTTCATTTATTTGGCAATCTCTAGTAGTTAATTTTCTCTATTTTACAACTATTACAACAATGTTTTAAAAATCGAATCAAAGATCAAACTCAGAAAAATTATGGGTCATGGTTCAATTGGTTCATCCAATTAAACTACGATCGAACTGTTTAATAACTAATAACATAATTAAATACAAGGCAATATAAAATTCATCATTAACTTCCTAATTTAAGAGTAAATATAAAGTTTTGCATAATTCTTTTTGGATGAAATGTCAAATTTGGAAAGGCCAGGAAGCTAAAATTCATTGCACCCAACCGTACAAATTTCTTCATTTGAAAGTTTTAGCCCAGTTGGACTACCCATTTTAAAATTTTAATTTGCAAGCCCATTATCTCCACTCAAACAAAACCCAACACATTTAACTTACGGCCAACTTTATTACGGTTACAGTCTATAGTTTTATTCACAATAGCCATTTATTTTGGAAAATAATACAAACATTAATAACTTAAATTTACTATCTTACTTCATAACCATAATTCTAAAATTTAGTGGCAAAAATAATTTTCACGATGGTCTAGATCATCATATATTAAAATTTGAAGGTTAAGTAGAATTGAAACTCATTTTTCTTCGAACTTCGTACAGTTCCCAAATATATAGTACCATGCAATTAATTTGAAGTGTACTGGATGCCTATCAAAAGTGATTAAGTTTCTGTCTAAAAAAAGTGATTAAATTTGTAGTTTATATACTAGTTTGATTAGCAGTATTTTGATAGATTGTATATAGTATTCATTTGTAATATCAAATGAAAATTGTAATATGATAATGCAATTTGTGTGGATGGCAGCCCACGTAAATTTTGTCAACTTTTATATCCTTTAAAGTTTAACCTCGTCACTTAAAAAGTAAGGAAAATCATTAGTCCCTGCACAAATCGGTACAGTTACGTTACGTTGTTGTGCATCATCGCTATTCTTTTTTAATCAATTTTTTTTGGTAGTTTTAATTACTGATCAATCTTTTATCTCTCTGCTTTGCGCTTTCAAGTTTGGGTATTATCATGTTTTTCTGAGGGTGCATGATAAAATAGGGTCGCCGGTGGGGGCTACTTCCGAAAGAAATCCACTTTCAAGTCCCAAAATTTTGTTAAGAGAGAGAAGCTGTATGTAGGCATGATTTCTTTCTTCTTCTTCTTCTTCTTTTTTTTTTATAAAATCATACTCGTCGATATGTGATCAACATTAACTAATCACGAACTTAAGCACACAACAGTAGTGCCCATATAGAATGTGTGTACACACTTGCCAATGACTTATTTATAGGGATCATAATCAAATCATACTTAATCACATGTTTAATTTGAAATGTTTAAGTAGATCACTAGACACATAATATCAAACTTTTGAATAAGTGGAGCTTGACTAAACTCAAACTATCATAGGCTTGCTTTTCTTTGCGATTATACCTCTAAATTTTTATTTTTATTTCTTTGAATGAAATACAACCATAAAGGTATATCTTAACGTGAATCTATTAATCCATATATAGAACCCATCAAAACTATTAGAATTAAAATACAAAACAAAACTTTTCGAGTCACTTATAGTGTGTATACAACATTGCATTATATTTGTACTTGTTTAAATCATTCACAATCTCTTACAATACTACTACTATAAGACATAATAATAATAATATCACCTTGTCATGAAAATTCCTTAGTTTCTACCAACCTTAAACCACTTCTAGCCACCTCAGAAATAGGAGAGACCTAATGCATTGCACATGGTGAAATTCCACACTACTTTAAAGTTTAAAATGATGACTCTTATTATTACTTTTCTATATATTTCATTTATATATATACTCATTCTAATATTTTGAAAAGAAAAACACATATCAAAATGAGAGTAACTAATTTTATCAGACTACAAACTCTCCTTTTTTTCATCTTCACTATCCCACTATTTCCCACAAACGAATATCACCTTCTCGTGCATAGCCTAAAGAAACTTCCAATCGCCGCCGCCGGCGGTGCTGCGGCGGTTCAAATTGAAATTCCTAAGATACCGCTACTCCCTCCTCTACAAGATCTATTAATTTTCGCCGATCAAAGGCTAGCCCTAGTGTACCCCATCATTCAAAAATTCAAGAACACCATCACCTCCGATCCCTTCAACGTCACCGGCACGTGGATCGGCAGCGACATCTGCAGATACAAAGGCTTCTTCTGCGAGAGCCCTCCCGACAACCGATCCGCCACCGCTGTCGCCTCCATCGACTTCAACGCCTTCCAACTCTCCTCCCCCACGCTCGCCGGATTCCTAGAAGCCCTCCCCGACCTAGCCCTCTTCCACGCCAACTCCAACTTCTTTGCCGGCACAATCCCTCCCGCCGTCGCCGGCCTCCCTTATCTCTACGAGCTGGACCTCAGCAACAACAGATTATCCGGGCCGTTCCCGGCCGCCGTCCTGGCCATGGACGGCCTATCCTTCCTGGACATCCGGTTCAACTCGTTCTCCGGCGCCGTCCCGCCGGAGCTGTTCGCGAAGGACCTCGACCTCCTCTTCCTCAACAACAACAACTTCATGACGCGCCTCCCCGACGACGTCGACGCCACGCACGTCGCCTACCTAACCTTAGCCAACAACAAATTCTTCGGGCCGATCCCCAGCAGCATCGCGAAGTCGTTAGCCGGACTGTCGGAGATCATATTGCTAAACAACCTCCTGAGCGGCTGCCTGCCCTACGAGGTGGGGCTGCTGAAGGACGCCGTCGTTTTCGACGCCGGCGGCAACAACCTGACCGGGCCGCTGCCCTTCTCGCTGGGGTGCATGGGGAAGCTGGAGGTTCTGAACCTGGCGGGGAACCTGCTGTACGGGCAGGTGCCGGAGCTGCTGTGCCGGGTGGGGAGCTTGAGGAACCTGTCACTGTCGGATAACTACTTCACAGGGGCGGGGCCCACGTGCATGAGGTTGATCGGGAGTGGGGTGTTGGACTTGAGGAGGAACTGCATTCCCGGCCAGCCGCTGCAGAGGCCGATGCCGGAGTGTGCCGCCTTCATGGCGCTGCCCAAGTACTGCCCCTATTCGGATACGTATTCCAAGATTCCGTGTCGGATTCCTAATTACTACGGCGGCGGCGGCGGCGGCGGCGGCGGCTATTCGGGTTTCGGAGCTCCTTCTCCTTCTTGATGTTTTCGTCAAATTATACTGTATGTGATTATTTCAGTTTTTAAATTTACTAATAGTAAAATAAAAGATTATAATAGTAGATTTTGGGTGGGATGACACTTGAGATCCCCCAACCTTAACTTTGATATCTATCTCACCTTTGTCCCGTTATCTATAATTAGGCTATTGTTATTTTTTTCTTCCATTCCAATCCATAATACTATTTTAGTATAATTTTACAAGTATTTTATAGGATTCGTCCTTCCAGCTATAATGTGTATGTGTATATATATATATATATATATATATATATTTAATTTATACTCTCCCGCCCCTAAATAATATTATCTTTTCTTTTTTGATTGTCACTCAACAGTATGAATATCTCATTTTGAAATATGACTCTACTGCTATTGTAATTTTTTTATTCTTTTCTTCACTCATAAAGGTAGGTTCATTTTTCCACTAATTTAAAATAATAAAATTAATAGTAGAACACGGATAATATGACAGAAGATCACATACGGTGAAATGGGGGTTCTTGTTACCGACATTAGTGGAGGGAAGATGGTAATAATTGTGAGTGAGTGTGTTGAAGGTGTTTGGTTTGGGAATGATTATAATTTGCGTTGCTTTTGCTTTTGTTAGTGGGTTGACGCCTAATGTAGTGTATATTTATCAGCATGCATTGTGGTTCCAGTGGTCGCGGCTAAAAGGTAAATTTTAGGTTTCGACTTTGGCTATATAATTAAAACATACATATGATCACAGCAACAACTTTTTATTTTTATTTTATCATTTTGAGTCCGGAATAAATTAAAGGATTTTGACATACATACGTACGTATCATGCTAACAGGTGAATTACACTGTCTAGATCTTCTGAGTATGTGGAGTATCAGGCAATATTAATTTGTTAGCATATATAATTCATATCGAGCGTATTCTCGGGTTATAAGTTAATTATACCTCTAATTAGTTTATGTTATAGTATAACTAACGACGAGTAAGCAACTTAAAAAACAAAACAAAACAAAACTAACGACGAGTACATTTATTGGTTATCTATTAGCTATTTGGTCAACATAAAAATAATGAATCTTAGTGCATGACGTCTTTTAAAAGATGACAAGCAAAACTAACCATTCTTCCTAGCTATAAGTAAAAGATAATGTACTAATATAAAAAATTAAGAGCAAAACTAGTCACTATTACTCTATGATTTTCGTCCCTTCTCTGTGAATACATTAATTAATGAACTCGTGATTGTACAGTTAAGGGTCGTTTATTTGCTTGATAAGGCATGATGAGAATTGATTGATAATATTGTCCAATCTAGTCACATGTTTGATTTGAATGATGTCCATAATGGAAAACATGGTCCGTCAACTCATCCACAAAATGTGTGACAATTTATCATTTCAAATTTAGTTGGACTATTTATTCACTCACATAATCATATCAATGTCATTAATTCTATCCTACACAAAAAACATCCCCTTAGCCTATTGACACACATCCTACACAACTACCTAACTAATAACATGATGGTCGTCTATGATAGTCGTGTATATAAATCCATTAATTAACGTCTTAATTTTTACTTAACATACTATGTGACTTCATATACGTTTAATGACCAAATAATATGTTGATGTAGGTCAGTAGGCGTAACAAATAATGAAATTTGAAGTGGTAACATAATCAAATTACAAGAAAAATAAAAAGCAAAAGTGATTAGTTTTGATTTATTTTATTAGAGCATTCGCAGTGGCGGGCACGATCGCTTGCTCAAGCCGACTATGCATTGAGCCCGCCCATTGCCGCACCTGCTCCAGCGAGCCCCAGCCTGCCCCCAACGAGTCATTTCAATCGGGCGCGTGTATTGCATGCGCCAATAAAATAAAAGAAAAAAAATTAATTCAGTAGGAACAGACACTTTACATTGGCAACGACCATATGGCCACGACAATGGTTATTTTGTATTGTTTTTTACTCTTACTGCCTTATGAATACCCCCTTTCATCAAACCTAAATTCACACCTCAATTTTACATCTTCTTCTCCAAATTCTATTTTTCTTCTTCAATTTTCTTCTTCCTCTTCTCGTCTAACAATGTCTCGTCATTACGGATACTCCACGGCAGAAACCGAAGCCCTTGCTCAAGCTTGAGTCGAAACAAATCGCCATCCACGTGCAGGTCAATTTTGGCAACAATTGATGTAGCAGTATAACTCGAATAGGCCCGAAGTCACGGTTGCCAGGAATGCCATTCAGTTGCGTTACCATTGCAATCGGATGAGGAACACGTGTCGTTTGTTCACCGATACGCACCGGTGAGTTGCCCAACTAATCCAAATGGTACCCCCGACCATATCCTCGCGGCCGTTGTGTCCGAGTACGAAATCATCTTTGCTACCTTCAACCTCTTGAACACTTGGAGGATGATCAAGGACGAGTCTGGCTTTTAATTTTACGTATTGTAGCAGTAGCAATGGTTTTTTTTTTTTTTTAATTCTAATAGTAGTAATTTGTTTCAATTGTTATTGTAATGCATGTTTTATCTATTTAAATCAATTTAATTTCAATTCTTTTGAATAATAATACAAAATTTTAAAACTCAAAACTAATTATATGGCACCCTATATCAAAATTTTGGCAGCTTAATAAAATGATGGGTTGAAATCAAAACATGTGTTTGGAAAATGATATGATCCTCTTTCTTTTTCCACGATATTTTGTACTAAATCCATTTAACTTCGTTATCCTTACGGGGCCTTGTTCCTATTGCTGATGATTTTTCAAGCTTGTTTTGTTGGAGTCGAATTACTATTATGATAGGATTTATAGTATGAGTAGAGAAAGTAAGTGATTCGGGCCTCCAATTTTTGTTGGCAAATATAAATCAAAGAAATACCAACATACTTGCGTGGTGTTAGAGAATCAAGTTGGGCCAGCGAATTGAAGATTAGGCGACGGCCCACTTCATCTTACGATTGGTTTTTGAGCGGTTTGGAATTTTTTTAATTTATTTGGAGAGATAAATTAAAGAGCGATGGTAATTGGACTCTAAACCTTTTGGATTTTTTTTTTTTTTACGCAAAACAGGTTAATTAACTGGATGTCTATGATTCTCCTATGAAGAAAAGAAATGTGTCTTGGAATAGTAGTTGGTAGTCATATATACTAACACACTGAGTAAACAATTGATCTATTTTTCTTCTCCAATATTTGTTTATAATGTGAATGAATTTTAGTCCGTTATTTCACTTTCCCAATATGAAATACTATGAACATGCATAATTTTATAATTACGAACTCATTTTTTCATCTACTTCTTTTCGATTAAAAAGCTACCTAAATCATCCGGCCTTTGCAAGATACATTTCTTTTTTTCTTTATAGCCAATTTCTTTTTCCTAATGGAAAAATATCACTTTACGCGTCAATATTTATACGTTTTCTCAAAAAAGTCCAATACTAAAGTTTATTACTTAAACATAACACTTAAATTAAAAAAAATATCGCGCTCTGTCTCTCTGTCCCCTCTTCTCGAGATCTTTCTAAATGAAACTTCTTCATTTCTCCACCATCGCATAATCATGGAGCACTATGATATACAAAAGTGTTGACTCCAACAATGACTTTTATTCCAACGGATCTAAGATCATCATTTATATTTTAGGGATGTCAATTTCTTCTTATTGTTTCATATGCAAAAACAACAATGAGAGTCATGGTCACTTACTATCTCATGTTAGTTTATTGATAAGCATGATTTTTTTTTCCACATTGTTTAAGGTTCATTTGATGCTATTTGTTGGTAAAATCATGTTAGAAGTAAGTATTTGGTTTAACTTTGCTTGTTCTATAAGATTTTACACTTATTTACAAGTTTTGACCAAAATGCAGGAAAATGAAGATGAAATTAGAGTGAAATGATCATGACAGGTTAAAGAGGAGTTCGATACGAAGCCATAGGAAATAACGGAGATCAATTCAGAGTTCGGACGAGGGAGAACGAGACAAAACAAAAAAACGTCGTGCGCAGCGAAGCCAACCGTCGGTCCAAGGGAGCTAACCGACGGTTTGGCCAAACCGCCGGTTTCTCCTATTTCTCCTTCAATGCTTTAATGCCGATCGGCTGCTAACCGGCGCCCTGGACCTGGACCACCGATTAGCAGACGTGGACCGTCGATTAGTACTTTTGTGCACCAGAATTTTCGATTTTGCCCTTTTTGCGTTTATTCAAGTCATTAACACTTCTTGTACCCTAAAGGGGACTTAGCCCCAAATTCGGCTATCATTCACTCCCAACAACATTTTACATTCCCAAAATTTCCTTTTAGGATTCTTATTAGGTTTTGAATAATGTAATCAAAGTAGAATGTTTGATTTGGCTACAAGTAAGGAGTTTATTGAAGATCTTCCCATTTTGGATTATTTAGTGTCAATTGCTATAATTTTTTGTATGGTTTTCTCTTGTTATTTCAATTATCATGTCTAGCTAATTTTCTTTATTGATTTTGGGAATTTGTTGAGATTCAATGATGTGATGAACTTGACCTTCTAATTCTAATTACCTTTTCCTAATTGATCGTGGATTTGGGTCTTGTTTTCATGTGAATTATTGATCATCTTTCTTGCATGTCAAATTGTAAAAATGCTTAGTAAGTTTTTACATGCATGGAAATCAAATTGCACATCATGTATGATCTTGAGACTTAGTAGATGATGAATTCATGTATGGAAGCTTTTAATCTTTGTGCCTTTTTCGAGTTGATCTATCGTCTTGAGTCTTAGGCGAGAGGGTCGATAGATTAATCTACTTTTGCTAGCTTTCGAGAGAGGTTTAGTGAATTGCTTTGTGATTGCTTCTCAATTAGGAGCCTAAATATGGTTATGTGAATTAGAAAGTTATTTTTATCGACATCTTGAATCGAATCATATCCCTAGAGTCAACGCTTGTCTCTTATTATTTCTCTTATCGTTTCTTTGATCGTATTTGTGTGCTTGTTTGTTTTGATTGTTTCTTTGCTTTAATTAATTTTCTTAATAATTGAGAAAATCCAAAATCATGCCCCCCTTAAGCTTGAATAGTAGGAACGTGTTTAAACTTTGTTTTCACCTTATTTTCGATCAATAGTACTTGTGGATACGATACTCGATTGCTATTACTAGAATTGCCCGTATGGGGATCTATTTTCACACATAATCAATTACTATATGTAGTTATTTCAAGAGCATGTGGTAATGGATTGAAAATCTTCAATAAATTAAATTCCAATAGAAAGAGGACAAAAATTTGGGTGCAAATATTTCACCGTGCAACGCTCGCCCGTTCGACCCAATCGGATCCGTTTAACCCGGGTCAACGCCTTTTGACCATTTTTTTCCAGTGTTTTTACCCTTCTTTTTTTGTTTGCCGCTTCTTCTTTTTCTATATTCGAGCGAGGGGAGTCGAAGGCCTCGGAGTGAGCCGAAAAAATTCAAATTGTTGTCTGTCAATTATCCTTATTTTATTAATTGGAGCGAAGACGGAGCCGTAAAATCAGAGCCGAAGGCTCTGTCGGGACAAAAAAATGGAAATAAAAATCAAGCTCTCATCTTCTCTCCAAAAAAAAAAAGAAAAAAAAAATCAAGCTCTCATCTTGTTCCAACTCCAGAAATCATAAATGAATTGAATTGACTTCATCATCAAATACCCATTCAAATTAGAATATTCAAATTAGCTGGCTTTTGACATTAGCAATTTTAAATATTGGCGGAAATAGATACTATCATTCTATTTTACAAATCATATAGTAACTGGTTGTTGACGTTAGAGATATTAAACAATCATATTCCGAAAACTAAAAACTCATTACAATAAATAAAGTCAATGGGAGGAACACAAAACGAGTATCATTTCAGATTTATATTACTTTCTGCACGTACAAATCGGAACATTTTAATTAATTAACATTTTTTCAAAAATTATAATGAAATATATATAATTTATCAAATAAATCACCACACTGCAATTTCATACATTTACTGCAATAGATAATAAGCCACAAGACCTGTCAACTTGAACTTGATACCACGTTGATATTAGTATAAAATTTATGCCATGTTACTTGATAGCGAGGGTGTATTTACTTTGATGGATAAGAATAAAAAAATAAAAATATTTTCATATTTTTCTATTATTTTCACATATTTACTACGTTGGTTAATTTTTCTTAGATAGAATGGATAATCTTTGCGGGCAGTTCCTTTTCCATTTATTTCTCACCAATTATGGAAAATATATTAATATGGAAGAGGGGTCTGATAATATTTTTCAATGAATAAAATGCATAAAAATGGACGAAAAGATAAAGGAATTGTGTGATAATTTTATTTTCCATCATAATAAACATGTGATAAAAAAGATAAAAATATTATTTTTTTATCTTTTCTTTTCCATTATTTTATAATGTAAATATTTCCATAAAAATAAATGCAAACTCAGAGAAAAAGTTAAGATTTCAAAGATGGAGTCGTGTAACTATTTTCTTCTTCTTCAACTTTTTTTTTTTCTTTTTTTCTTTTGAGTCGTGTAACTTGACTGTTTTTGTTTTTTTTTTTTTTCTTTTTTTTTTTTGATAAGGGTGTAACCTTGACTGTTTAAGTATAGTAGTATAAAATTCCATCGCTTAATATAAGAAGAAATTATCAAATAGAGTTAAAAATAAAATGTTGGCGTGGACTTTAAGGTGGCCTGCTGTCCTATACTTTATTTCGAATAATAAAATTAAAGTAATAATAGAAAGAATGTACATATACCTACCTAAAGTCCCAACAATTGAAAAAAAAAAAAAAAAAAAAGAGCAGAGCGGTGACCCTAAATATGACTTTAATTTTAATGTATCGTACCCACTCTCTATTTATTTTGATGAAAATGATGGAATTAAAATATTTTTATATTTCTCTATCCTTTTATAGTATTCCCTCCGACCACAAAGAGAATGCATACTTTGTGGCGGCACGAGTTTTAAAAAAATCTTAAAAAATAAAATGTATGTGGAAAAAAAGTAGATGTTAGTAGAGATAGAGTCCCACATTATAAGGGTAGTAAGTGAGAGAATAGTTTTCATAAATGGACTATGCATTCTCTTTATGAATATCTAAAAAATGAAAACTATGCATTCTCTTTGTGGTCAAAGGTAGTATTTGTTAATTGTTTACTACTCCCTCCGTCCAAGTAAAGAAGTCTCATTTGAGAATCGCACGTAAATTAAGAAAAAGAGAATTAGATGATAAAGAATGTAATTAGAGTAGTATTTTATTATTGATGTAAAGTAGGTTGAGTGGAAAAACACTATAGACTAAAGTAAACTACACTATCCACCTAGGTACCAAATGAATAAAATAAAGGAAATGAGTTGGATTAGTGTGTTAATTTTTGTCAAAAAAAAAGAAATGGGACTTCTTAAACGGGACACCCGAAATAGCAAAATGAGACTTCTTGAACGGAACAGAGGGAGTACTTTTTAGATAAGATGAATAATTTTCTAAAATAACCTCATTTTCTTTATTTGCAATTTATTTTGAATAATATTAATACTAGGGTTATATGTGATAATATTTTCTCGTGGCATAAAAGACATAAAATAAAGATGGAGTGAGGTGACTAGTGATATAACTTTCTTGTCCATCCTACTAAACATGTAATTAAAAAAAAAAAATAACAACATTTTTTTTTTCTTATCCCTAATTTTTCAATGATTAATTTACCGCCAACACAAACTCACTCTTAGTACAAATTAAAGTTATGTTCCATTCTAATTGCGCAACTACTGGATTATTATTATTATTATTATTATTATTATTATTATTATTATTATTATTATTATATTATTATTATTATTATTATTATTATTATTATTATTAGAGACTTTTGCAATCTTTTTCAAATTCGACATATCTCGTTTAATTTGGCCTTTTGTCAAGCACATTTGGAATGACATGGACTGAGGTTTCGTTTGCATAAATCATTCAACATAGTGCTGTTTTGATTATGCATCTAACTATTAAAATTCTCATGATTGAAGAAGAGCCATGATTTGTAGAGTATTTTCACAATAAAATTGTTTTAAAATAGTTATGACGGTGTCGTATATACATAACTTAATAAGTATTCATGTCATTGATAGATGTGCAATGTGAGCTTGTAGAAGATCAGAAAAAATATAATAGGTTAAAATAATAAGTTAGGTGTTTATTTACAAAAAGACATCAATTGGATATCATTTTGCAATTAACCCTTATAATTAATGGGAAATGAGTAGTGGGTCTCGTTATCTTCACATAATGAGCAAATAATCTGTTGAGCACAATGGTTATACTTTATAATGTCAACGAATTAAACAAATATACACGGAAATTTTCTTTTACTTGAAATATACACGCATATTTTGAAAATCTTATTATCTCCTAAAAAGTGAGATTTTTCAATTAAAGTGTATTAGATATATGATCCAATAATAACCTATCATGTCTTCCACTAGTAATTACTTTTTGATCAATATGGTGCCAAACACTTTGATTTATCAAAAAAGCCGAATTTGCGTAACCTTACGGATACGCCTAGGATACCATGAAAGGAGGCATTACCAATCTTTTGACCACATCTAGAATTTTAAATTAAATAAATGTTATTTTCTTGAGGAGGGTCTCCCTCAATCTTGGCCCATGTGAGGCAGCTCCAACATCTAGAAATGTTTATATAATAATAAGGTCAAGGTCACATCAATTTTATAAAAATACAACAAACAAGGAATATAAATCTTTCTCAATCTTAAATAAAATACTAATAGAAAGAGGAAAAGGGAATGCTTATTGCTTAATTAGTCATCGTTGCACTCTAATCAAACAAAATAATTACTTGTGATTTCTGACTTTTATTAAGACTCCCCACCTGCGCCATATGCGCTGATTCGTCAGCCTTCTTCCTTAACAACTTTTCTACTCCAACATCCCCTTCATTTTATGCTATCCAACTTTACTCTTGATTAACTTGATCTTATTTCCTCATTACAATTTAAAGATTGTCAATAAATGCAATTTATATATAAAAATAAAATAAAATAAAATGAGTACATGGGTGAAAGTTTTTAAGTTGATACTCTCTCTAATCTGTTGAAATTGTTCTGTTATTGTTTGACACGAAAATTAAGAATAAAAGTAAAAAGATATAGTGGGTAGCTCTCTTCACTTTTGAAGGATGTCGAAGAGTTAAAACTTTCCTTACTTTGACAATAACAATATGAGTAGGACACTTAATAAGGAAAAGATAACAATATGAGTGGATCACAAAGAGTATATAACTTGCTCGCTGTTTTATTAAAAATATAATTAGAATAATCTAACATTGAACATAATTCTTAGAGATCATGTGTGCCGAAATTTGAGATTATATGATATAGATCGAATTAATTGGGCATCGAATTGATAATTTCAAAAGTTATGTCAATTTTGCTAATGAGAAATTTCACTAAATTTAAATTTTTTTATGTTATAACTTTAGTTTTGTAAATAATAGCATACGTCTCTAGTTAAATAACTTAATTTATAGTAATTGAGAATTTATCAAAAATAATAGAGAGTAGATAAAGTACGAGATGATTTACATCGAGTGTTGCAAAAAAGTTGAAATACAATGAACCGCGACCAACTGTTAAACTCCAGCAGCATTTAATATCTTTAATCTCCCAAAAAAGTCTAACATCGATAATTAATCAACTAATAAGTAGGCTCCACACCCACCCACCATTATGACATACCCTCTAAAAATAATGGTTTAATTTGTCAACCGTCCCATACACGACACGTTTCATTATTATAGTAACTCCACCAATTCTTTAATTACTCATTTTTTTATTTTTTATTTTGTAAGGTATTCTTAAATTACTCATTCATCCCATTTGACTAACCACTACAAAGAATTGTTTTCAAACACTAGTCTTGAGGAAAATCAAAATTTAATTGGAAGAAGTAAAAGTGGGCATCCAATAAAGAACGCACAGCCCAAAAAAATAGAATTATAAATAAATAAATAATACAAAAATCAGTGGAAACCAGCATCATCATCAAAAAATCATTATATATTTGGCAATTCGCAAGAACACGAAGAAGAAAACCCACTAACTTCAACTTGCATGATTCAATTCCCACCAAATCCACAATTTGCTCTCCCTTTTTCAATTCCATTTCTTTTTAAATAATTCTTTCCACACAGAATCAAGAGAATTTTCAACGGGTGTGATAAAGAAAATAATAAGAAAAGAGAGTCGAAAGATCAAACATAGTGGGACCCAAATTTTGTTCTCATCTAGGCAGAGCTCGCATCCACCGTTGACCGTCCTTTCCCACGCCTTGGACGGCGGTGATGTTCTTCTTTCCTACGCGAATCCTAAGCCGTCGGATGATGGGAAATATTCTCGCTTTGACCAGATTAAGATTAAGATGAAGATCAAGATGATTCGAGAACTAGCGCAGGCGCTTCCGTAACGGAAAGGGCGTGATTGTGCTCTCCTTCATATGTTACAATCAGCATCGTCGGGTCGTCCAAAGCCCGCTCCACGTGCTTCCGGGCCGGGCATCCTCTTACACTGCTACATTTGTAATAACCCCTGTAATTTAATCATTTCAAGATTAAATTCGGACCAATAAAATTCAATAATTCAAAATTATTAGCCTCCCTCTGTAGTACTAGTTCCTAACCCAAGGGAAGAACGACTATGAAAAATAGTATTTTAATGTGGTATTAATTTAAAATTAGGTGCATAAGTCATACTACTTGAGTTTTATTCAAGATAGAATTTTTTAACTAAGGTATTTCAAATTTC
Organism: Schizonepeta tenuifolia; assembly: GCA_029490685.1. NCBI lineage: Eukaryota > Viridiplantae > Streptophyta > Magnoliopsida > Lamiales > Lamiaceae > Schizonepeta > Schizonepeta tenuifolia. The sequence goes on along the minus strand of CM055958.1, from coordinate 105,561,665 downwards.
ATTAGTTAGAGAGAGAGAGAGAGAGAGAGAGAGAAAGTTACCTAGGATGAGGGGAACCCTTGATGGGCTTTTGACCATATTTTCTCCAAGAGTAATCATCTGGTGGAATATCGGCCATTTTCAAACTTATCGCCGGAACTCTCACTACTCTCTTCAATCTCGATTTCCTGTTATATTAATTAAAATCCAATCAGAAAAATAAAATTACAATCACACCACTAAACATAATTAATTAATTGATTGATTCTGAATTTATCATTTTTTTTCCTTTTCCTAGTACGATATAATCATACGTTACGTTTCGCCGTAGTTGACTTTATATTTTCCGCACCTTTTCTTGGGACAGTGGCAACGAGACGATCCACCGCCGCACTTGGCGTTGGCGTCATCCATGGAGCTGCACTTCCTCTTAAACGACGACGTCGACAGCGGCGGCCGCCCGGCGGAGGAGACCTGCGACAGATTCGTGATCTGGAATCCCGACGACGTCATCGACGGTTGCAGGCTGTCGGTGTCTCCGGTTAAAGAAGACATGAACGAAGTCGCCGGAGACGCGAAGTTTATGGTGGTCGACGACTCCTTGCGCTCGATCGAGCCGTGCTTCACCAGCTGCTGGTGGTTGTGCGGCAGCGGCAGAGGCGGCAGCCGCTGTATCGGCGTCGGGCAGTATATTCTTGAACCGGAGGGGTTCTCCTCGGTTTTAGGAGTTTGGGCCGCTGACGGGCCGGCGGTTTCGGTCTTCTGCGGCGGTGGAGGAGAATTGGAGACCGGTCCGCGGCGGAACCGGGCGTGGCCGGTTCGGGGAGTCCGATCTAGTAGAGAGATGAACTTCTTGAATTTATAGACGGCGACATCGGCAACGGCCTGATAATCGGAGGCGGTGACTGCGTCGGCCTGCTGAAGTTTGGAGGAGGGTTGTTCTTGGAATTTTTGTTGGTGGGAAGAGTGAGAAAGTAATCTCATGAGCTTCTCGACGCTCTGAAGACCGGCCGCCGCCGCTTCTTGGGCCGCGGTCACTTCCATTTTAGACGTGAAATTGTAGCCCGGCATCAATTCCACTGCCATCGCCCACAAACTACAGAGAGAGAGAGGGAGAGAGAGTTGAGGGAAGAAAGGAAGTTGACAAGAGGAGAAAGGGATAAAATAGAGGGAGAAAGAGAGAGAGTCAAACTGATGATGCTCTTTCTCTATCTTTAATGCAGTGTATTGTCGATTGTGGGCCGGCCTGCTTGCCGTCAAAGGCAAGAGCCAATGATGGCATTCCACGTACGCATCTAGAGAGAGAAACTGAGCGATGCATTGACTAACTTTAAATTTATGGTGGTGGGCACGGGTTAACGGGTGAACCAGTGGTGGAATTGATGATTGTGGGCTGCAAAAGTCAAAAGGCTAGTAAATGAGCCGTTGGATTAGAGAGAGGGTAAAATCGGAAATACAACTACTGCCAGTGAGGTAGAGTTGACCTTTTAACAGCTTTAAATACAAAAGTCCATTTGATGGGCTTCCGATTGGGACCCACGACCTTCTGGCTTTACCGGAAACCGGGTGCTCTTTTGCCTTTTTTTTTTCCCCCCCTTTTAAGTTTATGTTATGTTTCCAATTAAAGTTTTGAAATTTAAGGAAGAAAAGGGGGGGGGGGGGGGGGGGGGGGGGATTCATTCTTTCCTTCGAAGAGAATTAATTCTTGCTATTTTGTTTTCAAAATTTTAGGGTTCTTTTGACTTTTAACTTTTATTCACTCTTATTTTTCCATAAACGAGAATATATTTGTGTGATATTTTTAGGGTTAATTAATAAAATAATTGACTACTGAAATATTTGATAAATTCGTCAACACGCCATACGTATCAATCAATGAGAGCTAATGCTTTGCTAGTTTTGTTTTCCTTTTGTAACAGTGATTAAAACTTAATTTCAGATTAATTAGAGGCTGAATTCCTTTTATGGGAAATAATTAGGCGAAATTTGGTGTGAAGTTAGGAATTGATAATGCATCCGCAAGTAATCTGTAACTGTACTTTTCTGGAGTCAAATAATTTCTGAGAAGAATAAGAGTGTTGATTATAAGAAGTCATGTAGTTTGCTTGACAAAATACTAGAACGACTTCAATAAAAAAAATAGTAATTTGAATATGTTATAATAGTATTATCATCTTCAAGTTTTTGTTTTTGCTTTTTTAGAAGAAGCTAGAAATTTCATTAAGAAAATGAACTAGCGTCCTTAACAATAATACGCAAAAGCGTTACATAAGATGAATTGTCTGCATCGAAATTAAAGTCCCAATTCTAAACTTGAAAAGCAATGAAGTGAGGGAGGCATTTTGATGTTGTCCAATCCATTGAAAGCACTAAATTAATACTAAGCGAGAAAGGTGAAGCACCTCCAAGACCCCATCAGAGTTGAGCTTTATATATGACCGTCGGGGTGGATAATAGAAAACACTATTTTTGACACTAATTTCTTTTGTTGTTTCATAGTTATAATATTCCTTTCTTCTTTTTTTACCCAATACTTGTAATATTCTTGATTACATTATAGGTGAGATTTGAGTTCATATATATTTGTAGGACTTGCATGACTATGTTGGGCTAGGAATTAGTATCAAATATTTACATTATTAATATTAGAAAAGACATATTCTGAAGTACTTATTTTTAGTGCAAAAAAAAAAAAGCAAATGAATGGAGATGAAGCGTTATAGATTTTGCATTATTTGGTGCATAATTTATTGTAAAGTAGAAGGTCGTATATGCTCTAAGACTGTCTGCAGTGGTAGTGTCTCTAAGGGGTGTCTCTAAGAATTTTTTGGAGATAGAGACAGTGAGCTGCAGTGGGCTGTCTCTAAGGGTGTCTCTAAGGACTTTCTGAATTTGTATTTTGTATTAATTTTAATAATTTAGAAAATTACATTACTAGACATAAAAAAATACATTACTAGAAATAAAAATAAATTACATTACTAGAAAAGAAAAATCAAAGAAGAAAAATGAAAACAAAAAAATCATAGAAGAAGAAAAATTCAAAGAAGAAAAAAACTAAAAAATGAAAAAAAAAAAAACTTAAGATGAAGAGAAAAATGAAGAAAAAAAAGAAAAGAATAAAAAAACTGAAAAAGAAAAAAAAAACTGAAACAAAAAAAGAAAAAAAAAGTGAAAAAAAAGCTGAATAAAAGTGTGAAAAAATGAAGAAGAAATAAAAAACACAAATTTTGCTGCCAAGGGGGATCGAACTCCTACCCTTCACCAAGGAGTTTAATGCCTAAACCATTAGGCCAAAACCCACTATTTGTAAAACTTCGCACATTTATATATTTAAAGATTAACATTTCGTTTTTTTTTTTTTTTTAAGATGGCTCGAGACTGTCTCGTTCCGGCGAGACGGTCTCCAGCCGCCCGTCCCTGCACCGGTGTGTCTCGTCGCAGTGGGTGTCTTGAGCCCCCTTGGAGACACCCCACTGCGAGCCGTCTAAAGATCCGAGTAATTAATGAGAGGTTATCCCATTACCACCTTTATTTCATAGTAGTATTTAGGAAAATACCTTATTACAGACAAAGTTTGGTAATTTTCAAAAAAAATCAAGATAATTAAAAGAGTTTGCCCATATTTCACTCCATCTATATATATGGATGCTTTTTGTGGAATATAGAAGAGAAGAATATAATGCGTGCATGCTAATGCTTAATATCTTCTGTTACGAATGAGGTCATATTTGTTGACCCATCATTTCAAAACCAACAATTTTCCATAAATGTAATCAACTTCTACATTTTTCCTTTATTTCTTTCTTTTTGACTTTGTACATCATGCAATAATTAACATTTCTATACCTATAGATTTAGAAAGTAACATTAAGAAAAACTTGCTATATGGTTGCATCCTATAACATAAAAGATTCTCAAAATAAGTTCAACTTAATTAGCTCGGAATACTCATTTATTTACTTTTTAGAAGTAAAGGGAAAGCATAAATCATAGATTAGTCTAGAGTCTACGAGTCTGATAATTACAACAAAGTTGAAGATGGTTTTTAACATCCATTAAAATCGATTAAAAGTTCGGTCTTTTACGGTATGGGCCATATAAAATTAGGCTCATTAGAATTTCAAACAAGAGTTAGTCCAGCCCGAAAACTTTATACATTGAACAATTTTGCATAATTTTAAAGAAATAATATGGAAAAATAATCATTTTTAAAAGACAAAAATAAATTCTAATTTTTTATTTTTTTACAAAAATTTTAACTTATTTTACCAAAGTATTATACATACATGAATATGTATATGATATACATATATACATGAAAAATTAACTCTCAGGAGGTTGCAAAATTTAACTCTCAACAATTATACACAAAAGATAATCCCCCATTTCTACGTTGCCAACAACCAAATTCTTATAACCGTGCTCAACAATCATGATCACGGAAATTCAGGGAAGTTCAACCATGCAGAAATTTAGAGATAGATCACGCATTGGTAATGCTAACTAATGTAATAGGCATTACTTTTTTTTTTGTTTTTTTGGAAGCTTATTTTAAGAAAACTATTGTTTTTATATTTGAAGAAAAAAAAATATTGCCAATTTCTTTTCAAGTAGTCTCTTCATCTGAAACATCTTACTATTATATACTTTAATGTTTCGATGTATAAATATATATAAACAGGTTCAATAATGAATGAGCCACAATCAATCTTTTTTCTTCTACCATTTCTTTGAAAGAATTTCTTATTTAAGTCGTGAATAATGGGCTAACCTAGCTAGTTAGGTTCTTTTGGGCTATAAGTATAAAGTACTCCCTCCGTTCGCGAAAACAAGTCTCATTGTGTGCTGGGCACGGAGATTAAGAAAGCTGATAAAGTTGTTGTGCGTGGAGTTAAGGTCCCACTTATTGAGAGTGGAAGAAGTGGATTGGAAGTTAAAATTGTTGTGAGTGGAATAAGGGTCCCACTTGTTGTGAGTGAAAAAGATAAAATAGAGTTAAAATTATTATGAGTGGAATAAGGGTCCCACATATTGTGAGTGGAAAAAGTTAAATGAGAGTGAAAGTTGTTGTGGGTCCTATTTGATGTGAGTGGAAAAAGGTAAGTAGGACTTGTTTTGGTGAACAAAAAAAGAGGGCTTATGTTTGAGCCTACAATATTCTACTTGGCTTATGACCTACAAAAGACTACCAAGTCCATGGAGCAATTTTCACTTTATCACATTTGTAAATTTTCAGTGAAAATAATTGAAAGACTCAATGGTCAAAAGCTAAGGAGAGTGAATTTGAAAGACATGTGAAAGCTGTAATATTAAAGAGCTGGGAAATAAGGATCGATCTATTAGACTGTTTGCAATGGTAGTATCTCTAAGGGGTGTCTTTAAAGATTTTTTGAAGATAGAGATAGTGAGCTGCAGTGGGACTGTCTCTATGAGTGTCTCTATCTAATTTCTGAATTTTAATTTTGTATTAATTTTGTACAACTAGTTTATGTTTCAATTCTCTCTCAAGCAATTTCACATTGGTGCGCTACCTTCTTCTTCAATCTCAATTCTCTCTCAAGCAATTTCACAAACACTTGGTGCGCCACCTGCTTCTTCGATCCACAAACATGAACCGTCACTTGCTTCTTCATCTCCCTGAACCCCTCCGCCCACAACCCTCCCCTCGCCTTCCGCAGCTCCGCCACCTGCTTCTTCATCTCCATCCTCCTCCTCTATTCCATCCTCAACACCAAATACAACATTTCCAATTGCTCCTTCCAATCCAAGGAGTATCTCGACGAACGGAGGTGCTCGCCCCTCCTCCGCCGCCCCTCAACACCTCCTGCCATCACGAGCTTCAACAAACCGCCGCCGTCTCCGACCCATCATTTTTTTTTTTTATTTTTCGCGTTGAGCGCGTGTCCAGCACACGCCGGATCGAGACAGTCTCGTCGCGGCGGGACAGTCTCGAGCGCCCCCCTCTTGCAGCGCGGTGTCTCGTCGACGGCGGTGTCTCGAGACCGCCGACGAGACCACCGCTGTGGACAGTCTTAGATTTATGTATACTAAGGGTGCATTTACTTTGATGGAAAATGGTAAAAAAAAGGAATATTTTAACTCTTTTTCCATCATTTTCACACGTTTACTATGTAGGTTAATTTTGCTCCGGCATGATGGATAATTTATTTGGGTAGCCCCTTTTCCATTCATTTCTCACCAATTGTGGAAAATATTAACATGGAGGAGGGCTATGATAATTTTTTCCAATAGATAAAAGACTTAAAAATGGGAAAAGGGTGAGGGAGACCATGTGATAATTTTCTTTTCCATCATAGTAAAACATGTGATAAAAAAAAGATGGAGATGTTATATTTTTTCATCTTTTCTTATCCATCATTTTCCAATGAAAATATTTTCATCAAAGTAAACGCATCCCTAGAGATTTGAGCAAAGCAACCCATTATATGGCTAGGGGACAAGACGGAATTTAGTAATATGAGAGCCCCCCCTTCTCATATCTTATGTGTAATATGCTCATTTTACAAATGATTAAGATCGATGGTCTCATTGCAAATTGCAATTTTTATCTTACTAGAAATTTTAAAGACTATCGTTAAAAAAATATATATTTAAAGACCGTGTGACGATGAACTTGAATTCGAGACCTTTAGCATTTTAAAATGCAACATTTTTGTTTTATGTTTGTCCCACGTGAACAAGTTTTTTGTGTGTGAATATTTTATTACATGACAACTAACATTAGAGGTGTAGAAGCATTAAACAATGATTTGAGGTTTACATTTTTAGTTACGTTGAATATTATTAAATGCAATATAAAAATGATCAATAATTCTATTTGGAAATATTATATCCGGATATACGTAGTTCGAATGCAAAAAAAACCGTCCGATTTGAACTTGGTCTGGTTTTCGGATGTAACATATAATTAGTGTGATTAATCTACCATTGATAATTTTTGGCTCGAAATCTACCTCCCCCCAGCTCAGGGTCCAAAAATTTTGTCCCATCCTCCAAACTTTGCTCCTATCCAAAGGCCACACACCCACATTCTAACTAATTGTGTTGACTTTTTCTAATTAAGTGGGAAATATTTTTGGAGTAATAGTACTATTGTTAGATGAAAACACGATTTTGAAAATCTAATTGGCACACAATATTCATCTCTGCTTTGTAATTAGGGTTATGCATGGTTCATCTTTTAATTTTTTACACAGCACTAAAACTCAAAGAAAGACGAAAAATAAGAACAAAGCTGCTTCCTTAGTGATTAGAGTTAGGGTTTCATCCTTCCCTATTTTTCACATCACTAAAAATCAAATTAGAAAATTGAAAATCATCAACAAGATGCTCCTATTGATGGCAAATCAGAAGAATTCTAAGGAATTCTATAAACTTGGGACGAGATGTCAGATGGATTAATCATCAGAAAGATTAATATTGGAAGACTCAAACCATGAAGAATAATAACAAAATCATGGAGGATGTGTTTCAACTTATCTAATTAAGTGATCAATTAAATTGGAAATATAAAAGCGTAATTAAAGCTACCATCAGAAATTTGAATGTGAATTCCAAATTTGAATTTCAATTTTGACTTGGAATCGAATTAGAATTTAAAAAAGGATATCAATGTCAATCCATAGCGAATATTGCTGATTAATTTAGCTGATTAATTTATTAATTTTGGATAATTGTTATTTACCTATTTTGCCACCGTTGGCCGGGCACAGCAACACCCCAAAACTGAAATGTATATATGTCTATCAACAAAATTTTCATATAAGAGCACCCATTATAAGGGTCGAGCGCCGGTACCGACGCCGGTGTCGATCGGCCGCTCGACCCCGCGAGGTCAAAGCTGTAGTGAGTTGCTCGACTTCGCTGGATCGATGCATGGTGTCGAAGGTGGTGTCGACAGATCGACACTGCCTACGACTTCGTTGTGGCAGCGGTATGGGGACACGTGACGTGTCCCCATTGGTCCGATTTAATTTTTATTTTCTGATTAAAAAAAAAATCCCAACGACAAGATCACATAAAATTCACTATAAATACCTCTTCATCCCATTCATTCTCCACACCAAAATCGAATTTTCATCCCAATCTCTTTCTTCTTCAATTTCAATCTTCCAATCTAATTTTTTTTGTGCAAAAAAATGAGTGAAAACGAGTTCAATTCATGGTACCAGCAGTATAACGCTTCAGATCCACCGAATCAAACTCCCAATCCACCGAATCCAAACTCCCAATTTCCCCCTTCTCCCAGTTTCACCCAATACTCCCTGGCTGCCGGGTTTGCACCTTTCTCGCAGACGTCGGGGTTCTCCCAATTTCCCCCGTCGACTGGGTTCTCGCAGTCTTCGGGGTTCTCTCAATTCCCCCCGACATCCGACTTCTCCCAATTCTCCACTTCACTCGGTGAATATTGTGCATTCAACACACCGTCATCGGAAACCGTTCGAATCAGACGCATCAACCTCAACGATGACTGCGACGATGTTGAGGGTTCATGGTTCAGGGTTCAAGGTTTAGGGTTCAAGGGGAAGGGGACTAGCCGCAAGGGCAAACAACCCACTACATCAAGCACTGCATAGAGGCCACTGCGAGGTCCTAACTACACACCTGACGATATAGAGTTCCTCGCACGGTGATATATTGATACCAGCAACTACCAAACTCAGAATATTTCTGCACGAAAATATGTTGCCGCTTCAACGAGCACATAGCTCCCGTCGCGCCACGCGAGAAGGGTTTGATGAAGTGCGCGTGGGGCCGCACAAAAAAATATATCTAGGTCTTCGCTGCCATCTACATCAAACTCGAAGACGAACTCGGAAGCGGGCGGAACGACCTCGATTTTTACACAATGGCCGAAGATAGTTACTTCGCCCAGTACAGAAGAAGTTTCCACTATAGGGCAGCGTGAGATCTCTTGAAAAATATCCCGAATTTTTCCAACCCGGAGATGGCAACAACTCCGAAGCGGACGAGGATAAATGTAGCAGGCGACCATACTTCGTCTGATAGCGGCAACACATCCACGACATCTGCGAGCGATGCAAACACGATGCAAATTCGTCCAGAAGCAGTGAAAGCTGTCAAGAAGGTGAGCAAGGGCAAGGCGGTGGCCAAGGAGGGGGCGAGGGCAGAGTTGGCTACCGTAGCCGAAAATTTGAAGGGGGAGAGGAGTGAAAGCATGGAGAAGTGGGCGTACGATATTTTTACGCGAGACACGACGAATATGACTCTCCTCAATTGGCGGCGCACCTCAAAGTCTGCTCCGAATTTACAAAAGAATTTGGATGGGAGTAGTTGCCATAATTTTTTTTCTTAATTATTGCAATTTTATTTTCCTAATTATTGTATTTTTATTTTATTAATTAGTGTATGTTTTATTTTTTTAATTGAATAAAATTATCATTTCTTATTTTTTAAATTTAATTAAGTATTTTTTATGTTTTTTATTACAAATAAAAAAATAACAAAATCAAATCTATTCAATCACTGCTAATGATTATAGACCCGGGGTTTTACTCAACCCCACCATAGTGAAAATTTTTATCAGTGTTAGGGTCTTACTCAATTCCACCAATCACAATCCCACCAATCATTGAAATTACGCTTCCCAGCGCCGATAGACCTGGGGTCTAACTAGACACCCTTAATGGATACTTTAAGGCGACCAGTTAAAATGATATCACCCTATAACTAAAATTAAAGATTTATTTTTTTTTAAACTCGTTATAATTATTTTATAAAATATTATGTGCAAGACCCTTTGATATATATTAAAAAAAAAGATATAGAAAACGATGAATACAATAATAAGATAACGAGCTTGCACGATATATATATATATATATATATCTATCGGAAAGAGATTATATGAGAATAAATATATTCAAACGAATGAGAATAGATCTCCACTATAGATCTATGGGTGATGGAGGGTCAAGATTTGACCTAGTTAAAGCGGGTCAAATTCGGGTCAACCTATTAATATTTTTTTCGATTTTTTTTTTGTTATAAACGGTTACTCAAGATGCACGACTTCACATATTTGGATGCACCACTTTATATAACTAGATGCACTACTAAGTGCATTTAGAAGCACAAGATTTTCAGTTTTTTTTTTTTAAATTTTTTTTAAGGGGTCACCCAAGATGCACCACTTCACATATTCTGATGCACCACTTCACATATTCGGATGCACCACTACGTGCATTTAGATGCACCAGATTGTAAAATTTGTAAAAGAAAAATGAAAAAAAAAAACACTGAAAAAAATCGGATGCACCACAATGAGTAACCAGATGCACCACACAGTGTAACTGGATGCACCACATAGTGTAACTAGATGCACAACGTTTTACGAAAATAAAAAAAAAAAAACGAAAACAAAACTAGTGCATCTTAATGCACTTAGTGGTGCATCTCATTATATATTGTGGTGCATATGAATACATGATGTGGTGTATATGACCTGACTATAAGAAAAAAAAAAAAGACGAAAAAAAAAAATGAAATAAAAAAACTTAAAATCTTGTGCATCTCAATACACTTAGGGGTGCATCCGAATATGTGAAATGATGCGTCCGAATACGTGAAGTGGTGCATGTAAGTTGAACGTTAAAAAAAAAAATCGAAAAAAAAAGTCAACGGGTTGACCGAGTTGATCTGGGTTTGATCCGATTTAACCCGCTTTGATCAGGCCAAATCTTAACCCTCCATATAAATATAATCAATGATTGAGATTAATTTCTATTATTCACTTTAAAATCCCTTTATATGGAAATCACTCCCTATATCCCTATATATATATACATATGTATGGAAGAACTGCTCCATATAGTCATTTTTAACTTTTGCAGGCCACCCTGGCCTCGAAATCGCAGTACAGATGCATATACCAATATTTTAAATTCAAATATCGCAATTTGGTAAACAAGTAAACAACCCCCTGTGTATTGCTCGAGGAATATTTTAACTCATATAATATCAAATCGATTTAAAATTTATTATAGAATGACATAAAAAAGATAATATATTATAATCAATATATATATATATATACATAAATATAATAGACATAAAATAACATATTCGATGCACATTATTTTTTTGAATAATTATTTCTAATTTTAGTATTTTATTAACCACTGTGAGTAGAAAAAAATTATACTATATATCTTTCAATAATCTTATTCTTTTCTTTTGAGGAGTAATACCAAATAACATTTAATCAGGAATTTAATGGGGAAAAGAAAAAGTTACGACTTGGCGCATATGACTTTAACCACATTACGAATGTGACATACCTGATTTTTAAATTCGTTAATAGTGCTGATCAACTTTGGCGGTAACACTAATGACCTCGAGTATAGAAGGAGATAAATCCAATAAACACACGTTTTACAATATCATGCATAAGGCTATTAGAGCATCCATTACGGATGGGATCCTCTGTTCCGGATTGTATGTGTCACTCTGTGCCAAAGTGGGTATGCTGTTGTTTTGGCAAACTAAAATTCACCCCCTCTTATCTCTATCTCTATCTCCCTCTTGATTTCTATCGGCTCGGCTCACCCAGCCGATTACTTCTTTCCTTTTTTCTTGATCCTAAAATCTTTCCTTGCGCAGAAACCGGAATCATTTCAAATCTTTCTCCAACTATGGATATCGATTCTTTTCAAGTCAGTATCATCTTTTCTTCCTTCTGCATCGTTTATTCTTCCTTCTCCATCATCTTACCCCGTCGCCGACGACGCAATAAAACTTTGTGGTTCGTTTTCTTCTGCACAACAATGGTGTCACGCCAACTAGTCGACGAAAGGTAAGTCTGCTTAAATTTAGTCTACTTGTTGCTTTGGTATTTATGAAAGAAATTGCAGAGAACTATCGGGTGAGATAGGCTAAATTCATTAACTTGATTCTGTTATCCAAATATTTCTCCATTTTCGGATCATAGATGTATAGCTCCATATATTCTGAGCTTCTTTCTGCAATCACACTTTGTTAGAACAAATATCACTGCTTAATCATTTAGTAGTTAATATATCGGTTCATAACCAAGTTAAATCATGATATCAAAACTTAGGAGAAATTCCGCTCGATAAAACTAACTAGATTCTGTTTGATAACATACACAAAATTACAACCAAATTTGCTTATTAAGTGGAGAACTTCACCTTTATAAAAAACACAATGACAAAGGTAATAACATCATATGAGAAAATCTAATTATATTAATTTGATCATTATCTGTTGTTCAATTTAATGATGCAAATTATCTGTATGTACAAAATAAACGGTTGAAAGAAATTTAATTAGTTAACATTATAGAAGGCTGAAAGAAATTTAATTAATTAATAAACATTTGACATGAAATGAATGGCTTGAATTTAAAATCAACTCACAAGTTAAATTTTGGTTATGAAGCTCTTAAGTTAAATTGGAACTGTTATCCAAATATTTCTCTATTTTCTCCATCGCCGACGATGGACTACAACTCTGTTTCTTTATATGAGAAATGTTTTCAGGAGCACTTTGTCAGGGGCACACCTCCAATAGTCATGCCAATTGTTCAACATATAGTTTGTGTGAGAATGTTGTGTACTTACTTATGTGTGTAATTCATTCAAGTTCGGATTTTTCATGTGATTCTCCATTTTGTGCATATATATAAAGTCAACTTTGATTTGTATATATGCATTTGAATAGTAGAAATGACAAATCTTGATCACTGTTTATTCTTTAGATTTGCACTACTTATTTGCAGAGGATTGAAGATAGTAAAGGACCGAGATGGTTGTTATTTAGTTCATTAAGGTCAAATTCAACGCGGTTTGGAATGAAGACGACAAGTTGATCTTCAGTGCAAAGATGGCGAGAGAGATACAATAGACGAAGAGGTGCCAAGTTCATGTATCTAGGACAAAATTCTCTCCTTCATTGGGGACATGGAAGATGCTTCTATAGATGAAAAACGTAACCGTTTGCTTAGATGATTATCCCACTTCATGATGGATTTGATGAAGCGTTTGTATTTACTTTCTTTTGAAAAGAATAATTATTCTGCACTTGTATATTTTGCCAAGATATACATGGAATAGGCTGATATTTTGACAATTCACAACTCTTTGCATGTAATATTTATTCTACTACAAGGTAAATTGAATAAATTGATGTAATTTTTAATGAATTCAATAAAGTAATCTCTTTTCTACATCTATTTCTTTTCGCAATGTCTTATGTAAAAGAGTATTTCGTATTTGGGTAGTGACCTCTTTTCGTGTTAAAGATTATTATCGTATGTTCAACCTAGGTCAGATTCGTTTTCTGTATTTTTTTACTACCACTAGTATTGCAGCTCGTCGGTATTCTTCCATTTGTTAAGGGCAAATCTCAATCCCCGTCATTCCAAACTATACAAAATACACGCACGCGACGAATTACGTATTATTAACAACTACTTAGTTATATCTCAATACTATCCTGTATTCCTTAATTCACAAAATTATCTAGGTTAAGTTCAAGTTTTTCGAATAAAGGTAGGAGTAAGACTTTTAGGTCAGATGCGCGTCTCTGGCAAGTTCCTATTTTCTTTAACATGTTCTCTTGCAAGTTGTTTTCTTCAATTTTGGTTTATATCAATACAACTGTTTGCCGTGAATTTTGTTTTATAAAAAAATTCCCTTAACTCTAACAAACAACAGTAGCAGTTGGCAATTATGCAATGAAAAAAACGTCCCACCATTGGCAAAAGCATATCTAAGCTGCTTGACAAAAAAGATGAAATTATTCTGATACAGTAAAAATAAAAACAAACATAAGAAAGGCCGATGCAAAACTGGAGCAGTATGGATGCTTAAAATCAACGACTAAAAAAATGACAATAGATCTGAAAATATGGGGGAATATTCAACTACCCTTACAGCCTGAGATAAGAAAATTGTTGTATGTTCATAAGAGAAAGGATTCATGTTAGTGCAATAAATTTTAAAAGTATGCTTCGCTCAACTACCAACTACTACTGTCTACAATTTATGGCAGAATGATCCCATATTACACTAAATCAATCAACCATCATGGTATTGGGTCGACCTCGCTGTTTTTCTCCTTCATCATAGCCCAATCTTAACTCTGTGAAGAAATAAGAATGGACAAAATGAGGAAGGGTCATCAGATGATAGCAGACAATTTAGACATCTAACTATTAATTTCCAGAGACAAATTTAACCACTAAGAGTGACATCTTATTTCACAATATGAATAAAAATTAAATGGAATAACCATAAGACATACATAACTAAGATGATCAAATATCATTGCAACTAGCATCACCAATAGAAGATTCATTGTTTAAACCATAGCTTCTCAATGAGTCAAAGTGGAGTGGTTGTTGTGCCCGAAACACCAATAATGAATATTGATAATCACTATATTGAACCTATATCATAGGCATCAATATTGTGGAGCTTAAAAAAAAATTATATACCAATAGTAAACTAGTCATGGTCATTGAACTTGAAAACCCACCAAATTTTTGTTGACTTGAACTTGTACCAACTATCTCCATATTAATAGATAAATCAGTGCATTTAATAGAATAAATATATTAAAATGATGACTTTTATTCAAAATATTTAAAACCAACCTCATTCCTATTGACTCATTGATATGATGTATCATGCCTAGTAGAAAGAATGTCAAGACTTTCTACTTCATCCTATTCCATAACAAACACATTAAAAATTAAGTTAACAGCAGAAATAATTTTTGTTAATAATTTAGAAAACTAAGATGTTGCATACATGTGTTCCCTCTAAATAAGAGGATAGTAATGGAGATGGAGTTGTACCAATGGTTGATGATTGATTTTTTTTCCTCCCTCTCTTTTTCCTTGAAGCGTTTTCTAAGCCACTTTTAAGCCTCTTGCCTGAAGTTGTCTTATTTATGTACTTGATACCTTTGGCTCCACGCATGTTTGTTTCATTAGTGTGTACCTCATCACCATTTAATGACAAACTTGTGCGATCAGCTTGTTGGTCAAACTCTTCACCTTGTATCATCCTATCTTGTTTCTCAGCTGATGTTTTACTTTGCCATGTGTTATCCACCATCTCAAACAACTTCAAAATATTACCTTTAACAATTCTATAATCATCTTCATTCTGTGATGCCTTTGTAACCAAATTAAGATACAAACTGCACAATTCTTTGTATCGTACATTTTGAAGTAATTTTGGATCCAAGTTACAAGTGCTGACATTTGAATCTTTAGTATACCCAACTTTTGCTTGTAGCGTCCATCTTTTCATTATGTATTCACTTGGAATCTTCTTAATATTTTTCATCATGAATACTTTCAAAATATGAGAGCATAAAATCCCGACAAATTCGAATTTTCTGCAACTACAATTTATTTTTCCACTTGACGATTCAAATGTAACTGTATGATGATAACTCTTCTTGTGAGGGGTAATTTTATAATGCACTATTAACTCCCCTTCATCGAAGCATTCCGACTAAAATCATGAGATTTATACCACTCCTGCTCAAAATTTTTATATACTGCAGCGGTATATATACTAGCAGCATGCTTTAAAATCTCAACTGGATAGACCAAAGATGGAATTGAGGTATTTGCTTTAAAATCAGCCACTATCTCTTGATATCGACGATCTTCAAGAAGCCTGTGAAAGTGATTAAAAAATTCTAAGAACTTGTACTTGTAATTGACGTACCTCTTCACAATACTGTTTGCACTCTCACTTCTTTGCATGGTAGTCATATCAGCACAAAAGATTTGTCGTCCATAGACCAAAGCCCACTTTTCCTTTAGATTAAACATGCGCCACAGCCAGTCATTATCTTCAAGATGATACTTTCTTAACATTTGATCCCATGTTGCTACAAATTCTCCTTCCTCCTCAAAATCATATACAAACGCCCCCAAGTCTTTAGTAAAGTCTTTGAACTTCGAAAAAACACTATTCAAATGGATTGCAGCAATCTTAAAAAGATGCCACAAACATAAACGGTGATGAGTTTCAGGCCATATGGAAGCCAGGGCCTTAGCCATTGCTGCATCTTGATCCGTAAGAATAGTTATCGGTTTCTTCTCACACATGGCTTTAGTAAACGTATCAAACAACCACTCAAAGGATAACGAAGTTTCATCATATAACAATGCAACACCAAATATCACACTCTGTTTGTGATGATTCACACCTACAAACAATGCAATAGGACGACCTTCATTGTTTTTCCTAAAAGTTGTATCAAAACATACGACATCGCCAAAATGTGAGTAATCTGTTCTCATCCTCGCATCAGACCAAAAAATATTGGTTATCAAGTCATCTTCATCAACTTGAATGGCATAGAAAAAATTGGGATCATCAAATTGCATCTTCTGCAAGTATTCTAATACTTCTCCTGTATCTCCTATTCGTGTAGCTTTTGTTCTCTTAGATCGCAAATAATTTTTTTAGTCTTGAGGAATGAAACTCAAATTCTCCCTTCCTCCTACTTGTCTAGCCATAAGATCATGAGATGCTTTAGGCGTGATGCCCACATCATTTGCCATTTGAATTTCTAGTGATGTCGATAGAGTGATCTTTCTGTGACTTCTATGCAAGTGTATCTTGTTCGGGCTTGAAAGATAATGATTATGATCATCAAAAAAATCAACTACACAAAGCTTTCCAGTTTCTCGACTACTAATCTTCAGTTTAGCTTGACAACCAAATCTTGTTTCTGGACGAGGTTTTTGCACATAGATATCACGCTTATCGTCTATTCTTTTTCCTTGAGCACTACAGCAAAAAATCCTATCAACTACTTCACCAGATTTGTTCTTATGGCTTTTGCTCTTTCGTATTCCAAAACCCACGCATTTTGAATACTTCAAATAAAAGGTATAAGCATCATCTTCACTGTCAAAGCTCATCCCAATCTTAGGAATTTGTTCTTCATTATTCATGCTCATAGAGTTGACTAACTCATCAGAATTATGATCATTGATCATATCATTGACATGTTGATTGCAGTTTTCATTAACATCTTCAAAATTCAACCCACAAGAAGATGTGCAACCACTATCCATGATAGTTTCAGTATTAATATCAAATTAAAAACTAAACTTTTGCTGACTTCATAATTAGCAAATAATAAGCTAATTGCACATTATAGTTTGCATGTGGTATAGATTTAAACAATAAAGTGGATTGTAAAGTTGAGGTAGATGCAACAATAAAGTGGTTTGTGAATTTGGGACACATAGTACATGTTCGGAGTTGGACTTGGGAGTTGATTTTAAATTCAA
Source organism: Schizonepeta tenuifolia (assembly GCA_029490685.1). NCBI lineage: Eukaryota > Viridiplantae > Streptophyta > Magnoliopsida > Lamiales > Lamiaceae > Schizonepeta > Schizonepeta tenuifolia. The sequence continues at coordinate 105,544,351 of CM055958.1, read as the reverse complement.
GCCATTCATTTCATGTCAAATGTTTATTAATTAATTAAATTTCTTTCAGCTTTCTATAATGTTAACTAATTAAATTTCTTTGAGCCGTTTATTTTGTACATACAGATAATTTGCATCATTAAATTGAACAACAAACAATGATCAAATTAATATAATTAGATTTTCTCATATGATGTTATTACCCTTGTCATTGTATTTTTTATAAAGGTGAAGCTCTCCACTTAATAAGCAAATTTGGTTGTAATTTTGTGTATGTTATCAGACAGAATCTAGTTAGTTTTATCGAGCGGAATTTCTCCTAAATTTTGATATCATGATTTAACTTGGTTATGAACCGATATATTAACTACTAAATGATTAAGCAGTGATATTTGTTCTAACAAAGTGTGATTGTAGAAAGAAGTTCAGAATATATGGAGTTATACATCTATGATCCGAAAATAGAGAAATATTTGGATAACAGAATCAAGTTGATGAATTTAGCCTATCTCACCCGATAGTTCTTTGCAATTTCTTTCATAAATACCAAAGCAACAACTAGACTGAATTTAAGCAGACTTACCTTTCGTCGACCAGTTGGTGTGACACCATTGTTGTGCAGAAGAAAACGAACTACAAAGTTTTAATGTGTCGTCGACGACGGGGTAAGATGATGGAGAAGGAAAAATAAACGATGCAGAAGGAAGAAAAGAAGATACAGACTTGAAAAGAATCATATCCATAGTTGGAGAAAGATTTGAAATGATTCCGATTTCTGCGTAAGGAAAGATTTTAGAATCAAGAAAAAAGGAAAGAAGTAATCGGCTAGATGAGCCGAGCCGATAGAAATCAAGTTGGAGAGAGAGATAAGAGGGGGTGAATTTTAGTTTGCCAAAACGACAACGTACCCACTTTGGCACAGAGTGGCACATATAATCCGGGACAGAGGATCCCATCCGCATCCATTACGGTCATCTAGTAAAACCTAGGTTGAAGTACTAGGAACCGTGATTTTAATGATTGGTGGTGTTGAGTACTGGGAAGCGTGATTTTAATGATTGAATAGATTTTATTTTGTTTTTATTGTTTTTAATTGTTATAAATATTATATAAAAAATTACTTAATTAAATTCAAAAATTAATAAATGACAAATTTATTGAATTTAACAAAAATACAATAACTAAAAAAAATACAATAATTAATTGTATGATGAATGAATTGGATGAATTGATGTGGTGGTGTGGTATGGATGAAGGAGCTGGTGAATTGTCCGATATATAGTGAAAAATGAGGGGTAGCTGTTGTATAGACGTTGCTGGTGAATTGTATATAGCCGTTGCACATTTTTATTTTTAATTTTATTCAGAAAAAAAAATATCGGACCAATAAGGACACGCCACATGTCCCCATCTTGCGTCATCACTGAGTCGAAGGCTGTGTCGATAAATCTACACAGCCTTCGACACCACGCTCGCCCTACCCATGCGTCTTTCCTCCACTGCGGCTAAGACCTATGCTAGGTCGAGCGGAGGTGCGTCGAGCGGCGCTCAACGCAACCTTCGACCCTCCGCTAGTATCCTGCAGTGGATGCTCTTAGAGCATCCGGTCCACAATAATATTTTGCATAATAATCTTTCAATATTCTTTTTTTGGGCATGTCTCCTGTGCAACCTGTTGCATTTCAGCAGCGACCGGGTCGGGTTGGGTTGATCCGGTCAACCTGGGTTTGACCCGTTGACTCGGTCATTTTTTTATTTTAAATTTCAGCTTTTATTTTTTTTTATTATTATTTTTTTTTTCGTCTCCGCCTTCGGCTCCGATTTTATGGCTCCGCCTTCGGCTCCGATTTTATGGCTCCGCCTTCGGCTCCGATTTTACGGCTCCGCCTTCGCTCCGATTACAAATACTCCCTCCGTCCCCAATTGAGTGCCCTGTTTGGCCTTCAAAAAGTGTCCCGGATTCAATGCCCTACTCTGCTTTTTGGACATTATTACCCTTGATGGCCCCACCTCACAATAACTTAATTCCTACCTTTTTATCTTCCCAACAACTTTATTCTTATTTTTTGATCAATACTACTACCTTTTTGTCATCACCACTATTTTTTTGTCAATACCACTACCCTTACATTTTAACTTTATCAACTTTCTTAATATGTGTGAAAAACATGAAATGGGGCACTGAAATGGGGACGGAGGGAGTATAATGATAATCGGCGGGCAATATTTTGGACTTTTTCGGCTCGTTCCGAGGCCTTCGACTCCCCTCGCTCGAATCTTGACCAAAGAAGAAGCGGGAAACAAAAAAACGAAGAGGCAAACAAAAAAAAAAAGCTGGAAAAAAAACCAGAAAAAAGGTAATTAAAGGCAGAAAACAGGAAAAAGAAAAAAAATCGGAAAATAAAAAAAATTAAAAAATAAAAAGGCACGTGCATCCCACGCGCAGCGCGTGGGTAAGGTGCGTGCACCCCACGCGCAATCGCATGGGATGCGACGCGTTTCATATGAGTTTTTGCGTCTTTTTTTTTACTTGAGCAAGGGAAGCTATGGAATTTGAATCCTGAATATAAGTGGGATCAAGTGATCTCTCAAATTTTGCTTCCAATGAGAGATATACCTCCACAACAATGATCACAAGATCACCATGATTTCCAGAGAGGCTGCAAGCACCAAATGGTGATCTCTCATGCAGCAATCACTCTAATTCGGGTTATCGCTTCTGAGTATACTACCACTGAATCATAAGAATATAATCTATTTTTCTTGTCCATTGATTCTTTAACATAACTTTCAGTAGTATTATAATTTGTTTAATATAAGCATATTTTTTTTTTTTTCAAAAAAAAAAAACAAAGTTATTAGTATATAATATAGTAGTAGTAATCCATAGTACTGTAGTAGTAATATACTGGCAGAGTACTCGTTAGTACAAATTAAACAACAACACAACAAGTAATAATAATATTGTACAAGGACAAGATTTACTCCGTCAGGTAATGGCTGCAGGTTGTACGATATAAAAAAAAAAAAATAACAGTTTTTCAGTAAAATAAAATAATAAAATAAGTACACAGTTTCTCACGTTATAATTATCTCGAGATTGTTTTATATGCAAGGCATGATTCAGCTTTTATTGTAAATCATCAACCAGTAAGTAGTCCGTCGAGACTCGACGGAAAATAATTTTATATTATCATCTATATATATATTTAAATAGTTTTTGGTAAATAATATTTTATTTCATCAAAGTGAACCAGAAGAGAAATACAAATACCTTACAAATGATAAAACAACAAATCACACCATTATAATTTTGAAAAAAATTGTCTTTCTCTCTTAACACTTTCCCCTCAAATCGTATTATACAACACACAGTTGGCCGGCTAAAATCCTACGGGTGTATCCCTAAATCAATTTTCCAAAAGCATCTGAAAAGAGAAAATTCCAACAAATGAAACAATACTGAAAACAAGAATGTCCGATTTTCCTTCGAATATACGGCCACAATATTTTTAATAACGAATCGTGGCCGTAACTCTTCACAATTCTGGAATTTAAAATGATAATTAAAAAAAATCTCAACTTTTCACCCGAAATAAAATTCACACAATTATGTCGCAGACGAATCAATTAATCGAATGCTACAATTTATGAAAAATAATAATGCATGCATCACCCACCACATATGCGATTTTTTGTAATCAAAATAAATTTGAACGAAATTGTTAGTTTTTTTTAGTATTCCTCAATTTTTGGCAAGAAACAAGCAAGTAATACTCCCAAAAATTGCATTACATACATGAAACAAAAAGGGAAAAATTAACTAGCCCTAATTCTCACGGAAATGTCATGAATGCGTTTCTTTTAATCTCGTTTCTCACGGATGCAAAAAAAAAAAAAAAAAAAAGTTTAAAACAGTAAATAAATGTGTGAAAACGGATGAAACAGCGAGTCGAAAACTCAATAAAGAACCCAGTGCTTCTCGTCGAGTTTGACTCGTAAGCCGTTGAGTCGGGCGAACGAGTGGACGGCCATCCGAACGCCGTCCCATGCATAATCATGGCCGAACAGCACTCCGCCCGGCTTCCTCAAAACCTTGTAGGCATTGTTGATATCTTGCCACGCCGAGTGGAAATCATGGGCGGCGTCGACCTCGACGAGATCGCCGTAGACTCCCCAGTCGCAGAGTCCGCTCAGCGCCGTGTTGGTGGAGAAGGGCATGAAGAGGATGGAGTCGGTGGCGTTGGACTTCTGCACGTTGTACATGAACTGGTACAGCAGCATGCTGTCGCCGTTGATCATCTTCATGCTCTTCTCCTCGTCGTAGTAGCCCGGCCACCCGCGGAAGTCGTCGATGCAGATGATCAGCGTCTGCAGCCCCATCCGCCGCGTCACCCGCGCCATGTGCGTCGCCGACGCGCCCAGGAACGTGCCCACCTCGATGATCACGCGCGGCCGCACCAGCTCGATCAGGTGCTCGAACACGGCGGCGTTCGAGTCCCACCCCTTGTTCCACTCCTTCCAGAGGATCTCGCCCACCTGCGGCGGCGGGAAGCCGTGCCAGGGGGAGGCGCCGCCGAAGACGTGGTCGAGGAGGGTTTGGCGGGAGTCGGCGGGTCTGACCGGGTCGGCGCAGCGGGTGGAGAAGGTCTGGTGCTCGACGAGGTCGCCGATGTCCTCGGAGAGGAGGGGCTGGACGACCTGGGAGTGGGAGAGGTAGCCGAGGGTGAAGGAGAGGATGAGGAGGATGACGTAAGCGCGAGGCTGCGACAGCGTGTTGTAAGCGAGCGACGCCACCCGCTTGAACTGGTTGCGCTGGCGGCCGTGGCTGTGGTACGGGGGCGGGGAAGGTAGTTGTGATTCTTTATCGGAGAGGCTCCTGTTTAGGTTTGGTTGGCCGTCTCGGAATTTTGTTTTTTATTTTTTTGGGGGAGATTAATTTGGGGAGAGATAGTTAAGGTGAGTGTGGAATGGTGGATGAGCGGTAACGTAGTGAAAATATGGTGATGGATGATAATTAAACTCTTTTACTCTTATGTTTCTCTCTATATATAATGACGATTGCTCGGCCTTCCGTTACGTTTATAACGAGGTCAAACCCATTTGCATTGTTTTGTTTTAGTACACTTGATTCTTGTTTCTTCCTTTTTTTTTTTTTTTAGCTTATTGGTAATTTTTATGTTCAATAGTAGAATTATAGTAGTATATTTTATTGCTTACATGTTTATAATACTCAATATTTTGTAATTAGAGTACAACTGTGGTAGTCGTTGAACCTGTTCGTCTAAATGAAAAGGTACATTGTAAATTTGTAACGAGTGTACTTTTCTTTATTATTTTTTCAAATTAATTATATATGTTGTCTAGTATGTTAAATGGGGGCAGAGCTTCCTTCATAGGAGATGAGAGTGAAATATCATAGGAGTACAATTTAATTGGCGTTGCATGACTACATGAGCGTCCTCTTTATGTTATACATGTTATGGATGCACACTAAACTTTCCACATCTCTGAGTATGTATATATGATGAATTTTGATTTGAGGATGTGTATAATACTATAACATTTGCATTTTAATAAACATACGGAAACTTTATTGAAGAAAAATGAGAGGGGAGCTATGCTTGTTAATTAAGGTTCATTGTATAATGAATTGAGATTTGATTTTTATGTAATATTATTAAAAATTTAACGATCTTATTATATTATTTATAATGTATTACTACAATAATATATTATATAAAAAATTGGATAGAGTAATGCTAATATGGACAAAATGAAAGTGATTTAAGGTGTGCAGCACATCACTTCTATACACATATAGCCGACATATAAAATTCACAACAACAATATGCAATACTAACATGCATGACTCAATCTCTATATTGTTTGACAAAATAAAATAAAATGGAAAATGTTCATTAATTACTACTCCTTGTTATAGATGTAGTTTTGTAGAATTTTCGTTGGACGTGATGCGATACTACAATATATATAAACGAGTAAAATTGAGCAAAGTTGCAAAATGCAATATGAAGCCAGCGTCACGGCCCCAATTCCGCCTAGGCCCACCATTCCCACTGTATACAAATGGAGAGAGAGTCTTTGGGCTGGGCCTCGGTTTGTTAAAAACCTTGTAATTCATGAAACAGTTATTTATTTGCTTCCATATTCATTTAATGAAGGATAATTTTAAACGTAGCTTTCAAATTATTCTTTATAACCCCCTTAATTAAAAAATAATAAAAACTAAATTCAATGTACTATTTTAACCCTTAACCCCTAATTAAATTTCAAATAAAAAAAATAGCTTTTCTCAATTAATTTGTAATCCGATAAATATGAAGAACATTTCAGACACTCCTCCAAACTGACTCGCTTCCAAGTTTGTTGGACTTCTTTAGCTTTACCATCAAAATTTTATTACTAAGGGCACACCGGCCCCCATGCCGTTACTTTTTTTATTTTTATTTAATAAATTATAGTTGAGGATTTAAAATGTTAATTGATATTAACCACTATACTATGTGTGTGATCCATCTTTACCGTTGTTCGGCGCGTGAGATGCAATTCGATCCAAAGGTATATTGCAATTCATAATTGAAATATTTTCCTTATCACTCAAAATACAATTTCAATATTGCAAATTCAACTTCAATTATTTCCACATTCGGTCCAATTGAGCATGAACACACACATTGTCCATGCCCCTGGAATGAGGCATCGAAGAATCTTTTATTTGATCTTTCTCAGCCGAAGTTATGAAAAGAGAACTACAAATGATATGTGTAGAGCATTATTGTCCGTGAATTGATTATCCACCTATCCACTAGTAGATATATGACAATCATGTCTTACTTTGTGCCACATAAATTATCACACATATTTAAAAAAAAAAAAAAAAAAAAAAAAAAAAAAAATCACACATATATATTATTCAGATCACAATACATAGTAAATTTTAAACAATAGAGTGTTGGGTGATTAGTGATATAGTATGTGGGTGGACTGGATACACGCTCATTTTTGTCTACTAGTCCAAAATATGTAATGTATCTTCGCAGAAACTTATTTGAGGAGTAATTACGATACGACTTGCATGTGAATCGCTATCTTAGCTCTGAAGCCACTTAATTGCTGCACATACAATATTTCTGATTGACATGATAACCACAAGTTGCTTAACTTTCTATGCTTCTTTTAGCTAAAAATATTTAACAAATTACGTACAATTAACTTTATTTTCTTTTTTCCTACTAAATCATGTGGCTACATATATACTAAACCCATAAGTCAAAAGCCTTATATAGAAAGCCTAAAGCATGGCAAATAGGATCCTACATCCACATATTATGCTTCACACTCTCTTTAATCTGCTGCCATGTTGCTTATTTTATAAGATGTTTATATTTAATTCAAAAACAAAACAGAAAACCAGTTAACTCTACCCTAGTGCATTAAACGTAGTATATAATACATATTTTTTTGTGTTTATTAAGAAAAACAATATTAGCACTTTAAGTATTTTCTTTTAAATATGTTAATAATGCTATTATATTGTGATTTTATTGTCTTAACATGCATTTATGATTATTCTCATTGATTTATCATTTTCTTTTTTTCGTTTATTTATTTTATTGTGATTTTATTGTCTTAACATGCATTTTTCTTTTTGTTTATTTAGTTTTCGTTTTATTATTTGTATTATTTCAATTTAATTTAAAACAACTTGATTTTTTATTTGTGAAGTAGTAATCTTATTTAAGTATTAATTTGATTTACTAATAATAGTAAATTTGATTGCATTAATAAATATAAGTCTAACCCAACTGCCACCAGCACAATAAATATTCCTTACTCCCTCCGTCCCTGATATATCTTTCTAGGAGGGAGTGACACGGGGATTAAGAAAAAATATTGATGAGTTAGTTGTGGGTAGATAAAAGGTAGTTGAGTATGTATTGAGTGGAGAAAGGGTCCCACATTGAAGGAGTGATATATTAATTAATTGAGATAGTGGTGGGTCATATGTGGTATTTTAGGTAAATAAGTTAATAAAATACGGGTAGAGAGTAATCATATGATGTCAAAAAATATCTAGGAAGATATATGGGGGACATCCAAAAAAGGAAAGATAGGAAGATATATCAGGGACGGAAGGAGTATATTATTCATAAAAAATGCAATATTTTATAGATTATATTTATTTTATTAATATTCTAGATTATATATAACATTTTTGAATAAAGTTAATAAATTTTTATATTACAATACGATGACTATTTATAGTCCAACAATATATAATTTTTATTTAAAATTATTTTTAATTGGTATAAATTTCTTAAATAAAAAAATTAGTAAAAACCTTTTGAGAAAGACTTGGGTGCAGACTTATGCACCCAAGCTGCACAGAACCCGCCCCGCTCCGACCCGGCCCGTGGGTCTCACGCGCTACAGTAATTTTTTTTTTTGATTTCCAGTTTTTTTTTTTATTTCCAGATTTTTTTTCCTGACGGAGCCTTCGGTTCCGATTTTACGGCTCCGCCTTCGCTCCGATTACTAAAATAAGGATAATCGGCGAGCAATATTTTGGACTTTTACGGCTCGCTCTGAGGCCTTCGGCTCCCCTCGCTCGCTCTTGATATTTCTTATATTATTCATAAAAAATGCAATATTTTATAGATTATATTTATTTTATTAATATTCTAGATTATATATTAACATTTTTGAATAAAGTTAATAAATTTTTATATTACAATACGATGACTATTTATAGTCCAACAATATATAGTTTTCATTTAAAATTATTTTTAATTAGTATAAATTTCTTAAATAAAAAAATTAGTAAAAACCTTTTGAGAAAGACTTGGGTGCAGACTTATGCACCCGCCCCGCTCCGACCCGCCACGCGCCCGCCCGACCCGGCCCGTGGGTCTCACGCGCTACAATATTTTTTTTTTAATTTTCAGTTTCTTTTTTTTATTTTCAGATTTTTTTTCCCGACGGAGCCTTCGGTTCCGATTTTACGGCTCCGCCTTCGCTCCGATTACTAAAATAAGGATAATCGGCGAGCAATATTTTGGACTTTTACGGCTCGCTCTGAGGCCTTCGGCTCCCCTCGCCAGCGTCTTGACCATAGAAGAAGCGGCAAAAAAAAAATGGTCAAAGGGGGGTTTGACCGGGTCAAACCTGGATCAAACGTGTCGGGCGGGTCAAATGGACGGGTGTTCTACGGTGGAACAGTTGCATCCAAGTTTTTGTCAAACCTTTTTTCTCCAAAGTGATGGCGAGAAAGCATGTGGGGGAAGAAATAAACAGAAAATTCTTTCATTCCACCCAAATCACCAAAAGAAATTCTATCTCTAACCTTCTTTCTGCGTCGTCCTCTGTCTCCCCCTCTTTGATTTTTTTCTCTTTTTTGTTTCTATTGATATCAATGAGAATGAGATCTGGTTTGCTTCTTTTACCTACTTAATTTGTTTGAATGAGATTTTCTTAATTTTTTGTTATTTTAGAAAATATTTTAATATTATACTCAAGGTTTGAGAAGCCATAAATTTGGCTAGAGGAGGTCAGCCTCAGAGAGAGTGAGAGACACTATTTTCTGTTGTCCAGAGTAAAATTTGCTCATTGAATTTTATATGAGATCTGATTTAATACAAGCAAACCTTCGAAATAAAAAAAATCACATACAGAACGTCCGCCGATAACTAGAATTTTCATGTCGGAGATAGCAGTAGTAGTACATGAGTTCAAACTAAATATCTATTTTTTGAAATTGAGTTCAGACTAAATATCATCCATTATTCTTGCAAGCAGGAGGACTTACTCTACAATGGTCGGAGTTGTGAATAATAAAATACTACAAATACTCTAAAGAATAAAAATAAGGGTGATGTTATTTGGCTCAATTTGATCCGGATCAAATACATTAATTAGTCATAAATTCAATATAAAATGACCCTCTTATCCTTATATATTTTCATTCCATAATTTTAATGTAATAATTTTGTGTTTATTGAAACTAAAAATTTCATTAAATGATGTTAGTTTCAAAAACGAATTGGAATTGATATTTAATGTAAAGTCATGCATTTGTAAGGTCTCTTTATTCCACTAAATTTCTCGTTAATTAAATCATAGTATATGTATGCACCTCTTAAAACAATTGACTGATAGTTATTTATAAGTACATATATTAATTGAATAATATTTCATTATTAAATTGCAAATTTGGATTAAAAAAAAAACTGAACTAAACATGTTTTTTTTCTTTTTTTGAAAGAACATAATTATTCGAAAATCCATATAGACAAATTTAAAAATTTAGACTTAAATTCGAACTGAAATGAGAAAACAAAATAATTCAAAATTGAATTTTTTTTTATCATTGGTAATTTTATTATAATTTTAACTCTTCACTATTTTTATGGTACAGCTAATGCAATGAACCTTCAATTGATCAGTAACTGAATCTCATATAGTCTGATTGATGCAATACAAGCCCAAATTATCAATATTGAGTCCTCCATAGTACACCATGGAATGAAAGTTTAATTGATTATTAATTGAGTTTCATATCATTTGTTTAAGGTAATGAAAACTCAATTATCACTAAATGAGTACCTTACAGTTTGATTGAACAATGAAAACTCAATTAATCATTAAATGAGCTACATGTAGTATGATTGATGCAAGAGAAGCTCAATTGGTCAATAACCGAGTCCCATATAGTCTAATTTACCAATAAAAGCTCAATTGATCAATAATTGAGTCCCCTATAATACGATTGATGCAATGAAAGCTCAACTGATCAATAATTGAGTCTCATATCGATTTGCACAATAAGAGCTCAAGTTGGAGGTCTAATAGCAAAACGCGTAAAACCATTTGGAGGTATCAACACATTATCCCTATATATAATTTTAATATAATTATAAATATTACTATAAATATTAATAATTTTAGGGATTTATATTATTCTTTTTAATCCATACAAAGAATTAGTAATTTTAGTAATTAAGTATTTGTTTTATATATACTAGTATATTTTATAATATAATTATAAATATTTGTATAGATATGAATAATCTTAGGGAACAAATTAAATTTTATAGACACTTACTAAAAAAAAAGAGTATACAGAATTGTTAATAATATTTAATATGATAATATAATTTGTACTAACATATATACATTAAAAAAAAAAGAACACCAATACTATTAAGACGTGTGGGCCGCGTATCCCTTTTTCAATTTATTTTTCTTCTTCTTCCATTTCTCTTATCCATGGTCGTAGCTTTCACCTTCTTCCTCCTTTCTGGTAATTTCAGCCCCTCATCATCTCCATTTTTTGATGATTTTCTCTTACAGTGATAGGGGCTGAAGTTCTATTCGATGATTTTGATGAATTTAACAATAGTTAAAAAAAAAAAACAATCTTACCAAGGTGGAAAGGGTTTTCAAATTTCTCAAATTTTCGTCTTATAATCGCGCAATTAGCTTTAGCTTCAAGCTTTCCACAATGTATATTACTACTTAGGACTAAAATTAAAGGAAATCAAAAATGTGATTCTTTTGCCTCGATTTGAATTTCAGAATGGTTTTGATGTGATGGATTTTGGATTTCTTCCTCATTGGCGGCTTTATTGCTGACTGGTTTTGGAATGGGATGAAACAACAGAGTTAATGGAGGAGATAAAATATGAAAATTTGGACGATACTGAGAGGAGAAAGGTAGAGGAAGATGGAAAAGGAACTCCAAATTTTTAATATGATTGGATTTAAATAATAAAATAGCTACAAATAAATTGCAAATAAAATGAAAGGAAAAAATAAAAAGAAATGACACGTGCACGGAGATTGGGGCATGGATGCAGTGCAGGGGGTGGTAGCATCCAGGCTCCCCTAAAGCATACGCATTTTTTGTTTCTTACTAGTACTACTTATTTTCACTAGTGTCAATGAATTGTGTATGCCAGTTGACTGTAGATAAAAAGTAAATGTATGTAATTTTTTAATGATATTTAAATTTGCTAGAGTATGTGGAATAATATTAGAGATTTACTTCTCGAATTATAAGTACAATATCATTCTCGGATTTAAAATATATATTTTGATTTTTTTTTACTTGGGTAAAACTGGGTGATGGGTTTGAACCTTGAACTTCACTGCGTAGAGACTGAAGTCATATCGCTGGATTGTTTGCTAGGAACACATCTATTTTGATTTTAGAGAAGGAAAAAAGATGTTTTATTTTTTACAACTAAAAAATGACTTTAAAATAAAAGAAATGGTAAAAAGAATACGTATATGCTCTCATGTATTGTATAGTAGTACTATAGATGAGGGGGGTTTTAGTTTTGTATGAGTTCAAGATCTGACCTATTTCACCTATTAATCATCTTTGTCAGCTTAATTAGTACTAAATCATTTTGACGTGGCGAAAGGTGAATAAAGTATTTCATTATATTGTAAGAATAAGATATTGTATATAACAAAACGACTTAACTAGATTAAACATTCACTCACGATTTCGCAAGGTGGAAAATAAACTATACCGCTTGCAAGCAGGATTGAACCCAAGACCTCTTATTAAGGAGAGATTTGTGATACCTTAGTCAGCCATTTGAGCTAGGCCTCATCGGCTGACTTCTACACATTTTATATGCGCATATATGTGCATCTCTCATTCACTACAAATATTTTCTAAATGAGTATTTCATAAGTGGCAATAATTTTAAAATTACGATAAAAAGTTTTTGAAATACTTCTTGCAATGTTGCTCTATCTACTTGATGCTTCTTTTGTTGCAAAACAAAATCGTTCGAATGCGATTTATTTGTATATGCAACAATAGTGTTCCTTTGATGATAATATTTTTTTTACAAATTATAATAATAGTAGTTTTTTTTAATAAAAATTATAATCATGGGAAAATGAAGATAAAGGTCTAAATCGATTGGAATCTTTGTGAACCATCTCCTAAATATGCATAAGTACATATCCAAAAAACTTGATAGTAAATTTATCGGTTAAGTTATTCAATTTTATTTAAGTTGTAACACATACGTCATAGTTGGTACGTATGAGTCTTAATTACATTATAATTATGTGCGGGGTGGATTTCATGTGAATTAATGAATTTTAGAATCTTATAAGTATATTCAAAATTTTATCTACGTCTATTTCTGGTGAGAGCAATCATACTCCAATTAGATCGAGTTGGCCGTACATAATTTAAGTAGCTTGTCTTAATTTTCCTGTATAATTTGTATATATGTTATTGAACACTGAATCTACTCAAAACTCTTTTTTTTATGTCGTGGAAATCCGCAACCGTTATTTTCAGTGCGCACTGGGTAAATTCTCGTCCCCTATGCAGTAGCCTGCAAACCACATAGTGCATGTAAACCACACTTTCCAATTACAGATGTGACAAACTCGACCTATAAAGGTGTTTCATAAGGCTCGAATCTCGCCCACTTTTACCACTAAGCAATTCCTAATGGGAGAAATTTACTCAAACTCTCAACCTTAACAATGTACATCAACCACATATTTTTGTTCATATTTAATTGTAGTAGTATTATATATAACGTCCGAGTAACTTATTCAAATCGCGAATTGTGCGACAAATTATTGGTGTTATAATATAAAATAAGACGGGATTTTCAACTACAGAGAATCTTTAGCATAGTTGCTCAATAATGGGATAAAAATCATTAAATAAAGTAACGAAATTACAGCTTGCCCATTATCCCCTGCGACCTTCCGTAAAGAGTCTTCAACCGAATAAAAATTTTGCACAAATCTATTTTAAGTATTTATTGCTTAAATTAATTATTCAATTTGGCTTCATTAGGCCCATGATTTCGACCTTGAGTTAGAAGGTAGTAGATTGGATTCATACAATTCATATTTCACAAAACTTAAAGAAATCCTGCATGATATAGAAAATCAAGTCATCAAGACTCAAGAGACTGTCATTTTTTTCTCAATTAAAAAAAAAAAATGAAAATGAGGCTGTCTAGCTCTAGATATTTTGAAATATAAAAAACATTATGATGTGACAAGTAATAGAAAAATGATCGCAGATTTTTAAATTAATGAATCATACGTGGATTAGCTGTTATTATCAGATCTCACATTCTTAGTTCTTACCTCATCTTTCTTTCTAGATAAGGATAATTAATAGTGCAGCTTCTTGTTCATAAAAATATTATTTTCGATGTAATATTTATGAAATAGTTAAAATCAAGCAGGAAAAAGAAAAAGAAAATTTTGTACGAGGAATCAAATTTAGAAATTATGTAGATTAGAACTCATATGCCGAGCTTCCTTTTATTTTCCGGTGATGAATCATCTATAATTTAATCAATAATATTTTCTAAACAATACTTGAATATCCTATGCTATTTCTTGAAAGCGTATCACGAATTTATAATTCAATTAAAATATTAAATAAGTTTCTTATTTCAGAATATTGTTGAACCTCTGTCTCCCTCAATTGCATTATGAAATTTGAAATTCTCCCTTGATTTCACCCTGACCTTCCGATTAAGTTCGGAAATGATCACACGTTATCGCATGATGGTGGACTTGTACCCGTAACCTTTAATTCGGGCATTAAACATTCTATCATTAGGCTAATATACGAATACGTCAATTAATCTTTTATAATGAGGTGAGACCCATAGATGATTTTGGATGTGCGCAATACTGGATAAATCTGGTGCAATTGTAAACCATGCCAAAAAAGAGAGTGTTTAAAAATTTGGTACCACAAATTCAGCCAATTAAATATTAATGAGAATTAAATCTAAAATATTTAATCACAAAAATACTCATTCCATTAATAGATAATCTTCAAAGGAAAAAAATAATCAATTATTGTCCTTTGCTTGTAGCCTTACACAACCAATCTATTCTTGAAACTTGCATCGTTCTCATCAATAGGATCACAATATGCAAACCATAAGAGTATTTGTTTTCAGACAAAATATAATATGCAAATGAGCTGGTAATTGTTTATTTGTCGTGGAAGAGCACTAACAGCAGGTACGTCCCTATCTATAATCAATGTCCCAAAAAACTTATTTCTGAAAATAATCTTAGGAGTAATTGTTAAATAAACACACACACACACATATATATATATATATGTATATATGTATGTATATATATATATTTTGTGAGAGAGGTAATAATAAATTTTAGAAATCAAGACCAAAACAAAATTGAGAATCTTGGATGATTGGATCAAAGTCGTCCATTCGATAAACAATAGTTTGTCACCATAAAATGTCCTTGTCCCTTGATATCACGCCAAAAGAAGAAACATGGTCTTCGCACTAATTAAGATCGGTAAAATATCATTATCAAAATATATGCGTTATTATTATTATTATTATTATTATTATTATTATTATTATTATTATTATTATTATTATAAAATTGGGAACCAATAGGCTTGATCTTTTATATGCATCATTATTAAAGATTGACTGATTTTTCAAGATGCACATCAAATGCAATTTGAATCATTATAGCTCGTGAAAAATCATGCTCATATATTTTACACAAAATGATTTTGAATACTGAAAAATTTAAAATGAATATACACAAAAGTAATCTCATCGAGCGCAAACAATTAATTTCCACATTCGGGGATCACATACAATAAAATAAATAAATCAGGGGCCGGTGGAGGTGCAGTCAAGGTGAGACAATTAACTTACTAGATCTAATATAAAAAGAGTTTTATTTTATAAAAATTATTTTGTCTAAAATATCCTTACTGCATATTTAACTTGGAAATCAAATTTGTTGATATTCGAACACACTGTGATTAGCTACATGTGTAAAAAAAGAAAAGTTAACTGTAAAAATGGAAATAATCGCATTTTTCTTTTAGAGTTTATGCTTCCCAATTAGAGTTTATTTCCATTTTCAAAACCTATATTGCCATTTTTAATTTGTGTGGTCGGCCAGTGTGTCCGAATATCATTACCCAATTATTCTTTAACCTAATTTATAGATTTAATGTGGACTCACTCCATTATTTAAAGAATACCATAAAACTTTCCTTATTACGTTATTAATGATGTGTATATTACATTGAAAATTTCATTGATGGAATTAGAAGAATAAAGGAATATTTCTTTAACTTTGTTGCATGCAAAATTTTCTTATTATTGCTGGAGCACTGAATATCACCTAATTAGCTTCTTCTTCTTTTTTTTTTTTAAATATAGATGGATTTTTTTATTGGAAAAAAATATTTGTACCTTTAAGTGGCTAAGTCCTAGCTCGAGAGAGTGTTCACCAGATTTTGAGCTAATCTGAGAGCTTAAAAATGTTCCTTGTTGTTCACTATGAAGAGTTAAGAAGATAATTAAAAATAATTATATGTTGTTTCTTTAGAGTTTATTCTAATGTAAGACTTGTAAATATTTAAATATAATAATTTATATACCTTTTTATCGCAGTTTTATTTGTGATTTAGGTTGAAATCATATGTTGTGATTGAGACATAATACAATATAGAAATTCTTATTTTGAGATTAATAAATAAATTTACAAATTAACTGAAATATGAATTAATAAAATCAGCATTAGCCAATTTATCATTTTTCTTAGGGTTAAGACTGCCAAAGCATGTATATAAATTAAAATTGTCAAAATTAAATCAATGAAAATGCAACTAGATAAAAAAGTGTCATTTAATTTGATCTTGAACTCAATATTTATAATATTATAATTCGAAGATTTGGGAACAAAACAAACTTCTTTACCTTTAGTACTTGTGTAAGAGATGAAAAAAATCTCTACTCTCAACTCTTCACTTAATAATTTAGACATTGAGTTTTTTCTTTAATTTACTTCAGGCAATATGCTTCTATACGATAGTCAAATTTTGTAAAAGCATGTACTACAAGGGTCTTGTTAGACCTAGGTCTAAGCACTGAGAAACGTGATTTTAATGATTGGTGGTGTTGAGTTATACATAGGTTGATTTCTCCACTACAATGGGGTTGGGTAAGACCTAGGTCTAAACACTGGGAAACGTGATTTTAATGATTGAATAGATTTTATTTTGTTGTTTTTTTTTATTTGTAATAAATATTATAAAAATTAACTTAATTAAATTCAGAAACTAATAAATGACAATTTTATTGAATTTTAAAAAAACTACAACATATACTAATTAAAAAAATATACAATAATTAAAAACTACTACATTACAATAATTTAAAAAAAAAGGACAACTACTCCTCTCAGTTGAATTCTCTTGCAAGTTTGCGGCGAACATTTTCGTACCTCGCCTTTTGCTCGGGACTCATATTCGACGTGTCGGCAATATAGATGTCGAACGCCCACTCCTCCCTCGATTGATTGTTCAGGGATGCCAACTCTTCTGCCGTCTGCTCCCGTAGCGCATTTTTGCCCTTCCCCCCCTTCTTCGCCGCTTTCGCCGCTTTCACTCATTCGGGTCGAACCTGCAGAGTGTTTGCATCGCTCGCGGATGTGGTGGATGCGTTGCCGCTGGCAGACGAAGTATACTCACCGGATTCATTTATCTTCGTCCGCTTTGGAGCTGTTGGCTTCTGAGGGTTGGTGAAAGTCGGGATATGTCTCAAGAGCTCCCACGCAGCCCTATACGGGAACGCTTTGTTGAACTTCTTGGCGTACAAATCTTGGGCCCTTGTGTATAGATCGAAGTCGTTCTCCCCGCTTCCGAGCTGGTTTTCTTCTTGGATGTAGATGGCGGCGAAGTTCTGGATTTGTTTCTTGGCACGGCCCCATGCGCTCTTCATCGCACTCTTTTCTCTTGGGAAGGCGGGAGCTATGAACTCGCTGAAATGGTTCATTATTTTCTCCCAAAACGCGCTTGAGGTTTGGTAATTGCTGGTGATCGCGTCCATCCCGAAGTCAACGGAGCACTTTGCGAGGTATTCAATCTCAGCGGGCGTGTAGTTAGGACCTCGCGCTGGCTTATTGTGCTCGTCGGATGAGGCCGCAGCAGCTTTCGCCTTGCGGCGTGCCTTGCCCTTCCCCTTGGCCGAAGAAGTGGCCGTGCTTGATGTCGCGACAGCTTTCCCCTTGCGGCGGGGTGGGGGCGGTGGTGTTGTTTCGCGTTCATCCGATTCCTCTTGGTGGGAATCGCCGTACGCCTCTTCCTCTTCCTCTTCCTCGTCCTCCACCTCAACATGGTCGTCGTCGTCGTCGTTGAGGTTGAAACGTCTGAGCCAAGCCGTACCCGCTGGGGGTGCGAGAATTGGGAGTACCCGGATGTCGGGGGTACTTGAGAGAAGCCCGGCGACAGCGAGAAGCCCGGCGCAGGCGAAAAGCCCGACGACTGCGAAAAGCCATAGGACGGAGGGACTTGGGAGAAGCCCGACGACTGCGAAAATCCAGCCGACGGGGGGAATTGGCCGTACCCCTGCGGCTGTGAGAACTGTGAGAACCCAGTGACCGGAGGGAATGGAGAGAAACCCGGCGACGGGGTAAATTGGGAGAAATCCGGCGTCTGCGAAAAACCACCAAACCCTGCAGGGGCCGAGTATTGGCCGAAATCGGGAGAAGATGAGAATTGGGAGGTGGATTCGCCGGTTTTGGAGATTGGTTCGGTGGGATTGAACCAAATGTTTGCGAATACCACGAATTAAACTGGTCGTCGGCCATTTTTTTGCACAAAATATGATGTGAAAGAGTAATTTTTTTTGTAGGGAAGAATAGATGAAGAAAGAAATTTTTTGGTGTGTAGAATGAATGAGATGAAGGGATATATATAGTGAAAAAATGGGATGTAGCCGTTGATGGAGATAATGTATACGTTGGAGTGTATTTAATTTTTTACTGTTGATTTTTGTTTTTTTATTCAGAAAAAAAAAATTGACGGACTAATGGCGACACGCCACGTGTCCCCATTTTTCGACGTGGCGGAGTCGAGGGAGGGATCGAGCGCTCGACCTCACCATCGACACGGGACGGTGTCGATCCCCCCACAACGACATCGACACAGGGGTGTGTCGAGTGGGGGGTATGTCGAGCGGCTCGACACCGCCCCTCGTTCCTCGTTGCATATGCTCTAACGATATCCTCCATTTTACTATATTAAGACATATTACAATGATTAAATTTTTAAATAAAATCTATACATTTAAGAATTTTTGTATATTTAATAATAATATTCTCATTTTTGTTTAAGTTTCTATTCATCTTAAATTCCTTAACTAAATTAAAGATGGATATAATATTTACCATCAAAAAGAGAGATTAGTTTTTGTTTCGCATGAATCCCTAATTTATATTTCTAATGTCAGAGTATCAAGATTATCCATACAAATTTTTATATAATAAATCCATTATCGCACGTTATTTATGCTAGTATTTTATAAATTACTTAACATACCCTTACTTAAAATTTTGAAACCACATATACCCTTTCCAATCTATTACGCTCCCGGCAATGATCTTACAACACTCAAAAGGGCTCGGGGATCTAACAAAAAAAATTTGTTGAAATTGGAAAAAATTTGGTATACTTGTTGCCTTACAAACCAATAACTTTAACATTTGTATTATCCGTTACAACGCTTTCCGTGGAACATAATGGGTGATGAATGGATGAAATGTAAGTTGGTAGTCAATATTGAAAACGATATACTACTAAATTGTGTTTCTAATGATACAATTATGCATAAGTTTCAAAATATGACAGATTGTTGGAGCCAAATAATTAGATTTCTATAATGAATTATATTTTATGTTTAATTTTACTTGTTATGATTTTTATTTCCTTATTTGTTGGTGTAGTAATTTCATTCTGTATAATAGTATAGTGGTCTCATCTTTGTATAATTTAGAGATCCTATCCATATATTAGTTTAGTAATTTATTCAATTAAACTTTTATTGTAATATCCTTACAAAAAAAAGTTTCACAGAAAAAACTAGAGGCGTGAGTGTGCGTGCAACATTGCAGCAGCCTGCATCTCGCAGTATTTGGAAATAAATTAATTATTTTAATTTTAATGCATGGGTGTACGATTAATAATTTTATACTAACAAGAATATTGAAGCTTGTCATCTTTTAATCATTGCACATAAGTATGATTTATATTTTACTAGCAAATATGTATAGAGTTAAATATCAATGTTAAAATAGTCTAGAAAACTAAAAAGAAATTGTTATCCTTTCTTCTATGAACTAGTATTGAAATAATCTACTTGCATAGATAAATTGAAATGAAAGTTTGTAGTATCAAATTATAATAAAAATAGGAAGGTCATAACATGCCTGCCTGTTTGTATCTTATAAATTAACATATCAATATAATTTTCCTTTAATATAACTATAATATTAAATACTAGTATAAATTTTTCTTCTTCTAATGAACCACTGTAATTCTTAAAAAATTACAAAAACACCCCAATTGATCCGGACTAGAAACATTATCGATACCTGATTGGATATTATCACTACGATACATTTACTCTCTTAAAGTTTATTCATTTACTTGATATATTCTTTAAATTCTAAGAATTTCGCTTCTTATGTATCAATTATTAATTCTTATGTATCTAAGAATTATCACAGTTATCACTACATAATTAGCACACAATAATAATTTGGAATTGAGATCAAATCGAAATTTGTTGCTTCTAAAAAAAATGATTTTCTTTTGAAATAATGAAATCTAACCATTGATTAAATGAGGCATGTTTTTTGGAGGATGAAGCAGAGCCCTTCTTACACCAAAATCTCAGCCTAAACTTTTGGAAGCTGTCTTCAGTCTTTCACTTCCTCTGTTCTTCCTTCTCGGGTGGACCCCACATTCAAATAAATTGAAAAATTCCACTTGCCCATCGCCGATTCATCTAATCTCATTAATTAATTATTTATTTTTATACGTCGGAATTCACATTATCCAATCACTAATTTACCCAATTCTTATAAAAATCTTCCATATACAGTTGCGTATACACATCTGCAACTTGAACGAAAGAATCTTTAAATTAATTTCCCGAAAAGCCCCTCCCTTTTCCCTTTATAATCTGTTCATCCTCGCCCAGAAACAAGGAATCTCATAAAACCTAACCATGGCTACAAAGTCTCTGCTCCTTTTCTCTCTCTTCCTCTCTCTCTTCCTCGCTCAGACATGGGCTGCCGACATGTCCATCATCTCCTACGACCAGAATCACGGTCTCGCCGGCTCCGACGACGAGTTGATGGCGGTGTACGAGTCGTGGCTCGTCAAGCACGGCAAGTCGTACAATGCCCTCGGCGAGAAGGAAAAGAGGTTCCTCATTTTTAAGGATAATCTTAAATACATAGAGGAGCAGAACGCCGTCGCCGGCCGCACCTTCAAGCTCGGCCTCAACCGCTTCGCCGATCTGACCAATGAGGAGTACCAGAGGATGCATCTCGGCACCAGACCGCGCGGCGCGCGCCGGCTCTCCGCCACCAAGAGCGATCGCTATGCGCTGAAAGAAGGCGAGGCTTTGCCGGAATCCGTTGACTGGAGAACCAAGGGCGCGGTCGCGGCGGTCAAGGATCAGGGCAGCTGTGGTAATTAATTTTCTTTGCCTTTTCAATTATTGTTCAAATCATAATTGAAGAATATTTATTTTATTTATTTATTTGTTTATTCATGTAGTATTGTACGGAGCTCTAAATTTAGTTATGTGCGATCATATTTTAGGATCTAAAAGTAAGTTTAGAATTCTGATATTTTGATCCGTAAAGCTTCCAGAATTACGGCAGTTATTTTAGATTTCATCTATTTTTAGGTCTGTATAATTGAGTTCAATCTAGTCTCTCGAGTTAGTGTTTTTCTCAAATAGGGAAAAGGGAGTTGATTTAAGTTTGATTCATAAATATGTAAGTGAAAAATCAAACCTTTTACTGGGGATCATGATAAAATTGGGTTCAGATGGATGTAAATGAGTGAAGGAGATTATAAATGAGCATCATTCATATTATGCAATTATTGGTGCTTTACTTTTGGTAGCTAATTTTGGGTATTGTAAATAGGAATTGGTTTATCTTATTACATAGTATTATATTTTATTTTTATTTATATTACGGAAAGGACAGTGTGGTGTTGTTTTGTCGTCTGATATTTTGTTGAGAAATTAACATGGCCTTTTAATTTGGTGGACCTCTTCCAAAAAGCAATTCAATGACTTTTACTAACATTTACAGCTAAAAAGTTGGTCATTATTAGTATTAATTAGCTTTCAATTTCATGTTTTGCTTTGGCTCCTATCTCATAGAGGAATTTGTTTACGAGTTAAAACACCACAATGCAGTAATAGATTCATTGTCAAGAGTTCAGCATATAAAGAATGATTCTTTATGGTAAATTTGGTTTCCAATTTCTATGGATTGCATATTTATGGTCATTGGGCCACGACAGGATGACTAATTTGGCTGCATTCTACGTCCTTGAAAAATATTTGCGGATTTGTTTGTTTTTATTAGGCGTGTAAAAGACAATGATTTTTCTTGTGCAGTATTAACTGATTAGGCAATTTTGTCTTCCTTTTCATATATGTTCAAGAATCTTGATAGTGATGCATAGTGCTGAATTATTGGTATATATTGATAGTGATGCATTTTGCTGAATTCTTATAGGGAGTTGCTGGGCGTTCTCTACAATTGCTGCCGTAGAAGGTATTAACCAGATCAAGACTGGAAGTTTAATCACGCTTTCGGAGCAAGAGCTGGTGGATTGTGACAAATCCTACAACCAGGGGTGCAATGGTGGTCTTATGGACTATGCATTTGAGTTCATTATCAAAAATGGTGGCATTGACAGTGACGAAGATTATCCTTACACAGGAAGGGATGGCAGATGTGATAGTAACAGGGTTCGTTTTGTATTCTAATTATTTCTTAGCAGTTACTTTGAGTAAATGCAACACTCTTCTTGTCTTGATTAATATTAACAACGTCCCTGGTGATTGATTTGCAGAAAAACGCCAAAGTTGTATCGATTGATGGTTATGAAGATGTACCTGTAAACGACGAGAAGGCTCTGCAGAAGGCAGTTGCCAATCAGCCAATAGCTGTTGCCATTGAAGCCGGTGGTAGGGACTTCCAACTTTACCAATCAGTAAGTTTTCTTTGCATATTATTGCCTTAAAAAACTGCTTAAAGTTCTTTATGTATATTGTAATGAATCTTGGCTTGAAGTAGATGTTGTCTAATTTTGTCCTTCAAATCTAATCTCCTCAGGGTATATTCAGTGGTAAGTGTGGAACGAACTTGGACCACGGTGTTGCTGCTGTCGGGTATGGTACTGAAGATGGCAAGGACTATTGGATTGTTAGGAACTCGTGGGGTGCAAGCTGGGGAGAGGAGGGGTATCTTAGGATGGAGCGCAACATAGCAGAGTCCTCGGGTCTCTGTGGAATCGCTATAGAGCCCTCTTACCCGATCAAGACGGGCGAAAACCCCCCAAACCCGGGTCCGTCTCCTCCATCCCCTGCTCCAAAACCCTCAACTTGTGACGAGTACTATGAATGCCCCGAGAGCACCACCTGCTGCTGCATCTACCAGTACGGAAGCTACTGCTTCGCATGGGGATGCTGCCCTCTCGAGGGTGCCACTTGCTGTGAGGATCACTACAGTTGCTGCCCTCACGAATACCCCGTCTGCAACGTCCGTGCCGGTACCTGCTCAGTGGTAAGTAGCTGCGTTTCTCCTAATCCTTGATATTTGTTTTCTTGATCCATGTAATCAACGGTCTTGATGCAATGCAGAGCGGCAAGGATAATGCCCTCAGCGTGAAGGCGATACAGCGGATTCTTGCCAAACCCAGACAAGGTGTAAAGAGCGATCTTTGAGAGATTGAAGGAGACTTGGGATTTAAAGAAGGGCTGTATGTATTGAAATCAGAGGGGTATGGAAGCTCTGGTTTGTACATGATTTCTCCATTTGCTTCGGATTTGAATCTCAACAACCAAAGCAGAGAATTGTTTTGTGTTGTAATTGGATGTATAGTTGAATATTTGTGTATGATTAACGATGAAAGAAGTGGCTGCTGTGATGAGCAGCTGCAGCTCATTTTCAAGTTATTGAGGGGAACTGTGTTTCTACCTTTTTCAGTTGATACATTGAAGAAAACCCTTTTTACATGTGGTATTATTATTGATTTGCCGTTGCTCTCAACAAATTCTTGTATGCTACGATGATTATTATCGTTTGAATTTGGAGCTACTATATGCTGATCTAATATACCTCTTAGTATATTTTTGTATGTGATAAATGTAGTTGAGTATATTATTGGATGGACACATTCGCTTCATAGATTTGCTTATTCTTTTCTTCTTATTTTAATTACTCTCTTCGTCCCACAATATATCATTTTTTCTCGCTAAATTGCTATAAATTCCTCATCTTTTATCAATTTCTTATTTATATTCTGCCCTTTTTAAATTAGATGAAAATTCTACACTTTTTATGTTTTTGCAATTTAATAGCTCCGACCATTTTTCCCCAAATTAGCATAGTCATGGAATCCGAAAATACTTGTATGATAAAGCATGACGAAAAAACAAACGATGTATGACGGAAAAACAAACGACGTAGTTTTAAAAAGACAAAACATAATTGTTTCCTCGAACACTAACACTTATGTTTATATTATTTATGCCTATTAGGGCACGGATCGAAGAACAATTATATAATTGATATTAAAACTACGTTGTTTATTTTATGCCGGATTTTGTCATGTAAACATTTTTGGATTTCATATCAACACTAATTTTGTGAAAAATGATCGGAGGTATCAAATTGCAAAAATTTAAAAGATGGAGAATTCTCACCTAATTTAAAATTTAAAGAGGGAGGGAATATAAACGATAGATATGCAATTTAGCCCTTTTCTCGTACATCCATGTCCATAAATATGACCATACCAATTTGAGATATTGTCTCACTATCTTATTTTTATTATTCTAATCTCCACTCGTATATCTTATTTTTATTATTCTAATCTCCACTCGTATATCTGTTCAATTATATCGACAGGACAGATGAAAAAGTCATTGTTTCAACTTATGGATCTTCACCACCCCAAACATCTACAATAATCATTTACTTTGTAATAGTATATAAACATGAACAATAAAAATAATGTAATATCATTTTAAAGTAATAATATTTTGATAATTGATTAATTTTTTTTTGTATGTAACTAAAATACGTTGTTCCTTAATTATATATATATATATATATATATATAATAATGTAATATCATTTTAAAGTAATAATATTTCGATAATTGATTAATTTTTTTTTGTATGTAACTAAAATACGTTGTTCCTTAATTATATATATATATAAATATATAAAATAGGGAGGAGATCATATGTAAATTCATTTTCCCGTAAAAAATGAGAAGCGATTTGAACCATTGATCTTTATAGATCTAAGGTTGAGATGGATCGGTGCATTATAATTGAACACGGAATGCATTATCAAAACAATGTATTGTGGTAACCCAACAATGCATTATTATGAGAATGCATTATAATAATACACAAAATATATTATTTTAATGTATTTTTATTTTTTACGGAAAAATTGTTTTGTACGTGAACCAACCCCTATATATTAGTCAGCATTTATATAAAATAAAAAATATAATAAATCAGATGCAGTTAATTTTTTTTAATGATAAGAAATTTAGTAGGAAATAAAAAAGAATCAAAAGGAAAAGCGCAAAGGCGCTGAAATATTACCACGTTCACACACACAGGTCATGAAATTTTAAGCAACAAAATTTGAATCGAGCACAGTTGTTACCAAGAACAATGAAATACTTAAATTTGGAAAATTTTGACTCGAAATCAAGCAAAATTTTGTTGAATTCTCAATTTATAGCATCTTTAGTTTTTCCAGAAGTTCTGCATTTCGAATTACATCTAAAGAATTCGAAGAAAGTAGGAAAAAATATTGATCTTAATAAGCCGGGGAGGTCCAAAATGTTGAAGGCATTGATGTAGGAAATCCTCGGAAGATTGGGAGCTGACGGCATTGATTCTGATAGAAATTCTCCATTTGTGTTTTGAGCTGAGAAAGAAACAAAATTTGAAGGAAATATGGTGGGTGTGGAATCATCTCCGTGGCGACTGCAAGATGTTTGTGGAAATGCCAATGGGAAAAAAGATCACAGTAAGATGGAGTTTATTGGCTTTAGTGAATATCGACAACATGGTTTTGGGATGATGTCGAGGCGATGGATGTTAGTGCGATTGTTCTTAAAGTGATTGAGATAGTTAGGTGTTGTGAATGCTGATTTCAATGGAGGAAAGAGGTTGGAAATGCTGATTTCTGATACAGTGATGAGGTTGTTGTGAATGTATTGAAGAAGTGTTTCAAGGTCCTCATTTAGCTTCAAGTGTTTGAATATCTTTGATTGAGAAGCTGGTTAAAGATATGGAGAAGAGCTCTTGTGAGAAGAATTTGAACACGTGGACCGTTCTTGTGTCGCACTGTGGCAATGCAAAGCGTATGGGGAAAGAATAAAACTATCTCACTTGAAAATGGCAATGCAAAACGTAGTGAAGCTGGATGATGCTTTAGCCCTAGTGGATGAAATTGGTTATGAAAATTATCTTCTAGAGCAGTATACTTATGGTAGTGTTATTCATGGTTTGCTTCCAATGGGCGCTTAGACGAGGCATTGGAAAAGCTATCATATTGCTAAAGAGTTTCTACATAGCAGGGAAGATCACAGAATCGTTGGAATTAATTCGCAATTTAAAGAGTAAAACTATCTCACTTGAAACTGGGATGTTTGCACCATTGGTGAAAGGGCTCTGCAGCGTAGATATGATTACAGACGCGATGGAGATTCTTGAAATAATGAAAAAGAAGGAAGTATTTGATCAGAACGTATACGGAATCCTTATTATCGCATATTTGAGAAGAAACAAAGTCTCTGAGGCGTTTGATCTTTTTCAAGAGGCGAAAGAATTTGGAGATGTGTTAGTCTCAACGTACACAAATTTGATGCAGCACATTTTCTGGAAAAATGAATTTCATAAAGGTTTGGAGATGTCAAATGAAATCCCTTCGATTGGGAATGCAGTTAGACGGTGTGGCTATAACTGCTGTTGCGGCTGGTTATATTCAACAAAACGCATTTCTGAAGCGTGTGAAGTGTTCAAGAGTTTGGATGAGATGGGAATCAAACCAGCATCAAAATCTTATACGGTTTTCATAAAGGAGCTCTGTAAAGTTTGCAACGCAGATGAGATTGTCGAGGTTTTGGTTGAAATGCAGATAATATATTCAGTCTTATTTGGAGAAGAAAGGAGAGATAGAGAAGCTGAATGCCATTAGGCAGATGCCGAGGTTTTCTACCTCTCGTCCTAGAAGTATAAACGAAATTGGTGCTGATCATTGCAATCAATCAGAACCTACAGAAAAGTCGGAAACCAATGCAGTGCTGCTGCAGAGAAGAAGATCAGCTTGCGTTGTGGAGTCTGAAACGAGACTCAATGACTGCCCAGAAGTTGGTCAAGTTTTATTAGCCTCCGATGATTGGTGCTCTGTACAAGAGAATCTAGAGAAACTCAATTTCCAGTTTACTCCCGACCTTGTTGTGGAAATTTTGCGTGGAAGTATAAATTGTTACCAGAGTTGGTCATGCAGTATGGTCGAACAGGGTTGACGGATCTGGCTTTGAGTACTTTTAGAGAGACGAAGCAGAGCCTCTGCAAACCAACTAAAAGCACATATTCATCTATGAAAACTTGACTTTTTGGGAAAAAAGAAAGGGTTGCAAAGTAGACGAGGCAATCCAGATCGATGTACGAGGAAATGATAAAGAATCTGGCGTAGATTATCTCTGCTGATTATGTGGAGTCAATAAATAATCTCTCAGATGCTAGAACATGTGTTGAATCCTTATGCAAATTTGTTTTCTCGACTCCACTATCTTACTCCCTGTACGTTCAGGCCTTTTGTCGTGCAGGGAAGATGGATGAAATCGGTTGTGAAAACAATCTCCTGGAGCAGTACATATATGGTAGTCTCGACGTTGATGGTTTGCTACAAAGGGGGCGACTTGAAAAAACTCAGGTATATCTATCCTACATCTTTGATTATTCATTTTATTAAAGATAGAGACATAAACAGAGCTTTGGCCACAGTAGAAGAGATGAAAGGACAAGGTTGTCTCACTTATTCAGCTCTGATTTCCATCGCCTACTCTATGTTTAAACCTGAAATGCTGCGAATTCTCGGATGATTATGTATGGATTGAATAGAGAAGGAAAACCAGGTTGCTGCAAAAGATTTGGCATGGGCGCAGTTTATAGGGATGCCACTTAAATGATTTAGTTGCTCTTAAATGATTTGGTATTATTATTGATGATGATATGAGTGTAGAGTTGCAAATAGAAGATTCAATCTCGTAGAATTGCCACAAATGAGTAGAAAAAATTATTTCATTTACATTTTCAAGGCAGAGGACACAAGCGACACTCACAATTCTTTCATTCAAGAAGTGGAATTACATTACTAATAATAACATTACAATAATATTAAAACAAAAAGACCAAAAATACCAAATATAAATATTAATATTAAAACAATGCCAGGAAAATTAAATTAGTTACATTCAATATTATATAAAGATTGGGCTGTTATACTATAAATTATCGAAGGTAATTGGGCTGGTGGTGTCTAATTGGACTAAATATATTGAATTTTATGAGTTCATTAATTAATCACAATAAATATATATATATATATATATATATATATATATATATATATATAAAAGTAAAATCAGAACATCAAATCACTTTCCCGCCCATTTTTATCTTCCTATAGCACAATGAAATGTTTTATTGTTATTTTTCATCAAAATTTATACCAATCATCTCCATTGATTTTTACACAACATAATGACCTTTTGGCACGCTTAAATTTTGACATATAAAATCTGGGTACGTTTAATGCATGCATCCACAATCTGCTGTTCAACAACGGAGTGACTGCTTGACACGTGGCAAGCAAGCTTAATATTCTTATTTTTTATTTTCCCAAAATTTGAAGGAAGTGGTAGTCTGGTAGACTAGAGACCGTAGAGTGTTTGAGAATAATCAATCTATGCAAAAATATTGGCTGGAATTCTTTATATCTCATTTTTTTCGTGAATTGGCTAGGCTGGACATTGGTTCTACTTTCATGGAATGTCATTTGGTTTATATTAATTTTAATTCAAAAAAAGTAGCTGTGTAGCCTATTTCAGTTTGTGTTGGAATGAAGGCTTCCTACGTGTGTACTATATATGTTTCCATTATTGTAAATTTTTTCTATGTGCTTAATTTTTGTGTAAAGTATACATGATGATTACTTACATGTGCTAATAAGAATATTTTTGGGTGGATATGACATCGAAATTATTTACGGTTTACAATTTTACAAGAAATAAACCTATTATATATATATATATATATATATATATATATTATTTGACTTGCTATGATAAGTGATAACTGCATAGTATATTATTTTTCATTGTATCTACTTCTCTTTGTAAATATTTATCACACAAAGTGCACAATGAGGTACGAGTATATTTTGACATATTGTGAATTATTGACATGAAAAATGTGTTGTGTGTAACTATGTATACAGTAGATGTCAAATAAATAACTACAAGTAGTACATCCTAACAAGTCAACAACACGTCTTTCGTATTGTTCATGTAGGAATAGGATGGAAGAGAATGAAGTTTATCTAATATTCAAAATGGTTTGGGAATTATTATGTAAAAATTAAATATGAAAATTTGTATAATACTAGAGACCTAATAAATAAAATTTTCACAAACATAATAGAAATGATAAAATTGTGTATGTATACATATATGTCTATATGGACCGGGTTAGATCCACGTAAAAAGCAAATAAGAATAATACATTTTATGCATATGAAATAAAATAATTTTTCCCAGGTAAGGTACTAGTTAAATCTCAAAATAAAAACCTAAATCAACACATTCTGTGGTCGCTGCGCTGTTGAAACTCAAATCAAATAAGATATAAATCGCTAATTCGCAGAGAAGCATCAGATCAGAGGCAGAACAAATGGATATTCAAGCATCACCATTGTTTTTAGCGCGAGGAGGATTATTTGAAGCGACATTCGACAATGGTTTGGGATTCAAAGTTTGTCAATCATGGGTATCAAGCACACTGCACACGCACCAGCGCAAGCACCGACTCTCTTTCTCTCCATCTCCTCGTATTTGTGTCATAGTGGGAACCGACCATGAAAAATTGATTTATATTATCTTTTTAGGCGGCGGCGGCGGCGGCGGCGATAGTTTTGACTGACCCTCTAATGTTCGAATCCCGCCTAGCTTCAGAGACTTCAACTTCTGCGTTGTGGATTCGACGTTGTATATGTTGAAATGTAGATACCGGAGAAAAAGATGGTGTTTCACTGTTTGAGAAATAAGTTATTATTTTTGTTTTACTTTTAACTTTTAAATAAATAATATATATATATATATATATATATAAAAGTTATATACCGAATCGAATATCATGATTTTGAATTTGTATTCATTAATTAACCGAATCAAAAAAGTATTTGTATGTATATTCGAATAATAAATTTTCGAATTTGAATATCACAAATCCGAATTGAATATCGAACCGAGCCAAAATTATTCGATTCATATACAACCCTAGTTCCTATGCTTTCCATTGCACCCTATTTATAATTCAAACCGATTTTGGTCGCTTATTTAGTATCGACCTCGTGGACCCAAATGCTAAATGGTTATTGCTGGATAAACGTATTAAGTTTAGGGGCCGTGATCAAAATTTCATAACTGAGGAGTTGTGTGTTGATGCATTTGGGGTTAGTAGATTCAAAGGTGAAAAATCAAGTGTTGTTGAATTTCCACTCTCGTACTTCCCAAGTGTTTCTCGATCAATCACTCTCCTTGACTCATGCATCCCTTGTATCGTACGAGCAACGATTGATCCCTCCTACTACAACGATTGTTACGAAATCTATACTACTCCTTGTTGGTGCGTTGATGTGTTTAAAAAGTGTGCGTGTGTTAGCCTAGTGGTAATGAGGTTAATGCCCGAGCCAAAGGTCACGGGTTCAAGTCCTCTATCACGCGGTATTTAAATTTTCTTGTAATGTTGTTCAAAAAAAAAAAAAAAAAAAAAAAAGTTGATTTGCTCAACTTATTTGCGGACGATGGTGACAAGAAAGAGTGCATGAAGCACACTGTAAGCTTTAAGTTTGGCATCGAAAACCAGAAAGGCTTGCTCAATATATGTTGTCGGCTTGTTTCCGTTTTAGTTTCTGGTTTAGGTTTAGTAGTTTTAATATAGTAGTATATGATGTTAGCATGTCATCTTCACTTCTTGTTTCATTAGATTATGTAAATTTTGGAAGTCTCGTAGTATTTGGGTTGATCGATTGTTCTATTCAAGAAAAATTATGATTTACTTTGAATGATATGTTTAATTAATGTGTGTTGTTTTTGGCTAGTGGTTTGCATGTAAATTAAGATTAATCAAACTCAATAGTCTATATATGTGTTTCAGTATTTTGGATTGCACAATTTTGGATTTCAATAAATTTACTAGTGTGGTGGATTTACAAATTCTGACATTCTAACAACTGTAAATATACAAGGGACATCAGAGGTGCTTCTCAACCTCAATAAATGCAATAACTGATAACTGAATACTTCAAAAAAACAAAAAGCTTCAATAACTGATAACTAATCTAACAAAGCAGATTCAATTCGATTTAAGGCCGAAACTTCAATGCCTAGCCATGAATCACCGGATTTCAAACATGACGACAATCAGATAGTACAGTAAAAGAAAGCATATCTCTGCACCACTTAAACAAGTCAAATTAGCAATGTAAGTAATAACTGACAAGGAGATTCATAGAATGATAGATAAATCTTCAATAAATTCTTCGGATACCGCACCAAAGAAAAGAGATAGTGTTAATTCTAAGCACAAACAACTAATCTAATAA
The DNA here is from genome assembly GCA_029490685.1 of Schizonepeta tenuifolia. Lineage (NCBI taxonomy): Eukaryota > Viridiplantae > Streptophyta > Magnoliopsida > Lamiales > Lamiaceae > Schizonepeta > Schizonepeta tenuifolia. Next base: position 105,512,317 of record CM055958.1, on the reverse strand, counting down.
ATTTGTTAATATTTTATTTTATAATTTGTATTTTTCATGAACTAAATATGGCCCAAGCATATATATCATATCTATTTTTTAATTTAGTTCTTCTTTTACGTTATTTAATTTGAGCTATATTATATATTTAATATTTAATTTGACATTCCACAACGCTTTTTAATAAGACTCCATTCTTATAAAACTTATATAAATACTTAAAATGATTGTCTATTTTTTCATCGTGCAATTATTTTGCACAATAAATTTAATTTTGTCAATTTTTTAGTTGGACAAAAAATAATCTTATTTTTATTCCAAAAAAGTATACTCGGTCGGAGCAAATAATTGCGAAAAAAAAAGGAAAACAGATTTGAGTCTCTCTCTCCTATCCATTTAATTCCTCGAATCTTATTTATCTGATTTCTCCAACATTTGCAAATACAGTATGTGGCGACCCGCGACCCGCGACCCGGGCCCATGCGGATCCGTCCGAGCAGCCACACAGTGGGTGCGGTGAAACCATATAAATCATGATCATAAATGATGACAAAAGTTATTTATTGAAAAGTCGAAATGTCAAGTATTTGGGATAATAAAGAAAATGTGGGTAATTGTTCAACATCGATGCCCTAGCATAACATAACTGGGGTCGATGTATGAGGAAACTGGCCCTGCACTGCGGAAGCGTTTCAAAAGATAACCATCTACAAGTAGATGATTAGAACATAAGAGGTGACATGAGTTTGGTGGCATAAGCCTTATTGAAGACACAACAATGGTCATAAAGACCGACATGACAAGTACTTGAAAACGAACAGACGGACAATAGCGACATCGACATCCCCTTCCTTCGCCTCCACGTTGATCAACCTGCATTAGGGAAAACAATGCCGGGGGCTGAGTACAAAAGCACTCAGTGGATTCCGTGCCCCATTTTGAAAACAATTTTTCAAAAGATATAGCATGCTTCATTCTTATGGAAGGGGGTTACTTTGGTAAAAATATCCTTCACATAAGTTTTTAAAACAGTTAACGGTTCGAATCATAGAGCATCTCACATTATTGGGTTACCACTCGGTTCAATTAGAGGGAAGCCACACCCTCCAACCGAACTGTCATAACTTCATGTGTACACTACCTTGGCTTGTACGGAGCACAAGACCGATCGTATTATAAAACTTTCAACATAGGTAAACCACAATCAATTGAGCATAAAACATTTAGCATGCATATCACACTTTGAAAGCATTGGGTTTAATAACCCTAAAGTTACCTCAGTGGGAGTTTGTAATCCCATAGTTTGAAAACAGAAACCTACCTTGGTTCAGGTTTTCTTGACTAGTCCTTGGAATTGAAGAGTTGCTCGGTTCTACAAGAGTTGTCTTAAACACTTAGGTTCACGAGCATAAAGTTGTCTAAGGTCTTAGCATCCTAGGTCAAACTTATTCTCGAGTTATAACATGTATGTCATGCATGTTATGTCATATGAGTCACCTAGATGTCTTATGCATACTATATGCTTTACATCGTATCCTACCATATGCAACAGCGCTCTTAAGTAATCACATATCTCATGTCATAAGATCATACTTTAAGACATGTAATACATCCATACTTGACTATTGAATATATAACAATTATTTAATTGACTTAGATCATTTTAATTAATTAATTAAGAATCAATTAATTACTTAAGGACATATAATTAATTAATAAAGAATTAATTAATTATTATAGACATATAATTAATTAATAAAGAATTAATTAATTAAAAAAAAGATATAATTAATTAATTATTAAAGGTATATAATTAATTAATTAATAATTAATTATTAAAGACATATGATTAATTAATTAATAAATAAGTAATTAATTAAGGCATTAATTAATTAATAATTAATTAATTATGAAAGAATTTTAATTAACTAATTAAATTTCAATTAATAAATTATTAAAGAATTAATTATTTAATTAATTATTAATAATAAACAATAAACAAATAAATCATAAAATAATAATAAACATTAATCATATAATAATACAATTATCAACCATATAATATAAATTGGACTTAACATTAAATCCCAAATAGATATGGACCTTTAGTCCATATCACACATAAATAAGTCATATTTGACTATTATGATTAATTAATTCAATACAAGATTAAGTCCAATCACATAAGCCCAAACATTTTATTATCATACAAGTATAATAAATAAATGAATAAGCCCAACCTATCAATTATTAGGCCCACTCGGATTTAAAATTACAAGTCCAAATCTTTTTTATTCCAAGTCCAACTGAAATTAATTAAGTGTCCATACCAAAGCCAAAATTCGAAATTTCTGTCCTTAACAGCAATGTACCCATACACGATTTTATTAAAATAGTTAGACACTTCCTATGAACTTGAAATTTTAACTGAACCAAATTAACATCTTAAACCTTCATTTTAAAAATACTAATATCGAACTATCACACACATAAGCTTCCCAACTTAATCCATACTTTATGATAAAATCTGGAGTTCTTAAATTTGGACTGCACAAGAGAGCCTATAAGATTAATTCAACTAGGCTTGAGTTCTTAATCAAATTATGATTTTCTTATCATTCCAGAAACCTAAATAAGTCTATTTTCATATACAAAAAGCCATTCATCCAAATTCTTTATATTAAAGATTTCACAACTGATTTCCCAACATCTATACAAAAGCTGAAATTTGTCACTAAATTTTCTTATAAAATTTTTTGAGGGTTCTTATCTTCACAAGAAAATTATGATATTAAAATCATAACTACTAGATGACTTCTAGATTCATAATCCATTAGCAAGACACTGATTTCATACCTTCAAATATCCTAAATAAATCGGTTCTTACAAGGTGGCAGATTAACTAATGAAGTTTTTCAAGCATACTCCTACATCTCTATCTTTAAATTATTATGAGTACTTTTAGCCTATTCAAAAGCTCATAAAATTATCATCAAGATCATAACTAAACATAGCCTATCATTTACACACATGCAACACACCAAGAAGAATCTCAAACTTTACGCACAAACATCACACCTTTCATACTCATTATCATACTTTAAGAACTTGACAGCACATAGTGATTTATTGTAAAATCCATATAAAATAGAGTTTTCATCCTATAATAATAAGTCTTATCATTCTAAAATCTACAAAAAGCCTAGAATACAATACAACAAGCCATGTTATCAATATATTAGTCGTTTTCAAGATATTAACAAGTCTTTAACACTTAGTTAGTTTTTTGACCGATTCGAGCAAGTTACAAACTCAAATATTTTGACACCTTTATACTTGAAAACAAGGGCTCATTTTCAAATAAATTGTAGCCAACGTACCAGGCTTTCATTTGAAAGTGATTTCACACATTTTCATTGAGTAAATTGAGAGTTATGGGTCGTTTATTAACACATATGTGCAGCCATACGAAATGCCAAACATCTTCTTCATGCACACACATTCATAACCTAGATTCTAACACATAGAACACCCTCATATCCCATATAAACGTGATTAGCATCATTTTAACTAGATTTACAGCCCTTATAGCTTGTTCATTACTAACCTAACATGTTCATAAAAGAAGGAAAAACAAAAGAACTAGATGGAGATTTATACCTAGCTTCCTTCTCCTCCTTCTCTCTCACGTTTCCTCCTCTCCCAACCTACTTCTCAACTCTTGGCCCTCTTCCTCACGAGATTCCGGTCACCTCCTCTCCTCCGGTGGTGGCCGGCGGCGACGATTATGGGTAGTGGTGGTTCTGGCGATGGTGGGTGGTGGTAGATGAATAAGGGGTTAGGGTTTGAGGAGAGATGATTTGCAGATGGTGAAGAATTGATTTCATCTACAGACTTAACGTGAATGAGGGGGAGGAAGAATCTATAGGCAATTAGGAATATCATTACTTCTATTTGATTCTGATTGGGAATTACGGGTGGTGATTTTAGGGGAAGAAAAAAGCGTAATGATTAGATTTTAGTCTAGTGCAAAAAATCTTTTTCCTCTTTATCTCTCTTCTATCGTCTTCAATCCTCTTAATCCCCTTCCCCCCATCCCCCCCCCCCCCCCATTTTTCCTATTACTAGATACTAATAATTTTATTAATTAAAGAAATAAAAAGAATTCCTTATACACACGCACGCACCTACACAACACCCACACAAAATTCACGCGAACACACACACTTACATATATATTAATATATATTATTATATTACATATTTTCCTTTTATATAGTATTTCAATTTTCATTTCATAATACGACATTCATTCATCCGATCAAAATTTCGATCGAGCATATATGTAGAACTAATTATTTCGGTCTTAACGAGACCAATATTCATATTATTCTATAAATTAACTCTTTTACAAAATCAAATAAACAAACGCTTCATAATTATATATTATATATATATATATAATTTATCTTTTAATTAATTATTTCTAATTAATCACATTATTGCATAGGCAATAATAATATCGACATATTTCACTCGAATAATAAAATATGAATGCTCGTGCTATGCATTGCATATGACGTCTAAATTTTTTTATGATTTAGTCGTATAAAATTTGTCGGGAATAATTGATCGTTGATTATCCGATTAATTCTAATTAAATTTTTATATACTTAAAACAAAATTTTTAGGCTCGAATTTTCGGGTTTCTACACAGTACAAGGCTAATCTGCTTTGGGTATGTTTATAATTTTCTATCTCACATCGTTTTTTCAATTAAACTCCACCTATTAAAAAGCTTTGGAATCGATGTGTATTTTTCATCCCACAACAACGTTATACAATCAACTTAATTTGACTAATTTATTAGTTAACCGAATACATACTTTATATTTTTATAGTAGAGAAGATGTTGGCTTGCATTATGTAAAATTTCAGCCAAACATTATAGTTACTGTATTTTTAAATTAATGTTAAAAATAAATAGGCCTGCATCAAAAAACAGAAATGATTTCTTTTCTATCAGTGATCAACGGTTTATCACACATTATATTTATCTGCTTTGAACTCTCTACTTCAATCGGGATCCCACATGGCGCATGCTCCATTCTTTATTTTTATTTATTTTAAACTTTTTATTTTGTATATTTTTATTTATATATTTTCTAAAATTTTGAATTAATTCATGAATTAATCTTTACGTCTTTTATATTTGGGTTTTCAACTTTGCAGTGAAGAAAAAACAAATCCATCGAAAAGATGAAACTATTAATTAAGTGCCCACAAGAATGACCAATAGACCGATTCCGACCCGAAACTTTGAAGGTAGACGGACCAATTGCGAACCGACGGTTCAACTTATTGTATTTTTTTTATAAATTTTATGTTATATTATGATGGAGGGTATTTATTGTCACCTTCATTTCTATATAAATATATGAGGGGTGTGGATCTGATGAGAACCACTTCTTATATGAGAACTGGGGGAACTAATTCTAGCCACTCATTTATAAAGAATATTTGGCTACAAATAAATCTAAAGTAAGAGCTGGAAGGCTAATTTAGGAACATAAATTCAACGTATAACTCATCTTCCTTATTGTGTCATCTTGTTCAATCTCTTTCTCCCTCCATGTTCTCTTTCTCTCTTCACACCACCACTACCCACCATCGTTGTCGTCATCACCACCACAGTATCGTTGTCTTCTTCTTCGTTCTCTTTCTCTGTCTCTCACAACTGCCAATTCTTTCCCCAACTTTCCATCTCGTTCGATCGTTAATCTGTCTTTCTCTCCTTTTCTTAATTTCACCACCACCACCTCTCCCACCATTGTCGCTGCCATTACCACCGATGGATATCACCCCCCCCCCCCCTCCCCAATTTTAACCCACCCCTTTCGCGATTTGGCTTCTTCATGATCTAGTCACATATCACCATTTTATACTTTGTTTTGAAAAGCATACCTCTATTCAAAAAAATTTATGCCTCTAAATGAATTGTGATTATTAAACAATGACGGTAGGCGTGGAACAACATGATGAATTTAAGTAATTCTCGGAATGTTAATGCATAAATCGCACAAATGTAATGCACAAATACTATTTATGTAATGCATTAATTGTAGTAATCAGTCTTTTGTACATTTACAGTTTTATATTGATGCATCACGTAAATCGTGTTAATGCATTATAAAATTATTCCCAGAACATCAAATAATAATTACAAAAATAATGTACATAATGCATTATTTATGAAATCATATACGAATGTGAATACGAATACGATATACGAATTCAATAATTGTATAAGTACGCACTTTTATAAATTTTATTTGTTCTTTATAAACAATATGCATTTATGCATCACTTTGCACTAGTTTATGCATCGCTTTATACTATTTAATGCATTACGATTTTGCACTACATAAATGACAAAAATTAAGTAAAAGACAAGGGATTGACCTAAAAAGCGGGTTTGACCAGCTAATTGTGAAATTAAATCATATCCATTGATCTTATAGGATGGATAGCTTGGATTGGTTCCTAGTTCTCATATAAATAGGAGTTCCTATTTGATCCTCTCCCTATATATATATATATTCTCTAAATCAATGTGGGACAAAATGATATTCGATGTCAAAAGAATCCATAACAAATCTCATATGATCGAAATCGACTTGGAAAATCTCTTTGAGAGCCAAATATGTTTTGTCCCACATCAATTTTGAGGAGGAGAGATTAGAAAATTATTTCCATAAAAAAGGAGTGGATTAGATTTGATTTTTTAACAGGTATTACTATATGAGTTTGGGACGTGAACGTGTAGCAAAATTACTTTTTACTTGAGTTTGAAATATGTTCAAATATATAGAAATTCTAAATGAGATTATTTTAATTAAGGTTGAGATATATTAAAATATGTATAAATTCTAAATGAGTTTAGAAGATTGCATAATCAAATTCTTGAACTCTTTCCCAAATATCATTCTTATATAAATTTTCGCTTTTAGGAAAATAAAATTAAAAATAAATTATTTGCAACTAATTCGAGTGGTTGAACCCTAACCAAATTTTAAAAAAAATATTTTTAAGATTGTTGGGAAATTTATTAAAGTTTTGATTGATTCCAAAACCAACTAACCCCAACCGAGTAGATGTTGTCAGATCCTAATGTTAGTATTTAGGCTCGCTGTTTGAGCACTGTTAAGATTTTATCTTTACAGGTCTCCAGCTGAAGACGGCAATATGGCTTCACTCGGATAGAACATCAGTTGTAAGAAAGACAACTGAGCGTTCAAGGGAGAAGATGTAAGAGAACATCAGATGTGAGAAAGACTACTGAGCGTTCAAGCCACCTGTTCAGATGGAACATCAGATGTGAGAAAGACAACTGAGCGTTCAAGTCAACTGTTCAGATGGAACATCAGTTACAAGGCTCAATCTGTTAGATCAAAAACATGAAGTTCAAGACAGCTGAGAGTTCAACTGTTCCTATTTAGACAGAAGGTCAGATGAAGATATCGATCAGATGGAACATCAGCTGAAGACCACTCAGATGAACACCAAAACTTCTCAACCGACTAACCAAGGTTGAAAGTCTAAGGTTGAAAGTCTAAGGTTGAAAATAGGAAGTCACGTGAAGGTTTGACGTTCTGTCATTACCTCATTTGGCCCAACACAAGGCTGTCTCAGATGGAAAGCAGAAGTTCACAGTTGCCAAATCGGGAAAGTCTGCAGAGATGAGAGACAAGCCATCGCTTTCAAAGAACAGAGATCGACGGCTCATCCAACGGCTAGTTGATTCTCTCCGCCTATAAATAGAGGCATTCATTCATTCACCAAGATACAGAAGACAGACAAGTGCGAGAGCAAAGAAGATAGACGAGCGAACATCACCAGTTGAGAGTTCATATCGCAAACGAGCTAAACTGAATTCAATCTCTAAGAACATCACTAGTTGAGAGTTACTAGAGTGTTAGATTCTGTCTTGGTGTTTTTTTATCTTAGTTTGAGTTTTCATTCATTCAAGCCTAGATCCTAGCTCACTCCTTTGTTCGAGCTAGTAGTTGGAAAACCCACCTTTTACATATCCTCTCAAAAGGATTGTTAGGACCCTACTTTTCCCGAAATTGAGTAGATAGGTTGATAAGTACCCGTAAACTTATCTCAACGGTTGCAAAGCCCGCGTAAGCTTTGTGGTTCCAGTCCTAAAGAACTTGGACTGAGTTGTGTGGACTCACAACTCCCCGTGGACGTAGGAGTTCTCTCCGAACCACGTAAATCCTTTGTGTGTTTGTGTTTTCAGTTCAGTTAATTTATTGCATATCCATCTGACCTACTAACCAGCACTCAAAACTGCATCTTTGCATTTTCAACTGTTTTGGTTATTGACCAACTTTGCATCTGAACGTGAGTTATTTTATACGAGTTGTTATTTTCCACCACATTCCGCACAGCTCTACACTTCCAGCTGAGTATCCTTACTCAATTGTGATTCCAGCTGAGTCGTATTACTCGGTTGTGATAATTTTCAGGGGCTTGTTTTTAAAATTTTTAACTGGTGTATTCCCCCCCATACACCAAAACTCGTATCGGGACCATCAAAGATTTTACTAATAAATCACGTAATAATACTCCTTTGAAAAACTTGATACTAAGAAAAATAATTAACAAGCAATATCTTTCTTATACTATCACGTTTTAAATTTTAATAGTTTTATAGATAAAGAAATATATGAGCTTATATTAAATGAGTTAATATGTGCATATTATATAGTATAGTATCATATGAGGCGGTTTGACATTCCTAAGTAGAATTTTCTATCTTAAGTTGAATCGTTCAGCTTTTTAGAACGAGAATGAGACGAGAGGATGTGGGGGAGTGGTAAGAGAGAGAGAGAGAAAGAGATAGATATGTTTTATTTTATTTTTTTATTTAAGTTTCTTTCGTTACACCGATCAGCGAATCACGACAATAACCTTATTGTTCAATTAAATAAATTAAAAGAAACTAAAACTTTTTAAAATTTAATTAGAAATTAAAGATTTCACTATAAAAAATAAATAAATTCTATGATCATTGTATAATAGATTTGATAATTTTATTAAATATTAAATTGCCGATAATTTTTTCGATGCTAGTTATCTCTTATATGATGATATTCCTTTATCTTGGAGAGAGATTTTCTTTATATTAGTTGTATATCTATTTTAAGAATTACGCACACCAAGTGGTTAGCCTAGAGTTTTTTTTAGTACAAATCTAACCTTTAGGTACTAGTATAATTAGCGTGCGCTCGTACGTTAAAAATAATAATTATACTAAATCAATATGTCAATTTATATTTCATTCTATTTCTATATTAATATTTATAATTTTTGGTATCTTTTTTTATTGAATTTTGCAAATTTTATATTCCATCATTAATAATATTTTGCAAATTTTGCAAAATATTTAGTTATTAATAGCGCTCTCATTTTTCTTGTATTATTCATCTTTTAAAAATTATAAAAATATTTTTAAGTAAGAAAGTACTATGTATGTCAAAATTTGGTATCTAATATTTACATTTTAATTTAGTTATTATTCTCTTATATTAATGACAATAATTATCATTAAATAAATAAGTGAATATAATTTGTCTGAAGTTTCCTAAAATATCAATTGTTTTTCATGAACTTTCCACAAAATGCTTGTTATACATATGGCAATTTTTTTAAATCATTAACATTTCTTTTTCATTTATAGAAGATTTTTTTTCATTTATATAAACCTGTATAGGTTGACATTACAAATATCATAAATATTTATATTAGCTTTTAGCAAGTACAAAATTTAATAAATATATTATACTAATGATTGAGTAATAAAAATTATTTGAAGACGAATTTGGACTTAAGTAATGTACCACGCATATGCTCCTATTTTATTTTGAAAAAATAATAGTACTAAACCTTCAACTATTTGTTATTCAATCAAAACTATGATAGTGGTGCATGAAATGGAAGAGGTAATGAAAGTTATAGTACAAAGTAGCTTTACCGTGTTTTTGATTCAAGAATACTAATATGCGTTGTGTCAGACGTTCTTGTATGTGTTTAATTGAAGAATCTTTCAGCTATATTAAAACCGTAGTACCTTATCGTTCACATCTTTAATTTAATATATTTGAAATTTTAATCATTCTTTTATTCTTACAAAATGATGAAGTTTATCGTAAATAAAAATCTATATTTTGTAAATAAAACTCTTTTTATATAAGTATAGATAAATTTTTGTCCAACTCCTTCAATTTTTTATTCTAATTAAGAAACAAATAAATGGAATGAAATTCATATAGGCAATAACATTTATATCAATCACATTAGTTAATAAACAAATTTATCTAAAGGTAATTTGTGATTGCCCAATCATTGAATTTTTATTTTATAGTCCCAATAATACCTCAATTTTTTTCTACAAATTAATTGAATATGATTCATCTATAGATGGGCACTAAACTTTTACGTCAATTATATAAGATAAGAAATAAGTATTATAAGGTAAGTTTGATTTCCATGAATAAATATATCTATCATAACTAAAATATATTATATTACACTATTGCCCTTAATTTTAGATATATAATAAGGATATTTTAAGTAAATCAAATTTTGTAAAAAATGAGTCTCTTTTTATATTAGTATAGATTTTTAATGGGAGATTAATGTTGTTGATATACCTCAGGTCCTCAACATATATATTTAAGGCTAAATCACTTCAAAATATGTACTGATCCTCACTAGTAGATAATCGCTATAGAAAAAGTAGACCATCCCCATAATAATGTCAATTAAGAAATCATCCGATTCATCAATCATTAATCGAAAAAATGGCCCAAATCTCCACTGGCTAGCAAATCGACAAAAGAATTAAATTTTGTAGCTTAAACCTAATCATATGATGTCTCCTAACATCCAAGTTACAACACTCATGGCTCAATTTTCATATACATTCCAAACTTGCAACTATTCCTCTTTTCCTTTCTTTCTCGCTCTACCAAATCTCATTTGGAGTGACACTACAAATTCATTTATAGCTACTTCTAATATCTGTGTTAATTGTAACTGTAAATAGGCGGTATATTAATTAATCTACTTGAATTTGCCACTAGCCTTTGTAGAGCTGGAAATAGTTGAGAACAATTGCATAAGCTAGGTACACTTGATATTATTGCTTTACAATATGAATTATCAATTCCTTGCACAATATGAAGCTACACATAAAAAACAAGCCTAATAATAGTATAATGCCATTAATATCTTATAGATCAAGATTTGCAGCATTTTTCTGCTCCTTTGTGAAGTTTAAATCCTTCCAATCTGATAGTCTGGCTCAAGGGGCTATCCTTTTCTTCACCAACTCCGTCTTCTTGCACGCCTCCGCCTTCCACCTTAACATCAATGGCCTCAATATCATTAAAAGACGGGACACATTCAACACCCTTAGCATCGCTCTTCAAGTTGATCCCGTTGCTGTCGATCAAGATGCTGTCATGATCAAAGCCTTGTGGAGCATAATACGGGACCGAGGCTGAGGGAGTTTTCGAGAAAAATGGTCCAAGATTGGAGGGCATGGATGGCAAAAGGGGTGGAATAGACCACAAGGGTAATAATGCTTCTTCAGCTTTGCATCCTAAGTAGAGTGAATTAGTAGGGGAAATATCAAGTTGCTCATAGTTTTGCCTTTCAAATCCTATTAGCTGTGGCTTGTCATCACTTGCGTTTTGCGTTCCACTCGTCTGCATAACCCTTGGGGTAGTGCTGCAGTCGAGCTGTGGATGCTGGAGCGGGTGGTATGGCCTATGGATCGCGTATGTGCCGGGTATGCTCTGAAGGTAGCTGAACTTTCTTTGTATGTTTAACACCATGTTGAGGTCTTCAACAACCTAAAGAAAATCAATTAAGAATTATTTTTTTTAACATAACATAATATTGTGAAGAAAACATTGATTACTAACAATTGTAAAGAGGAAAACAGATACGTACCTTATCAAATGAGCCAAGTTGAATTGCTCCTTCTCGAACTGATATTAGTGCAATAGTCTGTCAAATATAAAAATTTGTTGTAAAATCTAACTTTTAATGTAAGAGATCAGAAAATATTGGAAAATGCTTTTTGTGACCTCAATGCCTGAGCTGAACTGAGCCTCCCATGCTCTAGGCTGCTATTGATAACAAATGAAATTCAAGAAAATCATAAAGCAGTGAAATTAAAGGATCTTGTATTCAAGAACTTGAGATATGCATTTTCTTACTGGCTCAATGGATATATTCCATGAAGAAATAAGGCTAGGATCTATTTCTGTTGGGCTATCTCTAAACACCCATTTATGGCTGTTATCTGATGCAACTTTACCCACCAATCTGTCAAGAAAACAACGTCGTTGTAAGATTTGCACTTGAAGAACCATCATCTATTAATTAGAAAGCAGAAATCCAGAGAGTGATTTGATCTTACTTACCCCTCACCAAAATTGTAGACTTCATGAGTCATCTTGAAGAAGATATCACCTCCGAACCTTCTCCTTGGGCATCCATTTCCAGCTCTTTCGCACTCGTAAAAATCACAGAACCCGTCTTCCCACACAAGAATCCTGATCCAGACGACGAATCAAACTTGGAAATATAAAGTTCCTTAACTAACTTGAAAATTGGGAGTGAAGGAGGCAATGCAATGCATTACCAGTTCCTCTTGTTTCCTTTAGCTCGATCAAGAAGGCCACCTCCATGATCCCACCTAGAAAAGGATCAAAAGACGTGTCCACATAATAGCAACTTTTAGAATAACTGAATCAAGAATCAAGAACTCTGAAACAAATCAGCAATGATGGAGAAGGGAGTGTTATCTTTATCCTTTTTCTTGAGTGGCATTGCCACTTTATTTTCAAGAAAAGCTGCTTACTTTGGAGGTGGATAGTTTCTAGGAAGAATCCTCCAAAAGACGGCGTACACCCACTTTGGAGACGAATCAGAACATGCACAGAGGCTTCTGAGTGTATGCTGCAACAAGCAGTTCAGCATAGGAAGTCCACTTTCCATTGCTCAATGATGAGAGAGAGAGAGAGAGAGAGAGAGAGAGAGAGAGAGAGAGAGAGAGAGAGAGAGAGAGAGAGAGAGAGCAAAGAGTAGTTAGTGCTTGTTGTGCCCGCAAGTAAAGGAAAAAGAGGAAATGAAAGTGAAATTGTGGTACCAGTACACAAGGATTTGCAACTTTACTAAATATTACTATTAGCTATATGTTTGAGTCAATAATTCTAGATTAGCAAATAAACTAAGCTCCATCACATCACATGCTCATCTTTTCTTGCATGTCGTCCTTTTCTTGTGGTTTAAATAGCATTTATTCTCTTTCTTAAAAATTTAATCATGGCTTCACAAAATGATGTTTGCCTAATCCATTAGTGAAACTATTGGTCTAAATGTATATTTCTTGTAACATTTTGAAAGCGACATTTTTCCTCCCCGACTCATAAAAGTTGATCAAAACTTTTAACTTAAACAGCTTCAGCTTCAACTTCATCTATGTCATGATCTCAGATCAAACAAAGTCCACTGTAGTCAGAAACTTGACGAACAGTAGAGTCGACAAAAGTGTGGAGAAATCTGAAACTATTCACGTAGGAGGCATCATCTGTCAGTGGATCAAATCTTGTGCAGGAACATAAAGTTTTAGCAGAATGAAGCCATCAGAATTAATGAGTATACCACTTACCACCATGCATCAGTTGCTGGTGGTTATACGAGAACATCCTCTTCAATTCCGACCCCTCGTAGCACCACCACATTCCCCAGTCCCCACCGTAAGGGTGTGGATGGAATCTCAGATGTGGGATACAGACAAAAATCTTAGGAGCATTACTGAATTATTTGTGTTCTAACGTTATGCTATTACACTGACAACATCATGCTAGATCAAACAAGATGAATATATATTTCAAATTTGGTTGTGACATTTTTTTTCGTATTACATTTTATAATCAATCTACCATACTGAGCAGGAAGGTAATTTAGAAAGTAGTCTTCCAAGTTTTTTTTTTAAATTTCATCACCTAAAGCTTTGAGATAACTGGCTGGGCCAAAAGAAAAGATGAGGCAAATCTTGAATGCTTCAATGCAGAGACGTGACAAAATGTGGACCAAAATTGTGTAAATTCTCATTCAATGCAAATCTTAAGTAGTCTTTAGTTTCAACCGACATCCATACATTGAAACTTTACTTTATTTCACCCCTGTGGTCCTGTGTTAAGCATTTTAATATTTAGAGTCGTAAAAGATACTTATAATATTTAGCATTAGTCAATATCAGTAATAGCATATTCCACATTTTAATGGTTTTCAATGCGAGATTGAGAAACTGTCCATAATTTTATTGTCAAGAAATTCACTTACAACGGTAAAAAATCGAGATAAATAAGGCAAATCGTGACCGGTGTAGCAGAAGAAAGGACATGTCAATACAGCAGATCTTACTAGAAGAATAACAACTAAAATTAGTTTTATTTAAACAACCCCACAAAGAAGATGCGAGATAGGTATAACTGTCAAACGTAAGATAGATAGACACTAAAAGGCCAAAAGCATTAATAGATTTCTTAATTGAAGAGATCAAAGTAAAGACATCAGAAAACAAAAAAACAGAGTAAACAAAGACAACTTGGAGGGCTAAAATAAGATGAGCAATATTCCAAAGTCCTACACAGGGAAAGTGGGGGTCGAACGCACGAGATGAGATGAGATGAGATGAGACGGGACGAGATAGATAAATAAATGGTGGTCCTACACTCTACCCAATCCTTGAGTGAGTGGCAGAGCATCCATCTAAGGCCCCATTCACCTTTTGAGTGCTACTCTTTTGGGTGAAATTATGCAGTCTTCTCATCTTATTCCCACAATCTGGATTACATATAAGGCCTGTTATGGCTTCAAACAATGCCGTCGCCAACAGCCTAATCACCTTAAAACAGTTATCCTCATCGGCATTTAGCACCATACATAGTATCTTGCAGGAATACACAGACTTAATGCAAACTGCAAAGAAGTAGTAACCAATCGATATTTCTCAAGTTCACGACTGATGAACAACACTATCATATCAGAAACGAAAAGGAAACTAAATTTACAGATAGAAACTACTCATCCTGACTTTCAACTCCTACTCACCAGGACACAGATGGTGCCAAAAGTTCTGTACAGATATGTACATTTAACCGTTTCCCCGTACATTGGATGCAATTATGCTTGCTCTATTGACTATATAAGAAGATAATAGTAGCTCAAATATGTAAAGCAGCAGTTCTATAGGTACATGGCACAGGCAATCAGCATAATATTTTAGACGACAATTAGCAAGAGTTAAGTGTCATTGATTATTGAAGTTTATATAATATAGTACCCTCTAATAGGACAAGCCAAGTGAAATAATGCAACCAGATGGAGGCTAGTACAAAGACTTGACAACTATGAATCAGTAAAGAAGAAAAAATGTGCCACCCATTTCTACAAGGACATCAATACTATGGCCCTTCCATTCCTCCAATAATAACTTCCCTACTGCCTTCCCTTATCTTTTAGGATAGATAGCTTTCAATGAGGAATTCCTGTCACACTAAAGTTCGTTTCACATCTCTTCCATGAGCAAAATTTATCGTCCATTGCTTGTGATTCATGGAAAACAATATCCTACAAGTAAAATAAACACATATTCACAGCCATACAAAAGGAGTTCACTATGTTACCTACAGCTCATATATGCACTGGCAATCTTTTCAGCCAGTTACAAAATTCTCCACGGACCAAGATGAAAATTTTATGAGAAGAGTGTCATAAAAGGAATTGGGATGTTTATGTCATGATGTGGAATCAATAGCAAGTTAATACACGAGCTGACAGTACCAGAGAGATTAATTTTGTTTTATTTTTAGGCTGAAAGGTACCTGACTGAAAGCCGGCATGGAGCTCAGCCAACTGTGATGGTCACAGGATTGAGGCAGACATTTTCTATTTACTTAGGGAAGAAAAATAGGACCACATATAATATTAAACATCAATGAGGTATTAAAAAATATTTAAAGATAGGGTAGGGGAAAGAAATACAATTGACCAGGAAATTTACATTTTGACAATCTGATAACCAAAATTCCGGGTGTAGTTAACTATACCTAACCTGAGTTAAGACATACACAGCTTAAACACAGGAAATGAACTTCAAGAAAGGTCACTACCCAACTACAGAATTACTTGCACATGAATGCTAAAAAGAGTACAATAATCAAAATAAAAAAAATTGACCTGAATATGAGTATTTTCAAATTTATAATGCCCTAATCTACCTTAACAAACTAAGGCCTTCCGGTGTTTGTCTCATCAGTAGGAGCTGCCTTCTTCCCGTAACGCTGAAGCAAAAGAGTTATAATAGGGGAAGTAAGTTATAAGTTAAAACGAAAACAGTGGATTTGTTAGAAAGTTTATAACCAAAGGTAGACTGAGGGCACACCTGCTTCCCAAATGTGAAAGGGACATATTTATATTTGATCATATGCATGATTTGCCTCCTCATAGTTAAAAAGAACAGAGCCAACCAGTAAAAGAGAAGAATTGGCCAAAATACAGGCACATCAAAGGCACTGAAGAATGTCAAGACAAAAGCAACACAAAAAGCCTTTATGAGCGAATGCCTACAACAGAGAGAAAGAAAAGAATTAACACATACATCCTGTAGATTAAGATTAGAAGTGATTATGATAAGTATAAAAGTACAAAATAGTATTGCATAGTTTGCTTTATATTGTACTGTATATTGGAGATAGAATAATTACACATAGCTGAAGAACCCAGAAATAGGGGTATTATTGTGATAGAATAATCATAATTTCCAATAACATAAACTACATTGGAAATAATCTAACAAGTCGCAACAGAAAAAAGAAGCAAGAATGGTATAGCTGTATCGGAGATAGAAGATATACACTAACCAAAAAAAAATAAAAAATCAGCAGCCTGGATGTAAACTGCTTAACAAGTTCAGTATGTACTTTTTGGAGCTCATATCAGTAATATGTCAAATCTAACTTTATTAAGAGCCCTTGCAAAGTGAAACTTACTCACGTCATGGCTATTGGTTTTTAAGCTTTCACGAATTGAGTCCTTTAATCAAATTGATATTGATCAAATCTACTCAATCAAGATAGCATCGTATTCTTGTCCCTGACACTAGACAATGAGTTTTGCATATAAACATTCCTTATCTTGCTCGTACACTGTTGTAAAGTAAAAATTGTTAACAAGGCAATGAGAGAAGGAAATATGTTTTGACCAAGAAAATCTGATAGTGGACAATAATAAAGCATATGGCTATGGCTATGGCTAACAAAGAGAATGGATGATGGACAAGAATTAGGATGGGATATTCTCAATATATGTGCAAGAATGAAAATAGATTAGATCTCTTATCTAGATTAAAGTTCTAGGAGAACGAATCCAGTATCAGCTCACGGTTTTTTCAACAATGACTTCGTAGTCTGGCTTGCTTACCATTCAAGTGCAGTATAAATTATTGTAAAGGAAATGAGACATGGAACTGTGTTTGGACCAAAAAAATCTGGTGGTGGAGAATAATAAAGTATTTGCTTAGGCAAGTGAATGGATAATGGACAAAATTTATGATTAGACATTCTCAAAATGTCAGTGAGAATAGATACGGTTAAATTTAGTATCTAGATAAAAAGTGTAGCAGTCAAGGGATTTTTAACAACAATTCTGAAACATTATGGATGTTTAATATTTTTGAATGTCTTCAAGAGGTTTCTCAGATCCATGCAATAAAAAAATCGCTAAAGATTTTTAATATTTTAAACCCTTTCTGAAAGTAACATTTTTTTGTTCAAAAATCAGGATCCTGCCTCATTGATTTAATCCATTTCATAAAAATTCCAGGGTTTGCAATCCTCCCTAGCTCAAACCATCCTCCCCACTGGCTGTATGAGCGGATAGTCCCTTGCTGCTGTGTTCTGTTAGGCTATGGACTACAGGAACAAATGTAGTTGAATGGAACAGCAAGCGGGTTACACATTCCACTGTGTTGAGATGTAAGGTGCAGGTATCCTATAAACGTAAGACTAAACTAATGCTCCTTTATTTTCTCTCCGGCTGTGACCATGAACGTGCTTGTCGAACCCTACCACAGATCACTTGTGCGAATGCATAGTCTTAAAGCCGGTAAAGTGCCACAGATATTTCTGGTGAAGGTAAATATGAGATTTAAAATTTACTTGACCATTTACTCAATCCAGAAACTGTAGACATGGAAGGTTTAATGAGCAAGGCCAGTAATAAATGGTGTGATTAGGAGTGCTATAAAATAGAAGAAGTCCTCTGTCAATTCTTTTTTAGTTCAATTGACAGAGGCCCTGATGTGGCTTCCAGTTTGCCAATATTTTGGAGACCAAGAATATTAGTAGTACTTAACAGCTTGCTTATCTTATGGTTTCTTACAAGAGAGCTAATGATTTTGGCCAAATGTTTTAAGATAGCAAATGAAGAATGCACATAATTACAAACATACTCAAAGCAAGCAAAGTATCACATAGTTTCCCAGCATAGTTTCAGTTTCAGAAGACAAATATGAGCCTAGCTTTTAGGCCAGAGTTTGAATTGCAAGACATCTCACGATGATGTTCCAATGAATTTTAGACTCTTAATTACATGTTACTCTGGGAAATGAGCCAGCAATCTTATTTACCAACTTTTTCCTTATTTTTCATTTCATGAAAAAAATCCAAGCAAGAGGAGGCATTAAATTATTAAGGAAAACCATGAATCACACGATGATAACCCAACTGCATGACATGTGTGCAGAGCTAACGATTGTTTCCAAAGGAACCAACATCAATTGTGAATTAAATAAGAAAAGTTCAACCCAAAACTGTTCTCACAGGCACAAAAGGTAATGCACCATCTCTACTGAGAACTAGCCAATCAACTTCTTCCTTAATAGTAATAGCTTACAACTCTATCTACAATACTAGTAATACTAGTTCAAACCATTGATAATAGAGTCAATGTAACACTTTAAAATCTTTCTTCTCCTTTCCCTCTCCCTATCCTTTGCTTTTCAATGCCTTGCCTGCCACTCCACTTCACATACACTAAGTAAGGCACATAAAAATCTCAGGTTCTCTCTTACAGTCCCAGAGCCCCTCTGTCAGTAAGGATGCAGCTTACCATTCACAACACAGATCGTTATTCAACTTCCGACAGTCAATGACTATTGACATAGACTGACATTAAATTCAATAATCCCATAAAAATTAGCTAAATGCATGATCTCAGCAATATAGTTCCTAGTAGCACAACCTGAACTGCTTTCTAACGCCGTAAATGATCACTAACCTAAAATTTGATCCAGATAGGCTCTGAAACACTCTAGATGAAAATGCAAAGCTAGATTAAGTCTGATGTAACTTGCTTTAGGTGCACGCGATACACATAAACACTATGAAACCAGTATTTGCACTGAAATCTAGATAATCAAATGCAAAAATTAAGAGATGAAGAAAGAGGATCTCATCTGACCAGAACTTAAACTCGGGAAGTCGGCGGACGAAGGGGCGGAACTCTTCGGAGCCGCGCGTGGGGAGGGCGGGGCCGTCGGTCAGCCCCTGGATCTCGGGGTCCACCTGCGGCGAGAGGAAGGCGATCAGCAGCTGCAGGATATAGATTCCTAGGCCGTAAGTGATGATGTAGAAACCCTGGACGACGTAGACGCGCAGCGCGTATACCGCCGCGATCGCCGCCAGGAAGATCCACCGGTAGAGCACCAGCGGCGTCGATTTGTCGAGGAGATGCTGGTAGCGCCGCCACACCTCGTGGCTCAATTGCATGACGGAGGAGGCGCTCGTGTTATCGTCGGCAACGCATGTTCCGCCGACGGAATTCATTTTTCAATTCCTTTCTTCTCTTTCGGGTATTATATTAGTCTATTTCAATTTCTATTTTAGAAACAGAATTCATCAATAGTGACAGAGGGCAAACGGTAAACGCCTTTTCCTTTGCAATTTCGCCATCGTTTTAGTTTTCTTCCTTCTCAAAGAGTAAAACTGACTGAAACACAGTAACAATACCAACGGCGAAGAAATCTGGACTATTTGATGGGCTTTGACTAATATTATCGAATTTAGCCCACTTCTTGTTCGGGCCTCCATCTTCTAATCTACTACTAAGAGAGCGTTTACTAAGCGGGACAAGCCGTATACATAAAAATAATATAGGCTAATCAAGCATTTATTTTTAAGGATTAAATTTAAGGATATCTCATCATACATGATTATTGTTCATATTTGAAACTATACATATGAAATTAAAGTAATCATGAAATAAAAATAATCAATCCTATCTTATTTAGTAAACGCCCCCTAAAACTTTTAGGTGCTTTTTATTTTGTTGGTAAGTTTCATTGAAAAAATATGAATAATAAAAGATAAGAAAATATTTTTTCTTATCACATATTAATTAGATTGAAAAAAGAATTATATCATATGAACTCCATACCTTCTCCCCATTTTATGCATTTTGTCCTATGTAATATATATCACAATTGGAGAGAAAATGATGGAAAAAAGTAGCCCGCAAAGATTATTTATCCTTGCTGGAAAAAAAAGAAAAACTATAGTAAACGTGTGAAAGGATGAAAAAATGGTGAAAATCTTTGTTTTCCACCCCTTTTCCATCAAAGTAAACGCACCTTAAGATTTACTCTAATTCTTCTAAAAAAAATATTCACTCTAATTAATGTGTATTTTGGACAACTTGGTAAAAGTAATTTACAAAACAAGTCATTTGTTTTACTTGGAGAATTGGAATGGTAGAGCTTGAACCCAATAATTCTATGTTCAGAGATAAAATCTATTACCGTTTGGAGAAGAGATGCAAAACAAGTCATTTAAGTAGTCAGAATTTGATGCTATCATGGGTTGAATAGTATGTCAACTATAAGCTCGTAACACCATTATTTTGCTACTTTATTGCCATGAGTGAGATCTCTTTTGCCAAAACATGATAATATGATTATAAATAAAGTTGATTAGTGTGAGATTCTTCCTTTCATTCACTAGCTCTCTACTCTAACATTTGTGCTTTATGAAGATTGATCAACGTCCCGACTTAATTACTCAGACTTGCTTCAATGCTCTAAGAATTCACTCTAGTATGAACTAGAAAATGAAGCATATCCAAGGACAAGGGTAAGAAATCCATTATAAGTCATTTAGAAAGATCTATGAAACAGAGTTGATAATTTACATGCATTGAATATACCATCCTCTGCTACTAATAAAGTTGAGAGACACTCCTGTGCATACTTATGCACCATTTGCACACAACCCGCCCCGCCCACGACCCGCCACGCACCGACCCGCCCTGCGCGTGGGCCCCACGCGCCAGTCTTTTTTTTTTTTTTTTAATTCCAGTTTTTTTTTTTTTTAATTTCCAGATTTTTTGTCCCCGTCGGAGCCTTCGGCTCCGCTTCGCTCCGATTACTAAAATAAGGATAATCGGCAGACAACATTTTGGACTTTTACGGCTCGCTCCGAGGCCTTCGGCTCCCCTCGCTTGCGTTTTGACCATAGAAGAAGCGGCAAACAAAAATAAATTAAAAAAAAAAACTGGTCAAAGGGGGGATTTGACCGGATCAAAACCGGGTCAAACGGGTCGGGTCAGGGCGGGTCGGGTCAAATGGGCGGGTGTTCTACGGTGGAACAGTTGCACCCAAGTTTTTGTCAACAAAGTTAAGGATCGACAACTAATACTGGGAACACATGTGCTTCATTGTATTTCCTTGGCAGAAATTGATTACGTATTGATAAAATTTAGTGTCCCACATTGCCCTTGCCTTCAATCTTGATGCACCCCTTTTCAATGTGGTAGATATATCAATCTTATTGTTTATACATACTTATATCTTTAAAGTTGGGACAACTACATGATTCTTCTCCTAAATTCTTAGCTCAAATTTAGGATTGGTTGCTATTATTTTAGCTACTACCAATTCATTACTCTTGTCCCACACATGATATTGTTGTCCGCGTTCTTTCATCCATTACGCTATGAGACATATATGGCAATTTATGTCGAGTAAAACTATGTTCCAATCTATAGGGATAAGTGGTTAGTTTGTCCCAAATAATGATAATTTTACACATAATAAATCAAAATATTCCAATTTTATCTCGAGACCATTTTCAGTGCCAAAATATATATCCCCCAATAAGTGGCCCCAAACGTCAAATCTCGTATACAGAGATAGTAGGTAAATTCATGCGTTTTTACTCCTAATTATTGCATGAGAAGCTAACTAAAGAAAGAATTTGATTCCACATGAGGTTAAATTTGATAGTCTAACACCATTTGGATTGAAAAACACTTGTATTCTTGTAATATTTAAGTCGTGACACTTATTAGGAGATGAAAGGAATAGTTGGCATCCATAGGCCCAATTTCTATGAATTAAAAAGTTTGAGGAAGTGATCCCGATTAGAACATTGTAAGAGTGTTTCCAAAATGTTTCAAGATAAAATTGAAAACGTTTTGTATATATTGAATATAAAATTATCAGTTTATTTATTTGGACAAAATTAACTCTTGCTTCTATTATCAGGATAGGAAAATATATTAATATTATCAGTTCCCCCTAAAAATATATAATATCCCTTTATTTTTCAGATCATGGAACTAAAATCTATGGAGGGGTATATGAAGGGATCGGATTATCTGCAGATTGATTCCCCTGTCCTGTTTCCCTTTTGTCTCGTTTGGCCGATAGTAGAATGAATCGATGATTTCTTCCTAAAAGGTAGTGGACATATTTGGGTTTGGAATATTCAATTTTGGTTTAACTTTTGTTTTCAGAATTAAGTGGTCCTTTATATTAGTTGGGCTAAAGAAAATGAAGCGTTAAGGCGAACAGAGCTTTGTGGGCTAAGGCAATAGCAATGAAATGATGGTCATTGTAAAGGCCGAAAACAAGGGTGGGCTCGGACCCACCAAATATTGACGTACTAAAATTATGGCAAACTTCAAGTTATATCAAAAATATGTATAATAGTTGTATAAGCTTTTATTATAACATTCATGTATTATACTTACTTTTATTCGTACATATAGCTGTGGTTATTTTAAAATTGAACTTAATTGAATTAAACTACCAATTTAAACTTACTATGAAGGAGTCTTTCCAAATATATGAATTTTGTTTAGGTATTACTTTAAAATTACATCATTCTAAAAGAGGCAATATTATTTATTTTATATTGACAAATGAGCTGATTATTTCACCTTTAATAGGTTAGAGCTGATATTATATATATTGCTTTGGAAAACCTTAAAAAAAATTATGAAATATAATCTAAGTAAACTAGTATCTAATTTGACAGACAAATACTCCCGTGCAGATTCTGCACGGTGCAGAACCCGTTGACCCGCCCGACCCGACCCGGTTGACCCGGGTCAACCCCCCTTTGACCATTTTTTTTTAATTTTCTAGTTTTTTTTTTAATTTCAATTTTTTTTACCCCTTTTTTTATTTGCCGCTTCTTCTATGGTCAAGATTCGAGTGAGTGGAGCCGAAGGTCTCGGAGTGAGCTGAAAAAGTCCAAATTATTGCCCGCCGATTATCTTAGTTTTAGTAATCGGAGCGAAGGTGGAGCCGTAAAATCGGAGCCGAAGGCTACGTCGAGAAAAAAAATCTGAAAAATAAATAAATAAATAAATAAAAACTGGAAATATAAAAAAAAAACTAGAAATATTAAAAAAAATAAAAATTAAGGCGTGTGGACCTCACGCGCGGATCTGTTCGGGCGCATGAGCGGGGCTCCATTTCCACTGTGCAGATGTCTCCACCAGAAACCTGCTCAATTTGACAACTCTATGAATTTCGGCATGATTTGTCAATAATAAGGTGGGAGCCTGTAATGCTAAAGTGGTACAATATACGCGCTCTTCTATGATTTTGGTTCATTCAAAATGGTTAATTCAAATTATTAGAAAGTTTATTGAGTCCATATACGTATAAGGCTTAAACTTCCATTAGTTCCCCCATTGGATACGTGACGTCCCCATCGTGTTCCTTATGCACACCCACCCCCGTTGCACGGGGACGGGGCGTTATAGATAAAATATGCCATTGCCAGCTTCGGACGAGCTTGGGTTAGCGGTTTTGCATGAAGGCAGTGGCGGAACTACATGTTAGTTTGGCCCCACCTCAAAAAAATTTAATTACCCTTAATTAGGTGCAATCCTGCAAAAATTTGTATAAATTTGTTAAATTATTTAGTATTGCCCCACCAAAAATTTGAAAAAATTAGGGATAATGAATTTTGCCCCTCTAATTCTTGGGGGCTTGGCTCCGCCACTGCATGAAGGTATACTGTGTATTCAATGGGAGAGAGAGAATGGAATGTCTCACATTGAGTGAAATTTGAAACTTTAAGCAACATATGTAATTTTAAGGACTTTGTAGCAATTTCTGTTATTATGTTGACACTAGATTTTGGTGGAACCTAGCTATTGTGTTGTAGTAGCACTAGGGTGCATACTCCGTGAGCATGAGACGTTACATTATCTTCGTGTAACTTAAAAAGAGAAATAAATATGGAGCAATATAGTTACGACTTACGAGACCAGCTGGCCCGATTGTGACAATAATATTTGGAAGACTATATGAAATTACATAGTTGGAGTTTTGGAAAATTTGTGGTGGAATGGTACATTTGGTCAAATCATATTTCCTACTCCAAACCACCACACACACTTTCATTCTATCTTCATACAAATTAAATTATAATTTTGTTTGTCAAATATATTTCATCAAAATTCAGATTTCTTTTATTATTAATTCTGCTCTTGTCTCTCCAAAAAAAAAAAGAAAAAAGAAAAAACCTCTCTTGTGAAACTGTTTATCAGTAATACGTCTCTCGTGAAAATGCAATAATATAATCAATAAAAAGTGTTAATTGCACTTTTACAGTATATTATGTCAATATTTTTATTTTTATTTTTTCAGATCTTGACTAAGCCACGCGTATCAATTAAAAATCTTTGAGATTTGTACCGAATAACAATATTGATGTGCCATGCAATATCCAACAAGACTATTAGTATTAGGTACGGGAAGATATTCTATCTAAAAGCAACATCAAATTATTAGAGACTAATTTGTAAATATAGAAAATGTTGCCAAGTTTGAACAAATGGAAGTGTAATTAACTCTAAATTAATAGTAATAGTGTTATGAAGAAATGTCATATTATTATCCTTTTTACAATATTTTTTAAGATGTGAATTCACAAATTTACATTTGCAAAAATGTGAATTCATATATTAGTATATTTGTGATTTTTACATAATTGTGATTTCACATATTATTTGATGTGATTTACATATTATACTGATTAAAATCCAGAAAGAAGGGCAAAAAAGTTAGAAAGTGGTTGGTTTTGTATGTTTTAAAATTTATGGTATAATTAGTATTTTTTATCTCTAGAAGTGACATTTTCCTATAATTTTCCTTTTTTTTTTCATATTCAGGCATGCTATTTGATAGAAGTATTATTCCAAATGCTAAAATATTGCTTGTAGCCTCCAAAAAAAAAATTGCTTTTATTTTAAAATTGTTACTTGGGTCTTGCCCAAAAGAAATTTTTTTTAGTTCCATCACAATATTTACTAAATTTGTGTTGAGTCATGATCAAAATGACTTCTCACTGGAGGAGCAGCTCTAGCTATTCTATTCAATTTAACTTTTGAGGGTTTGTTCTATTTTTGTTCATAAAATATACGACGACTCATGTCGTGTGTGGTCAATGTAAAAGAATCACGAGAGGGCACATATACATATAGCTCAATTTGTCCAAAATATTCTGTAAATTTTCAATTTCACATAAATGTCTGCTTCTATATAAGGCATTGAATGATTTCGGATTCAAGGTTTTGAATTAATTAAAATGACTAACTTAGAGAAAGTTCTTAAGTTAAATTGGAAAATCCTAATTGTCTAAGCAGCTTGTTCGGAGCTTACAAGTCAACCTATATATCTTTTACCAAATTATGAACAAATTAAACTAATGACAACTATCTAACAAAATGTCTGATTAATTATATGAACATAAACAACAACACATTACTATATCTAACAAAAATATCCCAAAAGTCAATTTTTGATGACGGAAATTAGTTGAGGAAGACCATCATACGGTTATATAAATTGACCCAATTTTTTTAAGGGTAGTGATTTTTAGCCCACTAGTGGCTTAGACAACCACCAGTTTGGGCAGCAAATCCGGTTTCACGTTTATTAAGTGAAAACCGGTTTTGTAGGAGTTTTTTTATGTGCCTATTTTATTCCTCCATAATTTTGTAATTCCCTCCATATCATAAAAATTCATATAAATAATTTAAATACCCGATTATTGCTCGACATTTAGGGATGAATATTGTATTGATTTTTTTCTCAAAATTGAATATATTGATTTAAAATTATTTTTTATATCAATTTCATACTATTCCTCCTACCATAATATAATGAAAAAAATTAATTTCCATTTAATTTTAAATATATATTTATTATAAAGCCATATAATATTAATGAATTAATTTTTTTAACTAAAATAAATTTTATATTTCTATTTCATTATTTCCTTAATCATATTACAAGAAATAGTGTTATGTTCAAAAAAATAAAAAATTAATTAAATTAAATTAAATTTAAAGTATTGCAATGAAATAATGAATTTAGAGGAAACAAAATATCAATAGAAATTCTATATTTTTTTACCGCCCAATTCTATATCTTCTATAAATAAATAGTTGCTATAATAGGGGAGATTTTATTTCCCACCCAAAATATTATTTATTTCTCTATTACAAATTAATTATTAAATTAGTGGGATCATATATACCTCCTAATTTATCATGATTTTTCCTTGCAATTTTTTTTTATTCCATCCCAAAAATTAGTTCCTAAATTTGTGGGATTTTATTTATCTCCTAAGATTCTATGATTTGATCCTAATTTATTGACATCAAATTCCCTCCCATACTCACACATTTTATTAGGGTTATTTTCCCTCCCCCAAATTGGTTCCTAAATTTGTGGGATTATAATTTCACACGATTTTACTTTAAGATATTCTACCACCCAAAATATTTTTTTAAAGAATCAAATAATTTTATTTCATCAATAATTATAATAATAATTTAGATTTTTCAACCTCCGTCGTCTTGAACTCAACTTGTACAAAAAAATCACTGTAACACGCAGAAAATTTTCAACCGTGCAAGCTTTACGTTCAATTATGACACGCAAGCTTTATTTTAAAAACAAATAAATCACTAATTACTTCCGAAAATAAATAGAATTTCGAATTCAAATATCGGCTTATTTTTAGGAAAATTCCTAAATTAGTGGAAACAAATCAATTATATAATTTTGGAAACAAATAAATTACTAGAAATTACTTCCAAATATAACTAAAATTTCAAATTCAAATTTGAAACCGGTTAACTCCTAATATCCGAAAAGGGTATTTTAAAGAAACACTAAATACCATGATTATCGCCTAAATTCTAATTTTCTTTCACTTAATGGTTGAATCGGTTAACTCCTAAAAACCACTAGTTGTCCAAGCCACTAGTTGACTAAAAATCTTTTCCATTTTTTTAAATGATGCAGATTAAACGACGTTGTTTTAACTCACGCCATATAAATATCATTGCATGATGATCCAATCGGCTATTTAATGCCGGAGATTGACTTTAGAGATATTTTTGTTAAATACCACTCTAGTTTACAAATTGAATATTTTATGTTGCTATCGATATTTTATAATGTCTTTATTATATAGCCAATAGTTTGCGTATTAAACAGTAAATTTTCACGAGTATTACCGATTGGCGATCATTTGGCTTAATGGCTTCAATCGATGTATGTATATTGTATAGTAGTAGGGCAATCGGAGAAAGATAATTAAACACATAAAATTAATAAATTAAATGCAAATATAATTAAGTTGCTGGCATGCATAGTGAAGTCGGAATCAGACAGAATCGGGTCATTAACTTTTGACTTATTGCATGAGTTGCACATTGCAATAGTCATCTACTACATATCTTTTAATCCACCAAATGCCAGCCATACTCCCAACTTTTTATTCATTAATTCAAAAACATAATAAGTGCAAGAAATTGAGACATTTATAGCAGTACGAGTGATCGATGTTTCATAAAAAAAGAAATACAGATATAAGATGAGGAAATGTGAAGTAGTCGTTTCATTTCTTCCAACTCGTGAATGTCTTTGAATTTTCTTCTTGCTTGATGGTTGAATTTTTTTGTTAAAAGTCGTATGATTATTGTTGGTATTCATGTAGACGCGGTCCTCTATTTCAATCGGAGTTCTGTGACTATAACAAAGAAGTTCATATCAAATCAAGAAGCGTCTTACTCGTATTTAAAAAAGAGTTTCAATAATATGATCGGTCTCCGATAGTACAAAAATTCATTTTGGCCCATTTACACATCATATACGGGATAGCAAATTTTGCTACAATTTGGATGTTTCTGATAAAGAAGTTTCAAGTGTGAATTTTGCCTATTCTACTGTTTGCTTTATGATTAGCGAGAATACAGAAGCAGAGTTTAGTCGAAAACTACTTATAAATAGAACTAGCATATACCCCTCATCATTATATAAAAACAAGATTTAGGCCCATTTATATACGAAAACTTTAATGTTTGTGGGCTTTATAGGCTCTCATAAACTAAGACTTTTTTTTAGGGTTCATAGACTAAAGAGTTATTACAACTAATTAATAACCATATGATATGAATTTCACTTTAATATTATTAATTAATGCGCATGATGATATATCAAAGTATGAAATATGATCATGAGTGTAAAATAAAAGTAGATAACTGTGTTTTGTTGGTTGAATGAGAGGCGATCAACAGTTAACTAGTTAAGAATGACTGCTGCATTAAATATTTTTTGTATTATGTCATTAACAAGAAATTAATTTGTTTTCATTTTGTGGACTGCAATAAATCAAAAGGTGTTATATCATTATAATAATAAAAAAAAAGTATAATATATTACTAGTTCCAAATTCATAAACTGCTTTCAGAAATACATTTGTTAATGTTGGAACATTACCTTTTTTTTCATATGACGTTGCCAAGTTTTGAAAATTGAAGTATTAAAATTAGTTTTAAATGTGAACCAGCCCATATTGTAATGTATATATGTACTTTAAAAATATTAATCAAATGGCATTAATAATTTTCTTTTTATTATATACTATAAAAAGACAATGGGCATGCAATAAAAGGGAGGTTGGTCTGGTCAACGTCTTTGTAATAAAATCATGATTACAAATTCATTATGGTGATGACAACTGCCCTAATAAGTTGTTAAGATTAACATTTAGTTATCATTAATAATGAGCAGTAACTTTAAACCCTGCCATAATTGTGTGGACAAAACCTTATCATTTCTGAACAACCTATTTTATTTACGGTCCACACCCACAACGACCACGATCCGCCGCTCACTTTCACTTACTGGTTTTATTTTAGCTTAACTAAAATAAAATATTAAATCATCAAAATACACGCAGCACATAATGGATAAAAGTGGTACTATACTATCAATTATTTTATTTTTATTAAATCCAATCGATTATAAGAGAGATTTTTAATCCGCGGACCTCAATATTCATCATTCAAATTAATCACTTGGAGGAACAATATCAATCATGCATTGTGGAAAATCATATTTCTAAATATCTCTGGAACTTGAACGACGAAAGTAAGCTAATCCGATTAATTAAACTCAAGATTAACAAGTTGAAAGATTTCCAACATTTGTTCCCCTAGTTCAAAGACCCATCATTATCATACAAGAATAAAAAAGGTTAATTGCACGGGATCTAATTAATCACCAGATTATCTATTTCAATTGGAATTAATCTCTGTTGACCTAGACGTCGGAGCCTTAATAATACCCCCATTAATATTCAAATCTATTCCTTAATAGTACTCCACTAAGTAATTAAGTGTTTGAGCACACATGAGCTGGTGTTCAAGAAAAGGATGAACTGTTGCAATGACTTAAACATGATTATTAGAGTATGTTTTTTGTTTTCTTTAGTTTGGGTAATTACATTTGTAACCATCTTCCTACCTCGAGCTTTAGTGTTTCTTTTTGCTGTTGAATTATGTATTTCGTTGGATTGCACCCATCGTGCGTGATTGTATAAATTTTGATTTACTTAAAAAAATGTACTAAGTGTTTGTAGCTTATCTAGAATCATCGTAAATCAAATTATGAACATACGATTATATACTTGCTAGAAAAATAGCATCGGTGTATTTGTTTTTTCACAAAAAAAATATAAAATAAAAAATACTTCACATTTTTACTTTTGCAATTAGGTACTGTAGTTTTTACTTTTACATGAATTTTGACTACATGTATATTATATTTATATATATATATATATTAAATATATTAATCTGGACATGGGATTTGCTACAATAATAATTGACATACATTCAATTGTTTTAATTTTGTGCGAGGAAGAAGTTAAATGAATTAATTTTGAAAGTTACACCTTTTTTGAGTTGTTGTAAAATGGCACTTATACTAGTAGAATCAATTTAATAATCAGTCCCCGCGTGAATATATAATACGAGTATTTATGATGCGCAAACTAGAATTTTTAGCTGTCGATATATTCTTGAATTTGAATTTTGGTGATTGAACCACAATAATTTGATGGCAGTCCCTTTCGTTCTATAAGCAAGATTGTTTATACTACGTATAGAGATGTTTGATGAATTAAATTAAATAATAATACAGTCAATAAACAAGTATGCATCATCACTTATAGTGTCTGATTTTTTTTGTTATTGTAATTCACCTTTATTTTTATTTCTACTACAGAAGTTTTAGGCAACATATATTACTCCAATTACTAACATAAAAAGTTTTTTTTTTTTTTCTTCAAAACAGACTTGAATGTATGATTATGATGTAGGAATTGCCCATAAAAACAACGACTTGAAAGATTTTGTTGAAAGTAATCATTAAAAAAACAATATAGAAACTCATGAATTATCGATAAAATTAATAAAAGAGCAAATTAATTACTTTGTCAAGTTGGGGCAAACATGCGGCTAATTAATTTCTATCTCGGCACATATATAAACAGATACAATTTGATAGAGGTTGTTAGCACACAATGGCTATAAAAACAGCATAAATATAGACGGAATTAGTTGCAAAATAAAGACTAAGAAACCATTTTCCTTTATTCAAAACAGTTAATACAATAAAAAATTGTGATTCATAATGTATGTCGAAGGGTGGTAGAGTGGTCCCATAAAGCCTAACAACAGGTTCAATAACTGATCTACTTTAAATCCTCATTTACTAGTATAATTTATTTATTTTAATTCTAGAATGAAATCCTCATTTATACTACTGCTACACTCGTAATTTAATAAGCTAATTTACGACATAAAAAAAGAAAAAAGAATTCCTGAAAGCCATGAAGATGATTGTTGAGTTCCAATAAAGGCAGCAGTAGCTACTTTTTTGAGGTTGACTAAGGACTAGGAAAAGGGTAGGATTGGGATTAAAAGTATAAGTGATCTAACTTTGACCATACCTCAAGGTACTAACAAATTATTACTCCCCATTGGTCGTCGCCAAAATTTGATGACAATCGCAATATATTTCTTTACTTTTTCTTTTTTGAATAGTTTTTTCCATTGTTTTTTTTCCCCTTTTCTTCTTTTTCTGAGAAAGAGAAAAGAAGTAGTGAAGCTTGAAAGCTGTAGACCTCACTCTTAAGGTAAAGAGTTAGAATCTGGTGCAACTGATCTCATGATGTGAGATGCGCTCACGTTGTATTTTATTTTTAATTGTTAAAAATTAAATATATTTTTATTAATTAAATTTAAAATAAAGTATAATTGGGAATTAATAAATTTTAATTGAAATTAATAAAAAACATTAAAATTAAAAATAAAAAAATAAAAAATAAAAAATCAACGGGTTGATCCAAGTCCAATTCGATTTCACATGTGCAAAGTTTCACCCAAGTATTTGCCTAAGAGCAACTCCAACAACAACTTTAGAATAGCGGCTGACGCTATTGTGGAGTGGATTTGCCCTCCAACAATGCCACTCTTCACGCT
The DNA here is from genome assembly GCA_029490685.1 of Schizonepeta tenuifolia. Taxonomy (NCBI): domain Eukaryota; kingdom Viridiplantae; phylum Streptophyta; class Magnoliopsida; order Lamiales; family Lamiaceae; genus Schizonepeta; species Schizonepeta tenuifolia. The sequence goes on along the minus strand of CM055958.1, from coordinate 105,480,049 downwards.
ACAAATTGTGGAGTTGGAACAGTCCACCGCTACATGTAGCGTGGAACTGTTCCACTCTACATTGTTATTCTTTTTTTTCCTTTTTCTTTATTCTTTTTTTTTTCTTTATTCTTTTTAATTTTGTCTTTTCTTTTAGCTTTTATGTTTATTATATTTTGTTGTTTAATTTTATCTTTTATATTTATTATAGAATTGTTTTATAATTTTAGATTCATACAAATACAATAAAATGTACTCCCTCCGTCCCGCCGAATATGGCCTAGTTCATATGGGCACGGAGACTAAGAAAAAAGGTATTGGGTATAAAGAGAGTGTTTAGTGTAGTGTAAATGCAATATTATAATGCTAATAAAGTTATAGATGGGATGGTAGATAGTGTGTAGTGGGAGTAGGTTAGTAGGGTTTAGATGGAATGGTAGGCCACATGTAGTATGAGTGCAACATTTTATAATGCTAAATATACATTAATTGTTTCCTTTAAAGGAAACAGGCCAAATATAATGGGACGTCCCAAAATGGAAAACAAGCCGTATTCGATGGGACGGAGGGAGTAGATATTAAATATTTTTTTGCATTTAACAATAACATAAAATACATGAAAATACAATAACATGAAATTCTTAAAAATAATTGAGAGTGCAATAATATAACATACATAAAATAAAATATATATTAAACAATACTACAATCTTAATAAGATGATGGGCTCATCGACTCATCGTTGATGATCCTCCAGATTTCCAAGTATTTGAACGAAATACCGTAATTAGTTCTGTATTTGGCCATAGTCGTTGCAAGGATCTGATCGGCGGTTGCGTCGGCCGGAGCTTGTTGGGAGAATAACTCGTGCAATACTTGAAATTTGGTGTACAATTTCTTTACTCGGGCCCAGTGGTGACGCAGCTGAGTAGTGCTTCTCACTACAGTCACATCGGGTCAAGTTCAATTGTAGCTATCAATGATTTGGGTCCTAAATTCATCATGGTCGACCGGAGTTTCGTGGCTAACAACAACCAAAGCTCGGGCCAAGGCTTCCGTCTCAGTCTCAGAGTAAAGTGAAGTCATTGAGAAAATGAGAATGGAGATAATTGAGAGAAAATTTAGAGAAGAATGAAAATTGGGGTGAAAAGTTGCATGAAGATGATGTATATTTATAGGTGAAAATGAGATTTTAAAAAATACAAAATAAAAATATATTCCTCGAATATTCCAATGTAAAGTAAAATGTAAAGTGAACTGTTGGAGACAAAATACACTTTACTCTACATTTCACTCTAAAGTTCACTCTACAATAGAGTGAACCCTTGGAGATGCTCTAAGGCAAAAGGTTTGTACCGCTTGAATGTTCTGGAAAAATATTTCTACTACTATTACTTAAGCATCATTTTGGATCCAAAGCGTTGGGGTTTACAAATCAAATACTCCATCCGTCCCATTCAACTTGACTTGTTGTCTTTTTTGGGCGTCTCATTCAACTTAGCTTATTTCCTTTCTTGGCAAAAAATAGACAATATTTTATAGTTTAAGTATATGTACACTAGTCTGCTTCTATAAACATAAACAGTGAAAATGCACTCACAATCACTTTATCATCAATAATTAAATACTCTATACAAAATATATTAAATACACAATTTACATTTAGGTTAATGATATTCGGTCACACGGTGGGCAACCACACGTGTGAGAAAAAGGAAAGTTGACTGTAAAAATTAAAATAATCACATTTCTTCCTATGGTTTATGCTTCTCTTTCTGGGTATAGTTCCATTTCAAAACATATATTATCATTTTTAATTTGTGTGATCGGTCACAGTGTGACCAAATAGCACTTTTAATTGTCTTATTCTTAATTTACGTGTCGAAAAAAATGAGTCAAATTGAACGGGACGGAGGGAGTGCATATTTATTAAAGTAAGGCTCGGAATTAGGTAATATCAAATTTAGCTTTCAAGAAAATTTATCTGAAAGTAAGTTGCATAGTTTCCCATAAACGAGTGTTGATTGATCGAAATTGATAGTAAAAATTGTAGAGATTGGGTTCATATCTGTTGGTGGGAGTGTAGGATTGTACATAAAACTTTGATCGAGGTTATAGAAGGCGAGATTTTAAATAATAATAATAATAAATTTTGATACTATAGTTAGCTAGTGTCCAAAGAATCATCAAATTTGCATTAGGTATAATTTATACACTTCACGTCCAAGATATACAAGATTCATATATGAATTAATTAAGAATTTTGACATTAATTCATTTAATATGTAATTAATTAAATTAGTAATTTGTGGCACAACCATACTTAGATGGTGGCATTTTTCATCCATTTTTTTCGAGATTGAAAAAATATAGGGGTTAATATTATGAAAATACACAAACTTTGAGTCAACTTTCATTTTTCCCACGAACTTTCAGTTTTCTATGACAATACATGAATTTTGAGTCAACTTTCAACTTTTTGTGACAATACACGAACTTTGTGTCAACTTTCATTATTCCCACAAACTTCAACTTTGTCTAACTTTGAGTGAGCTTATGTGGCAATCGAGAGTGTGCAGTCTTTTCGTCAGCTAATTAAATGATCTCTTCTTTTAATCTCGTACGCCATCATTTAATCTCATACTTAAGTTACCTTTTAATTGTCTTAATAGGATTTGATGATAGAATTTCTCCTATTTATCCAATCAAGATATTTTGGAAGAAAAAGACATTAGCTTATGAATTTGATTTTGGCAAGAAAATTAATGATAAAATTGAAAAATTAAGAAGAAATATGGAAAATTTTTGTAGGAGATGACACTCTTGTCTTTATAGGAGAAATATGGAGAAAGTTTTGTCCCAATATGTATCACCCAAAACTCTAGCAAGATAATAAAATAGGTTTGTTAGTTTTAGGATTAAGCAATGGAGTATGTATGAAAATCCCAGCCACAAAGTCGGATGACTCAACCCACGCATGGAATTTCATCCAATAACATGGCTGAATGAAATTTAAGTTTTAACATAGATATAGAGGCGTGGGCTAATGATCCAACGCTGCAATTGATCAATAACAAAAGACATCATTTATCAATGTCTTGACCTCAATAAATCATACCCACCCGTCCCGCTCAATTTTTATTTTTTTTTATTATTGCTTGACACAGTTTTAGAAAAGAAAGATAAATGAGAAATGAATTGATTCATCACTTTTGAAGAATTAATTATTTTCTTTTCAGAAAAATAACAAATTGAGTCGACAATCCAAAAAAAGAAAAAAGAATGACAAAATAAGCGGTATGGAGGGTGATTATTGTGTTGCAAATGAAAATAAAAACAAGTTACCACATAACAAATATATACATAAGTACGCGCGCTAATACTATTCCGTTAAATATATATTTAGTGAAATCAAAAGTTCTAAGATTAATACTCTACCTTATGCTTAAAGTCTCGTCACCTTAACTATCCTTTTCAGCTTGTGAATTAATAACAATCTAATTAATATCAATTCGTGGAAAATTACTGTAAATATATTCATGTTTTTTTTTTTTTTTTGAGAGAATATATTTATGTTTTTTGAAAACTGTATATTGGTAATAATTTGTGGGGTCTAGGCTGTATAATCCATGATACATATAAGACTATGGGCAGCGGCGGGCGTGCGAGCGCGCTCGCTGCCCTAGCGAGCTCTGTCCTCACGCTCGCACACAACTGCCGAGCTCGGCGCTCGTGAGCTCAAGCTCGATAGAGCGAGCTGCGCTCTCCCACGCTCGGATGCCACGTGGTGACCGCTGGTTGGTCGCCGGCATAGCCGTTGCGATCGCCAACGGTCACCATTCAATTTTTTTTTATTCTAATTAAGCACTATATATATTCCCTCTCCACCCACAAATCACACACTACACTCTCTATTCTCTCTTCTCCAACCTATTTTCTCTCAAATTTGATCCCTTTACCGGCGGTCACCTTCTCCGGCCAAGCCCTCCGGTGATCACCTCCAACCGAAAAAAAAAAGGATCCAAACGCCAATTTCAACTCCAATTGGCCAGTCGCCGAAGATTCGCCGAGCCCCAATCCATCTCGTCCTTCCCCTCGACAAAAATTGTTCTCTCAAATACCCCAACGAGATTTATTCTCGTCGCCTCCCTCGGCCTTCGCTCCACAATTTCCCACGGCGGGAGCTTACGTTCCTCACTTTCCCGCGGGTGCCTTTGCACCGTTTCAAGGCTTCGGAGCCGCCAATGCCGCCCCCTCAATGCCGCCAATGGGCATCGGCTACCCCATGCACCCCGCGCCGTCGCCCGACGATTTCAACTCGGCGGTCAATTTGGACGCCGACGGCGACGAGGTCCAAGTCACTTCACCGGTAAAGAGGAAGGGGAAAGGGAAGGAGGCCTCCAGTAGTGGTCGTCACGGACGCCGTGGTGGGCGTCGTGGAGGCGGTAGGGTGGCTGCGGTCGAGTTGGTGGATTCGTCTTCTGAAGGCGAGGACGGGAAGACTGGATACACCGAGGCCGAGACCGAGGTCTTGGCTCGGTGTTGGATCGACATCTCCCACGACCCCATCGTCGCCAATGGCCAACGGTTCAATTCGTATTGGCGGCGTATTTTACAACGTTACCGCGAGCTCCGTCCCAAAAACACATCGAGGAGGTCCAACAAGCTCCGCAACCATTGGGATCGAGTGAAGACGGTCTTAATGGAATTACAACAAGTTTACAAGGAGTGCCAACAAGCAAGTCTAAGCGGTGAGAGCAATGAAGACATTTTGACCAACGCTCTCAATGCATGGCAAGCCGTGCACAAATCAGCTTTCAAGCACTACCCGACGTGGCAGGTAGTAAAAGATACGCCGAAGTTCGCCATGGTCTACTCCGCAAAATACCATGCGACAAAGAGAACGAAGACGAGCGAAGATGGGAGCTACACCACTTCGGCGGTAGGGAGCAATCCGAGCGGGAGTACACCGCGATCCTCCACTCCACTTTCCGGCAGCGAATTTGGGTCGGAGCACTCTAGTCGGATGGAACGCCCGATGGGTAGAGACAAGGCAAAGGCGGCGGCAAGAGGGAAGGGGAAGGTCGGATCGAGCTTGGAAAGCGGTTCGGCATCTAGAAGTATACGAGAAGAATTTGTTCAAGTGGCCACGAAAATGTCGCAACAAGACTATCATATCATCACGAGGAGCACCGTCGGTATGAAGCGGCCCAGAAAGAGTTCCACGAGAAATGGGTGAGGGAGCTTAAAATAAAATATAGGTGGCCCGTTGATGATGAGTAGTTTTTTTTAAGCTTTTGTTTAATGTAGTATTTTAATTTTATTGTAATGAAGTATTTTAATTTTTAGTGTAATGTAGTATTTTAATTTTAATGAAGAGAATTTTTTTTTAATTACATATTTTTCTAATTAAAAAAAAAAAGAAATTGGCGAGTTTGGCGAGCTCGCCACTGCTGCCCATTTCAAGCGCGCGCACTGGGCCTACTAAATAGGCAAGCGAGCGACTCGCTGCGCTCGCCGCTGCTGAAGGTCTAACCAACAACCACCATCAGTGCTTAAAATTTTCGTCATCATATAAAAGAAAGAAAGAAAGAAATCAAAGTAAAAGTTCTCCCCTCCCACATTGATGATGAACTAGAATAGTGAAGACAACATCGATCCCTCTCCCTTGGTCTCTTTCTCTCTCCTCATAAACAACAAACAGTAGTACTTTTTTGTCCGTCCCCCTCTCTCTCTCTCTCTCTCTCTCTCTCTCTCGAAGCTTTAGGCGGTTAGCTAGCCTGGGAGATCGAGCCTCTAAAGACAGAAGAAGAAGAAGCGATGATAAAAAAAATGGAAAGGAAAGGAAAAGAAAGAAAGCAACGCGTCGCAGCTACTATATTGCCTCTGTTTCACCAAACAGTTTAATAGTCCTCTACACTTTGTAGTTAATACACTCCCCCTTCTGGATCATCCATCTATCTTTTATTAATTGTTACCCAACTAATAATACTAAAACTTCCCCTACACTGTCAAAAATTCGCGATATATTTAAATAAAATTAGAATTGACCTTTCAAAATAAAAAACATAGAATAGTGTGCAAACCTAAATTTCAATTGAACTATTCTTTTAATAATTATATTATATACATATATATTCATAAAAATTGGGGATTATTATCCAACCCAGAAGCAAATTACAAAACCTAATAATTCCAGAAATACTTATAAGTTAATTTAAAAAAAAAAAGAGTTTTATGGATCACAGCGACAAACAGGTTATCCATCAATGTAGTAGTAATCATCATTTAGAAATTCAATGATTGATATGTGAATTCTCGATCATTAGTGTAAATTCTTTGTATTTGCTGTACATATGCATAAATTATTGCTACAAAGTACAATTCTCAGTTTTTAGAATGATACAAAGTTAATTTAAAAAAAAAACGAAATACTTAATAAGGAATTAAATTTGTTAATTTTAGTTTATAACAGCTACTGTAAAAGTTGGTATAGTGATAGCCGCTTATAATAATTAACAACAACATACTTTTTCGTCAAGTATTTATGTCAATTCCACTAAAAACATAGAAATGCTTTCTATTAAAGGACTCTTAATTTTCGTCACGTATTTATGTCAATTACCACATAATGTTACGAGCATGCTAGAACAATAATACTCTCTTCATCCCACAATAAATAGTCACATTCTTTTGATCAAGAGCATCCAGGATGAAATGGTTTTTATATAAAATGACTTAGGCTATTTGCCACTATGAGTAAAATTATTTTCTTATTAGATAAGTTATTGACACGTGACCACTGATCACTAATTGTGTGACGGAATGAGTAATACGTTATCTAAAATTCAATGAGAAAGAGAGATATATGTAGAGATGGAGGTAGGGATCCTCTCTCTAGTGTCTACCCTTTTAAAAGAAAATAGGAAGGGTGCAGATGGAAGGCCTGCAACTGCTTTTTGGTAAAGAAAGAAAGATCCATACATGATACAATAGGCGTTCAAATTAAATAGTATAAAGCATTTACTATACTCTACTTATACTTCTTCCCTTTTGTTACCACATTAAAAAAAAAAAAGCACTCTATCAAATACTCTTTCCATCTCATAATAAGGAGTATTTAATTCTTTTAGGAGCAAAAATTAAGGGGAATCGTAATTTAAAAAATAAAAAAAAAACAGAAAATGGTGAATCCATCTCACACCTTTTTGTGACAAAATATGTTTTCATAAAGAAAATGAGACGTTTTGGTGGGACAATCCAACAAGAAATATGAAACCGTTCTTTTTGAGACATGTGGAGTACTTTTTTAGTCTATAGAGTTATAGTAGTTACTTACTTAATATCGCTCAATGGTTTAATTATTAATATTCCAAACTAAGATGAATTATTTGAGAGCAAATTGAGGCCCAAAAAAGTAGTACAAAGATGCCTAAAAATGAATTATATGCATTTAAATAGTCTTATACGTTATAAGTTGTCCTTATAATCCTATTATATATGCCTCGAGTATTAAAGGATCTTTGGCTAGATAACCTCCTTCCTTGTAGCCGGCTACCTCTATCATTTTGTAATTCAAGTTTCAACCCTCATATACTCATTTGTTAATAGCGTTCATCAATTTTATATTTTTAGCAGTTTTTTTTTTCTTTTTTTTTTTTGTGTGTGTGTGTATAGTATTATTTAATTTGATGTATGATGAGGTTCCTATATACTGTTATTTATAATAAAAAAATTCTTGCGGTGAAAGACACTAGGTTTTGGACAGAAATCCTAAAACTACGGTGCTTGATGATGATGATCTAAAGGATGTCATAGAGTTATGAGATGGTTTTGGAAGTCGGTGTCTTATTTGGTGAAGAATTTGGCTTTTAAGGATTATAAATACATAACTAAATTTATATAGGGAAATATCAAAGTTTTGTCACATGGAGAAATTTTTATTATAATTCTCCATTTGTCTTTATCATGTACTTTGCACTTTATGATCGCCATAGGCGCTTCTTCTTCCTTTTTCGAACTTATCTTCATAAAAAATAACAAGGATAAAGAGTAAAAACAAATGAAAGTATATAAAACAAAGGTCGCAAAACATAATAAAAATACAAGTAGGGCCAATAATGTGGAAAACTAATTAATTTAATTAGGAAAAAGAGTAAAGTCGAAAACAAAAATTACGGAAAACAAATGTGCAATCATCAATAAAGTGGACTACTAGCAAAATTTAGTAAATTCAAAGAGATTTATTTAATTTCGAATTCAAATCCGAGAAACATCCATCTATGAGTTTCCTTAATTTGTTACTATATTTTATGTACAAAAATGGTCCTAAAATTTGGATGTAATACTAGTAGTGAATTAAACAGGAAGTGGGTATGACAATTTTAGATATTGGCAGAAAAAGATTAGTTAAGTAAAAGGAAAAAGAAGAGGCAGTAGCTGCATACTCCAGCTTTGATTTATTTGTATCTTTATACCGCCGGTCTATCCCTCTCTTCTTCTTTGTTTATCTTTCTTTTTCCTTTTAATAGCTCTCGATTTTTCTTTTGTTGTTCTCTAATTTTATTTGTATGATTTAGAATTATGTCACTTCAATACAATACACACTTTACTACTTATTCTGTAGTAGTTCTTTTTTTAAAGTAAAATTTATTCAAAACACAGTAATGGTGCAATCCAGAGAGTGATTTATAAAACATTTATTTCCATTTAAAAGTGAATAATTAATCTTTTTAACAGTAATTTATTAATCAACAAGAATACTTGATCAGTCACACAATTCCTCTTCTCTAGCACCAAAATCTGTCCAAACTCCGAAGTAGAAGATAACATTCTCCCTTTTGTGGGACAAACTATACGAGGAAAAGTCAAAGATATATAACTACAATCCAATAATAAATATAAGATCTTATATCTATATGCACTATGCAGAACTCAGAAGATAGCATTCTCTTCTCCCTTTGGGGTAGAAGCTAGCTTATTTACCTTTAAAAAAACAAAGATAAAGAACGAAAAAGAAGACAATTTTCCCCTGGTCATGATCAGTTTATTAATCAGACCTATATATAAATTTGCCCTAAATTTTATTATATCATGACAAATTTATTTTTGTTCGTGGATAAATCAAAAGTGAACAATTGTTTAGGTTAATGCGATTAGGTCATCCTGAAATTTAAATCCTACGTGTTTAAATTCAACATGCTTTATATATATAATACTCCATGCATGCATGTTAAGGACAATAATTATCATCAACGAATTAAAATTGTTGGGCGCAATGTTTTTATGTTTGCGGTATCAATTATCTTTAATTAATTATCAGAAATAGTATATCTTTTAAAAAAAATTATGTTTTACAAGTAAATTGTTAATGAATGGACATGCAGCCTAGCTTCAAATAATTGGTCTAGGAGTAAGCATTTGGAATAATGATAGTCACGAGTATAAGCTTTTTCTTTTGGTCATAACAAAAAATATATAGGTCCACCTCCAGCTGCATCTACATTTTATTTCCTTCAACTGTATATATACTTACACATTGATTTATTCCTTGCAATTAATATTATCTTCCTTTATGAAATTACAACACCTCTCGCTTCAAATTATTTCGTCTCCACACCATGATAACAACTAACATATCTTAACTTCCATAATTAAGACGTTTCTTGTCATATCAAAATTAGCATAAAGTATATGTATATATTGAAATTATTTAATCATTGGTTCGTATAACCCATCAATAATGAATTAATAATTGTGAATAATGAAATGATAATGGCAATGAGATAATTATTTACACTTTGAGTGTCAAATGCCATTCAAAGGGGCGGAGCTTCAATTTTAAGAAGTAAAGATCCTTTATTCAAAATAATATTGATATACATATACGAGGAACAAATCTAGAACAACATCATAAAAAGGATATTATACATATAAATGATAACAAATCTACTATAACTCGCTTGTATGCGGCGAATTGAGATAATGCAACTATGCAAATAGTTCAAGAACATCTTTTACTTGGAGTTTTATTCGTTGCTAATTTCTTTCGTATATTCCCTAAACCAAGGATAAGTAGGTGTAGGTGATAGGTTAGCTTGAAAACTTATTTTGATTGTCATGTATTAAGTGAAAGTTACACTCTTGTAGTTGTATAGTAATACTCACATTCTCACAGCATAATACTGTACTATTCACTGTTAATGTTACAACTGGATACATACGACGCAAGATATATTATTATTCTAATTAAGTTAAAGGAAATGGAGTTATACTTAAATTATTACAAATATGTAGGAAATGGTAAAACATTAATTATTTAAAGCTGATATTTCAACTATAAGAATAATAAAAAATGAAGTTGCCGATTCATTGGAGGGTCCGTATCGTACTTGAGATAATATTTTTTGGTATCTCACTCATGTGACTCGTGCCTCACTTTTAATATTTTGTCTTTAACTCATTTTCCGCTAAATTATTAGTTTCTTATGCATTATAGTTTAATTCTATAACTGTTCATTACAGTTTTTTTTTTTTTTTTTTTTTTTTTTTTTTTTTTTTTTGAGAGATCATTACAGTTGATTATACTTGGTTAAGGTATGTATAATACTCCTATGGTTACGTAATTACTTTCAATCTTTTATCAGTAAAACATAAGTAAAAGTTTTTTATATCAAAAATAATTTTTGTTTTTGTAATAAATTAAGTATTACTCCATTAAACTATTAATTAAATACAATACTGACATAGATACGAGTCGAGATGATGCAAATCGGAATCGGGTGGGGTGGGTGGCTTGGTCACCGATTCCAGCGTAATTCGGCTAACTGCATGAAATCTCTGCTTGTGGGCCATCATCCTTCTATTGGGCCCTACCGATACTAATTCGCACGTACAAAACTCACGTGTCGAGTTATGGTTTTTGCATGACCCATTCCATTCGTTATGAAGGCCCTAACTAAGCCCAAAATAATACTCTCTCTCTCTCTCTCTCTCACCTTTTTTTTTGTTATTACAAATATATACAACACTTCCAGCTTCCAGCACAGCTCCAGGGCCAGAAACCAAAAATCACTCTCATAAAGACGCATCATTAATCCATTTCTACTCCCACCCTCTCTCTCTCTCTCTCTCTCTAACTCATTAAAATGGCTCAAAACTCATCATCATCTGTAGGCCTCTCCCTCTCTCTCCTCGTCTTTCTTTGACTAGAATGAGCGCACGCCTCGGAACTCTTCTTCTCGGAAGAAGATGTCTTCTCATCATCAACTGAACTCTCAATTCTTGGTTGATGCTCTCTACTGCGAGGAACACCATTGGGATTCAGAAGCCCAAGTAGAAGGAGATAACACCTCTGTAGATAATTTTAATCTTATTAATATTAATAATAATAATAATGACCATCACAGTCACACCCCTTTTCTTGAGCTGCTTGAACAAGATAATCTGTGGGATGACGAAGAGCTCGCCGCTCTACTGCACAAAGAGCAGGAAAGCCAACTGCAGATAAGCGGCCTCGACCACAACCCCTCCTTGGCTAAGGCTAGAGCAGATGCGGTTGACTGGATGCTTAAGGTTGTTGACTACTATTCCTTCTCTCCTCTCACTGCGGTTCTTGCAGTTAACTATTTGGATAGATTCCTCCATAGCTTTGAATCCCATGGCCAGAGAGAGAAGAAGCCATGGATGTCTCAATTAGCTGCTGTTGCTTGCATTTCTTTGGCTGCCAAAGTCGAGGAGACTCACGTTCCCCTCCTCTTGGACCTCCAAGTATGTTCATTTCATTTCAAAAATTCCATCTTCATATGAATGATTTACCTCTCTCTCTCTCTCTCTCTCTCTCTCTCTCTCTCTCTCTCTCTCTCTCTCTCCCTCTCACTCTCATCCAGATTTGATTAATAATTGTGCATTTGCAGGTGGAAGAGTCCGATTACGTTTTCGAATCGAAAACGATTCAGAGAATGGAGATATTAGTCCTTTCCACTCTCCAGTGGAAGATGAATCCGGTCACCCCAATCTCTTTTCTCGATTGCATCGCCGCAAAGCTAGGATTGTGCAGCCAAATCTCTAGAGAATTTCTCAGGAGATGCCACTGCCTTCTTCTCTCTCTAGCTTCCGGTAAGAAATCTCTCTCTCTCTCTCTTGAATTTCTGCGTAATTTTGGCGTCTTACAGTAAAAACGATCTGCAGATTGTAGATTCATGAGATATCTGCCATCTGCATTGGCCACCGCTACAATGTTGTACGTGATTAGCAGTGTTGAGCCCACTTTAGGAGTCCAACATCATGATCAACTAATAGCGATTCTCGGAATTAATAAGGTAATTAATTATTTTCGAGATTTAATTCTCATTTAATTTTACCTTAAGTAATAAGAATATAATTAAATTAAACCTCTGTGATAATAAAACAGGAAAAGGTGGAAAATTGCTGTAGACTAATACAAGAGGTGGCGACGAGCGTTGACTTTTCCTACTCGTGTAACAAGAGAAAGGTGCCCGGCAGCCCCAAAGGGGTGGTGGACGTCTGTTTCAGCTCCGGCGACTCCTCCGCCGCATCGTCGCCGGCGCCATTCTCCAAGAAATTAAAGTCCAAATGATTAATGCGATTTTCTTCTCATTTTAATTCTCCGGTTTCTTTATTTATTTATTTGTCGTGCTAGACTACAGGTGAATTCTAGATATATATGTTGAATAACATTAATTTTGTACGGAATCTAAACATCAAATTGCTACCATCTTTTTATTTTTCGATCGAAATACCAAGTTTGCCCTCCTTCAGAATAATTTGGCTTTAAAAAATGGTGGGGTATGGAAATCTGGATGGACTAGGACTACTACTGCAACAATATATGAAGGATGACATTTTTAATTTTATCCCAAGATTCAGAGCTTATATATGCAGGCCAATTTTGATCCTATTATTATCTTTAAAATATTTCGTGACATATAGATATATTTAATTTGAGTATGTATATAAGGGTGTGGAGAATTTTGTGTAAGAAATTGAAAAGAGAAAGGGACGTGTGTGGGAAATAAATGTAAAATTTGTTTGCATGTGAATGTGTGGGGCAATAGTAGCATAATTTTTGGGTTTGAATTAGCTTTTGCAATGTTTATTACCACAATGTTGTGACATCGTTGGAAGAGCTAACTGTGAGACTTGTGTTTTCATGAGGCAAATTGACTGGAATTCTAAACTTATTTTTTAATTTTGATTTAATACTTATAATAATAAATAAGTAGTGAATGAATATATAAATGTAAAACATGAATTTATGACTTTTTTTTATTATTATAGTTCATGAATTTGTAAAGGAAAAAAAAAAAATCGGTGCAAAAGCAAGAGAAATAAACTACAAAATATAGGAGACTTACCACCTCATTACACATGGGCTGAATCGATACCCCGACATCATCCACCCTCTCTTGAGGACCAATTCCACATTCAGTTCTGATACCAATTCATGCAGGATAGATCGATCATTCCGATCTTGAAACGAGTAACACATAAACTAGATCAAACATTTGATGCTATCATATCCTTAAGTAACAATATTATTTTTAACTTATTTAACAATATTCACGAAAGACTTATAAATGGAGTTTAATAATGTACGTTCTCCTTTGACTTCCAAAAGATATTAATTTTCGAAATAACTTCTATAAAATCCATCGTCATACCCGCAGCATAAAAATTCTAGAGTAAAGTGACGGAATAACACAATGTTTAACTCAATATGCAGTCTTTCATTATAAATTTAAAAATATTAGTATAATCACGACACAGTTTTTTATGTTTTGTGATGACCACACTAAATCCAATTTTTTCAGCAATAAATTTTGTTTCATTAGTAAAATCACATCTCGAGTAATAAAAACTAAAGTTAAATTTGTTACTTTCACACATTTGGTTTGTGAAGTATTTTTGTTCCATCTCTTTTTTTTAATCGTGGCCAAATATTGAATTATCATGACTTGATTCTATCTTTGTCCCGCTAATTGTAGTTCATTGTTTTGAACACTAAAAAAGGTGTAGACCATAGAAAAGGTGGTAGTTAGTGTACGCAATTTTTAAAAATTAATTTTTATCATTTTATGAGTCCTTATTAGTGGTGCATTCCAGAAAAATCAGTCGTTATTAGTGGGAAGCAATATTTCTTAAATGATGGATATAAAACAAATTTAAATTATCAATCGAGTAAAATACCCTTGCTCCTTTATTTATTGACATAATGTTAGGTACATCTTATCATTTATATATACATACGTTTTGACTAACGTATTGACACTAAGCAGCTTTAAGAATTTGGAGACCCAGTGTCCCATTTTCTGGTGTTTCATTGCGGTACTACTTTCAATTTTTTTTCTTCTTTTTTTATTATATCTAATTAGAATATATAGTTATTTTTCGCATATACTTTTTTAAACTTTGTTTTTATAATTTAATGTGAATGTGAATTATAATTCAGTATATTATACACCTAAGAATTTTTAATTTTATAACAACTAAAACCACATTATTAAAAATAAAATACTAGTGAGACGCATAAAAAAATTGAATACGAGATCTTAATTATGTGGGGTACACTAAGCGTCAAGGGTGATTAATGATTTAATGTGGGTCGTTTGCAGGGATGTTGTTGGGTTTAAAAAGGTCTTGATATCTCATAGTTATGGGGGAACATGTTAAATCAAACAAGACATCTCACTAATTATGTGTTTTCCACAACATTTACAATTTGATCTTAATCATGCAATACTAATGGTAGTAAGTGATAACAACTTATCTCAAGAATGGAAGAACAATTTAAACTGATGGAAGAATCTTTATGGCTGGATTGAACTAACTAAGCTTAAATCTAACATATATGCGAGAAGAAAATTCCAATGCAACATGTTTCACCGTGGGCGGTAATTCTTAAATAACTCAATCATGAAAAGAATAGTTTCAAAAAATTAAATTAAATTAAATTCACCTCTTAACAAAGCACATATTTGATACTATATGAAACACTAATTAATTCATCTAATTAAGAGAAGCTAGCTAATCCAAAGAAGATGCTCCATCCAAAAGCTAATACTTAAACATAGCATTATATATATATTCAGCCATATAATATATATACTATGTCTAGAATATTTTAGTAATATAACGAGAATTTCTCAAAACGGTAAAAAAAATGAGCCTGAATCGAAGTTTGCTTTCCGCAAAAGACAATTGACAGGAAAGGTTTGCATTTGATTTTATTTGAAGAGTTGAATCATGAATTGGCTGTATGCTTCAGAGTTAAATACTGAATTCTTACATTAACTACAACATGCTCAGATTAATAATAGATTGTCCGGTTAAAATATTGACGGTCCCTTGGTAATGAAGTAGCTAGCGTGAATGTCGGAGCGAAATTTGAGCAGACAAAGTAAATTATTTTTGTATGTATTATATCCGATAAATAAATGAATGAATGAAAAAAGTCAGATGATTTGTTCTGCCCATGTTGACTGTATGAACAGTATAGATGAGTTGGAAGTTAAGCATGTCTACATTTTTGTTAAATAAATGGTGCCATCATGATTGATACTTTAATTCGTAGATGAAAATGTGCCTAATTGTATGTGTGATACGAGTTTTAAGAAAAAATGATAAAGGTATATATTGTGAGTAGGTAAAAGTATGGGTAGTGGGATAAAGTTGTTGTGATTAAAATTAAATTATAACTAGGTGAATAATGAAAAGTATGAGGGGTATGATGGTACATAAAGTAGAGTAAGGCATATTTTTGTGGAAAAAAAAGGGGTAAGTAATACACATTTTCGTGGATGGATAAAGTATAATTTTTGAAAATTATTTAGATATACATAACATGTATATTAATCAAATTTTGAATTTTATTTACGGTGCCATAATAAGTGATTTTAGAGAACAAAAACACATTTGAAAGGGTTGTACATCTAATCTATATAATTATGATGTCTTATGTATTTTCAATTATAGCAAAGGCGTAATTATGTTACTACAAGTACACATAATTAGAGGTAAGAATAAAACCAAGAAGAAAGTAAATTGTCCGAAACGAAAAAAGACAGAGAAAAAATAGACATGAAAAAACGGATTAGAAAATTAGAAATTAGAGGGCAAAAGGATTGAGGTAATATTCGTTGTATTAGTTTAAGAGGGGATTAAAAGAGGAGTTAGATACAATTAGATGCTAGCAACTAGTAAAAGAGTAAAAGGGTAAAGGCATGAGAATGTTGAAATTGGGGTCACGTTTTCTTTCGATTTTTTACCCTTTTATTGCTGCTTTTGGTAGTTAAGACTTAGGAGCATGGACTTTAGCATTTCTTTAAAAAAAGATCATACCTATTTAAAGGTGAAAAGACGATATTGCAATACCAAGAAGGCATTTTTTTAGGGAATACAACAGTAACATTTGGATAAGCTTGTTTTAAGAAACTTATATCATAATATATATCTAGATCATTATATCATATTCCAAAATAAATTAGATAGAACATATGGTACCGAAGAAGTACATATAATTATAAAGTTCAAAAACATTTTATAAATTACTTTAAAGAGCTTATGTAAGCTCTATGTACACCATAAAAAGAGTATTGTTACGAATAATATAAAAATCAACCCCCTAATAGTTATGGTTATTGAGTTCAAATCTCGCCATTTTTCGTATTTCCTCATCTCATTTACGCAAACATAATCCTAATCACAATAGTGTCTAACATAAGAAAAGAGAATATATATTTTTTGAGGCGCTCTCCCCTGCGACATGCTGCATGGTCATGCGACCAGATCAAGGTCGGGTTGACCCAGTCAATTTTTTTTTTCAATTTCTTTTTTAGTTTTTTTTCGGGCTCTGCTTTCGGCTCCGATTACTAATATAAGGATAATTATCAGAAAATAATTTTGATTTATTCGGCTCGGTCCGAGGCCTTTGGCTTTCCTTGCTCGAATTTTGACCAAAGAAGAAGCCGCAAACTAAAAAACAAAGAGGCAAACAAAAAATAAGAGGGAAAAATCTGGAAATTTTAAAAAAAATATATGACAAAAAAAAACGAAAAAAAATATAGAAGCGTGCACCCCACGTACCGTGTGTGCGCGGTCGCATAGGTTGCGACCTGCCGCATACTAGATTTTGCTATATTTTTTTGATAGTTGATGAAAATACTCTCAATTACTTATTAAATTGATAAGCTTTAGTTCAGTATATAGTTGGTTCCAGTTAACAATTTTTTTTGCTTTTGGAACTATTATAGTGTGCCATAACCCAACTTTTCTCATTTTAAAGCTCTCCCCTCTTTTCTTTATTATTATTTTTTTCCTTTTTTTGTGTGTGTTCTTTTTACTATTAATGGTTAAAGACTAAGAAGAAGTAGAAACACAAAGTAAAAAGAATGTAGCTTTAATAATTAGTTTTATCGTTCTGAATATAGATAACAAATTTGCATTATACTACTATTACCATGTATATGTTCAAAAAAAGCTACTCCATTATTTCATTATATCCGGACGTGACACGAAAGAGCACATGGGATTCAAATTCCGTTGCTGTTTCTATTATAAATGGTACCCAGATTGCAAGAATTTTATAAGAATTATCTATCCTATAAAAAAATGATTCACACCGAACCATAAAGTATTTATTATTAAGGTCAAATATTTTAGTGTCTTTTCTTGTTTGTATAGAAAATACTGTGTCTAGTGTGTATATTTATATTTATATTTATATATATAGTGTAAAATGATTAATTCCTCAAGATTGATGCAGGGCAGTGCACATGCCATGGAGTCTATGTAAGTACTTAGTTTGTACACTACTTCCACATTGAAATCTGCAGCTTTATTTGTTAATTTCCACTCAAAAAACATTCATTAATTGCAACAATTCTGACCACTTCAAATTTTGAGTCTCCAGAGTTTATATGTGAGAAGTCAGAGTTTGTGGACTATTTTTTGAAATATTTCCCTTCCATCCTACCTAATGTTCTTTACTAATTTCTCCTTCACTATTCTCTATGTCATGCACTACAAATATTGTCATATCTTCTATTGGATCTACGAATGATCGCAAGAATGTGTCATATTTTATGAAAAAAATTCATGAATATGATAAGATTTTGACAATCATTTCTAGATATAAATACGGGATGTTACACGATATTGCATTTGAGGATCTCACTTGTTTATTGTGGGTGTGCTTGTGAGATATAGCGATTTTGATTGCTTTTTTCTGGTTGATTTCGACTACATCTTTGAATATATTGATGAAGATGAAATTACAAAATTTAGTAGACAATAAACTCCAAAGTCTTCCTAAGTCCTAACTGCTAAACTTGTCCATACATAAATCATTATAGAATTAAGGTTATCAAGATTTTTGTCCCTAAAAATTAGGTGCAAGTATGATTACTTTCAACTCAACTTCTTTTATTGGCATTTGGTAGAAGCATATTGTTGATATTAATACCACATACCAAAGTCAAGAATTGAGTCGAAGTTCACACTCTCGATCCATTTATCACCGTTAGATTAAGATTGAACAGATGATCTCGATTCTCACCGCATACAATATTTCTCTTTTGCTGGACCAAACATACTAAAGTCGGTGTAATTAATAACATTGTTATCGAGCTTTAAATAAAAATGTCAAAGCTCATCTAATATATATTCAACTAAATCAAATTTGAGTAGTTTTACAATAACTTAATAATCTTATCATAGCTCATTTTTATTTTTATTTTGAGATACAAGATATGTACATCAAAGTACCAATCGAACTAGTAATACGAACTATAGCTAATCTATATCTATACTTATATAAAAAGAGTTTTGTTCTACAAAATTTTGAAAGTTTAAAATATCCGTACAATTTATCAAAATTTAAGGCAATAGTGTAATATAAGATATAATATATAATATGCCATAAGAAATACAAACTTACCTTATTGTTAATATATATTATTTACCTTGTATAATATTATGATTTGAAAGAAATATAAGAAATACATTATTAACATATCTATTCTGTGTTTCTATCCTTGTTAATATGAGATATTAATTTTGTTGTTTTGTCCATACGTGATTTTACTCATGTTATTGTGCAACCTTTTTTTCTTTACTTTTGCAACTTCAAGTTGCTTCCAATCTTCCAACATGACAACTTAAAATTCTTAAATATTTTTTAGGTTCAATCAATGTCTGTAAATTATTTAATCTTTTCGAGGTACCAAAACTTGGCATTGATTCTATTCCCACTCATTGTCAAAAAGGTCTACTGCATCTGCATATTTCAAAACGTATAGTGTATATTCATGATAAACCATATTAAGGTAATTTCTCTATACATATACTTGTGCGGTATACTTATCTATTTTTTTGTTAATATATTCTTTTTATTCTCGACAGAAGCAAGAAGAAGCCACTTTATTAATGTAAAGAAAGCAGTGATGAAAAAAAAGCCACTTTATTAAATTATATATATATATATATATATATATATATATATTTTAATTTTGTCACCAAATTTCTTAACACAATTTCTTAATTTAGAGAGAGCAGTAATTTGATGAAGAGTCATATATCTTTAGGATTGAATTGTTTAGGTTTAATTTTCTAAGATAAGTTGCTTCTTTTTTCTTTTCTCGATTTTGTTTGTTATTGATAACCCTTTTTCTTTTGGATTATGTAGTATGATCGTTCAAAATTTGATTTAATGAGTTTAATTTTGAAAGAACACAAAATGTGAAAGATTTAGGATTTGTTCTTTTTTCACTTTAGGAAGATCAATATGATATCATTGTATGAGATAAACGGTTTATTTATGTCTAAAGATTACGGAGATGGCTGCATTTTTCTTTTATTATATGTTATTAAAAGTTGACAATATATGATTATGTGACACCATATTTTGTTGTTTTATATGACTAGACAATTCTAAACATTCTAATTTAGTTGTATGTTGAAATTAGGATTTTGCTTGTTTTACAAGCCGAGATTAAAATAAAATAATTGTGTGAGTATCTTAAGTTGGCTACAAGTATTCTTTTGCTTAAAGATGTGGAATTTAATTTGCTCAACGTTCTTCTTTCATTTTAATATAAGCATGCATTTTGTGGTCTACATTGTGCCGTAGTCAAAGCCAGCTAGAACGACATGAAGAGATTGAAATTAATTGTATGTTCTTAATTAATAGAATGATAAATTGACATATATAAAAGATTTTGAAATTAGACAATGATAATAATGTATATTTTTTTTAGAATGTGTTTTCTTCATGCCACGAATGCAAAAATAACGATATCAATCTACTTAAAGAGAATAGTTTCTTTTTCAGAGTAAGCACTTGATAAGATTTGTATATTTTATTTTGAACTTTAAAATCAAATGGCTAATTAGTGTGAACTATGAGCTCTATTTTAAACTTTATAATAATTATTGTTTTTAACGTGTGGGTGCACATTAATTATACTGGTCATAATAAAATGGGTATAACCCCAATTTTACTAATCAAACTAGTATAAAATTCATCCACTCATAACATACCCACATAAAATGCATATAACCTCCTAGTTTGGTAAGAATTGAACCAAAACATCTCATTCATGAGAGACTTATGGTATTTTACCTTTACCACTTAGATTAGACTTGATCGACTTGTTTGAAGTTGTTTAGCTAAACCTTGATATAAACTTTAGGGTGTGTTCACTTGAAAGTATAAATTTATACATCTAAATGGAGGGATAATATTATGAGGTACAAATTTATACTTCATGCGAAGACCACAAGTTTATATCTTGTTTGGTTGGAGTGATAATATACTTATCTCTAATCTCAAGGGGGACCACAATATTTATATCTTGTTCACTTAGAATGAAATTGATGGATAAAGGAGGAAATATTTAAAATACATGGGAGGTATAATATTAAACCTCCATTTTGTAGGTATAAATTTATACTCTGAACAAGAGAAAAGGGACTGCCCGAAACTTTATACCTCTTATTCGAGTTTTTTTTTAAATCGAAACTAAATAAGATATAAAGAATTAAAATAATATTATGTCTCGTTTTTTCTCTTTTTCACTCTGAACGCACCCTTACAATATGATACAATCATAATAGTCGTGCTTTCATTTATTTGGTTTGGGCCAACTGTCAAATCCATAGGTTAGGATAATTTTTCGTAGGTTTAAGCGTATGTTATTTTGAGAATTCATCAATATTATTTACTAGTAGTATATTTTAGAGAACTTTGATTTTGGCTTCGGTGAGGACTGGAGCTTTTCATGAGTTTATCATTAATTATTGATTTATTACCAGAGTAGGGACATTTCATTAGGAAACGGGACTTTAGAATCATGATCAAATGTGAAAATGCACCCGACGATTGTATTCTGACAAAACAGTTTAGATTAAATTTTTAGCTCTACATGATGACAGTCAAATAGTAATAATGAGTTTTACCTATCCACGTTATTGAATTCATCGTATAACGAATTCAAAAAGAAAGGACGAGAATTTCAACAGTGTATAAAAAATTACAGAAATGTCTTGAGTTACATAAAGGAAAACGGTCCAGAGAGAGAGAGAGAGAGAGAGAGAGGCAAAAAAATAAGCAAGCAGAGAGGGGTGCAGGAGAATTAAAGAAAGGGCCCATATATGGAGCAATGGAAAACGATTTTGATTGTAACTAGACTTAGCCGAAGATAAGGCCTATTTCATCCATCTCTTTTGCCACACACATACCCGGCGTGATTCCTATTATTATCAACTACCCCTACATCATTATTTTAAATAAAATAAATTCCCATACTACAATTTTTTTTGAATCAATAAAAAAAATATGGAAACTTGTATTTTCGATGCATAAAAACAAAGTAGCACGTAAATGAATGAGGGTATCCAATGGATTTTGGGGTGTATTTGAGTGTTTGATTTGGTGCAGGTGAGATTGAGATCTGTCTCCATCTTCAGGTAAAGCCAAACATAAAATTCTAAATACAACTAAGTTTGTGACAATAATGTGGGTTGAAGAAATTTTTTATGATAATTTCGCTTTGGGTTGGGCCGTACGGTGGTCCAAAATAGATGTGGTCCAAATGCCGATTGTCCTAATTTGGGTTATTAAGATTCAATCAGACGCTTTACTAAATTTGAATTTTTCGCAATTAAGCTTCGCGCCCTTTCGTATTTCTTTTTAAATATTTACAACCTCTTATCATTGTGGATATGATGAATTCTGTCACTCCAATAATCTTACACATAATTAAATCTCAAATTATGAGTGGCGCAATCGAATTTCTTATACGCTAATGAGCTACGACCAATACATAAGCATGTAGATACGAAATGGAATATAGACCAATTTTACAATACAACTACATCAATATAATGCGTGTATGGTAAAAGTACAGATTCTTACAAGTTTTTACACGTAATCTCTTTTTATTAAGAGATTAATGCAATGCACCTGCTGGTACTATTAAATAAGCGCACATTAAAGGATGATGGTCAACTGGCATAATTAGTGTTTGTGATTACAAGATTTAAATTCAAATCCTCTCAAAATCGATGTGACACGAAATTTTTCATGTGTGACATATTGAATTTCTTCTTTGAAAATTACTACACGTTAAATAACGTGGTTTTCATGTTGGGATTTTGCTTATCTTTAAAAAAGCAAAAGTACTTGAAAGTATAGGAATTAGAATAGAGGGAAACATTCATAACACACGCACAAATTGAGAGAGTGATTCTTGAAACATATCTCTATATATTACGAGTAAATCTCTTTAACGAACATTGATTATAAATACGTGTATTTTAAAACATAAGTTTTGCACAAACTCTTTCTTTATGATAAAAAAAATCCGCAACTACTACATGGGGAGGGTAATGCACTGGGTAAAACTTATCGATACAACCGGAATCGGTATAACTACGAGTAAAACCAATTCTATTTAAACTTTAACCCACTTCATTGCCATGAAAAATGAGAGATCCAAGTTTCATTTAAATATATTTTGGATTTTCACCACACATCAACGAATTTTACCCTTGGAATCTCTTAAAAATTTAGACCTCTCCCATTTATTTAATTATTTAGATATTAATAAATTACTCCATAAATTATTGAAAAAAATAAACATGCATAAGGAACAAAAGGAAAACCAGAAAGTAAATTCCAAACCCCATTATCCTAACCCACTCTAGTTAATCCCAACCCACAATTCTATAGCTGCACTCTTTCTTATACTAAGGCCCAAAGAACTTTTTTTTTTGGGGGATCTAAGGCCCAAAGAATTGAAGAGTGGAATAATATTGTGCCTTTGCAATATTGTATGTACAGACAAAAAAACAGAGAGCGAGCGAGTCAAAGCTAGATGCAGAAATAGACAATATTATCATGAACTTGATTGCATGGAATTAGATTGAATATCGAAGTGATCAACTTAAATCAAGGCACATAAATTTAAATGTTACTATGACTATTTAATTTCTACATTTAGTATTGGAATCCTTAGATATCTTATCATGTCTTAAAAAACCTAAAGATTCCATTATGTCTGTCAGTAAGTAAATTAAACATCTACATTATCAACAATTACATATTACGATGTCACCGGCCGTACGTGAAATGCAATTTTATTAATCTCAAGGGGTTGATGTTTTCAGCACCATCTGTACATGTTCTCAAATACTCCTCAAATTGAAGAAGAAAATTGATACACGCATACGCACACTGATATCTCAAATTGCTAATAAAACAATACATGTCCTCTCTTGAAAGTTGAAACAAAAGACAAGTCTATAAATAAAGCGTTTGGGATTCGGTGTCCACTTTTTGGCGTCCTACTGTTCACTTTTTCGGATTTTTTTTAACTTTTTCTTTTTCTTCTCAATTTTAATTTGTTACGTATTTTAATTTAATTTTGTACCGGGGTTCCATTCTGAATGATCAATTTTCTTTCAGCAAGATTTTTTTTTTTTTGGGTAAATTACTGATTTTATTGATTTTTCACCAAATAGCAACAGAGCTCTACAACTTCAAACAAACCAAACAACGAACTTCAAAACTCAAAACCCTACTACTCTATAACTGCATAAAGTAAGAATCTTGGGTACTCTCCTACCTCTCAAAACTGCCACAATTTGGCATTGTCGTACCACTTCGTGTATCGACTTCTCCACTCCTTGAAATCTTCTAATATTTCGTTCTTTCCAAACAAATAAACCACTATCGTAGCCAACATTTGATAACACATTTGAGCTCCTGACTTAGTTCGACATTGGCTTATTAGCCGAGCTCTCTCCATTTCCCCATCTTCTTTTTCTACAAGGAATCTCACTCCATTGTTGTAATTCTCCCCACACTTGTGAGGAGAACTCGCACTCGAAGAACAGGTGCCTCATTGTCTCTGTTTCTCTTCCACACAAGCTGCATATAGCTTCCACATTAGTCCCTATTTTGGCCAAATTCTCACATATTGCCAATCTTCCAAGCACAGCTAGCCACATAATAAGTTTGCACTTGGGAGGAGCAGCATTGCTGCACAATAACTTGCACCACCTGACTTTCTCAAAATCCCCTCAAAATACCTTATACATATGTCTCACTGAGAAAACCGGTAGAGTTAGAAGTTTTTTACCTTCCTTTGAATTTCTCACATATTCCCGAGCTTCAAAAATTTTACGAACCACCCACGAAGTTCGCAAGATTATTTAGGAGAAGTGTGGTTAAAGGATGAATAGATAGGTGGAGCTCACACATTTCTGTAGTGAGATAATTTTTATTTTTTTTTGGAATAAGCCACTTAAAATGGGACATCACAATAAAGAAACCATATATGATATCACTTGAAGTGGGACAGAGAGAATACTTGTTAACTAGAGTTTGTTATACCCCAATTAACATGTATTTATTACTAGTCAATCATTGAATATTATGGTTGATGAATCTTAATTTTGGTTGTATAATTTTATTAAAATGTTGATATGATTTTAGAAAATATATTAGTAATTTACTTTACAAAAATATGTTATTGAAATAATAAATTCCATAGTTGAATGCTAGTGAAGCAAATACAAAATTGTTACACATTTCCGAATCTTAAAGTAAGATATTTTGAGTTCAATTTTCATCATTATATCTCCAACTCAAAAAAAAAAGTTACTATTATTTTAAAGATCGGAAAAGATTTTTAGCCAACTAGTACAACTAGCAGTTTTTAGGAATAAGCCGGTTCAACCATTAATTGAGAGAAAAATAGATTTTAGGCGATAATTATGGTATTTAGTATTTGTCTAAAATACCCTTTCCTGTTTTTAGCAGTTAAGCGGTTATAAATTTGAATTTAAAATTATAGTTATTTTCAATTGTAATTTCTAATTTATTTGTTTCCAAAATTATATAATTGATTTGTTTCCACTAATTTAGGGATTCTCCTCAATATAATCCGATATTTGAATTTTAAATTTTGAAATCGGAATTGTAGGAATTAATTTGTGATTGATTTGTTTCCAAAATTATATTATTGATTTGTTTCCATTAATTGAAGGCTTCTCCTAAACTTTATCCGATATTTGAATTTTAAATTTTGAAATTGGGATTATTTTAATTTTAGGAACTAAATTGTAATTTATTTATATCCAAAATTATATTATTGATTTGTTTCCAGTAATTGAGGGATTCTCCTAAAATTTATCCGAGATTTTTTTGTTTTTGAAATTTGAAATCGAAATTATATTATTTTTGACAGTAATTACTGATTTATTTGTTTCCAATTTTATATAATTTATTTGTTTCCACTAATTTAAGGGTTCTAATAATTTGTAATTATTGATTGTTGGTTTTTTTTTTCAACCATTGAAAACCTAATGTTATTCTATGTCTTTTATTTTTCTTTTTCCTTTACCATCCCACGTACAGTCATGAAAATAAAATCCAGAGGAAGCGAGAAGAATAAGAAGAAATTCTACGTAGTTTTCGAAGGTAGACGAACTGGAATATTTTCAAAATGGGAAAATTGTACTTCATGTGTGCTAGGTTTTAAGGGCAACTTGTATAAGGCTTTTGCATCAGAAAATGAAGCCGTCGAGGCGTACACAAAGTATTTGCAATTGAGAAACAAGTCTGAAGATTCATCCAGTTACAATGTCATAGAAGATTGTGGTGCCGATTCAATGCAACGTTAAATCCATAAAACAAGTCATCCTAATCGAGATGCAGAAAAGAGAGTTGATGAAGATAATTATATGAAATTGAAATTTTATGTTATGATAGTTTTGTAACGCCCCGTAAATTCCTTACGATCTAAAAATTTTAAAGTTAATTAAATAAATGGCTTTGCACGCCTAAGTTTACGATTTTGAATTCTAAGACTAACGGTCGAATCCGTTTCTGAAAATAAATTACGGAAGTCAGCTAGACGACTACTGTATTTAGGGTTAGCGCGTACGAAAAGTTTTTAGTTCGTGAACTCAGAACGGAAAACCGTATGATTTTTACATTCACGAAATCGCGATACGAACTCGCCCTAGAAAGTTCGTTTTTATGATTTTCCGGACGAAACTCGGACTATGTCGTCCCGAGTTTTTGTCAAAATAAATTTTGTAAATTTATTTTCCGATTATGTTTCGTACGTTAGAATTTGCGGTCAAATCGGATCACGACGATTTTGTGCCGAGCGATGTTTTTCGTCGAACGTTTTCCGTAACGTCGGATCGCGCCGGAAAAACGCGTATTTCCCTCTCTCTCTCCCTCCATGACCGACATCACCCTACTCTAATAAGAGGATATTTATGTTTTATATTGTTATTGTGAGGACACCTTAGCTAGTAACTATTCATGCTTTACACATATTCACCTTATAACTTATGTTTAAATCAATTATAACATCATCTCTCCCTCCCAACGCCCCCAATTCGGCAGCCCTCCCTCATCATCTCTCATCTTCAATCTTTCATCCTCCATTGAAGAAACCTTCAAGAACACCAAGAAGAAACACACAAGTCTTGATTCATCCATCCAATCCTATCACTTTCTTCATTAATTAGCAACTCCTCCTCCATATTTCTATCCATCAATCTTCTTCTTCTTTTCATTTTCTTCTTGGGATCGAAAATTAGAGTTATGGATTAGATGAATTGATCTTGAATTAATGAAATTGGATGTGTTAGATAGGTTAATTAGGGTTTAGAATTGAACAAAAATCAAGAACCCTAATCCCCTATCAATACCGAAAATTAGGGAAAAATTATAGGATTTTTGGATTTCTTCAATTAATGATAAATTCATGCTTAAGAGATGCTTAATTAGTGATTAGAACAAAGAGGAATCGAAAGCCCCATGTTTTGTGAAAATTCGATTAGGGTTTGAGTTGAATTTGGGGATTTATGCATGTTAATGTGGAATTGGTTTGCAATTGATTAATTGTTGATATAATAGGATGATTAGTGGATAAATGATGTTAATTGGAGAAGAAAATCACCCTCTTAATATATATAAAAATACCGAAAATATTTAAGTAATTAGGGGTTTTCATATGTTTGATTTAATTGATGTTTTGATGATGGAATTATGTTGTAATTGATGTGAATTGATTATGGAAATTTAATTAGATTTTTCTAAAATTATTTATCGTAATGTAAGAGACGAAGAACACTTTATAAGTTGAAATGTAGTGATGGTATGAAATGATTGCATGCATAGAAGTGATTCTCGTTAGATGTAGATTGGCGTCGTAAAATTTGAACGGAATCCGACAACTTTGAAAATCGCGTAAGAGACGAACAACTAGACGTAACTAATAACCGAGAAGTCGAATGAGAATTCTAATTTGATATTATTGTCTATGATGGACTTGAGAACAACTTTGTAGTTGGTGTCATGAGCTTTCGAGCTATTATTATATGAGCTATAGTTATAGTCGAGAACTAGAATGCGTTTTGAATAATTTGTTGGTTTAGTAATTGTTAGTTGAAAGCCGACGTTTAGAACGTCGTGCTATTGGTCGAGTTTTGAGAAGGAGTTCATCCCGTACGGGAATATGTGCTGACTGCCTTGAGGGTCCAGTTTCTAAAGAAATCGAATACGAGAGCTTAGAACGAACCTAAGACGTTTTACGTCGAATCTATCGAGCAACTACGGTTTTCGCGGCAGTTTTGCGACCCTCGCCGGAAACTGTAATAAATTTTAGACATCCCAAACTTTCTATTGGTACAGGGCTCATCCCCTGTTTCCAAATCCTCTGTTCTGGGCAGTCCCCAGAGTTACTGGATTGCGCAGTGAAATTTCAGTTTCAATTCTCCTAAGTTGTTTCGTTCACAACTTAGTTTCTTTCGATCGTTTAAGCCGTAATAGCTAACGAATATCTACCTACTGACCCTAGAGTCAAGTATGGAGCCTTGAGTGATAAAACCAGTCGAGATCTCATCTCTTATCCTTTCAAATAAAGAAGTAGTAAGCGAGAAATTTCATAAGTCTTTTAATGAACTAAAACGTAAATCGCCTAAGTTGATTCTTTCCAACTTAGTTCCTTATAATCTTTTAAGTCGTATTAAGTTATCGACTACCCTCTCTACTGACCTAAGAGTCGAGTATGAGACCTTCCGAGTTCTAACGAGATTTGTTCGAGTCTCGTTCCCGTTTGAGTAAAATGAATCAAGTAAGCGTGCAAATGCCCAAAGAATGAAACAACTAAAACTTATTTCGATTCTTTGATCGATTATCTTTTACGACCCGTTTTTAAGTATTATTGTTTTACGATGAAGGAGGAAGCCAACTGTAAAGAAAGGACGAAAGATCCGAAGTTGGAAGCTTTTGCTTTTAATTCTGTATATCGAGGTGGGCTTTTATATACAAAATAAAACGAGCAATGCTCGGAAAATTTTTCTTTATCGCTTTGATATCTGTGTTTTCAAAGTGATATTATGGCATGAACTGTTTTATGTTTTATGTGAGTTCTCTTGTACCTATCTGAGTCAACATTCGTGTTTTCCAGATTTAGAGTTAATCTAACTAGGTTAACTAACGATCGGCTCTGAGTTAGCTGCTAAGTGCTTTCCAGAGTTAGTGCACTTTGTAACCTGTGGTATATGTGATATCCTGTTGAGGGGTACCAGCCACGGTGAATGAGAATTGGTCAAGATTGAATATAGCATACCAGAAAATACTCGGCCGAGTAAATTGTGAAAATCAGTCAGAAAATGTTTAGTAGACACGGGCCTCTTTTAAATAAAACCCCGATGTGCTACAATTATGAAATGCCATATTTATCTATACTTATGATTATGATTTCGGCATCGTGCCCATTAAGTACGTTTGTACTTAGCCCTGCATTGTTTTCTAAATGTGCAGGTTGAAGCG
This sequence comes from Schizonepeta tenuifolia, assembly GCA_029490685.1. Classification (NCBI taxonomy): domain Eukaryota; kingdom Viridiplantae; phylum Streptophyta; class Magnoliopsida; order Lamiales; family Lamiaceae; genus Schizonepeta; species Schizonepeta tenuifolia. The sequence goes on along the minus strand of CM055958.1, from coordinate 105,450,693 downwards.
ACGGTGAGCGGCGACGGTTGATGTTGAGTTGAAAGATAGGATGCTTTAGTTAGAACTCTTCCGCTGCAGAACTCTAAATCTTTTGAGATGTATCTTTTGAACAATACACTGTAGTTTAAGTCTGTAAATATGAACTTAGTATCTTCTGTGTACTTTTGTCGAGTAATCCTTAGCGATTAACTCTTTCTTATTTATATTCAAGTCTTGTTCATGGTTTATTGATGTCTTTGATGTATGTTTAGTCAGTTAGCCCCCTTATTCCCCGCTTCATTAATCCAACCCCAGTCGCACCCCGGCTTCTGCCGTCCTTCGGGATTTGGGGCTGTGACAAGTTTTGTGTATTTGTGACGACCCGCGGCCCGGCCTATGCGGATCCGTCCGAGCCGCCACGTAGGGGGTGGGGTGAAACCATATAATCATGATTCATAAATGATAACAAATAGTTATTTACTGAAAAGTCGAAATGACAAGTGTTTGAGATAATAAAGGAAAGGTAGGTAATTGTTCAAAATCGATGCCCTAGCATAACATAACTGGGGTCGATGTATGAGGACACCGGCCCCACACTGCGGAAGCGTTTCAAAAGATAACCATCTACAAGTAGATGATTAGAACATAAGAGGTAACATGAGTTTGGTGGCATAAGCCTTATTGAAGACACAACAATGGTCGTAAAGACCAACACGACAAGTACTTGAAAACGAACAAACGGACAATAGCGACATCGACATCCCCTTCCTTCGCCTCCACATTGATCAACCTGCATTAGGGAAAACAATGCAGGGGGCTGAGTACAAAAGCACTCAGTGGATTCCGTGCCCCATTTTGATCACAATTTTTCAAAAGATATAACATGCTTCATTCTTATGGAAGGGGGTTACTTTGGTAAAAATATCCTTCACATAAATTTTTTAAAATAGTTAACGGTTCGAACCATAGAGCATCTCACATTCTTGGGTTACCACCCGGTTCAATTAGAGGGGAGCCACTCCCTCCAATCGAACCGTCATAACTTCATGTGTACACTACCTTGGCTTGTACGGAGCACAAGACCGATCGTATTATAAAACTTTCAACATAGGTAAACCACAAGCAATTGAGCATAAAATATTTAGCATGCATATCACACTTTGAAAGCATTAGGTTTAATAACCCTAAAGTTACCTCAGTGGGAGTTTGTAATCCCACATTTTGATTATAGAAACCCACCTTGGTTCAGGTTTTCTTGACTAGTCCTTGGAATTGAAGAGTTGTTCGGTCCTACAAGAGTTGTCTTAAACACTTAGGTTCACGAGCATAAAGTTGTCTAAGGTCTTAGCATCCTAGGTCAAACTTATTCTCGAGTTATAACATGTATGTCGTGCATGTTATGTCATATGAGTCACCTAGATGTCTTATGCATACTATATGCTTTACATCGTATCCTACCACATGCATGCGCTCTTAAGTAATCACATATCTCATGTCATAAGATCATACTTTAAGACATGTAATACATCCATACTTGACTATTGAATATACAACAATTATTTAATTGACTTAGATCATTTTAATTGATTAATTAAGAATCAATTAATTACTTAAGGACATATAATTAATTAATAAAGAATTAATTAATTATTAAAGACATATAATTAATTAATAAAGAATTAATTAATTAAAAAAGGATATAATTAATTAATAAATAATTAATTATTAAAAGAATATAATTAATTAATTAATTAATTATTAATTATTAAAGACATATAATTAATTAATTAATTAATAAATAATTAATTAAGGCATTAATTAATTAATAATTAATTAATTTTGAAAGAATTTTAATTAACTAATTAAGTTTCAATTAATAAATTATTAAAGAATTAATTATTTTATTAATTATTGATAATAAATAATGAACAAATAAATCATAAAATAATAATAAAAATTAATCATATAATAATACAATTATCAACCAATATAAATTGGACTTAACATTAAATTCCAAATAGATGTGGACTAAAGGTCCATATCACACATAAATAAGTCATATTGAACTATTATGATTAATTAATCCAATACAAGATTAACTCCAATCACATAAGCTCAAACATTTTATTATCATACAAGTATAATAAATAAATGAATGAGTCAAACCTATCAATTATTAGGTCCACTCGAATTTAAATTACAAGTCCAAATTCTTTTTATTCCAAGCCCAACTGAAATTAATTAAGTGCCCAAATTCAAAATTTCTGTCCTTAACAGCAGTGTACCCATACACGATTTTATTAAAATAGTTAGACACTTCCTATGGACTTAAAATTTTAACTGAACAAAATTAACATCTTAAGCTTCATTTTAAAAATACTAACATCGAACTATCACATACATAAGCTTCCCAACTTAATCCATACTTTATGACAAAATCTGAAGTTCTTAAATTTGGACTGCACAAGGGTCTATAAGATTAATTCACCTAGGCTTGAGTTCTTAATCAAATTATGATTTTCTTATCATTCCAGAAACCTCAATAAGTCTATTTTCATATACAAAAAGCCATTCATCCAAATTCTTTATATTAAATATTTCACAACCGATTTCCCAACATCTATACAAAAGCTGAAATTTGTCACTGAATTTTCTTATAAAACCTTTTGAGGGTTCTTATCTTCATAATAAAATTATGATATTAAAATCATAACTACTAGAGGACTTCTAGATTCATAATTCATTAGCAAGACTCTGATTTCATACCTTCAAATATCCTAAATAAATCGGTTCTTACAAGGTGGCAGATTAACTAATGAAGTTTTTCAAGCATACTCCTAACATCTCTATCTTTAAATTATTATGAGTACTTTTAGCACATTCAAAAGCTCTTAAAATTCTCATCAAGATCATAACTACACATAGCCTATCATTTACACACATGCAACACACCAAGAAGAATCTCAAACCTTAAGTACAAACATCACACCTTTCATACTCATTATCATACTTTAAGAACTTGACAGCACATAGTGATTTATTGTAAAATCCATATAAAATAGAGTTTTCATCCTATAATAATGAGTCTTATCATTCTAAAATCTACAAGAAGCCTAGAATACAATACAACAAGCCATGCTATCAATATATTAGTCGTTTTCAAGATATTAACAAGTCTTTCACACTTAGTCAGTTTTTTGACAGATTCGAGCAAGTTACAAACTCAAATGTTTTGACACCTTTATACTTGAAAACGAGGGCTCACTTTCACATAAATCGTATCCAACATACCAGGCTTTCATTTGAAAGTGATTTCACACATTTTCATGGAGTAGATTGAGAGTTATGGGTCGTTATTAACACATATGTGCAGCCATACGAACTGCCAAACATCTTCTTCATGCATACACATTCATAACCTAGATTCTAACACATAGAACACCCTCATATCCCGTATAAACGTGATTAGCATCATTTCAACTAGATTTACAGCCCTTATAACTTGTTAATTACTAACCTAACATGTTCATAAAAGAAAGAAAAACAAAAGAACTAGATGAAGATTTATACCTAGCTTCCTTCTCCTCCTTCTCTCACGTTTCCTCCTCTCCCAACCTACTTCTCAACTCTTGGCCCTCTTCCTCACGAGATTCCGGTCACCTCCTCTCCTCCGGTGGTGGCCGGCTGCGGCGGTTATGGGTGGTGGTGGTTCTGGCGGTGGTGGGTGGTGGTAGATGAATAAGGGGTTAGGGTTTGAGGAGAGATGATTTGCAGATGGTGAAGAATTAATTTCATCTGCAGACTTAATGTGAATGAGGGAGAGGGAGAATCTGTAGGCAATTAGGAATATTATTACTCTATTTTATTCTGATTGGGGATTACGGTAGTAATTTTGGGGGAAGGAAAAAGCGTGATGATTATATTTAGATTTAATCTGCTACAAAATCTTTTCTCCCTTTATTCCTTCTACCGTTTTTTTTTTCACTCACTCTTCTTAATCTTATTTCTTTTCTTTTTCTTTTTCTTATCTAATACTAATTTTATACACACGCACACATCTACGGCGCGCACACACCTAATTTCCGTCGCTCACACAATCACTTACACATATATAATATATATTATTATATTATATAATTTCCTTTTATATAGTATTTCAATTTTCGTTCCGTAATACGATATTTATTAATCGGATCAAAGTTTTGATTGAGCATACTAATAGAATTAATTATTTCGGTCTTAATGAGATCAATATCCATATTATTCTATAAATTAATTCTTTTACAAAATCAAATAAACAAACGTTTCATATTTATATATTATATATATAATTTATCTTTTGATTAATTATTTCTAATTAATCACATTATTACATAGGCAATAATAATATCAACATATTTCACTCGAATAATAAAATATGAATGCTCGTGCTATGCAATGCATATGACGTCTAAATTTTTTTTTATGATTTAGACGTATAAAATTTGTCGGGAATAAGTGACCGTTCTATTATCCGATTAATTCTAATTAAATTTTTATATACTTAAAACGAAATTTTTAGGCTCGAATTTTCGGGTTTCTACAGTATTGGATTTGTAACGGGGGTGTTTTATTTACTATTTTAGTTGTTAAATGTTTATTATCAAATGTAAGTTTTGAATTGTTATTTTACAATTGTAATCTATTATTGTTAAGTATGTTCTTCATTTTTGTACTAGTAAAATTCATATCGTTTGTATATATAAGATATTCAGATTATGAGTTAGTAAACATAATTAATTAGCTAAAACGAAATTTTTGGGGTAGTGGTTTTTGGGGTAGTTGATGTTATACACTAAGGCAAATTATCTTTTGCATACATATTGATTGTCACGATCTTAAATGAACATTTTTACCAACTTGTCACTATTGAACATGTTATTGTGATGTTTTATATTGATATCAGAATTTTTCAGCATCAACTTGAGTTTAATTATTATATTATTATTATTTTTTTGGTGATATAAGAAGGTAACTTGAAATTACGATTTAGAGTTACGAATATATATACCAACACGGTGACTTTACATTCAAAAATTGAAGTGTGTTTAACATATTTGATTTCATTTAGTTTCGTAATTTTTTTTTTATTTTGTGTTATTTTTTTGTGATATAAGTAGGTAACTTTGAATTACGATTTAGAGTTACGAATATATATACCAACGTTGTGACATTATATTAAAAAAATTGAAGTGTATTTAACATATTTGATTTCATTTAGTTTCATAATTTTTTTTTGTGTCATGGAATTAATATCTAATTTCATATGTTTTGGTAGAAGAAAAATGCAGAAATTAAATAACAAATTTATTAAGTAAAACTAATAATCGATAACTTTTTATATAATTAACATTCATAAGACTCGACAATTAATAGAATAGAACGACTACGACTTGATACCACAAAAAAAAACTTTTCTAGACTCTAAATCAAACGAGAACATGACACTGACGAAAACAAAAGGTTTAAAATAACCAAAAAATTCATAATTCAAAATAAACATTATGGTATTAATTAGTGCTTGAATCCCCAAGCACCTCCAACGACGACGTCTTTGCTTCGTCATCAGCATACATCTCCACATTTTGCACTTGGTCATCGGTGACATCAAGAAGAATATCCATGAGCTTCAGAAGGGTTGGTTCTTTCATCAGAATATCAGCAAGGCGACCCGCAGAGACGCCAACATCAATGAGACGTATAAATAACTGAAACATCTCACATTTTATAGTATGACACTCCGTTCTCATGTCCCTATACAACTTATTACCATAGCCAGGTGATGTAGTAGATGATGATGAAGACTTGAAAAACTTTTTAGAGGACTGGGATTGTGTTTTTTTTTTTATCGAAGTAGGGGTTTTGGGTGATTTCCCATTGCCATGCATCTTTGGAGATTTTCGTTTTCCGAAATCTTTGGTTTTTTTTTTTGGCTGGCAACCATAGTTTGAAATTGGGAGAACATGTTAGAAATGAGAAAACGTGTGTGTGAAAATGGATGAGTGAAGAGTATATTTCGGTAGCATTTTTATAGGTGTTTTAGTCGACTATAATTTCTAGGGTTTGTTACAGTATATTTCAGTAGATTAGGGTATACACAATTTTTGGAAGAAATCCCACAAAAATAGTACTAAATTGTACTACAAATCCCTAAAAATCGGGATTTAATTTTATCTTCTAAATCTTGCCATCTCAATAATTATAATACTAGGTTAGTGATTTTATCGTGTCTACATATTTTTAGGTCATTTGTTGTTAATAAATTAAAGAAAAATGAATTCGACTATATATTGTTAGTGATTTTAGTAGTAAACGATTTTTATATGTGATTTTTTCGTGTATAATTTTATTTTAGGCTAAGATATACACAAATCTCAATTTTTATGCAAGAATAAATGTACCTTAAATTAATATATTGAAGACCTACCAATTAAAACCCCAGAGAAAATAATTGGACGTGTAGGTCGATTTGGAAAAAAAAAATCGACTTTCATGGATAACATACGCGATAAACTTATGAATGATTTGTTCGGTTCTGACACTTATTCGGATGAATCCACTAATAGTTTGGATTCATTTCATCAGATGTTAGAACATGGACCTCGCCCCAGCATGGAGTTCGAGTCTAGGGAAAGCCTGTACGAAGCCTACGAAGCATTTGCAATTTCACAAGGTTTTACTGTTGCAGTTAGAAGACGGCGCGATAATTATGTGGTGATATCATGTAATGGAGTCCGACCACTTCGAATGTCAATTACTCCGAACAGACTCGCTTGTCCTGCTCGTCTCACCGCTATAAAACTTGATTGTTGTCATTAAATTGTTTCAAATGTGAATGATAGCCACTTTCATGGATGAATGTAGCGGCTAAGACAATTAATTTATCGTATGTTAAACTTTTCTAGTTTATTCCATCAGTGAGTTGTTCATTTTCCATGTTTAGCGTATCATTATTATTTCTCATTTGGTGAAGAGTGCGTTGTTCAATGCGTTGTTTATTTAGTTGTTATGTTATTGAATAATATTTTGCATTTTAATTATGCGTTATTTGTAGTATATTTTAATATATAAAGTTGTTAATTTTGGATATGTTCCATGGTGTCACAACCCCAAATCCCGATGTGACATTAATAACAGAATAACTTCTATGAACAAGACTTTATTGAAGTAGAAAGAGTTGATCTCGAAGGATCATTCGACTAGGTTCTAAAAAAGAAACTAAGTTCATTGTACGGGGCTTAGACCTAAAAGATAGATACATTAACTCAAAAAGATTGGCAGCGGAAAGCGTGAAGCTTGATACAAGTTCTTCTTCCTAACTACGACTCTTTACTCAACCCTTACTCAACCTCCTGCTGCTCACGTCACTCAACCTGCACATTTATAAAACATATGCAGGGCTAAGTACAAAAGCACTTAGTGTGCACATTGCCGAAAACATATCATAAGTATAGATAAATCAGGCATCTCATTTCTGTAGCACATCGGGGTTTTTCAATAAATACCAGTGTCTACTAAATCTCATTTTCACAATATAGCTTGCGCAAGCATTTTTCTCAGATGTTACGTTCAATCTTGTCCAATAATTATCAACGTGGCTGGCTACCTCTCAACAGGGTTCCACACACAACGGCTACTGTGTACACTAACTTTGGATAGCAGTCGGCTAACTCAAAGTCCGATCGTTTTAGTTAGCAGGTCGGCTAACTAATAATTCTGAATAACAGTCGGCTAACTCAGAAGGGTACAAGAGAACTCACATAAAATAAATATTTCATGCCCTGATTATCACTTTGAAAACACAATTATCAAAGCTGTAAATAAAGATTTTCGAGCATCGCTCATTTTATTTCGTATATAGAAAAGCCCACCTTAATGATTACAGAACTATAATACGAGCTTCCGTCTCTGGTCTTCCGTCCTATCCTTGGCGCTGACTTCCTCCTTTTAACGCAAATAATCATACTTTAATAAGCGGTCGAGATAATAAAGGAAAAAGAAATTGAATTTGTTTTAGACTTTTAGGCCTTTGCACTTTACTACTTTCTTTTGATTTAACGAATAAACGATACTCGATCAATTCTCGTTTAGAAACTAACTCAGTTCCTTTACTCGACACTTAGGTCAGTAGATAAATGGGAGTCGATAACTTATAACAACTTAGAAGTTCACAAGGAACGAAGTTGAAACGGATTCAACTTAAGAAATTAGGTTTACATAAGTTTCTGCACAAAGCAGAGGTTCTGGAGTTCATACAGAACAGGTTCCTGCGAAACAGGGGATGTTCTCTATACCAAAAGAAACCTATGGATGTCTAGTTTATTGTCCAATTTACGGATCTCGATTTCGTTAAGCGAGCTAAAAGTTATGACAGTTTCCGTGAAAGGTCGCAGTTCAGTCGCGTGAAACCCTAATGCTCGATAAAACTCGACGCACGATTCCCTAGGTTCGATCAATGCTATACAACTTTTAAACTCACAAAAATTCCATCTCAAGGCAGTCAACATGTACAATCTTTTATGACAAACTCCTTCACATTTCTCGATTAAAAACTCAATGTATAATTACTCGTCCTTTTCAACTAATCATTTACTATATCAAATTCCGATTCAAATCAATTTCATTCAACTACTTCTAGTTCATAAAATTTAACTTATATCATCTCGTATCTCGGATGGAAATATCGTCAACTACAAACTCGTTCATTTATCAATAACAATCATTAATAACCGATTAATTTCCTTATTCGACTCTTCTATCGACATTTAGACTCGTTTCTTCGTCTCTTATCAAAATTCCAACTTCTTTAGAATTCGTTCAAATTTTCCGATTACGATCATTAACTAATATGATTAACATATGTTCAAATCACGAACCTAAATCATTATCTAATCTCGACTTATCGACGATTCTTCGTCTCTTAATAATAATTTCAACGTACTCCGATTTTACTCAAACTTTCCAATATCGATCATCAATTATCAAGGTTCACTAATACGTAAATCACATATTCAAATTATTAACGAATCTCAACTTATTGACGACTTTTCGTCTCTTACGATTTTTATTTTATTTTTAGAAAAATTCCAATAAATTATATAATCATCCTCAAACATACTACATCTCATTTCTATCATCATATTAACCAAAACATAACATTTACTCATTCAAATCCTCACTTCTTCATCTCTTACTTTTTTATTTTTATTTTTAGAAAATTCTAAAATAATTTATGCATCAATCTATCAATATATAGAACATGAATCCACCAATCAATCATCTAAAAATCGAACTAACATCAAACCCCTATTTCTTTAAAATTTTTGGTAATATCAATAATATTAGGAGGGTGATTTCCACATGATTTCTATCCATGAAATCTATTCCTAAGCATCTAACAACATGTATTAAACATAGAATCGTCATCCTTCTTCTTCTCCAAATTTTCGAAAAAAATCAAGTTGATGGTTCAATACGTAGAGGAAGTTCTTACCTTGTCGATTATGGAATCGGAACTAAAATTGATCGGTAGATGGATGACTTGTGGAGCTTGAGAAAGCTTGAAGATCACTTCAATTGAGGATTGAGAGAGAGAATAGAGAGAGAGGGAGTGATGGCGGTGAAGGAGGGAGAGAGGGAGAGAAGGTGATGACTAAGTGTTATACTATTCCATATAGTGAGAAATATCTAACAAAAGGTGATGACTCATGTATTAGGCGGTTTGGGGGGGATTTATTTGCCGGAAATATCTCATTTACGGGTCTAATACGACGTTATAAAATCGAGAAATTAAAACCCTAGATGGTTATGTTTTTGACGAAATCGAATTCGACCGTTAGATTAGAAATAAATAACATACTCAGAAAGCATAGTTCGATTTCCGAAATCCGATGAAAAGTCGGGATAAAACAGTCCAAAATTCGCCCGGAAAAATAATAAAAACTGACTTTCTCCGGTGAACTCGTATCGAAGAAAAAGTGAATGTAAAATCTGACAGTTTTTCGATCTGAGTTTTCGGGCGAAAATTTTATCGGACGCGAAAACCCTAATACAGTAGTCGTCAACCGACTTCTGGAATTTATTTTCAGAAACGGATTTTACCGTCAGTCTTAGAATCGAAAATCCTTAACTTAGGCGTGCAAAGCCTTAATTAATAATTAAATTTTTATTTTGACGACGGAAGAAAAATCCGGTGTATTACACCTGAGGGACGGCAAAGCCGAGGTGCGACTAGGGGTTGGATTAAAGAAGCGGGGAAGAAGAGGGATAAATAAATAAACAGATAATAATTAAACGACAACTGATATCTATGAACAGACTTTATTAAAAGAAAGAGAGTCGACCTTGAAGGATCGCTCGACAAGTTGTTCAAAAGTTGACTAAGTTCAATGTACGGGACTTAGATAAAAAGTTTATAGATAGACACGAAATAGTTTGGCAGGGGAAAGCGTAAAGCTTGACATACAGTTCTTCATCCTATTTACAACTCTTTACTCAACCTTCGCCGCTCCCGTCACTCAACCTGCACATTTATAAAATATATGCAGGGCTAAGTATAAACATACTTAGTGGGCACATCGTCGAAAACATATCATAAGTATAGATTAAATCAAGCATCTCGATAAATAGCGCATCGGGGTTTTTCATCAAATACTCGTGCCTACTAAACATTTTCTTTCACTTTCACAATATAGCTTGGCCAAGCCTTTACTTGATGTTACGTTCAACTTGCCCAACTTCTGTTTCAACGCCGGGGGAGAGTATACTTCTCCCTTGCACGTTCTATTCACTGTGGTTGGCTACCCATCAACAGGGTACCACACACACCGGCTACCGTGTACACTAAACCCTGGAAAACCCTTACGGTTAACTCAGCGGTCCGATCGATTAGTTAACTCCCTTTGGCTAACTCAGAAAGGCACAAAAGAACTCACATAAAAACAAATCATTTTCATGCATTGATAATCACTTTAAAACACAGTTATAAAGCGATAAGTAAATATTTTCGAGCATCGCTCATTTGATTTGATATATAGAAAGCCCACCTTAGGCGATTTACAGAACAACTAAAGCTTCCGTCTTCTGTCTTCCGTCCTGTCTTCTAAACTCGACTTCCTCCTTTTATCGCAAATAATTACACTTTAGTAAACGGTCGAGACGATAAAAGAAACAGATAATCGAATTCGGTTAATACTTTTAGGCCTTTGCACTTTAACTACAGTATTTTTTATTAACGAATAAACGAGACTCGATACTTACTCGATACTTAGGTCAGTTAATAACGAAAGTCGATAACTTATAACGATTTAGAAGTTCTCAAAGAACTAAGTTAAAAAGATTTCAACTTAAGAAAATGGGTTCGGAAAATTTCTGCACAAGGCAGTAACTCTGGAGCGTCTACAGAACAGATTTCTGCGAAACAGGGGATGAAATTGGTACCAAAAGAAAGCTACTGATATCTAGTTTACTGTCCAATTTACGGATCTTGATTTCGTTAAGCGAGTAGAAAGTTATGACAGTTTCCGTAACGTATCACAAAACAGTCCGAGTGAAACCCTAGGTGCTCGAAATCTCGACGCACGACTCCCTAGGTTCGAGTAATGTGTTAGGAATCGGGTACTTGCTCGTGTAGATTTCAATGAACAATACTTCTTTTTTATTGATGAACTTTGAACGGAAACAGAACTTGTAAAAATTACAATGGAAACTGAAGTACAGAGATTAGGAAAACCAGATCGTCTGAAGTTAGACTTCTGCCCGCAAGACGAGAATACGCCCCGGTAGTGCTCACGGTAAGGCGGCTCGTCCCCAAATATTAAAACGATCTGAACGTCTTGGCTGTAGTAGCACCACAAATAGAACCGAGCTCCGACGAACTGAACTGGAACGAAGACTGAACTGGAAGTGTATGATATGCTATGAAAAGAGAGAATGCAGATTGCTTTCGTTTAGTGTGGAATGCAAATGAAGATGCCTCCCTTATATAGCAGCTCAAGACATGACCGGCGGTTTCTGGACGTGAAGAGGTGGCCGGATGTGAACAGCCTTGGCTATTACAGATGCCAAAGGTCTTGGGTCGATGGGCTTCACACAGATGGGCTGCTAGATTGGGCTCAACAATTAATCGAATTGGGCTTATGGAGTTGGTCAAAAAAGATAAGGCCCAAACACCAGCCCAAAGCACCAATTGCCAAGATCCAAGTCCAAGTCCAAGTCCAAATCCAAGGCCTGGCCCGAGCCCGCCCGTCCGGACGGACGGCGGCGGCGGCGCTCGCGCGTAGGCACCCATACACATCCATACACACCAACCCAACAAGTTATTGAGCCCATACAGACATAGCCTTAAATACTAGTCAAATCATCCACATATAACCGATGGGGGACAACTAACATTTATTATAATTAATAACATGTTAGTTACTATTTCAACATCCAACCTTTAGCATACAATATCTCACTCACCTGAAATTGGTTTAGAGATATTAAATATACCACATTCATCTACTCACGGCGTAGATTAACATCCAATAAATATTTTAATTAAATAATAAATATTTAATCAACAATATTTATCCTCAATAATGGTTAATATTTAAACCATTTCCAACAATCCCCCACATGAGTGAGAATGCCAATGCTAAATGAATGCAAATGCAAAGTTCAGTCCTCAAAAGACAATACTGCATTTGGCTAGGTGGCTTGTGACCTTGAACCTATCCATAGTCAACATTATCGAGTATACCGGCGGCATAGTGGTTATGAAAACCTTGAACTAGTCCTCCATGGTGTATACTGAGACAATAATATTGACACAATATTATCTCAATTCCGTTCGTTCTAACGTTTTGTGTCCTTTTCGGCCTTGGACACCCCTTTGGATTCATAAGTGTATCAATTGAAGAGGCCCTCACTTCACACTTATATAGGTGATTCTTATTCCCAAGTATCCTACTATACTTGACCTCTCCGAGGTATCCAAGAATCATTAAAAGTCATAAGACTTAACCTCACCACTTGTAGATAAACAAACACTCAATGTTCTCAAAGAATAGGTATGTTCGAGTGTTTAACACACGGATTCTTATAACTTCGTTGTCCCATTGAACCAAGCTCTTGGGATCCTCCAATCTGCAAGGTTGGGTATCCGCTATAATCATCCTTAAGATGTAGATTTAACACCCATTCCCTCTAACAGTTTATACATTTGATCTCGATTAATGCTCTTAGCCAGCGGATCCGCTAGATTATCTATTGATCTCACATAGTTAATTGAGATAACCCCACTCAAGATCAAATGTCTTACGGTGTTATGTCGTCGACGAATATGTCGAGACTTACCGTTATAAAACATATTCTGTGCTCGTCCAATAGCAGATTGGCTATCACAGTGTATCAACACAGACGACACAGGCCTCGTCCAACATGGAATATCCTCGAGGAAATTTTTAAGTCATTCGGCTTCTTCACCAGCTTTATCCAAAGCTATGAATTCAGATTCCATGGTAGACCTGGCAATACAAGTCTGTTTCTTAGACTTCCAAGATACTGCACCACCCACAATAGTGAACACGTATCCACTCGTAGAAAACGAGTCTTTGGAGTCAGATATCCAATTAGCATCACTATACCCTTCAAGTACAGCAGGCTCTCTTGAATAGTGAATCGCAAAGTTCTGAGTATATTTCAAATAACCCAGTACGCGCTCTAGGGCTCTCCAATGTTCTTTACTTGGATTAGCAGTATAACTACTCAACTTGTGAACCGAGCATGCTATATCAGGTCGGGTACAGTTTGACAAATATATCAAACTCCCAATGATCTTAGCATATTCATCTTGACCCACAGGTTCCCCCTTGTGCTCACTTAGATGAACATTCAGTTCCCAAGGAGTCTTAGCAATAGGTTTCTCATAAGCGTTGAATCTCCTCAACACTTTCTCAACATAGTGAGATTGCGACAATGCAATTCCATTGGGCGTTCTCAGAATTTTAATTCCAAGAACAACGTCAGCTAAACCCATATCTTTCATGCTAAAATTCATACTTAGCATCCTCTTCGTTTCACCAATCACACGAGAGTTACTACCCATGATCAACATGTCATCTACATAAAGACAAACGATAACATAATCGTCACCCGTTTTCTTAATGTAAACGCACTTGTCACTCTAGTTGATTTTGAAACCATTTGACAACATCACTTCGTCAAACTTCAAGTGCCAACACAAAGACGCTTGTTTCAATCCATATAAAGACCGTTGTAGTTTGCATACCATGTGTTCTTTTCCCGGTACAACAAACCCTTCCGGTTGCTTCATATAGATTTCATCATCTAACTCCCCATATAAGAATACAGTCTTAACACCCATTTGATGAATCTCAAGATTGCGCAAAGCAGCAATAGCGAGAAGCACCCTAATAGAAGTAAGTCTTGTCACGGGCGAGTAGGTATCAAAGAAATCATAACCGGCTTTTTGTCTAAAGCCTTGAACTACAAGTCTGGCCTTATATTTATCAATAGTACCGTCTGACTTGTACTTCTTCTTTAGGATCCACTTGCATCCTAAAGCCTTACAACCTGGTGGTAGTTCAACTAACACCCAAGTGTGATTAAGCATAATAGACTCAATCTCGAGGTCTATTGCTTCTTTCCACAAAGCCGCATCCGGACCAGATAAGGCTTCTTTTACGGATACCGGTTCACCGTTTAACATTAAAACGACGTAGTCCGGTCCATAAACCTTTACTTTTCGTACTCTAGTACCACGTTTAGGCTCATTCACAGGCATAGACCTAAGTCGCTTTCTATTCGGCGGTCCATAGAACACCGGATTAGAACTCGATGCAACATTTTCATCTATGGGTTTAGAACTCATAGACTCATCTACAAGTTTAGAACTCGTTGCTTCATCATCAACTCGCTTACTAGAGTTAGGATCAACCTTATCCTTATTAGGATAGATGTTCTCAAAGAATATAGCATTCCTTGATTCCATCGTCGTACCCACATGAATGTCGGGTATATCGGATTTGTGTACAACAAACCGATATGCGCTGCTGTTAAGTGCATAACCAATAAAGATACAATCTACCGTTTTAGGTCTAATTGTAACTTGTTTTGGTAAAAGCACTTCAACCTTAGCTAAACACCCCCACACTTTGAGGTATTTATACGAAGGTTTCCTCCCTTTCCAAAGTTCATAAGGAGTCACATCCTTCCCTTTGAGTGGAATCGTGTTCAAGATATAGTTAGCTGTCAAAACAGCTTCCCCCACATGTTCTGGGGTAATCCTGAACTAATCAACAAGGCGTTCATCATCTCTTTAAGAGTACGATTCTTACGTTCAGCAACGCCATTTGATTGTGGTGAATAAGGAGCAGTCGTTTGATGGATTATACCACTTTCGTTGCATAATTCAGCAAACGGAGCAACATACTCTCCACCTCTATCACTTCGAACCATTTTGATTCGGCAACCAAGTTGATTTTCGGCTTCATTCTTGAAGTTTCTAAAAGCTTCAATAGCCTCATCTTTACTTCTTAACAAGTAAAGGTAACAATACCTTGTGCAATCGTCAATAAAGGTAATAAAATACCTTTTACCACCTCTAGTTTGCACAAACTTTAAGTCACACACATCGGTGTGAACAAGTTCTAGAGGTTTAGTGCTTCGTTCAACCAACTTAAACGGTAACTTAGCCATTTTTGCTTCAACACAAACTTCACACTTGTCTTGTGTCTTAGATAAATCAATATTTAACATGTCCATGTTCGCAAGTCTTTTTATAGCATTTAGATTTACGTGATCAAGTCTACAATGCCATAAATCACAACACTCAATCAAGTAAGCAGAAGTAGTAGCTTTATTATCATTAACAACTGCCTTAGAAGGCTTACAAGTACGAACACTCAACTTAAACATATCATCAACAATGTGACCTTATCCAAGAGTCTTATCAAACTTACGTATGATTACAAAATCACTACGAAGATCTATATCAAACTTAGCCCTAACTAGTTTGATGCCTGACACCAAATTCTTGCGGATTGCCGGAGCATGCAACACATCCTTCAAAGTTATCTCCACACCGGAAGTGAGTTGGAGTACAACAGTCCCAACTCCAAGAACAGGTGAGGTACGATCACTCGCCTCGGTGACAAAGCGGTCTTGAACTTCCTTGTAGGTATAGAACAAGTCTCGGTTCATGCAGATATGAACAGTTGCACCTGTGTCAAGAAACCAAGTAACAGGATTAGGGTCCGAGACATGGTTTACCTCGGTGATCATGGCAACAAGGTCGTCTTTGTCCCAAGTGTCGAAGTCCTTTTGGACATGATTAACCTTGCCCTTTCCCTTCTTCTTCGGCAGACGGTAGTTCTTCGCCATATGTCCGGGCTTATCACAATTGTAGCATGTCCCGGTGAACTTGGTTGGAGGTGCCACTTCTTTCCCTTTGCCTTTGTCAGGATAAGGACGCTTCTTAGAAGGTCTGCCCCTACCATCGGTCAAGTTCGCCTTAGCCTCCATTGGAGCCTTGGCCTTCATGTCTTGATCACGGACTTGAGCTTCGGTTTGAAGCTTAGCCACCAACGTCTCAAGGGTCATCTCCTTTCGCTTGTGCTTAAGGTATCCCTTGAACTCCTTCCAACTTGGCCGCAACTTGTCAACCAAGAGCGCCACAGTATACGCTTCGGGTAGAGGCATCCCCTCGGAATGATCATCGTGTATAAGAGTTTGGAACTCTTGTACTTGGGGAATCATAGGACGACTGTCCACCATTTGGAATTCGGTGAGCCTTATCACTACGAACTTCTTCGTGCCAGCAGGATTAACATGGTACTTCACCTCAAGAGCATCCCAAATTTCTTTGGCGGTCTCCTTGATGTTGAACACATTGAACAGGCCATCATCAAGCCTGTTCAACAACATATTCCGACACAGATAGTCAGAATGCACCCAAGTATCGTATTCAATACGAACTTGCACATTTGCCTCGTCCTTGGCTGGGACAGGAGGTCTTTCTTCACGCAGGAAACTGGCAAGCCCCATTGTGGTGATGTATAACATCATCTTTTGGGACCATCTTTTGAAGTCAGTTCCCAAAAAAATGGGAGGTTTCTCGGCGATAGGCATGAGCCGAGCAGCAGGTTGAACAGGAGCCATGGTTGAGCTCGAGGAGCCAATGGTTCCAGAAGTGGTGGAAGAAAGAGTGGAAGCGTCGGTGCTCGAATTGGTAGACATTTTTTCAGCAAAGTTTCAGGTTGAACTTCAGTTTTGAGGAAGCACACGAACAAGTAACTTTCGATATTCTCGTCTTGCGATTGTTAGGAATCGGGTACTTGCTCGTGTAGATTTCAATGAACAATACTTCTTTTTTATTGATGAACTTTGAACGGAAACAGAACTTGTAAAAATTACAATGGAAACTGAAGTACAGAGATTAGGAAAACCAGATCGTCCGAAGTTAGACTTCTGCCCGCAAGACGAGAATACGCCCCGATAGTGCTCACGGTAAGGCGGCTCGTCCCCAAAGATTAAAACGATCTGAACGTCTTGGCTGTAGTAGCACCACAAACAGAACCGAGCTTCGGCGAACTGAACTGGAACGAAGACTGAACTCGAAGTGTATGATATGCTATGAAAAGAGAGAATGCAGATTGCTTTCGTTTAGTGTGGAATGCAAATGAAGATGCCTCCCTTATATAGCAGCTCAAGACATGACCGGCGGTTTCTGGACGTGAAGAGGTGGCCGGATGTGAACAGCCTTGGCTGTTACAGATGCCAAAGGTCTTGGGCCGATGGGCTTCACACAGATGGGCTGCTAGATTGGGCTCAACAATTAATCGAATTGGGCTTATGGAGTTGGTCCAAAAAGATAAGGCCCAAACACCAGCCCAAAGCACCAATTGCCAAGATCCAAGTCCAAGTTCAAGTCCAAGTCCAAGGCCCGGCCCGAGCCCGCCCGTCCAGACGGACGGCGGCGGCGACGGCGCTCGCGCGTAGGCACCCATACACATCCATACACACCAATCCAACAAGTTATTAAGCCCATACAGACATAGCCTTAAATACTAGTCAAATCATCCACATATAACCGATGTGGGACAACTAACATTTATTATAATTAATAACATGTTAGTTACTATTTCAACATCCAACCTTTAGCATACAATATCTCACTCACCTGAAATCGGTTTAGAGATATTAAATATACCACATTCATCTACTCAAGGCGTAGATTAACAACCAATAAATATTTTGATTAAATAATAAATATTTAATCAACAATATTTATCCTCAATAATGGTTAATATTTAAACCATTTCCAACATAATGCTATACCACCTTTATACTCACGAAATTTCAGTCTCAAGGCAGTCAATACGCGTAATCTTTCATGATGAACTCCTTCATATTTCTCGATTAAAAACACGACGTATATTTCCTCGTCTTTTAACTAACCAATTACTAAACCAAATCCATTTCAAATTCAAACTCATAACAACTTCTAACTTATATTTTCATATCTCGTATGAAAAAATTATCAACTACACTTTCATTCATTACTCATTAACAAACACTAATATCAAATTAGTTTTCTCATTCGACTTCCCGATCGACGATTAAGCTCGATTATTCGTCTCTTACCAAAAATTCAACTTCCTTAGAATTCGTTCAAATTTTCCAATTACGTTCATTAACTACCAAGATTAGCGAATATTCAAACCATAAACCTATATCATTATTCAATCTCAACTTATCGACGATTCTTCGTCTCTTATTAAAATTTAACATTCTCCGAATTTGCTCAAACTTTCCGATTATCAACAACAACTACTAAGATTACTTAATATGAAAACCATATACTCAAATTATTATCGAATCTTAACTTATCGTCGGTTCTTCGTCTCTTACGATTTCTATATTATTTTTAGAAAAATCCAATTAAATTATATATTCATCTACACACTTACTACATCTCATTTATATCATTACATCATACAAATCATAACAATTTCTCATACAAATTCCTACTTCTTTCTCTCTTACATTTTGGTTTCTATTTTTAGAAAATTCTAAATTAATTCCCACATCAATCTATCAATACATAGAACATAAATCCACAAACCAATCATCTAAAAATCGAACTTAACTTCACCTACAATTTTACATAAATTTCGGTATTAGCAAAGAATTTAGGAGGATGATTTTTATTAAATTCTAACCATAGAAATCTAATCTTAGGCATGAAATAACATGTATTATACTTAGAACATCATCCTACGATTCTTATAAAAATTGGTCATGATAAGTTTGAAGGAAAATGAATTTTGTTCGATTCAAAGAATAGATGAAGCTCTTACCTTGACGTTTATGGACTCGGAAATAAGATCGATCGGAAGATGAACTAGTTGTGGAGCTTGAGAGCTTGAAGAATGGTCAACAATGGTGGAATGAAGAACAAAAGAGAGAGGGAGAGGTGGCGGATTGAAGGGGAGAGAGAAGAGAGAAAAATGGTGATGAGGTGTTAGATAATATTGCATAAAGTAGGAAATATCTAACAAGTGATGACTCACAAGGGGGGAGGCTGTTTGGGTGGGATTTTTAATCCGAAATATCGCGTTTTACGGGTCTAATATGACGTTTATAAATCGAGAAATTAAAATTCTAGACGGTTACATTTTTGACGAAATCTAATTCGACCATTAGATTAGAAATAAATCTCTTACTCGGAAAGCATAATTCGATTCCGAAATCCAATAAAAAGTCGAGATAAGACAGTCCAAAATTTGCCCGGAAAAATAATAAAAACTGACTTTCTCCAGTAGACTCGTATCGCAGAAAAAAGTTAATGTAAAGTCTGACGGTTTTTCGATCTGAGTTTTCGAATGAAAATTTTATCGGACGCGAAAACCCTATGTTGGGAAATTTATTAGTATGAGTTTTGATGAATTCCAAAACCAACCCAACCGAGTAGATGTTGCCAGTTCCTAATGTTAGCTGTTAGGCTCGCTGTTTGAGCAAAGTTGAGATTTTATCTTTACAGGTCTCCAGCTAAAGATGGCAACAAGGCATCACTCAGACAGAACATCAGTTATGATGAAAGACAACTGAGAGTTCATATGTTCAGATGGAATGAGGGGGAAGTCTTCAGAACATCAGTTGTGAAGGAAACCAACTGAGGGTTCGTCAGATGAGAAGCAGTAGAGAGGAAGAGAACATCAGATGAAAAGGAAGTCATCTGAAGGTTCAAACCCAACTGACTAAATACAAGGAAGACAACTGAGTGTTCAGTTTCAGAACCTCAGTTGTAGAACTCAAACAAGAAGATCAACAGCATGAAGTTCAAAGTCAGCTGAGAGTTCAACGGTTCAGTCAGAACATCAGCTGAAGACCACTCAGATAAAGATCAAGATTTTCAACCGACTAACCGAGGTTGACTGTCAGAAAGATTAAGATTTGAATTTCAAAAGGAAGTCACATGAGGGTTTGACCGTTCAGTCATTACCCCATCTGGCCTAACACAAGGCCGTCTCAGATGGAAAGCAGAAGAGCACAGATGCCATATCGGGAAAGTCTGCAGAGATGAGAGACAAGCCATCGCTTTCAACGATCAGAGATCAACAACTCCTCCAACGGCTAGTTGATACTCTCCGCCTATAAATAGAGGCATTCTCTCATTCGAGAGGATTATGAGACAAGAGACAGAGAAGTGCAATCACAAGAGAAACAAGCGCAAGAAAAATCTGCAAAAATCACATTCTAAGAGCATCAGCAGCTGAGAGTTCAAGAGTGATAGAACATTAGTAGCTGAGGGTTCATAGAGTTATAATCTGTCTTAGATCTTAGTTTGAGTGTTTATTCGTTCAAGCCATAGATCCAGCTCTCATTCATGATCGAGCTGTAGTTGGAAAATCCACCCACATACACACCTTAAAAAGTGTCTGTTCGGATTATACTCTTCCTGTAATTGAGTAGCTAGGTTGTCAAGTACCCGCAAACTTGACATAGGTTGTTAAGTACCCGCAAACTTAACTGTAAAGGTTGATAAGTACCCGTAAACTTATTGCAACGGTTGCACAGCCCGGGTAAGCTGTGTGGAACTGTCCAGAAGAACTTGGACTGAGGTATGAGGATTCACATCTCCCCGTGGACGTAGGAGGGTTATCTCCGAACCACGTTAAATCCTGTGTGTCTGTGTTTATTTTTATTCAGTTTCTTATTGCATTTTTAACTGACCAAACTAACCGGCATACAAATTGCATATCTGCACATTCTCAATTGTTTTGGTTATTGACCAACCGTGCTAAAAGCGTGAGTTGTTTTAACGAGTTTAATTTCCACCACATTCCGCACAACACCACTCTTCCAGCTGAGGTTGCTTACTCAGCTGTGAGATTCCAACTGAGTCCGTTTTACTCAGTTGAAGTAATTTTTAAGGGTTAAGTTTTAAAATCCTAACTGGTGTATTCCCCCCCCCCTCCCCATACACCAGTAACTTATTTCGGGACCATCACCCTAATACAGTAGTCGTTCAACCGACTTCTGGAATTTATATTCAGAAACGGATTTCACCGTCAGTCTTAGAACTGAAAATCCTTAACTTAGGCGTGAAAAGCCTTAATTAATAATTAAATTTCTATTTTAGCGACGGAAGAAATATCTGGGGTATTACATCCTACCCCTCTAACAAAAAACAATTCGTCCCGAAATTTGCATACCTTCTTCAAAAAGGTAGGGGTATTTCTCTTTCATCTTTTCTTCGAGTTCCCATGTGGCTTCTTCTTGCCCGTGGTGATTCCATAGCACTTTAACCAAAGGTATCGACTTATTTCTTAATTCTTGCTCTTTTCGATCCAAGATCGATAATGGTCTCTCTCAATAACTTAAGTCGGACTCAAGAACAACGTCTTGCTGGTTAATTACGTGTTTAGGATCAAAGACATACTTCCGTAATTGAGATACATGAAACACGTTATGGACACTTCCTAAACTTGGCGGTAAGGCCAATCTATAAGCAACAAGTCCTATTTTCACCAAAATCTCGTAAGGTCCTATAAACCTTGGTCTGAGTTTACCCTTAACACCGAATCTAATGATTCCTTTAGACGGAGAAATCTTGAGGAAAACCTCATCCCCAATTTCGAAGCTAAGATTTGTTCGACGATCGTCGGCGTAAGACTTCCATCGGCTATGGGCTTCTTTCATTCTAACTCGAATCTGTTGAATGATCTCGATCATTTCACTGACCGCATCGGGTTCTAAGTTCTTTCTTTCACCTACTTCATCCCAATAAAGTGGTGACCTACATTTCCTTCCATAAAATGCCTCGTAAGGCGTCATTCCTATCGTTGCTTGATAACTATTGTTGTACATTAATTCAACTAATGGCAAGATCTTTTCCCAATTCTCACTTCTATCCAATACTACCGTTCTTAACATATCAACGAGTATCTGAATCGTTCTCTCGGATTGTCCATCCGTCTGGGGGTGAAAAGCGGTACTAAAATTAAGTTCGGTACCTAACTCCTTCTGCATAGTGATCCAAAATCTCGAAGTGAATTTGACATCTCTATCGGACGTTATCAATTTTGGTATTCCATGCAGACGTACAATCTCACGGACGTATAACTGTGCTAATGTCTCTGATCCATAGGAAATTGGGATTGGTAAAAAGTGAGCTGATTTCGTAAGCCTATCGATAACTACCCAGATGGCAGTATTTCCTCTCTTAGTCTTGGGTAAACCTGTCACAAAATCTATAGCTATATCTTCCCACTTCCATGTTGGGATACTTAATGGCTGTAACAACCCGTATGGTCTTTGGTGTAGAGCTTTCACTTGTTGACAAGCCAAACATCTTTCTACAAACGAGGCAACGTCTCGTTTCAAACCGTTCCACCAGAAATTCTTCCTCAAATCTTGATACATCTTCGTGCTCTCTGGGTGTGCTGTATACGGCGTATCGTGAGCCTCACTCATGATATCGTTCTTCAATTTGTCGTCTTCAGGGATACATAGTCTGCCTTCAAATAAAATCGCATTATCTGGTGCTTCGGAAAAATCGTCCGGTTTATCTGTTCTTATCCTTAGTCGGAGCTTCTCAATTGATTCGTCCTTTTTCTGAAAACTTATGATTCTTTCTCGTAAGTTCCGTGTAGCTACGAGTGCTGCTATATAGTTTGTTATCGTTTCAGGTATATCGAGCACTTCTAAGTCCATTTTCTCAAATTCTCGTATAAGAGTTTCTTCCTCAACAAAGCGACATCCTAACTTGGTTGGAGTCTTGCGACTCAGCGCGTCAGCTACAACGTTTGCTTTTCCTGGATGGTAATTGATACCACAATCATAATCCTTGACTAATTCGAGCCATCGTCTTTGTCTCATATTCAATTCCTTTTGCTCGAAAAAGTACTTCAAACTCTTGTGATCCGTAAAAATCTCAATCCTAACACCATAGAGATGGTGTCTTCAAATTTTCAACGCATGCACAACGGCTGCTAGTTCTAAATCGTGGGTTGGATACTCAACTTCATGAGGTCGAAGTTGTCGTGAAGCATAAGCTATCACCTTTCCGTCTTGCATCAATATACACCCTAATCCGTTCTTTGAAGCATCTGTATATACAACGTATTCCTTATTTGCTTCTGGCAGAGCTAACACGGGTGCTAAGGTTAACTTTTCTTTGAGTGCCTGAAAACTTGTTTCGCATTCGTCAGTCCATTTATACTTGTTTTCCTTTCGGAGTAGTTGTGTCATAGGTCTAGCAATTGTAGAAAATCCCTCGATGAATCTTCTATAATAGCCGGCTAAACTTAAGAAACTCCTAATTTCGTTCGGACTTGTTGGCGATTTCCAATCGCGTACTGCCTCTACCTTGGCAGGATCTACTTTGATGCCTTCTGCTGATACTATGTGTCCAAGGAACATCACTTCTTTCAGCCAAAACTCGCACTTACTGAATTTGGCGTAAAGCTTCTCAGCTCTAAGCGTTTCTAAAACTATTCGCAGGTGTTCCTCGTGCTCTTTCTCATTCTTGGAGTAAATAAGAATGTCGTCGATAAAAACTAAGACAAATTTGTCTAAGTACGAGTGAAAAATTCGATTCATGAGATCCATGAATACTGCGGGAGCGTTAGTCAAACCGAATGACATAACTAGGAATTCGTAATGGCCATATCTAGTTCGGAATGTAGTCTTAGGTATATCCTCGGGTTTGATTTTCAATTGATGATACCCAGATCTTAAGTCTATTTACGAAAAGACACCAGCGCCCTTAAGCTGATCAAAGAGGTTTTATATCCTTGGCAAATGATACTTATTCTTAAGGGTGATCTTATTCTCTCGATAGTCTATGCACATTCTCATAGAACCATCATTCTTTATGACGAACAAAACAGGTGCTCCCCAAGATGAAACACTCGGTCTAATGAAACCTAGATCTAACAACTCTTGCAGTTGAATTTTAAGCTCTTCTAACTCTTTCGGTGCCACCCTATATGGGGCTTTTGATTTGGGGGCCGATCCTGGTTCTAAGTCGATCGTGAAATCTACGTGACGGTCGGGTGGTAATTCAGGTAATATTTCTGAAAAGACGTCTTCATATTCTAACAAGTGATGACTCACATCATCGGGGAAGCGGTTTGGGTGGAATTTTTAATCCGAAATATCGCGTTTTACCGGTTTAATACAACGTTTATAAATCAAGAAATTAAAATCCTAGATGGTACGTTTTTTATGAAATCTAATTCGACCATTAGATTAGAAATAAACCTCTTACTCGGAAAGCATAATTCGATTTCCGAAATCCGATAAAAAGTCGGGATAAGACAGTCCAAAATTCGCCCGGAAAAATAATAAAAACTGACTTTCTCCGGTAGACTCGTATCGCAGAAAAAAGTGAATGTAAAGTCTGACGGTTTTTCGATCTGAGTTTTCGAACGAAAATTCTATCGGACGCGAAAACCATAATACAATATTCGTTCAACCGACTTCTGAAATTTATTTTCAGAAATGGATTTCACCGTCAGTCTTAGAATTGAAAATCCTTAACTTAGGCGTGCAAAGCCTTAATTAATAATTAAATTTTTATTTTAGCGACGGAAGAAATATCTGGGGTATTACACTTGGTGCATGTCGTTTTAATTTTTTTCGAAAAAAGAGATAGGATAGTATAATTTTGTTACCTAAAGTAATTGGGTATCATATATAAACCAAAAAATAAGAATATTTGAATGCCGATTTTACTTAAAAAAATCGAAACACTTTCAATAATATTGCTAAAAAGCGTGCAACTCTTAACATATTGTAACCAATAATGGTCTTTAAGCTTCATGCATGTATTTTATTTCATTTATTTAATAGAAAGAAGCATAGCACGTATGAAACAAATGTAACACATTATCCATAATAATGTAAAACGAACAATCTACTATTAAGAACAAACCGAAGAAACATATGAAACACAAACCCTAACATTATAAAATCAATAATTTAAGCAAAACCAACAGCAACATAATTATCAAACACAAACCCTAATATCGAAAAATAATTTAAGCAAAACCAACATCATCATAATTATAAAAATATAACAAAAACTACGCCACTAACTACCCCTCTCTTTGAAAGCCTGTTATGGCAACATCAACATCGGATGCAACACGAGCGAGGAACTCAAAGTCAACGTTGCACATGCCTTGAGTCTGGAAGATTTCAACGAACATAAACCAAAAATGATGGCGTCTCGTTGCAACTTCCATGCGGAGTTTTGAATCATAAAACCATTCCAAACCAAGGACCTCATCAACGTAGTATTCACGTAGTGCCATGATGGAAAGATGTTCTTTGTACATTTTGAAGAATTTGTATAGTTTCTGCACAATGTCGAGGGCAGTGTACTCGCGGAGAATCACTTGCGTAGCAAGGATAGCTCTCATGCATGAATGATTGTTGGATAAATGGTGGGTAGGGCGATGGCTCAATAGACATGTCAACATGGTAGCCTCTTGGTGGAATTCCCAAACAATGAGACCATTGAATTCTTCGTATGCAAACTCACCAGTTTTGATGACCAGTTTCATGGGAGATAATAAAGTTGATGGTGGCGGCATGGTTATTAGGTGAAGCTGATTTGGTGAAGAGAAAAAAAAAAGTTGAAATGTGTGGCGACTTATTCGATGGAGAGTGTTCTATTTATATGGAATTTTGGTATATCTAATGAGAGGTGTTAACCCTAAAAAATCGTAATTAATGATTTTTTTAGAGGGAATATATATCTTTGATATATTAATTTAATTTTTTTTTGTAATACCAATTTATATGATTGACTAAATCTTTTATAATAAGAAATCATATATATATATATATATATATATATATATATATATATATAGTTATGTTCATATAAAAACCCTCCTTATCCTAAAAAATGAGAATTAATCTCAACCACACATCTTTGCATGATGGATGGTCAAGATTTAATCCTGGTCAAAGCGGGTCAACCCGTTGACTTTTTTTTTCGTTTTTTTTTCGATTTTTTTTTTACGGTCAGGCCATATGCACCGCACCATGCATTCATATGCACCACACTATACAACGAGATGCACCACTAAGTGCATTGAGATGCAACATAATTTTGACCTTTTTTTTTCTAACTTTGGTTGGTTAATCCGATCAGTTCATCGATGGTCAGCAAGTATGATGGTCCTAATGATGATTCTACATGTTTTTCGTGTGTATCTCACTGGTGGATTTAAAAAACCCCGCGAATTGACTTGGGTTACAGGTGTGGTTCTGGCAGTATTGACCGCATCTTTTGGCGTAACTGGTTATTCCTTACCTCGAGACCAAATTGGTTATTGGGCAGTGAAAATTGTAACAGGTGTACCTGATGCTATTCCTGTAATAGGATCGCCTTTAGTCGAATTATTGCGTGGAAGTGCTAGTGTGGGACAATCCACCTTAACTCGTTTTTATAGTTTACACACTTTTGTATTGCCACTTCTTACTGCTGTATTTATGTTAATGCACTTTCCAATGATACGCAAACAAGGTATTTCTGGTCCTTTATAGAGAAGATATAGAATAGATATTTGCAATCAATCAGTTATCACTTAGAGGAGGAATGGTAGGATTTTATTGCTACAAGTTGAAATAATAAGACATGTATTTGGATATTTCCCTTCAACCAATCATGTCAAATAAATAATATTGTGTAGTTGAAGGGGATTTTCCGAAGAGAAAATGGATTATGTGAGTGTGTGACTTGAATTATTGATTGGTCTGTGTAGATATACGTCTGCCACATCGGAATTCAAAACCAAATGTGTCTTTGTTCCAACCACTGTGTAACCTCTATACAGAAGATAGGCCGGTTCGCTTGAAGAGAATCTTTTCTATGATCATATCCAAATCCTGTTGTACATGAGTAGGCTCCGTAAGATCTAGTATAATGAATTTTTCACTTAATACTTACTTAAATACTTTAAATAGTATGGAAATGCATTCATTTCCTTTGCATTGATATGATTGATGATACTATCGGGGTGAAACAAGAGATCTAAAGAAAAATAAAATTTAGTCTAGACTAAATTAGTAACAAGTAAACCTTTTTTTGTGTATCTTCCACTTTTTTGGAGATAACATAGTAATCATAAAGTCTTAGACGACCCAGAAAGCAAAAATACTTGATCATAACCAACTTTGTAAGCCGATTTGGGTATTGAAGTATTTACTTAGACTTAGAACTAAATTCTTTGCAATGGATGGTTGTAATTCCGGAAAAAGAGTCAAATTTTTCTTAGATTGAATCATTCATATATGTGTAGATATAGTCAACACATAGATTTTTTATAGATTCGTTTGGTTCTTTTGAGTCTTGCTTTGCTCGAGCCGGATGATAAAAAATTATCATGTCCGGTTCCGCGGGGCGATGGATCTATAAGAATTCACCAATCCCAATAACAAAAAAACCTGATTTGAATACAAAGGTATCTGAGCAATTCTTCCTGTTGCTTTTACAGAACTCCCTTCTTGTATCATCAAACCATCACCCATTAATACAACACCAACATTATTTGATTCCAAATTCAGAACAATACCTATTGTACCTTCTTCAAATTCGACTAATTCACCCGCCATTACTTCATCAAGACCATGAATACGAGCAATACCGTCCCCTACTTGAAGTACGGTGCCAGTGTTTACAATCTTTACTTCTCTATTATATTGTTCAATACGTTCACGGATAATATTACTAATTTCGTCGGCTCGAATAGTTACCATGAGTTTTTTTTTTTTTTTAATTTACGGTCAGGCCATATGCACCGCATCATGCATTCATATGCATCACACTATACAACGAGATGCACTACTAAGTGCATTGAGATGCAACATAATTTCGACTTTTTTTTTTTACTGTCAATCCATATGCACCACACCATGTATTCATATACACCACATCATGTATTCATATGCACCACACTATATAACGAGATACACCACATTTTTGTTTGTTTTTTTTCTATTATTTTCTGTTTTTTTTTTTAATTTTCAGATTTATTTTCTTCCATTTTTTTGTTTGCCTCTTCGTTTTTTGTTTGCCGCTTCTTCTTTGGTCAAGATTCGAGCAAGGGGAGCCGAAGGCCTCGGAGCGAGCCGAAAAAGTCCAAATTGTTGCCTGACGATTATCCTTATATTAGTAATTGGAGCGAAGGCGGAGCCGTAAAATCGGAGCCGAAGGCGGAGTCGGGAAAAAATATATGCAAAAAAAATCACATGCATCTCAATGCACTTAGTGGTGCATCTCATCACACTGTGTGGTGCATATGAATATATAGTGCGGTGCATATTGCTAACCGTAAAAAAAAAAAAAAATTGAAAATTTGGTGCATCTCAATGCACTTAGTGGTGCATCTCATCACACTGTGTGGTGCATATGAATGCATGGTGCGGTGCATATGGCCTGATAGTTAAAAAAAAAATCGAAAAAAAAAACGAAAAAAAAAGTCAACGGGTTGACCCGCTTTGACCAGGATTAAATCTTGACCATCCATCATTCAAAGATGTGTGGTTGAGATTAATTCTCATTTTTTAGGATAAGGGGGCTTTTCACTAGAATGCATTCCTATATATATATATATATATATATATATATATATATATAGGGTAATGATAGTCGGCCACACTGTGGCTAGCCACACGCATAAAAAAAGGAAAATTGACTGTAAAAATGTAAATAATCACATTTCCCCCTTAGGTTTTATGCTTACCAATTAGGGTATATTTCTATTTTCAAAACCTATATTACTATTTTTAGCTTGTGTGGTCGGCCACAGTCTAGCCGAATATCATTACCCTTGTTTTTTTTTTATGGTAAATAAGTGTGAAATATATGTATTATTTGATTTTTTTTATGGTAAAAAAGTGTCAAATATATTAAATGTTAAAATATATATTGGGAAGAGAATATTTTCGATGATTTATTCCCAGGATAGATAATAATAATAATAATAATAATAATAATAATATTATTATTATTATTATTATTATTATTATTATTATTATTATTATAATAAGTTATTATTGTTATTATTGTTATTATTATTATTTGCATCTATAAAATGTAATGTATTATTATCAGTAATGTCAAACTTTTACAATAATTGGCGAAGTTGATAAATGTCACACTATTATAGTAATTGGATGTTAGTAATGTGCAATTAAAGTAGATTATATTCCGAAGTTTGTTCAATGAAAGAATTCACTGTTACCATTTATCACTCACTTTATATATACTACCATGTAACGATTCACTCGAATATGAATTTGTGTATAAGAGATGTAGGTAGCTCATATTGATTTGATTGGTCTTGAAATAAACCATATATTAATTTTTTTTTATATTGACGTAGCTACTCTTCAATTTAATTTTCAAGTTTTTCATAGGATAAATAGATGTAGGTAGTATTGATTGCCATATTGTTTAAAATCGACTAGTGAAAGTATATGTACAAAATAACATTTTACTCAATAATTGTAAATTTAATATTGGAAGAACTATATCAAAAGGAACTAATCGGAAAATTTGAACTGCAGCATAAATTAAAAATGACATAAAATATTCATTAAGTCCAAGACGAAGGTAACATATTAGATCCTTAAACAACCACAATCCACCAACTTAATTACGAATACATGCAAATAAAGAGATAGAACTTAAATGTAGCTAATCGACGTCTATGGCCGTTTCTGGTATCTTCCCAGTTGCGTCGATTTTTGCCCGAAGTTCAGCCGGCACCCAATTAGTGTCGCGCACTATAACAAGTTTGAGCCTAAGAATCTCATTAGTGGACTCTAGAACTTCGAAGACAATAGCATCATCTTTCTTGGGATTGTGTTTTCGCACGTATTCTTTTCAATCGACATAGTCAAACCGCGACCTAGCCTCTTTCCCGCAGAAGAACATGTTAGATGTTTCTCCAAGATAAGTAAGTTCTGCCGGCACATTAGGACGACAGATCATGTGTCTGGCATGTGCCGACACTTCCTATTGCACAAAATTATGATCTTTATTTGTGAACAAAATTAATTGAAATGGAAAATGAAAGATAGATTGAAATTCATAATACCATACGGAAGGGTTTAGACACGTGTGAGTTTGTTAGAAATACATCAAAGAAGGGATGATTTCCTGATATAATGTAATGGTCAGCACAACGCATATTCGATCATGATGCATCATTCATCCTTGCAACTGCACTTACCTTCCCTAAATCATTCATTAATCGTGAAAGAAAAGTACACACACTATGAAATTCATGACGCATAAATAAAAACACAAACTATAACAAAAACTAAATTAAATGACATGTAATGACTTACATTTCTATTGAAAACATTTATTCGAACAGTTGGCGTACTTACAATCCTATAATCATTTTTGTCAACTAATGCATGATGCATTGTCATGTTAACTTCCATTAAAGATATACACACAACAATATAGTATGAGGATTATCTGTAATGCAAATTTAACTCAACGTAAACTTAGAGTTTAAGACATATAACCAGATCAAATCAATAACTACAATCGAGGGGAATGAGAAATTGTCAAAATAAAGAACCAAACATTTCCATTTGAAACACAATTCGTATGAAAAAACCAATGTATTAATCTTTCAAATCTAAAATGAGTGTGCGAAACAATAAAATATAATGTACCAAATATTCGACCAAATTTCCATAATTCAATGTATTGAGTGGGAAAAAAATACCAATGGCATAAATTGGAATATAACTTAAAATCGACAACCACAAAACTTATAATGTAGTAAATATTGGTGTCATAATCTCATACCCGAAGACGGAGATAGAAGGAAGGCAAAATTTCTTCGACTTGCGTGTTCCCAGTTTCAGTTGGGCAACAAATTCACTGAAAAATCGATGGAAAATAACATAAGAAAACCAATTTAAATAAAAACAAAAGAAATTTCGATTACGACTTGGGTGTCGCCATATTACCTGTGCTCTACGTCAGTGTCGGCGGCGGCGCCTTCCTCAACAAGAATTTTGATTGCCCTAATTATTTGGGAAATGGGTGGTAAGTGGCCTTTCATACTACCATAAAATTTGTGGCATTTTTTTTCGTTTATTATTATTATTTTTCTTTTTACTCTCCAAAATCAAGCCTTTTACCCAGTGGTTCATTACTACTTATTCGATATTGATGTTGCGAGATCGATACGACGATACCTCTTACTCACCTATTTTTTGAGAATTTTTTGTACTATTTTTAAAATAATTAATTTTTGTTGATTTTTTATATAATAAGAGCATAATAAGAGTATTCAAATTTCTTACTAATAATAATAATAATAATAATAATAATAATAATAATAATAATAATAATAATAATAATAATTTTTACATCTTATGAGAACACGATATAGATTTAAATAGATGAAATATGAATTCGAATATTCGACTCGTCAGAATGAAATAACAAGTCTAACATTTTAATATATGAAATTAATTTTTTTTAATTATGATATTAAGTATGATAATAGTGCTCACATAATGTTTGTTAACTTTTTAAATAATTAAATATTTCTTGATTTATGATTTAATAAGAGCATAATGTAGACAATTATATATTTATAATAACATTTTGTTGTTTTTGTAATTAGAATAGTGAGAATGAAATATAGATAGTTTTTTTTTAATAAATATAATGAAATATTTAATTACAATCTAGTATAATAGTATAATAGATCAATTTGCATTTACTCCCGGGATCCGTCTCTTGGGGCCAACACGTGATTGACTCCCATGATCCATCTCTCGGGCGCCGACACGTGCTTGACTCCCGGGATCCGTCTCTCGGGGCCCAACACGTGCTTCAAATATTTTTGTAATAAAATACAAAATTTCATTATCACTATTCCAACATTCGATTCGATATTTCATTATCACTATTCCAAGATTACATTCAAATGCTCGTCTGACGAATTGCATATTCGATTCGCTATTTCATTATCTCTATTCTAATAATCTTTAAACAATTCATTCGCACTGTTCCAACATTCGATTCGAATGTTGAAATAGTGATAATGAAATTTTGTGTTGTTGCCAGAATAGTGTTGTTGCTTTGTCTATCTACTGTCTAGCGTAGCTTGTATCTTGATGACGCATATGTGAGGTGAGTTGTCCCGTTTTTTTTTCGTTGTATATGTTCAACTCAGTTTCTTGAAGAACTATTTGTCAGTTTTTATTTTATTTTATATCTTGTAGTATTTTATGAATATTGATGATGTCGAGAGAGGGAAATATGGACACGAGCGAGAACGAAAGGGAAGAAACATTGGTAGCAGCATCGTCCCGTCGCAAGGGTTAGATTTATGCTAGTATGTTATTTTTTTTGTATATTATTTTTGGAAATCAATAATTAATGAGTTGAGAGTGAAATTTTTTGTCGTATTGACTTAGTGTGGGCCAGAGTAATACAATATGTTTGTTGATAAAAATTGTTTCATCATATTATTTTGTTATCACGGGTAGGTATAAGTCAAAGCGAATTTGCTTGGAATTACAACTACGCCAACAAAAAATTACTAAGAAGCGCAAGAAAGTAACTGCAAACGAACGTGGAGGCCAAGAAAAAGTTGTAAGCCTCCACTGTCTTGAGTTTGTAATTGTATATAATGTGATTGTTTGTGATGATATAGAGATTACTTATGACCTGATTTTCATTAATACATTGTTGGGTTTGAGGTGTTACTGCTCAAGAGGTGATACTGCTCGAAGATGTTGGCAAAGTTTATGTAGCCAAAAGTACAGCTGAAGTGTCGAAGCCGCTGCGTAGAATAAACTCTGTTATGTGTGTTTCAGTCTGTGCTAAAAGAACCTGGAACAGTCTGGCAGAGACTTACCTTATCGGCGCGGATTTTGCGGGATCTTTTCCAAGTTTATGATAGATGCGGATAAGATACATATCAAGCAGATAAGAGACGTGTTCCCCAAGACTTATCCTCACAAGGAAAGAAGATATAAAGAGATATGCATGATGGAGAAGAGATCTAGGGTTTCGCCTATATATATATATTCGACATCTACATTGTGAGGGTTGGCCGTATATGTTTTATTGTTTGAGTGCTTATACTTTCTTGAGAGTATTGTATTGTGAGAGCACGAATTATTGTGAGAGTTTATCTTTGATAAATTAGTTCCTAAAGAGAGTTAAGGGTCGAACTGGCGGTTCGGACTTAGGTTGAGCGATTGTAGATCGTCAATCACGAATTCACGTGACATTAAGAAGAGGGTGAGCGAAAGGGTAGCATAAGATGATGACCTGTATGTGTAAGATCCTCTGTAGCCATTTCTTCTAATAGTGGATTGGTTCTCTCTTGGGCAAAGGCCCCCCAGACGTAGGTTGCAAAACCGAACTGGGTTACCATATCGTGTGTCTTTTATTTCAGCACAGTTTATTGTTTCTGTTATACTGTCTGTGCTATGTTTTCCAGTAACGCGAATAACTTTATATGCATAAAGTATACGTTTGGATCTAATTGGACCAATGTCTACTCAAAGTATAGCCAAGAAGGAGTTTGTTCTTGTATGTGTTGATGACTATTCAAGGTTCACTTGGGTGGAATTTCTCCGACACAAATCAGAAGCCTTCAAAAGCTTTAAGGACTTGTGCATTCGCGTAGAATTGGAGAAGGATATTCCCTTGAGAAGAATAAGGAGTGATCATGGTGGAGAATTTCAAAGTGAAGATTTCGTCACTTTCTGTGCTGAAAATGGGATAGCGCACGAGTTTTCAGCTCCGAAGACACCTCAACAAAACGGAGTTGTTGAGAGAAAGAATAGGACTCTACAAGAAATGATGAGAACCATGCTCAAGGCGCATGATGTAGCTGACAGATTTTGGGCTGAGGCGATGAATACGGCATGCTATATTGTGAATCGAGTCTATCTTCGTCCAAAGACAAATCAGACTCCTTATGAAATCTGGAAGGGAAGAAAGCCCGACCTCAAGCATCTTCATGTGTTCGGAACAGTGTGCTATGTTCTGAATGACAGAAAATACACTCAAAAGCTTGATGATCGAGGTCTTGAAGCTATATTTATGGGATATGCTCGTGACAGCAGAGCATTCAGAGTCTATGTCAATGCAAACAAGACTATCATGGAGTCCATCAATGTGGTCTTCACTGATTCTACAGACGCAGAAGCAGAAGAGGAGGCACAACTGCTATTACCTGTGCCAGAGTCTGTGCCAACCTCCTCAAGTACACAGATCGGATCCACTGACACGTCCACTGATTCAGTCAAAGTTGAAGCTCCATCTGACTCCACCTCAGGCGAATTAGTCCTTACTACTCCAGGTCCATCCAGAAGACTATCTAAGTATCATCCACTAACAAATGTCATTGGAGATGTCACCGGAGGAAGATTAACCAGAAACGTAGCTAGAGACTACAAATATATGGTGGCAAACATTGCATTCATGTGCTATGTCTCTAAAGTTCTTCCAAATAATGTCAAGGAAGCCTTATTGATTGAAGATTGGATTGACTCCATACAAGAAGAATTGCTCCAGTTTATCCGTTGCAATGTTTGGTATCTTGTGCCATGTCCCATTGATGTGCATGTGATTGGGACGAAATGGATTTTTTGCAACAAAACAGATGAGATGGAGGAGATTATTCGTAACAAGTCAAGACTAGTAGCTCAAGGATAGTTCAAGAGGAAGGTATTGACTATGAAGAGACTTTTGCTCCGGTCACTCGCCTAGAAGCAGTTCGATTACTTCTTGGAATGGCATGCTGCATGAACTTCAAGCTATACCAAATGGATGTTAAGAGTGCCTTTCTCAATGGTACTCTTCAAGAAGATGTGTACGTGGAACAGCCCCCAGGCTTTGTCGATCCAGAATTTCCCAATCATGTCTACAAGTTGAACAAGGCGCTTTATGGTTTGAAGCAAGCACCTCGTGCTTGGTATGATACACTGTCCAAGTATCTCATCTCCAAAGGATATGTTCGTGGAGGATCTGACAAGACTCTTTTCTATAAGAGTAATTCGGAAGGTATCATCATTATTCAGATTTATGTTGATGATATAATTTTTGGTTCTGTGTCTTAGGATCTGATCCAGGAATTTGTGGGACACATGACAAAGGAGTTTGATATGAGTCTTTTTGCTGAATTGCATTATTTTCTGGGACTACAAATCAAGCAATCCGAGGAGGGGATATTTGTGACTCAATCAAAGTATGCTCGGAGCTTAGTGAAGAAATTTGGACTAGAAAATGCCAAGGTGCGTCGCACACCTATGTCAACTTCAATCAAGCTTAGCAAGGACACAGAAGGTGCTTCTGTAGATCAGTCTCTATACAGAAGTATGATTGGAAGTTTGCTCTACTTGACGGCCAGTAGACCAGACATTAGCCACAGTGTCGGAGTTTGTGCCAGGTTCCAGGCGGATCCTAAGGAGAGTCATCTTCTAGCTGTGAAGAATATTATCAAGTATGTTCGAGGAATCAGTGATTTTGGTATTTGGATGACTAAGGACAGCACCACATCCTTAGTGGGGTACAGTGATGCGGATTGGGCAGGTAGCCCAGACGATAGGAAGAGCACATCTGGAGCTTGCTTCTTCCTTGGAAACAATCTAGTATCCTAGCACAGCAAGAAGCCGGTGAGCGTGTCTCTGTCATCAACTGAAGCTGAATATATTGCTGCAGGATTAGCTTGCACTCAACTCATGTGGATGAGCCAAATGCTTGAAGATTATGGAGTGCCCTTCGAGTCATTTACCCTTTATTGCGACAACAAGAGTGCAATTGATATCTCGAAAAATCTTGTGCACCACTCTAAGTCGAAGCACATTGACATTCGCCACCACTTCATAAGGGAGCTGATTGAAGAGAAGATACTCAACTTGGAGTTTATGCCTACGGAGAAACAATTGGCAGACTTGTTCACTAAGGCATTGGATGCAGCGAGGTTCGAATCTCTTCGAGCCTCATTGGGTGTTTGCTCTCTCTAAACTCTCTAGAGAGACCTCGTGTTTGTGGTCTTCTGAACAAGCACAATGTATATGTACATTATTTTTTTTTGTTTTCTTGGTATTTCTTGTTTTTCTGTGTATTTCTGTGCTAGGAATTTTGGGCAAAACCAATGGCACACGTAGGATGCTGGAGCAGACAAGGGCTGACATCATCTCTGCAGCCTTTCAACGACTACTTTCTGTGTTGAACTCTGCGACTTCCAAGTGTAGGCAACGGCTATTTTACGTTCAAATTTGAACGTTGGAGATAACGATCAATTCAAATCTTGATATATATTTCATCTCCTAGTTTGTAGGAATTTATTTCCATGCATATCTTTTTAGAGAGAGAAATCCACCGCCTTTGAGCTTATATATATTTTGATTTCTTCTGCATTAAGATTTCATAAATCTTTGCTTAGCCTTGAAGTCTCTCTCTCTCTCTCAAAGATCTCTGCTGTGTTCGTATATTGCTGTTTGATATTCATCATGTCGGATAGAAGCCGTTCAACCTAGCATTTTTTTGATGATTCCGGCGATGATAATGTTCCTATCTCCCATCTCTACTTTGCCGGTGGCAAGAAGAAGAAAAGAGGTCTGCCCCAACTCCGAGCCACGGGAATCGTTGACTACCCCGACTCCGAATCAGACTCCGGAGAGAAGGATCCCCCTACCGCTCCTCCAAAAGAGAAGCCTTCTCCATCGAAGTCTTTCTCGCTGGCGAAGCCAGTCTCTGAGTCACCATCAAAGCACTCTCCCCCTCTGGAGAAACAAACCGTAGAAGACTCCGCATCTGAGACGGAATCTAGTGAGAAGGAACAAGCCCATGTTCCTGTTGCAGTCATGAAGAAGAAGATTACTCCATCCAAGTCTTCTTCCTCGAGATCAATTCTCCGGCAACCTGCACCTTCTACCGGAGGCTCTCTATCTATTCCTGATCAAGCTATTATTCTTCATGTGATACCTGTGTTCCAACACACTCAGAAGGAAGCCACGACTATTAATAAGGAGGCTGATATTGATGAAGCAACACTTGATGAGTTTGTGGCTGAACTTGAAGAAAATCCTGTTGAGGACTCTGTGCCAGCAGCAAAGAAGCAAAGACCTTCCAAGAGACGTCTTCGCAAACTCTCTGACTTTCCAAGAAAGAAAGTCAGAATTGAGGAAATTCCTCTAACTATTAAGGAACTTGCTGCAACCCCCGCTTCTCGAACTAGGGGTCAACTTGCTAAGAAGATTGCTGCTACCCATGAAGCCAAGGGTAAAGAGAAGCTTGGTGAATCTTCCAAGAAGAAGAAGAAGGCTGACTCTAAGCCAAAGAAATGGGTGGATCCCAATCAGCCCATTGATGTTGAGTCTGGGCCTGATCATGTGTTGGAGAGTGATGCTGGAAATTCTGAGCACGAAGTATCTCATCAGGGTGCATCATCTGCTACTCCAGTTAGAAGATCAACAGCTGAGGTCATTCAGAGATCAAAGGCTGTGGTGGATGCTCTCAGATTCAAATCTGATGAGCAAGCTGAAGCGTAGAATAATGTGATCCACAGGAAGCTGGTCTATGAGCAACCTGTGAAGAAGAAAGATCTGGAGGGAACTGGCCTGGACAAGCTGCTCGAGGACGCTAAGTGGGATCAGACTGTCTTCCATGTTCGTCGTTATGTGCGCGCGGTTGTGCTGGAATTCTACTGTAACATGTCCAAGAGTATTACTGACCCTTCATCTCGCTATCATTTCAAATCATACATTCGAGGAAGGTACATTAATTTCTCTCCTGCTGTTATCTCTGCATTTGTTGGGTGTGATGATCATGGTGTGCAAGAGGAAGATGTGTCTTTGGACACAATTGCTTGCGAAATTACTCACGGGGTGTATCGAACGTGGAGGAAGAACATGTCCATCAGTTCTTCTATGCTGTCACAGAAGTATGCGATCTTGCATAAGATTGTGGTCAGAAATTGGTGCCCCACCTCACACACCGCCACAGTAAGCCAAGAAACAGCAAGGGTGCTGTACGGGATAGGGCGCTTCAAGCCCTTTGACTTTGGACGTTTGGTCTTCGACCACGTCACTCAACATGTTGGAAATCTGACAAAGCCTAAGGCTCTAGGCTATCATTGTTTAATATTTGGTATTATCTCTTCGCAATTTCCTGATGTGATGCAGGTGGGA
Source organism: Schizonepeta tenuifolia (assembly GCA_029490685.1). NCBI lineage: Eukaryota > Viridiplantae > Streptophyta > Magnoliopsida > Lamiales > Lamiaceae > Schizonepeta > Schizonepeta tenuifolia. Next base: position 105,411,963 of record CM055958.1, on the reverse strand, counting down.
GAGCAGTTTGAGCGCACTCCAAAGAGCATTGTCATCCATGACAAGCTATTCAATGAGGCTGTTCATCCCAAGGACATCGAGGGTCCCTCTGTCCGTATTGTGGAAAGGAAGAAGTCAACATCATCTATACCAGCGCCTGTGTTGAGTGAGCCTAACCTCAGGGCTATTTCTACAAGGATGCTGCGAGAGCTGGAAAGGGAGTACAACTTCATTCTGTTCCAGATGAAGAAGCTTCGCATGCGCAAGAATGAGATTGCTGCATTATTCAATGATGCCAAAGCAGTCTTTGCTGGAGGAGAAGTTGTGCCATCTGGATCAGCAGTACGTGATGCAGAGTCTGTGCCAGAAAATAATGATGATGTTGAAGATGATGATGCAGAGGATGAAGCTGCAGCTGATGATGGTGATAAGGCTGAGGATGCTGAAAAGGACTTGGGTGATGAAGATACCCAAACTGATGAGGATGAAGAAGACCTTCAAGCCTCAGCTCAAGCTGCGAAGAAGAAAGGCTCCCAGTCTTTCTGAAGATTGGATGGAAGACCCCCCTACTTTGTCATTTCTGCCAGACAAAAAGAGGGAGTAGAAGAAAATTAAAAGAAAATTTGAAGTTTTTGTATTTATTTTGGTTTTCTGGTTGTTTTTTTTGTTCTAGTGTCTGTGTCAGTTTTTGCGCAGACTTAGTTTTTGGTTCCAATGAGTTATTCCTTCTACTCCTTGATGTTTTTTATGGACATATATTATAAGCTCTCAGTTTATTACTTATGGTTTTAATGGTGTTCTTTGGTGCTGTGTTGAAGATCATCCGCTCGATGATTGAAGAATTACTTAGTGATCGGTTTACTTCATGCCTTGCTTAAGGGAGAGTTTCAACACAGATTTCTCCAATTGCTAGTTGGAGGGGGAGCTTTGGCATATTTCATACAAGTTCGGACTTGGAGGATTTGGAGGTATGAAGATGCTTATGGTTGATTATTTTCTTGATGATTGGTTTTATCTACATAAATGCCAAAGGGGGAGATTGTTGGGTTTGAGGTGTTGCTGCTCAAGAGGTGATACTGCTCGAAGATGTTGGCAAAGTTTATGTAGCCAAAAGTACAGCTGAAGTGTCGAAGCCGCTGCGTAGAACAAACTCTGTTATGTGTGCTTCAGTCTGTGCTAAGGGAACCTGGAACAGTCTGGAACAGTCTGGCAGAGACTTACCTTATCGGCGCGGATTTTGCAGGATCTTTTCCAAGTTTATGATAGATGCGGACAAGATACATATCAAGCAGATAAGAGACGTGTTCCCCAAGCCTTATCCTCACAAGGAAAGAAGATCTAAAGAGATATACATGATGGAGAAGAGATCTAGGGTTTCGCCTATATATATATTCGACATCCACATTGTGAGGGTTGGCCGTCTATGTTTTATTGTTTGAGTGCTTATACTTTCTTGAGAGTATTGTATTGTGAGAGCACGAATTATTGTGAGAGTTTATCTTTGATAAATTAGTTCCTAAAGAGAGTTAAGGGTCGAACTGGCGGTTCAGACTTAGGTTGAGCGATTGTAGATCGTCAATCACGAATTCACGTGACATTAGACAGAGGGTGAGCGAAAGGGTAGCATAAGGTGATGACATGTATGTGTAAGATCCTCTGTAGCTATTTCTTCTAATAGTGGATTGGTTCTCTCTTGGGCAAAGGCCCCCCAGACGTAGGTTGCAAAACCGAACTGGGTTACCATATCGTGTGTCTTTTATTTCAACATAGTTTATTGTTTCTGTTATACTGTCTGTGCTAAGTTTTCCAGTAACCCGAATAACTTTATATGCATAAAGTATACGTTTAGATCTAACATACATTGCCATCTTATTAATGTTAGATGCTAAGTTGGATAGTACAAATAATGGTGCTTAATTTCTGAGTACTAGTGGTTGAATACTAATTTCTGATATCATAATATGTGATATAGTTAATGATGATTTCATTCATTTTTTTTTACATGAAAGTGCTGCTGTGTTGAGTAATCTACACATGTGAGGAAGCAGTTAATGTTACTTTTCGATGTGGTGGGAACATTGGACGCGAAAGATCGATAAGTTAAGTAAGAATTTAAGTGAGAAAGAAGTGCATGTGGCTGATGTTAGGGGTCCAGCAGCTCGAACCCGTAGCAACCATGCCGGAAACTATTTAGAGAGTGAGCATGTGGTTCATGATACGGTGGTGGTTGAGGCTCAACCACTAAAGCGTGGTCGTGGACGGCCTCCAAAGAATAAGACTGCATGTACTATTGTCAGCTCGACGAAGCTTGGACTTGGACATCCACCAACAGATAAGACTTCCTCCAATACTTTCACCCCTGCGAAGCATGGTCGTGGACGGCCTCTGAAGAATAAGAATGCATATACTATTGTCAGCTCCACCAAGCTTGGACTTGGTCATCCACCAATTAATAAGACTTCCTCCAGTACTTTCACCCCTGCGAAGCGTGGTCGTGGACGGCCTCGGAAGAATGTAGTAGGTGAAGAAGCACATGAAATTGTGTATCCTATTCTTCATCCACTACATCAAGTTTCTCAAAACATTGTTGATGAATTTTACAGTTGGTATTTAAGTGAAAGCTACTTAACTGTATTAGTTTGTATAAATTATTTTAACTTGTTATTTCATCTTATTAATACAGTATATGTTTGTTATTGTAGATCTGGGGTTCTTCATAGAAAGTTGTTGCGTTACCCGATGGTTTCTATTGACTGGATGAAAGACATACAACGCGGTAGACATGGCATTACATCGCACGTAAGACTTATAACATGCATATGTCTTCATTTAATTTCATTGCTAACTGTATGCATTTAATTTCCTTGGTGAAATGCTATAGTTGTATTAAATGTATGAATAATGGATTTCAATCTGCTGCTTGTCCACGTTAATGAAATTACATGGATGAATGTATTAGTGATTAGTTTGTGATACGAAGTATTCAGATTAATGTTGTAATTACTGATATTTTGTCATATTTTTTAATCTGATTCATTGTATTTGGTGAATGTAGGTGGTGATTAGTGTATGCTTATTATTGACTGATTTATTGAATTCATATAATTTTTTCAGCATTGTGATTTTAGGTTTGTTGCTCTACAGAGCTGAAATGCAACCATATTTGTTTTTGCGACGATGGACTGTGATAGACAGTTTTGCATGTATTTTTCCACCCTAGTAAATTCAACTATTTCATTCCTTTGTGATGGCATAGAACTAAATTACATTATTTGGCAGAGTTTGTTGTCTCACGGTGATGTTTCATGGTACTCTACTATTTCGGATTATGTGTCAGGCAAGAGACCAGAAGATAGAATGATGCCATGAGAGAAGGTAGATAAAATTTACGGGATTGGATGGGTGGATCAGAATCATTTCGTTGCTTACTGCATAGATATAGTGCAAAAAACTATAGTGGTGTATGATAGCATGTTAGGAGAGAAGAAATGGCCGTCAATTAAGGAGCAATTTCATTGCTTTAGTAGCAGGGTTTCATTGATTTTCCATAGCTATGTGGAAAAAAGGATTGCCATTCGACGGATGTTGTACGCCCATGGGATGTGGTTGCAGCCGTTGATTCACCACAACAATTAAACATATACGACTGTGGCATAATATCATTGAAGGTTATTGAATCTCTCGTACTTGGTTGTCCATTTCTTGCAGTTGATGAAGACTCATGTAGACGTTATCGACAAAATTATTGCATTGATCTATATCATCTCTCGGATGTGGCTGATGATATCTAAATCAGTGCTTATGTATTTTGGGTTTTTTCGAACAACTTTACCTTGCTAAGTCATTCTAGTTTGCTTATTTGACTATGGTTATTTTTGTGTTTCACGGACAAATCACTAATTGAAGTCAATGGCTACTTCGTTATAATGGTATTTTAAGAACTTAATGTGATTTGTTCATTTAATGTCGGCTCCTGTATATTTACTATTATTATTTTCTGTTTACTTTAAGTAGTACGATGATTGTAGATAAAAAAATTGATTAGATACAAAATCGAGCTATGTTATTGCATATAAGCTTCAAAATCGAGCTACAAAGTATGTGTTCATCATGTCTCCACATTACAATCACTTTTATGCAACAAAACCAATCACATACAAAATCGAGTAGCTACAGTAGGCCCCAACAATAAAAATACAAACTAAATAACAATGATGTTAAAAAATTAAATCTCAATGCTGTTAAAAAACTAAATACAATATTACAAAACGTAATACAGACGTAACGACTATAATGTATGTAAACTAATTTCCATCGTATTCAATAAAAATAACAACCGCAACAAATTTGTCCAACTCAAAATGAAATATGAGTTACAATTCCGACAATAAGCACAAGGTAATAGTTCAATTCAAGTGAAATGAAATACAACTGCGGAAAAATTTAATTACGACATAGAGTAAAGTTGACCAATGAATCTTTACTTAATTAGCGACACTCCCTTGAGTTCTTAGAATGGTGGTATCTCCGGCACCGCGCCCCCTTCCACCTCTTCCACGCAAGGCCGTACTCCCCCCACGAGAATTCTTACCTCGCCCTCGATTTTTCTCGGCCAAACTCTTCAGACGTTTCTCTTTTGGTCTTCCTCTCGATTTCGAAATATGTGGATCTAAAACATGAAAATTCGTGGTAGGATCGGATACATTATTAGAACAATTTTCCACCTCGTCCGACCCAATCTCTACTCCAGATAACTCGACAATCAATTTGTCAAGCCTTTTATCCAGTAACGCCATCTTCGTCGGTTTATTATAAACAATTTCATTGCACTTTTCATACTTCTCCTCATACTTTCGGTATAGATTATACTCTTTCGTCAAGTGTGGATAGCCTCCGGCGAATTGGATTTTAGTATGAGGTCGATATACATCTTTCCTCCACCTTCTCAATATGTATCTATCATTCACAAGTCTAATATCCTTATGCACGACAGATTTCAAAATGTGACAGCATAATACTTCTTGCACTCACATCGAAAATAACCGCCATTCGAGCGATACTTAACTTTGTATACATACTCATTGTGATACCAATTATCAATAATCCCAATTTCTCTTACTTCATACCTAGAGTCCTACATGCCAAAACAGTGTTATAATTTCAGCCATACTATTCCAATAATTATTTCGCACAAAAAAAAAAAACTAATACAAATGAATTAGTACTAAATGTCAATTTTTTTTCAAAATTATGCTAACTGCATTTTTTTCATGAATACGAATTAGTATTAAAATGAATCAAAAACTAAGGAAAAAGTCATCCTAATAAATAAGATGAATCTACATAGTCTCAACCTCATTATTTTAGCAATACAAAATTGTACGTATCTCTCAATCCCGCCGAGCACGTCTGCAATGGACCCATTGACGACAGTCAAATTGCAACATAACATCTTGTCTATTTCCTGTTGAAATAACTCGAACACCTTATTCGTGTACACACGATCGAATTGGTCCTCCCAATCAAATCGACTTCGCCGTGTCATGATCGAACACTTAGACATGAAATCAACCTCCAATTCTTTATGCGTTTTGTTTGCTATAGCAATCTCGTATTGCTCAACAAAAGACTTCAACGTGCTCCGGGAGTTGATGTAGTTATCAAAAAAAGCATGCATTGATTCACTCCTTTGTGTTGACCGCATACCAGCCCAAAATATGTGATTCAAATATATCGGCACCCAGCTTCTCTCAGTTCATAGAGGTCCGCCAGCCAAGTATTATCTTCAAACCCATATTTATCTATGAATGCAGCCCACCTTGTTTCAAATTCACCAATGCTTAGGCTATCATATATAATGTTTTTGAAAGTTGTTGCCATCTTCTTATATTGTTTCACCCCCTTGAACTTATCGGGCAACTTGTATAGAATATGCCAAATACAAAAGTGCTGGATGGTATTCGACATAACTTCTCTCAAAGCATTCTTGATGCTCTCGCATTGATCCGTCAGAATTGCTGTAGATGCCACGCCTCCCATAGCTTCCAACTAATTTCTAAAAAGTCACTTAAAAGACTTAGATTGTTTGTGTGTCAAAAGTGCACACCCTAATACGATAGACTGATAATGATGATTGATACCGACCATAGTTGCGAACGGCATACGGTACCGATTCACAAGATACGTTGTATCGAAATTAATAAAGTCATGAAATTCTTCGTATGCTGCTTTACTACGTGAATGAATCCACATGACGTTGCGCAGCGTGCAATCATCACCAATATCCATCCTGTGATAAAATGATGGATCTTTCTTTTCCAATCTATTGAAACGTTTATGAATAGCAGCAACATCTCCATCACCGAGTTGCAATCGTCTCATTTTGTCGATGAAAGTCCTGCAATCTCTATCCGAGCAGCTTAAATTTCCAGGGCCACCCGCTTGAAATTGTAGCCATCGTATATTCTTGCACACCGGCACACCACTAATATCAACATTCTCAAGATGTCTCTTCTGTGCGTATGTGATTGTTCTATGACCAGCCATGAACTTCGACATATCTGGATCCATCTTATGATTGTGAGTAGCATTCACTATGCTCACAATCCAATAATCATTCTTATCTTTACGTGCAGAAATTTTAGCCTCACAGTCGACTCTTTTTGTTCTCTTCTTTACCTTATCATTTTTTCGACCACGGTCACAACTTATGGTGACATAGTTATGCCTTGAATTTCGAATGGAAACACAAAAACCCTTCATCTTGCCGAAAGCCTTATAAGCATCTACAAGATCGTCTTTAGTCTTAAATATCATACCAATTTGAGGGCCTGAAACAGCGAAATCTCCCTCTTTCTCCTCATCAACATTTGTTCCATCAATTTCAATTATTTCTGGTTCGGCCTCCTCACTAGGGTTTTCACTTCCTCTTCTTCATCGCCATGCATTTCTTCATCACCGTGCAATTCTTCATCATCATGCATTTCTTCATCGTTGGACTAATTATTGTAGTTGAACTCATCAGATTCATCATCCGACAATGGGATTTCACCAAAGATTGAAGTCATAACGTTGGTTACATCTTCAGACGCCATAATTGAACGTGCAAAGCTTGCACGGTTTAAAATTTTCAGCGTGTTACAGTGATTTTTTTTTTTTGTAAGAGTTGAATTGAACACGATGGAGGTTGAGAAAAACAAAATTATGATTATGATTATTATTATTATTATTATTATTATTATTATTATTATTATTATTTAAATAAATTTCTATGGGCGGTACATTTTAGGTTGGGAAAATCGTGTGAAATTAAAATCCCATAAATTTAGGAACTAATTTGAGGGAGGAAAAAATAACCCTAATAAAACGTGTGAATCAAATCATAGGATCTTAAGAGATAAATAAGATCGCACAAATTTAGGAACTAAATTTTGGGATGGAATAAAAACCTAATATAATTGAAAGATAAAATCGTGCTAAATTAGGAGGTATATTTGATCCCACCAATTTAGGAATTATTTTATGAGAGGGAAATAAACCCTAATAAAACGTGTGACTTTGAGAGGGAAATCGAAATAAAAATTTAGGATAAAAATATTGGATCTAATTAGAAAAAGAAATCCCACTAATTTAGGAACAAATTTTGGGATGGAATAATTACCTAATTTAATTGCAATGAAAATCGTGCAAAATTAGGAGATATATATGATACCACTAATTTAGGAATTGATTTGTGTATTAGAGAACAATAATATTTTGGGAGAGAAATAAAACCTAACATAATCCCCAATTCAAGGATCTAATTATTCATACAAGATATGAATTTTGGGCGGTACAAACATCATAAAATTTGTACTCATATTTTTTCCTCTAAAAATAAAATTTTAATTGATTTATATTAAATTTAATTTACTTTAATTAATTTTAATTTTCAAACATTATACCATAGCTCGTAATATGAATAAGGAAAAATATTAAATTGATAAATGAAATTTATTTTGCATTAAATATGTCAATTGACAAATAATGTATTTATTTATAATAAATATATAATTAATTTTAAACGGTAATAAATTGTTTTCTTTTTATTAAAGTATGACGAATAATATGAAATTGATATATATACAATTTTACATGGATTGATTTTCAACAAAAAAAAAAAGATACAAAATTTATTCATAAAATTCGAAAAATAATACAATATCTAAATTTATTATATGAATTTTCATGTTATGGAGGGAATTACAAAATAACGGAGGGAAATGGTTTGAGGATAAAATGGACATACTAAAAATTATAGAAAAATCGATTTTTTCCTAATTTTGGTTCAGCCAATTAATACTCGAAAAATCGGAGGTGACTCGAACAACGGTTGTCAAAAATCAACACCCATTAAAGATAGAGAGAATACTATGTCATCGGAATCTTAAAAGGGTGTGAAATCATGCATATTGATGCAAGTGATACGGTACAAAGTATCTAAGCAGATTCCACTAGATTCGAAAAAGTTGATTTGATTACTTTCCTAAAATTAGGCCCTAACTTCCACCACCTTTTACTAATTAGATTGATTATAAGTAGTAATCGATTTCAACATCGTGTATATATATATATATATTGTGCGTTCTGCATCCTCTCCCATTTGCAAAAGGATGAGTAGATTCACCTTTTCTTTTTCATTTATTTTTCTTTTCGAATAATGAGAAATTCATAGCCGTTAAATGTGGACGTGTTATAGTCTTGTTGGCCTTTTCGTTAAGAGTAAAGGAAGAAGTATGGCAGAAAACTCATAATTGCACATGCAATATAGTCATATCACGTCAAATATATCTTACCTGCGTCATGCCCGCGATCATACAAAAATTGACATAATATAATTAATCATGTATGTTATCCTTATTCTTAATTATAGTTTATTGTTAATTTTATGGATTCCACTTTTTAATCGTTGAGAAGCATTAAGGTTCATATTTTTTAAACACCTGAATATTAATTTTATATGGAAAACATCGATCGATCAGTAGAAGGTCCTATTATATTCTTTCTAAACTAGTACTAGTAACATAAGAGAGTTAGAAAAACAATCCAAAAACAATAAAATTGAAGAAATTCGTAACAAAAAAAATAAATTCTCATTTATTACATTTTTATCTATTTATATATACATACATACCAATGATTAAAAAGGACCTACACGCGACACACATTGAATAATATACTACAATACAGCCACCATATTTAACAATACGCAAGCAGCTGAATTTCCTTGTTTGATAAATATGAAAACTAATTGGACCAGTTCTATGCTAATCTAAGAATACTTGTGGCATCTTAATCGTCCAACTATGCAAAATCAACCAATCAAAACATCCTTATCTCATCCTATTCATCCCTAAAATTACAATTACGTAAACTTCCGAGCTAATTAATTAATTAATTAATATGACACTTCTTTTGAAAGTATTTTTCAGTACTAATGTTTCTTAAAGATGTGATATTTTCAAGATTTATATACTTTCATTTTATGCCTAAATTAAATATTTGTCCGTTTATTTAATTAAGCGTTAGATATGATAATTATTTGATAATGAACAGGAAAACTACATATCCGACAATTTTAAAATTCTATTATCAGTAAATTAATAACAGTATTGGCTAGAAAAAAAAATATTGTTTTCGAAAAAAAAAAAGAAAAAAAAAATATTGACTAGCTAGCTTACTTTAAGCCGCCGTGACATGTTGACAGCAAGCTGTAGTGGCTTTGAAATCCTATATGTACTACTCTATTTACGATATTTTTCTCTATCAATAAAAAAGATTTATTTGAAATCCCAGAAATGAGGTGGTTTTCCGAACTTATTCTGTAATGAGAACTTAATCGAGTTAATTAAGATTTTGGTTTTGAATTTTAAATCCTTATCCTTATATTGTTTCTGTTTTAATTTGAAAGATTGAATGTGCAATCTCACGATCCGAAAGCATGGGCGAGTTAATGGTTAATTGCATGATCTTGATTATGTATTTCAGATCAGGAAAATACGGCCCAATTGTATTTGGATCCTAAATAATTACTATAATAGATTTATCTAATGCATATCGAATAAAGCACCTAGAATTTTAAAATAATAATAATAATAATAATATATCCTCTAAAATTATATATAAATTCACGTGAATGTAATTTTCCTATAAATAATAAAATATAGTACGAGTAGTAGTATACCAAGTCTTAACAAGATTGTAATAATATTGTTAAGTAGAGCGATCCAGATCCATGTAACGCGTGCGTGTATTTTTTGTGTAATAGCGAAAAAATAAATTACCATATTAAATAAGATTTGGAAATTTAATGAGATTAATTAGATGCTCTATATAATAGGAGTAGGAGGAGAGGGTTAGAAATGGACACGCCTTGATATATTGGTTTGCTAAGTGTTGGCAGCCAGCTAGCCGGAACCCAATTCTAATTATAATCAGACTGTAACTCAAATTAAAACCTCTTTTTCAAGTCCATCCATCCCTCCTCTCTATAAATTTGCGCACGGATTCGCCCTATCCTCGCCTTTATATATATATCCTACTAAAACACACCACACAAAAACACAACCTCAAAACATCACCAACTATCAAAACACGGCGGCGGCGGCGGCGGCCAAGAGAGACAAACAAGGAAAGCGAGAGGGGATGGGCGGTTGGGCTATAGCGGTGCACGGCGGCGCTGGTGTGGATCCAAACCTCCCAAAGGAACGTCAAGAAGAAGCCAAGCAACTCCTCACTCGTTGCCTTAACATCGGAATCTCCGCCCTCCAATCCTCTCTCCCTCCCATTGATGTCGTCGAGCTCGTTGTACGCTCTCTCTCTCTCTCTCGAATTATTTTATCGATTTTTTTTTCAAATTATTTTCGTTCGTTTTGTGATCGCGCGCATTGTATCCATGCATGTATTTTTTGACGACGATTAATTATTTAAATTAGATTCGGGAACTGGAGAGTGATCCCCTGTTCAATTCTGGGCGTGGATCTGCGCTGACGGCGAAAGGGACGGTGGAGATGGAGGCCAGCATCATGGACGGGATCGGGCGGCGGTGCGGGGCTGTCTCCGGCGTCACAACCGTGAAGAATCCGATCTCTCTTGCTCGCCTTGTTATGGAGAAGTCGCCGCATTCCTATCTTGCTTTCTCTGGCGCCGAGGAATTCGCCAAACAACAGGTCAAACTCAAACCCCGCACTAACGCACCTCTCTCTCTCTCTCTCTCTCTCTCTCTCTCTCTCTCTCTCTCTCTCTCTCTCTCTTCTTGCGGTGCGGTGTGATTTTATTTCAGTTAGAATTTGTTGGTAACACATTTCACACTAACACGTCAGATTGGAGAGTTGTTGCTGCTCTTTGCTTCTATTTAGCCACCTTCGTCCTATTCCAAAAACTGCTTGCTTTAAAATATTACTTGTACTACTAATTTCTGTCCTTATTATAAAAAATAAAATAAAATGTATCTTCCTGATTAAATATATTCATTTTATTAACCGTAGGGCGTGGAGATGGTTGACAATGAATACTTCATTACCGAGGACAACGTCGGGATGCTCAAATTGGCCAAAGATGCCAACTCAATCCTAGTAAGTTTCCATTTCTTACATACTTACATTCTTATAAATCACAATCACAATCACAATAAATATTACTACATCTCTCCCACAATAAATGTAATGCGTCGTTTTTTTATATCGGGATATGTCATAATAAGTAGCTCGTTTTCAAATAAATGAAATTTATCTCTTCAAAATTTGTCACTCATATTACTTAAATCAATTTTTACCTTTCACCTTTCACCTTAATACTCTGTCCAAATAAACTGAGCCATTTGTTGCGGAACAGAAAGAGTAATAATTAAACTCATACATTAGTGCGTAAAAAATCTACTATGTCTTGAAATGTTTTGTTAGTAATAAACTCAAATATATATTATATATATTGGCAGTTCGACTATAGAATTCCTCTATCGGAAAGCTGCAGCGCGGCGGTGGAGGCGCCACCGCTCCAAATGAACGGGCTGCCGATCAGCGTGTACGCGCCGGAGACAGTGGGGTGCGTGGTGGTGGACGGGCAAGGGCGGTGCGCGGCGGGGACGTCGACGGGCGGGCTGATGAACAAGATGGAGGGGCGGATCGGGGACTCGCCGCTGATCGGGTCGGGCACGTACGCGTGCGAGGTGTGCGGGGTGTCGTGCACGGGGGAGGGGGAGGCCATCATACGCGGGACGCTGGCCCGTGACGTGGCGGCGGTGATGGAGTACAAGGGGCTGGGGCTGCAGGAGGCGGTGGACTTTGTCATCGAGAAGCGACTCGACGGCGGCGGAAAGGCCGGGCTGATCGCGGTGTCGAGCAAAGGGGAGGTGGCGTGTGGGTTCAATTCAGTTGGGATGCTTAGGGGTTGTGCTACTCAAGATGGATTCATGGAAGTTGGTATTTGGGACTAGACATATACTCCCTACTCCTACCTACCTATTTTGATATAATAGATAGATAGATATACTACTACTACTACTACTTCTCCCTTTGAACAAGATTTAGTTGGTTGCTGCATCAATCTTCTATGCTAATATAGTGTGTGTGTGTGTGTGTTGGCCTAAATCTTTTGAATACTAGCGAGATTATTATAAGAATTCATCTTGTATTGTTTCTTGCGTTTGGATTTCAATAAAAATCGCTCCTTATTTGGAATTTCGATTTTTGGATTACATAATTGTTTGCGGGAAATCAGATTTTATGTAGTACAAAAATCTGCTGATTGTGCCGGATCCACCGCGGAGCAGCGAGGCATTAACCGATTTCCCTTTTTTGCAAATTTAACACAATTTGTTATTAATATTAGAAAATTTAATTCAATTATAGTAAGGAGAACTAGAAAGATAAAATTATTAAGACATTTATTTTCCTACACCTGCCACATATTATACACCAACCTTTTGTCTTTAGTGTATTTTGTTTTTTTAGTTTTTTATCTTTAATGTTCTTTTTTCCTTTTCTTTTTAATTTTCAGGTTTTTTTTCTTTTCTTTTTCAGTTTAATTTCCAGGTTTTTTTCTGTTTTTCTTTTCCAAATTTTTTTAAAATTTTCAAATTTTTTTCGCCTCTTCTTTTTTATATGTCTCTTCGTTTTCTGTTTGTCGTTTCTTTTTTGGTCAAGATTCGAACAAGGGGAGTCAAAGGCCTCGGAGCGAGCCGAAGAAATTCAAATTATTACCAGACGATTATCCTTATATTTGTAATCGGAGCGAAGACGGAGCCGTATAATCGAAGCCGAAGGTGGAGCAATAAAATCCGAGCAATATAACTTGTCATGTTCAAAAGTAGACATTGTCGTGACGAAATGTAATGATTGTGAAACATTACGTTTTTAAGTGAAAAAGTTAACTTTTTTTCAACGACAATAATTACTATAACGGTTGACTAAAAGTAGAACTTGTTATGTTTAAAAGTAAACATTGTCGTGACAAAATGTAATGATTGTGAAATTTTACATTTCTTAATGACGATGTTTACTCTTTCAATGACCATAGTTACTTTAACGTTTGAGCGAGCCGAAGAATTTATATTAGTAACCGGAGTGAAGGTGGAGTCGTGAAAAAAGAAATTGGAAATAAAAAAACATGAAAATTATTAAAAAAACTGAAAAACAAAAATAAGTAATTAAAAAAAAACTGGTAAACATAAACCTGAAAAAAAAATAAAAAAAATTAATGGGCGCGGCTGTGATGCACGCGCCACGCACGTGGTTGCATACTATGCAACAGACTCACAAGAACACGCCTCAATTATTAATATAATATTTGCTAATACATTATTAATCTAATAACTACTTAATGTGGAATATTTAAATAAAAACTCGTAATATAATTGATTAAAATAATTTTAATAAAGCAATTCTGTTGAAAATAAACATTTTATATAATATAACAATAAAATCTCACAACAATAAATATTAATAAAAAATATTTATTTTATAAAATGTAGTACAACTTTTTTAGCTTCAGAAAGTGTTGATAGATAAAGGTATCAACTTTTTTCATGAGAACATTTAATCACACCCACTTATATTACTCTTGATAAATCTTTTCGTAAAAGATCATAAGTTTATTTTTCAAATATTTTATGGTGCGGCTACTTTTCCTACGACAAAAAAAAAAAATTCGAGAGAGAGAGAGAGAATGAAATGTGGCAATTCCAGTGATTAATCTCGCGAATATGTAGCGAGAAAGAGAGTCGAAAATTAATTTGCAGATAGAGGAGAGAGAAATAAATACGACCAATAAGGATTTGAGGTAATTAAGGGTTTGTTGTCTCATTATATTAAAATCTGCCAAAATTTATTGTATATTAAGTTTTTGAACAAATACTTAATTTTCACTATGCATACGGCTATTTTGCATGATAAACTGTCATGCTTCTCTAAGAAAGCCAATGACTTCTCCATGAAACGTTGTCTTGGATAAAGGATTTGGAATTAATGCAAGTTGTGTTCGAAATGGATTGTAAGTTAGTCGTTGACACTCTACACACAATAGTGATAAATTACTTGGAGTTTGGCATTTTGGTGACATGCAAGTTGCAAGAGGATTTTGAAGAATAATGCTTCATTAAGAATATTATACTATATTTTAGCTAGTAGCTGAAGCTTTAGCTAGATGTTTTAGGAATTACTATTAGGGATGACAATGGGTCGGGTACCCACCCATTAAGCATTTCCCAAATCCAAACCCATGAAAATTTTCAATACCCAAACCCGATTAAAAAATAATTTTAAAACTCATACCCAACCCGAACCCGTTGGGTAATACCCGTTTATTACCCACTAAAAACCCGAATACTAAAAAGTAAACATCAAATAACAAAATATTATAAATATGATTAAAACATAAACATCAGCAGAAAATTTCACTAAAATTAATCTCAAAGCAAAGTACTAAGAACTTACAAAATCTTAAAACATAACTAGAAGTATGGATTATTGATGTTACGTTATCGTTGTGTCGTCATATTTCGAAAGTAGATTTACAAAAGTAGAGGAGAAACATTAAAGACTTGACTCTTACGGATGTGTGTGTGGGTTAATAAAATCAGATAAAACCCTAAATCTACTAATATTTATAATTATATAATAAATTATACATATAATAATATCTTTTATCTTATATATATAAATGGGTTTGGGTAGCGGGTACTCGGAGGTAATTGCCCAAACCCGACCCAAACTCGTGACGGGTTTGCATGTTTCGACCCAAACCCGTCCCAAAACCATTTAATATTTCTCAAACCCGTTCCATCAGAGTTTGGAAAGTGCGGGTACCCACGAAAACACGACCCATTGCCATCCCTAATTACTATATTCCTCGTACGTGGGACGATCCCCCAAATATTGTAATTTGTGACGGGTCTTCCCATATCTTGTTGTTAGTGCTAGTAGTAATTAAATGAGCTTTTCCCACCAGCAAAAGAAACCCAATAACTTAGCCCATTATAACTATTCTGAAGGAAGGCTCTGAAGGCCCACATTTCAAAACAATACTCTATACAAGGCCCAAGTTACTTTTTATTAAACCCAATCACTTTAAGAGCGCGGGGAGAGAGAGAGAGAGAGAGAGGCGGGTAGCGAAGGAGCATAAGGCTGTCTGCAACGCTATTCGAGCGGGAGTGCTCGAGACCACATCGAGCACGGGGTGGCTCGAGCACCCCGCGTGGCAGACGGCACGAGCTCGAGGCGTGCCCGAGCGCTCGAGACGAGTTCGAGTCCGGCGCGTGCTCGGCACGCGCGAGGAGTTTTGGAAAAAAAAAAAAAAAATACGGCGCGTGCATTGCACGCGCCTAACGTATATATTCGAAAAAATTATGCCCGTTGCGGCAACGGCTATGCCGTGTTAATTTTTTTTTTTTTTTTTTTTTTTTCTTCACCTATAAATACTACCACACTCTCACTTATATCTCACACCATTTTATCATCCTCTTTCTCTCTCAAATTCAACCTAAAAACATGTCTTCATCGGAGGAACTTATTTTTTCCGATTCGTCGGAGGAATATGTCGAGGGCGGCACCGACGACGAGGTGCTGGAGATGATGGCGGACGTGGATCGCTACATGCGTGCACACCAAGCGGAGCAAAAAAAGAAGAAGAAGAGGGCGCGAGACTTCGTCGACCGCGACCGAGAAGCGGCGTGTGCGATCCTCCACGCCGACTACTTCGCCGACCACCCCACTTACGGCGAGCAGTTTTTCCGACGCCGTTTTCAGATGCACAAGCATCTGTTCTTGCGCATCTGCACAACGTTGGAGGAAAACGTCCACTTCTTCACGCATCGACAAGATGCACTCGGGCGATAAGGGCTAACGGCGGTGCAAAAATGCACGATGGCGGTGCGACAACTGGCGACCGATGGTGTTGCCGACTCGTTCGACGAGTATCTGAAGATCGGAGATAGCACGGGCCGGCTTTGCCTCAAAAAATTTTGCCGGGCAATCATCGACCTCTTCAGCGAGCGGTACTTGAGGAAGCCCAACGCTGCCGACACTGCGCGTCTGCTCCAAATGCACGAGTTGAGGCATGGGTTTCCAGGGATGCTGGGAAGCCTGGATTGCATGCACTGGGAATGGAGGAACTGCCCAAAAGGGTGGGCGGGTGTCCACACTCGCGGCGATCACGGTGTGCCTACCTTAATCTTGGAGGCGGTGGCGTCGCAGGATTTGTGGATCTGGCATGCCTTTTTTGGGGTTGCCGGCTCCAACAACGACCGCAACGTCCTCAACCAGTCGCCCTTGTTCACCGACGTGCTTGAGGATAGAGCTCCACCGTGCACCTTCACCGTCAACGGACACCGCTATGACAAGGGGTACTACTTGACCGACGGGATCTACCCTTGTTGGCCTACCTTGATCAAATCGCCGAGGGTAGAAACCGACCTAAAGACGGCGAGGTTCAAGAAGATGCAGGAGTCTGCCAGAAAGGACATAGAGCGAGCCTTTGGAGTGCTCCAAGCCCGATGGGGAATAATCCGAGCTCCGGGTCGGTGCTGGTACAAGAAGCATCTCCGAGACGTCATGTTCGCGTGCATTATTTTGCACAACATGATCATCGAAGACGAGCGGGAAGATGTGGAGAATTGGAGAGAGGACTCCGACTCTCCATCCAGTAGCGGGGTACACTTGCGGACAACTCCGATCTGCTTTCGGCAATTTATGCAACGGAATGCCAACTTGAGAGATCAAAAAAAGCACCATCGGCTTACCAATGATCTCGCCGAGCACCTCTACCGGAAATTTGGACCTCTACGGGAGTAGTCTAGCATTTTTAATTAATGTAATGTTTTTTTATTTTAATTATTGTAATATGTTAGTTTTTTTTTTAATTAATGTAATGTTTAATGTTATTTTTATTAATGAAATTTTATGAATTAATTTAATAAATGAAAATGAGGAATTTTTTAATATTAAAGATAGAGCACCCTTAGAGCACCCTTGCGTTGCAGGGGTAGAGTGCTCTAAGGGTGCTCGAGTGCTAGAGCACCCCTTAAAGCACCCTTAGGGTGCTCTAAGGGATGTGGATAGGCTAAGGGAACCCAACTTTTCTTTTTGTAAGATTTCAGGGTTTGGGACTATAAGACGGAGGAGCCATTATTTTAATAGGGTTTTATTAGAAATTTAAATTGAGAACTACAGAATAAAATACTACCTATTTTATCAGTTTTATTAAATAAGATCTATAGATTTAATTTTATTGAGAAAAAAAAAAAAGGCGAGCTACGTATAAAATCACCTTTTATGTAAATATGGAATTTGAATATATTGTTGCTGATATTGGGCCTATTTCGCAAAATCGATTAAATGAAATATGTCACAGATTCTAGAAGATATATTTTGGTCACAAACAATATATTAATAAGACTTCAGTAGGATTGCTTAGCTTACGTTTGATTCCCAACAATAAAGCCTTTTCAAAGTAGAAATTGGCCACCATTTTTTGTTGGATGCAACCCACTTCATTTGTGATTTAAATTGACTAAGCCACATTAAAAAAGTGGGATTATAGTTAATTATGCTTTCAGCCGTTATTTTTATTTTATAGTTAATTAATTTAAACACTCAAATAAAAATGGGTCCAATGTGTTTCTTTCAAGCGAGACAATTTTTTTCTTCACTTGATGCGACTTAAACCACGTTATTCACGATTGTGTTTGTGAAGTAACATAAAAAGAGAACTAAATTTCACAAATTAACTTTTCCAAAATGAATTTCTTTAGATTCTTATTTACTAAATGTTATAGTACTATATATTAGGTGTAGGAGCATTTCGAATCTGGTTGAGCATTATTAAAAGGAATACTCCAAACAAGAAAAAACAATAGTTAATTTAACTTTTGTATTAAAACACTTTTCAATAAAAAATTGTATTAAACCTAATGAGAATAATGACGTTCCTGAAATACGTGTTGTCTTACGAGAGAAATTCTTAAATGGGTATACATGTAGTACACTCACTCCTTACATGATATTATTTTAATAATTTATTTTATATTATTAAAATAATCCCGTGTGAGGGATGGGTGTACTACATGTACACCCATGTAAGAATTTCCCTAATAATCACATTTATTTATTTATTTATTCTATTTTAGATATCCCAGTCATTAGGCTATCCACATCCCTTAGAGCACCCTCTAAGGGGTGCTCTAGCACTCGAGCACCCTTAGAGCACTCTACCCCTGCAACGCAAGGGTGCTCTAAGGGTGCTCTATCTTTAATATTAAAAAAATTTCCATTTTCATTTATTAAATTAATTCATAAAATTCCATTAATAAAAATAACATTAAACATTACATTAATTAAAAAAAACTAACATATTACAATAATTAAAATAAAAAATATTACATTAATTAAAAATGCTAGACTACTCCCGAAGAGGACCAAATTTTTGATAGAGGTGCTCGGTGAGATCATTGGTAAGCCGATGATGCTTTTTTTATCTCTCAAGTCGGCATTCCGTTGCATAAATTGCCGAAAGCAGATCGGAGTTGTCCGCAAGTGTACCCCGCTACTGGACGGAGAGTCGGAGTCCTCTCTCCAATTCTCCACATCTTCCCGCTCGTCTTCGATGATCATGTTGTGCAAAATAATGCACGCGAACATGATGTCTCGGAGATGGTTTTTGTACCAGCACCGACCCGGAGCTCGGATTATTCCCCATCGGGCTTGGAGCACTCCAAAGGCTCGCTCTATGTCCTTTCTGGCAAACTCCTGCATCTTCTTGAACCTCGCCGTCTTTAGGTCGGTTTCTACCCTCGGCGATTTGATCAAGGTAGGCCAACAAGGGTAGATCCCGTCGGTCAAGTAGTACCCCTTGTCGTAGCGGTGTCCGTTGACGGTGAAGGTGCACGGTGGAGCTCTATCCTCAAGCACGTCGGTGAACAAGGGCGACTGGTTGAGGACGTTGAGGTCGTTGTTGGAGCCGGCAACCCCAAAAAAGACATGCCAGATTCACAAATCCTGCGACGCCACCGCCTCCAAGATTAAGGTAGGCACGCCGTGATCGCCGCGAGTGTGGACACCCGCCCACCCTTTTGGGCAGTTCCTCCATTCCCAGTGCATGCAATCCAGGCTTCTGAGCATCTCTGGAAACCCATGCCTCAACTCGTGCATTTGGAGCAGACGCGCAGTGTCGGCAGCGTTGGGCTTCCTCAAGTACCGCTCGCCGAAGAGGTCGATGATTGCCCGGCAAAATTTTTTGAGGCAAAGCCGGCCCGTGCTATCTCCGATCTTCAGATACTCGTCGAACGAGTCGGCAGCACCACCGGTCGCCAGTTGTCGCACCGCCATCGTGCATTTTTGCACCGCCGTTAGCCCCCATCGCCTGAGTGCATCTTGTCGATGCGTGAAGAAGTGGACGTTTTCCTCCAACGTTGTGCAGATGCGCAAGAACAGATGCTTGTGCATCCGAAAACGGCGTCGGAAAAACTGCTCGCCGTAGGTGGGGTGGTCGGCGAAGTAGTCGGCGTGGAGGATCGCACACGCCGCTTCTCGGTCGCGGTCGACGAAGTCTCGCGCCCTCTTCTTCTTCTTTTTTTGCTCCGCTTGGTGTGCACGCATGTAGCGATCCACGTCCGCCATCATCTCCAGCACCTCGTCGTCGGTGCCGCCCTCGACATATTCCTCCGACGAATCGGAAAAAATAAGTTCCTCCGATGAAGACATTTTTTTAGGTTGAATTTGAGAGAGAAAGAGGATGATAAAATGGTGTGAGATATAAGTGAGAGTGTAGTGGTATTTATAGGTGAAGAAAATAAAAAATAAAAAATAAATAAAAATAAAATTTAACACGGCATAGCCGTTGCCGCAACGGGCATAATTTTTTCGAATATAAACGTTAGGCGCGTGAAATTTTTTTTTTTTTTTCCAAAACTGCTCGCGCGTGCCGAGCACGCGCCGGACTCGAGCTCGTCTCGAGCGCTCGGGCACGCCTCGAGCTCGTGCCGTCTGCCACGCGGGGTGCTCGAGCCACCCCGTGCTCGAAGTACACTAGATCACCCATGCTAAATTATCGAATGACACGAAACAAATTAATCTTAGACAGTGCGTTAAGCTTTTTCATAAACTAGTATCAAACTCTCATAATTTGTTTGAACTTACCAATTTTCTTAATTTATTATGTTTTGATTTGACCGAATCGACCACTTTTCATATTTGCATTCTTTATTAGTATTCGAGTTCATTATATATATGGTGGAAAAAAATTCGAGTATGACCAACAGTACTATGCTACTAATCATAAATAAGTATTATTGAAGGAGTAATTAAGAGATAATTCGAGGTAACTATCTATAATTAAAGTGAATTGATCATAATGATTAGAATTAGTTAATCTCAAATAGAATTAATTAATTTAATTTAAGATTTAGGCTATCCACAATCCTTAGAGCACCCTTAGAATTGATCATAATGATTAGAATTAGTTAATCTCAAATAGAATTAATTAATTTCATTTGAGATTTAGGCTATCCACAACCTTTAGAGCACCCTAAGGGTGCTCTAAGGGGTGCTCTAGCACTAGAGCACCCTTAGAGCACTCTACCCCTACAATCCAAGGGTATTCTAAGGGTGCTCTATCTTTAATATTAAAAAATTCTCCATTTTCATTTATTAAATTAATTCATAAAATTCCATTAATAAAAATAACATTAAACATTACATTAATTAAAAAAAATAACATATTACAATAATTAAAATAAAAAAAATATTACATTAATTAAAAATGCTAGACTACTCCCGTAGAGGTCCAAATTTCCGGTAGAGGTGCTCGGTGAGATCATTGGTAAGCCGATGGTGCTTTTTTTTATCTCTCAAGTCGGCATTCCGACCCAGAGCGCGTATTATTCCCCATCGGGTTTGGAGCACTCCAAAGGCCCGCTCTATGTCCTTTCTCGCCGCCTTCTGCATCTTCTTGAACCTCGCCGTCTTTAGATCGGTTTCAACCCTCGGCGATTTGATCAGGGTAGGCCAACAAGGGTAGATCCCGTCGGTCAAGTAGTACCCCTTGTCGTAGCGGTGTCCGTTGACAGTGAAGGTGCACGGTGGAGCTCTATCCGCAACTCGTGCATTTGGAGCAGACGCGCAGTGTCGGCAGCGTTGGGCTTCCTCAAGTACCGCTCGCCGAAGAGGTCGATGATTGCCCGGCAAAATTTTTTGAGGCAAAACCGGCCCGTGCTATCTCCGATCTTCAGATACTCGTCGAACGTGTCGGCAGCACCACCGGTCACCAGTTGTCGCACCGCCATCGTGCATTTTTGCACCGCCGTTAGCCCCCATCGCCCGAGTGCATCTTGTCGATGCGTGAAGAAGTGGACGTTTTCCTCCAACGTCCTGCGGATGCGCAAGAATAGATGCTTGTGCATCCGGAAACGGCGTCGGAAAAACTGCTCGCCGTAGGTGGGGTTGTCGGCAAAGTAGTCGGCGTGGAGGATCGCACAAGCCGCTTCTCGGTCGCGGTCGACGAAGTCCCGCGCCCTCTTCTTCTTCTTTTTCTGCTCCGCTTGGTGTGCACGCATGTAGCGATCCACGTCCGCCATCATCTCCAGCACCTCGTCGTCGGTGCCGCCCTCGACATATTTCTCCGACGAATCGGAAAAAATAAGTTCCTTCGATGAAGACATTTTTTTAGGTTGAATTTGAGAGAGAAAGAGGATGATAAAATGGTGTGAGATATATGAGGGGTGTGGTGGTATTTATAGAAGAGGAAAAAAAAATAAAAATTAAAAATTAAATCGGCATAGCCGTTGCCGCAACGAGCGAAATTTAAAAAATATATACGTTAGGCGCGTGCAATGCACGCGCCGTTATTTTTTTTTTATTCGTCAAGGCTCGCGCGTGAAGAGCACGCGCCGAACTCGAGCATGGCTCAAGCGCTCTGGCACGGCTCGAGCAGGCGTCGTCTGCAAAGCGGGGTGCTCGAGCCACCCCGTGCTCGATCTAGGCTCGAGCACCCACGCACGAGACACGTTGTGGATAGCCTTATTAAAATATCTATAAAACATGGAGTCCATCTCTATAGTGATGGACAAGACTTCATGAAAAGCAAGAGTTTGCTTTTCAATAGTTTGCACAAGACTTCATGGAAAAGGCAAAGGATGAAAATAACTATCAATAGTTTGCACAAGATTATCAATAGTTTCAAGAAAAGGCGAAGAATTAATTAATTGATCATGAAGTCTTGTGCAAGACTTCTCCGAGCATCAACAAACTATTGAATATACCTAAATTTTGTAATTTTGAGCATTCCCTTGAAACATCTGCTAACCCGCAATCTCAGTTCAACATTCCAAGTTGCTCATTCAGCTCCATCAATGTTGGCATAGGTTCGAAACCTTTGTTGATAAAACCAAATTTTTAAAATCCAAATAATTGCTATTGCAAAGATAATTAGATCATTTAATTAAACCTTTTCAAAATCTGATCTTTGATCATCTCCATGTCAAACATAAAGTTTTCTGGCACCAAGTCAGACACAACATCGAACTCATGACCACTACTTAGCATGATGTCATGCATTTGCACACGTGTTGAGATCAACAATAAATCAGCTTTGTTCAATCTCAGTAATTCAAAGTCGAGCTATCTCATCAAATTCTCTTATAAATATTCCATCAATAAATATCGATGAATCACCGAGGAAAAATAACATTGAGCATCAATATAGTTGATGATGTTATTAAGGTACTTAAATATAGCAGTTTTTTAGAATATATTACCGACGCAATTTAACAATTGAACTATTCCATCACTAATTATCGACAAATTTATAATGGAAAAATAACATTGAGCATCAATAAACATATTATACACGTAACTTTAATATATTACTACTTTTTTATTAAGGAAAAAATACTACTAGTTTCTTTGTGATTTATCCTAAATTTATTACTACTTTTTTATTACATATTTTGGCTGAGTGACGAAGTGTAGGGTTTAGTTCATGTTTAAGCGCGCCAACGGGCTAAATTTTTCTCCAAAACAAAGAGAGTGGTCCCGAAGACTTCATCATTGAATAGGTGAACTTGAACTTCCAGGTAAGCTGATTCACATTGGCTAGAATATTCCTTCCAATCTTGAACCTGATTGGAAGGCTTTGTTTAGCTGCAACGAATTCTTGGAGAGTTGTAACGTCTTGCACATCGAAGAGCCTTACTGGGTTGCTTTCGTTGCGGTACAAGAGCAACAAATGTTGTCTAAAGTTTTGACGAAGTGTAGCTCTTTCATTGGCCCATGAATGTTCAAAGTTTTGAGCGCATAAGTAATTCAACAATATATAAGCATCCTCAACTAAAAAAATATTAGGATCAACAATTAGACTAAGTACTGTTCAAGGAACATATTGTTTACCATATTTTTAGTAAAACTCGTGTTGAAACAAAACGTGCACTCTTTGTAAATCAAAGAGAGTAGATGTCAATTTCTTCTGATCTGTAATTAGAAGAAACTTGCAAAATCATTTTTTTAGTCATCATATTTAATATTTTTCTCCCTAAATGAGAACATGACATCGTAATTACTAAACAAAGCAAGAATAAAATATGTAACAAACACATGCATACCAAAATGTTGCAAACACATAGCTCGCTTATTTCATATCTAAACAAAAAGTTTAAACAATAAGGATGACAACAAATACCCTAAACTAGACAGTATCTTTAGAAAAGCTCTTAATCAATGACAGTTTCTCCTAAAGAAGAAATGCAACTAACCATAACCTAATTTTCTCAAAATCAAACTCGAGCATATTTTAGCTATTATAACTAATTTCATTTACAAAAGTCATAAACATTATCAGTATCTTAAAAAAGATACCATGCAATTTTTTTAATATCGAATTGACTAGCAAAGGAACATAACATACCAAATGACTGTCATATACGAATTAATTTCATTTTATAGCTAGCTAGTATCTATAATTTTAATATTACTAACTTTCTATTTTGTTTTCTTCAAATGAGTGATGTATATATTATTGTATTTTCTCTTTCTTCTCATCTTCATATCATTGCAGACATTAAAAATCAGATGGACTCAGTATCTAAAAAGAATATCATTAGTGCAATGTATAAAAATAAAATAAATACGTACAAGCATAACAATATATACCCATTCATACTGATGAACACTATTAATCAAATTCGTACTAGCATAATCAATAAACAATATGTTGTCAATAACTCCTTGTATAGCCGTTGCCACATCTTTTATGATCAGTCAACTGTTTATCACAAAACCTTCTTCGTTGATTCCAAATAAAGCACCCAATGGCTTCACATGGAGTAACAAGAAAATCTAAAAGAAACAAGAAACAAAATTCATATATTTAGGTATGAGATTGTATGATGTTGCTTTGTCATGCTACACTTGGTGAATAAAAGATAATCTATTTACCAAAAAAAAAAAAAAAAAAACATTGAAACACTTATCATTAGTATAAACATCGATCCGTAAACTCCGGTAGAATCAGTTTTCTTTTCCTTGTATTTGTGTAATCCCTCATGGATGGCAGTTATCATCACCTCACCCCATGCGTATCGACCAATGCTATCAGTATCATTGAGAAAATTTCCTAGAACGGGTAACCCAACTATCGACAACCCCCAAATTTTAAAAACATCTTCTAAACCAAAATATAACTTATATCCGCCGAGCAACACAAAACACTGAGATGTCATATCATATACTTGAACAATATATTGTATAACTCCTAGAGAAGACTTCAACGGTTTCATGTGTTTTAAGCATAGCATGTTCTCAAAGCTTGTACCTTGAAGTTTGCTAACAACATCTTCATCAACTTCGAACATGTGCAAGTTAAGCACTATGTTGTCAAATTCAACGAACTATGAAATTTATACCTTCGACAATTGTTGTTAATTAAATATGTACAAGCATAATCGGTATATTGTCAAATTCAACGGACTATGAAATTTATACCTTCGGCAACCACTGCTAATTAAGTATGTGCATAATTTGTAAGCACTATGTTGTCGAATTCAACAAATTATGATAGTTTTTTTTATGTGTGACAAATTAAAGTGACGAGAAAAAGTTATCATATTCATGTCTAGGAGACTTACCGTAACCTTAACATCGGACCATGTATACCATTCCCTACTGTAAAAAAATTAATGACGTTATTAATTAGTATTTAAGAAAATATTGAACAAAATGATACTATTAAATAGTGTTAAAACAAATATTGAATTAACCAACATTACATGAATTTTCAAAGTTTTGAGCGCATAAGTAATTCAACAATATATAAGCATCCTCTGCTAAAAAAATATTGGGATCAACAATTAGACAAAGTACTATTCACGGAACATACTATTTACAATACTTTTATTAAAACTCGTGTTGAAACAAAACGTGCACTCTTTGTGAACCAGAGAGAGTAGATGTCAATTTCTTCTGATGGGTAATTAGAAGAAACTTGCCAAATCATTTTTTTGGTCATCATATGTAATAATTTTTTCCTCCTAAATGCGAACATGACATCTTAGTTCCTAAACAAAGCAAGAATGGAATATATAATAAACACATGCATACCAAAATGTAGCGAACACATAACTCGCTCACTACATATCTAAACAAAAAGTTTAAACAATAAGGATGACCACAAAAAACTAGGCAGTATCTTTAGAAACACTTTTATTTAATGACATCTCCCCTACAAAAAAATGCAGCTAATCATAAACTAATTTCCTCAGATTCAAACTCGAACATATTTCCCACAACTCAATTAAAAAAACTTGAGTGCATAGAAGCCAACATTATTCTTCAAAAAAAAAGCTAACATTAAGATACAGAAACGGAAATTCTACTTGAGCAAAAAGCAAATAGCAAAGATGAAATTCTAGAAAAAAAATATAATAATAAAAATTAAAATTAAAATTCCATCTATCGAGTGATATGAGCACGCCCAAAATAGACATAGATCATTGATCTTTTCTCCTACTTATCGAGCCATTGTAAGCCTGCGGACACCGACGTCGTATGAAGATTTCAAGCGACGTCATAGGCAAGATCGGGCTGACGGGTCGGTTCTGTTTAAGTTTGTTTGTCTCTATAGTGGCCACATTCGGAGCTTCGATCAATCTTGAGGAGTTTTAGATATCCACGGCCTAAGATTCGCCGACGCCGCTTGTAAGGCGAAGAAATCCTTCACCTTCTCCGGCATCACTATAGAGTTATGTGAATATACCTAAATTTTGTAAATTTAGGTTTATTCAATAGTTTGCACAAGACTTCATCAATGTAATTTAGGTATATTCAACAGTTTGCACAAGACTTCATGGAAAGCAATGCTACAAATTAATTACTAGATTGGAACAATGAATGAGAGCCAGAAATTTGCTCAATTTCAATTAAGATTGATTCATCGGTTCAATTTCTTGGATGTGAATTACTGTAATATTGTCTTGGTTGATTGTGAATAGGCTATCTGGGTTATGCATTGCTTCCTACATCTTACCTGTACAAAGGCGAGTGACCATATCCCCATTTTCCCCACACATACAAACACACACAAAAGAACATTCCTTTACAAATATACGACCATGGCGGAACCACACATTAAATATGTTAAGTTATAGCCATTTATACGAATATTTGTGTAAAAGTCTCCATTACTAAATCAAATAGCATGAAAACTCAAAATTTAGATAATATATAACTCAATTTTATCGCTACCATCCCCAATTCTCCCCACACATTAAAAGGAAAAGAAAAGGAAAAAGAGATGGGTTTAGTTTTAGACTACCTGCAGTGGTAGTGTCTCTAAGGGGTGTCTCTAAGGATTTTTTGGAGATAGAGACAGTGAGCTGCAGTGGGGCTGTCTCTAAGGCTGTCTCTAAGGAATTTCTGAATTTCTATTTTACATTAATTTTAATAAGATAAATTGAAAATTTCAATAATTTAAATTAAAATACATTACTACAAATTAAGAAAAATACATTACTAGAAATTAAATATTACACTATTAGAAATGATAAAAAAAAAAACAATACTACAATATTTAAAAAACATAGCCGTTGGAAAAAAAAATAACTAAGCCCATCCGCGGCGGCGCTTGACGTCGTTGAGCAACATCATATGGAACTGCATCTGCTCCGGCGTGTAGTTTGACGTGTCCGTGTTGATGATCTTCAAATCGGCGAGGTCTTGTTTCGCCCGAGCACGCTCCCTCATTGCCTCGGCGAGGTTGTTCTTCGCCGCGGCGAGGTTGTTTAGCCAATCATTTGTTGAGGAGACCATCGACCCGAACTCCTCCTCCTCGCTTTGCTTCTTCTTTCCCTTTCCTTTCGCCGCCCTCGCCGCCGCCTTTGCCGCGTCTCGTCCCTGTGGGCGGGGGGGAGCCGAGCTTTCCTCTTCTTCTGTTGGCTCGCTCGATCCGTGCGGCGTTCCGGATGAGGTGTAGGCGTCTTCTGCCGTATTCTTCGTCCGCTTCATGGACGGAACGTCGGGAAATTCTTGGTGGAGGAATTTGGGGTAATCCGCCAAAATTTCCCAGGCACCAAAATGCTTGAAGTAGGTCCCTTCATGGGCGTGGTATAACTCCTGGGCTTGGTCCTTGACCATGTCGTCGGAGGCGCCACTCTGTCTTTTCCTGTCCACCTTGTCGTAAGCTATCATCCACTCCTTCACCCGGTGGGAGATCCGGCCGAAGAAGCTCTTCACCGTCTTTGTGTTGAGGTCGTCGTTGAACATGGCGTTGTACCTGTCCGCCACACGCCCCCAGTACTTGTCGCCGCTCTGATCTCGTCCGATGATGGAATTGCACGTCTCCTCTTTCCAGATTTGGGCGACGGCGGTGCCTTGTTCCACCGTGTAAGCGCGCCTCTTTGGTTTGGCGTCGGCGTCCGAACGAGAAAGTGGAGGGACGTTTGCGAGGGTCTTTCCCTTATTTTTGCCGCGTTGCTTCCCCTTGGCTTTGGCCGGTGCCGGCTCCGATGAGGGACTATCCTCGTCGCCGCCCATCACGTTTTGGAAGGACTCGCCGACGGACGAGTTGAGGTTGATGGAATCGAGCCCCGCGCCGGTGTATTCGCCGTATTGCCCGTCGTCCGCCATTTCAGGGGGACACCACGACGACGAGAAAGGATTGTTGGGATCCATTTCCGAGATGTAGCGAAATTGATTCGAAAAAAAAAATTGAATTGTAAGAGGAGAATTGAAAATTGTATGTGTGAGGATGGTGTGAGTGGTGTGATAGAATAGTATTTATAGAAGAAAATATGAGAATTAAAAAAAAAAAAAAATCGGCATTATAGCCGTTTAGAACCGTTTGAAAAACTTAGCCGTTGAATTATTTTTTCTTTTTTTTTTATGTCTGGCGTGTGCGCCGATTAAAAAAAAAATAATAATAAAAAACTCGCGCACGTGTAATACACGCGCTGTCTCGAGGCTGTCTCGTCGGCTCGGGACAGTCTCGAGACGATAGCCTCTGCACCGGCGTGTCTCGTCGCCGGCGCTGTCTCGAGACGCCGCTCGAGACACCCGGTGCAAAGAGTCTTACCAAAATTGTAAAAAAGCCAAGCAAGCATGATAGTTTCGATGAGCTCGAGCAGTCTAACCTATTTTCTTAAGAGAAATTTCAGATTTCCATCCAAACTAACTAGAATTTTCTTATACTATTATTCTCACCAAGTCAAACTTTTAAGTACTCGTACAAATTAAAGAATCTTCTAGATACGTCACGTAGTACATGAAAATCAAATTCTATCAAACAAATAAATCTATATTTTTTTTTTCTCAAAAATGTTTCAGAAGCTTGCTTGATCTGTGATGGAATCGTTCATTCTGATAGTTGTAGTCTTGCAACACCTTTATTAATCTTCAAATTTTGATTGCCAAAAAATTAGGGAACATGTTATAGTAGTAGATAATTTAGTTTTGTACTATAGTAAATTAATTTAGTTCTAATAGACACTAAATGAGATAGTTGATCATCATCTAAAACGTGAAAGCCCACAAAGCTACTCGTTGTTTGTTTGTTTTTTTTCATTGATTTTTCTTCTTCCTCGGCTCGATCTCATCCATCATCTGTACATTCATTCCCCAAATTATTTATCTATCAAACCAAACACTTCGTTTGCGAATTCTACATTCAAAACATCGAAAAACACCTTCTTCTCCTCGATTCGATTTGATGATTCCCCCATTCCTAAATTATTTAATTTATTCCTTCAATCAATCAACCGATCTTGCTCATCCCGAGTTGCTTGATCACGGCATTCCTAATCGCATCATCACTCTGCATGCACACCCCTTTCTGCTCTATTCCCGCCATGTAATTCCTCACCTCCTTCCTTATGATCGCCTGCATCACCGCCAAAAACTCCGCGCTGAAAAACTGCTTCTCCGCGCCGCCCAAGTATGGAGCCGGCGGCAGAGGCGGAGGCGATTGAGTAACCGGCGGGTCAGGGGGAGTCGATTGAATGGCGGCGGGTAGCGGATTCGGGTCGGGCACGGGTTCGGTTCCGAGTAAGGAAAGGCTGAGCGATGTGACGATGTGGGGTTTGGGCTGAACTTGAACATGTTGCTGTGAGATTCCGCCGGTTCTGGCAACGGGGCGGTAGACGCGGTGGGGCGAGTGGCCCGAATCGCTGGCGTCGGAGCCGGAGCCGGATCCGGAGGGGCTGGCCGGGTTGAAGGAAGCGGAGAGCGGGCCGACGCTGGCGGATCTCTTGAGCGGGTGATGGGCGTCGGGGTCGAAGCTGTTGAACTCCTCCGACATGGAGAAGGATTTGCGCTTGAGCGTGGAGTTCCAGTGGTTCTTAATGGCGTTGTCCGTCCGGCCCGAGAGGAAACGGGCTATGGTGGCCCACTTGTTGCCGAACTTGGAGTGGGCCTTGATGATGGTTTCGTCCTCCTCGGGCGTGAAGGCCCGATGCTCCACCTGAGGGGAGAGCTGGTTGCACCACCGCAGCCGGCAGGATTTGCCCGATCGCCCCGGGATTGATTTACTAATCAACGACCAGTTTCTCGGCCCGTGCTTCTCCACCAGTCTCTGCAACAAATCATCCTCCTCCGGGCTCCACGGCCCTTTGATTCGATCCATTTCTATATATAATACAACAATTTTTGTGTATGTATTCGTGTGTGAGAGAAAAGGGTAGAGAGAGAGAGAGAGAGGGAGTTTGCAGAGGCAGAGGCTTTATCATAAGGAAAAGAGAAAGAAGGAAGAATGAGATTTATATTGTGAGGGTGGAAAGGAGGATAGGGATGACGCGTGGGTAAAAACTCTTTTTCTGTTTTCTTCTCTTTTATGAGATGAAGCGGTAGCCGTTAAGCCAACAATTTTTTAAAGATAAACCGCTATTACCACGTTTTCTCAAACATAAGGTATTTTTAAAAGAGAAAATAAATTTAAAAAAGATTATGTAGGTTTCAAATCACCGACCGTTTTGGAAGTTATTAACTCGAGCTTGCGGCGGTTTGACTAAGCCAGCCTGGATAGCATTTTGTGATATTTTAGAGAGAGAGAGAGAGAGAAGATACTGATGTGATGAATAGAGAGAGAGAAAGAGAAGGGAGAAGACGACAAAAATAAGAAAAGGAAGGGGGCAAGAAGGGTCCTAGTAGGAGGAGTAGTGTGGCGCAAGCCAGGCTGTCGATTCTGACACATCTTAACGGCCACTGTATCCGTGTCCACGTGCCGGTTACATTTTTTAACTTACCAGTGGATCTTTCTCTTTCCTCTTTTTTTTGTTAATTGCAACCCAACAATTTGGCAAAATCTTGACTATTAACAACTCTCCTACATGATTAGTTATAATTAATTAGGGTAATTAAAGAGTAGAAAAAATTTAAGATGATTAGATGTATTTCAATGGTGATAAGATTTTACTAATCTTAATAAGATTAATTTACGACTCATAGTACATCTTAGTGGTGAGATATTTTCACTTCTACTTTGTAATTGATGATTCGAGTCATGTATTTGCATGTGTTGTAATAAATATTATTTAATTTTCTCCAAATATAATTTATAGCTTACCAGTTAAAATTTATTAATCCCAAATAAGTTTATTAAGTTGTATTTAGAATTATTTAAAAGTAAAGAAATACAATAAGATACTAGAAAAAAGCACCTCAAAGAAATACAATAAGATACTCGTAAATATTGTAGTTTACTTTATTTGATCACCAGACCTAGATTTTATAAACTTTGCTAGAGCCCTAGCTTAAACAAGCTCAAATCCAAGCTGGATAATATATATCTATTTCCGGTTCAGTAAAATCTACTAACAAGTAGTAATAAAGCTAATGATGCAATTTATATAGGATTCTTTATAATTTCTATAATCAAATTATGATAGGATGATGTATTTTATAGTATAAACAGTTAAACACCTTGATTGGCGCCTCAAACTTGTTTTCGCAAATAATAATAATAATAAAAATTAGGACACAGTTTGATAATTGTTTCAGTACTTTATTGAATTGGAGTATATTTTATGGCAATTGAATACTATATTTTAGTTCTGCAAGTTGTTATGTGAAGTTTTGAGTGCATCTCATTTTTCCCTATCACTAAAGTTAAAATTGAATGTATTAAGGGTCACATTTGTTGTTAGCTAGTTAGAAAGTGTAAAATTAAAATTAAAGTGAAATGTATGGGACTTTTTTTTATGAATGGAGTAGACAATCTTTCATGGATATTCATACATGACAAAGTAGACAAATCATTCGTGGATGGAGGGTTTACATCAAACTACTTACTACCTTCCTCCCGAAAATGTATGTTGTGGGAATGTTGACACAAGTTTTAAGAAGTGTTATTTATGAATGAAGTAGACAATCTTTCATGGACATCCATACATGGCAAAATAGACAAATCATTCGTGGATGGAGAGTTTACATCAAATTACTTACTACCTTCCTCCCGAAAATGTATGTTGTGGGAATGTTGACACAAGTTTTAAGAAGTGTTATTTATTGTGAGGTTTAAAATAATATAATTAGTGATGTCATGTCCTAGAATTACAAATAATCATACTTTTACGGGACAGTTAGAATACATTACAGTACTCCATATTTTACTAACAACAATTTAAATCACATATACTCCCTCTATCTACCATGATTTGCCATAGTTTGACTGACACAAGTTTTAATAATTCTTATTGATTTAATTGGTAGAATGTATCGTGAGTAAGATAATAATTTCATTTATGCCGTAAATGTAAGTAAAATAAAATTAACAGTAAAGTGAGATGTATGAAACCTATAATTATAAATAGAAATGACAAATGATCTGTGTGTATCTGAAAAAATTGATGGCGAAGGGTTGACGATGGACAAAGTGAGTTTTTTTCTTTTTTTCCTAGAGAGTATAATAAATTATTACCAAACAAATCTTTCTACTCCTTCCGATCCATTAATATTGTCATATTACTGTTCGATATGGAGATTAAGAAAAAAAGTAAAAAGATAGTAGATAGTTGGTAAGTCTCGTTATTTTTAAAAAAATTTAAAGAATTAATTTTTTTTATTTATAAAATAATAATATGAGTAAGATATTTAAATAAAAAAAATGATGAAAATATAAATAGGTGAGGGGATTATTTATTATTTGGAAACGGATGCTTCACACACTCTACTTCCCCTTTATTTAATCTAAACAAACACATAAGTTGAGCATGAGCAGAGCAGCCGTTACTAGTCGGTTACAGCTGTCCTGTACCTAATGAAATTGTATTTGCGATTATTATTCCCCTCTCCCTCTCCCTCTCCCTCTCTCTCTCTCTCTCTCTCCCCCGACATGCATTATCACGTGCTACCGTCGTCCATGCCTCGCCCGCTTATGTCCTTTCCCCGTACCTCGCACGTGCATCTCTTGCTATCCATACGTGTCCACCACGTGACCGGCCTTCACACGAGTGTCTCATTCCGATAAATTACTAGTATTTCTTTTATTCTCTTTCATATAAATAGGGAGGTTTGTATAAAAAGTTTAAATATACTACTGTTGACTATCCACAACTCTTAGAGCACGTTTAGGGTGTTCTAAGGGGTGTTCTAGCACTAGAGCACTTTTAGAGCATTCTATCCTTGCAATTCAAGGTGCTTTAAGGGTGCTCTATCTTTAATATTAAACAATTCTCCATTTTTATTTATTAAAATTAATTTTTCTATTTGTAAATAAATTAAAATACCTTAATTAATAAATAATACGAATTTTCCATTAATATTTAAAAATTGAAAAATTACATGCCGCACACAATAAAAAAATACTACATAATTAAAAACAAAAACACTACATAAAACTAATAAATTAATCAAATCTATTAAATATATATTAAAAAAAAAAAAAAAAAAACCGCTGGACTTCCTTCTTCTTCCTCTTTTCCTTTCCTCCCCCCACCACCACACCCGTCGCTGCCGCCACCTCCCCTCCCCTCCTCCTCTCTCACCTCGGGCCCACCCCCCACCTCCCCCCCCCCCCCCCCCCCCCCGCCCCACCTCCGCTGACTGCTCGAGCACCTCCGCCCCGCCACGCAGCCTCCTCGAGCCACCCCCTACTCGATCCGGGCTCGAGCACCCTCGCTCTAGCCCCGTTGTGGATAGCCTTATTATATTTTTCTTCATTTAAACTTTGTTTATTTAATGTTTTTTTCCAGAAAGAACAGAGCATCATTTTGGAATTCCGTCGGTTGGAAAGCCTGTTTAGGCAAGGGGTATAAGTTTAGTGCACATGCTTATGCCAAATTGACATTTAATTTACCTATAATTTTATAACTTCATACGGATCTACGGCAACCTGTACCTAACATTATCATTTTATTTTGCTTTAATTATTTCTTTCTATTTTTATCAAAAGTAACAATTCTTATTATAACCCAAAATATAAATAAAGCATACGCCTATAGTATAAGTTTAGGCTAGGTATAGAGGTTTGAAAAAATTCCAAAGCAGCTCTTGATTCAATGGATACCTAACCAATTAAAACTATATATTTAATTCATCAACAGAATATATAAATGAAGTACAAGCAAGGAACATTATCTTTTCTTCTTCGTTTTTTGAAAGAAACATTATCTTATTTCATGTCTGCAGGTGTAGAAGTTTGGTTTATTTTTCAAAGATTCTTCTTGCGTTTTGGGCAACAACAGTATTCTCATCAAATAATTTACTTGATGCGGAAAGAAGCACGATGTTTCGTTCATTGTCATAATAATAGTACTAGTCTGGCCTCATACTTTGATATCACCAACATATATAAAAATTAATTAAGTGCGAGACTAATTTTTGCAAGTGCTGTGCATTGCTCATATTAATTGAAGTTAAAACTGAAATATCTTTTGAAATTAAGGAATCCAACTGCTCTCTGACTAGTAAGTTTAGTTCTTATATCATTATTAATTGCTTAATTAACTAATTGATGCACTTTCTTTCAACTACACACGTAAACATTATTAGAATAAGTTATAGATTGTGATTTTTTCATGGTCTTCTTGAAGTAGATCGTGGGTTGTATCGAAACCTCACAATTTTTATATTTTCTTGTAATTAGGCTAGAATAAAGCATCAAAAACTATTTTCAATAAAGGCCAGAAATTTACAAATATCACACAAAGACTAATGAATATATCTTGTTCGAATTGAATGCCATACGTTTATTTCTCTTGGTCATGGAAATTGGAAAAGAAACCGACATAAGAAGAAAGTAAGAAGTAAATATCTTTCTTTTACCCATGAAGCAACAATGCTTAGTCAAAGCATCTTTAATTAGCAAAGTTGTCAAAGAAGATACAGTAAAAACGTGGCTGGCATGGAAGCAGTGAAGGACCAGATAATCTCGAATCTAAAGAAATAATAAGCCATTCAATTCGTCCGAATTAAGTTGATCGATTTTGTAAATAGTAGTACTACTATTAAATTTGATAGAGCATATCTAATAAATCAAATACTACTATATTTTATGTTCTCTATGTTAGGGCGTTGACAAAATTATTCTTGGTGGTAGGTGTATTTTCTCAATTTCAAGTTCTAGATTTTGGGCAAGCCATTATTTTTGCAATTCAATCCAATGCCACGGCTTTTGTACGTATAAAATTGTCACAGTTTAACAGTTTTCTGTTTCCCGTGATAATTGCGCGACTATGAAGTATGAACCATACGTTTAGATATAATTTGATTATTCCACATTGCAATGCAAATATGTTTGTATAATATATATAGAGTAATTAATATCAAATTTCATTGACATAGTAAAATTATTAATAAAATAAAATTTTGCTAATTCACAAGCACTGAAAGCATCGTTTTAAAAACGAGTGAAAGTATTATCTTAATTCACAAGCATTGACATAGTAAAATTAATAAAAATAAAATTTTAAAAACGAGTGAAAGTATCATTTTATCTTTTACATTTTGAAAGATTGGCTTAAGTTGCACATATGTTCTTAATTATGCATTAGAAGCTATACATAAAATGAACACCTTAAATTATACATTTAACATTTTAATTAAGTAAAGTTACTACATAAGATGTGAAACTCCAAAATGTAATAGTAGTACAAAATCTACCTTTCACCTTTAGTTTAGTGATTTCGATCTCTTGATTTGCTCGAATAAAACGAAGAAAGGTACGATTAAAAGTTTAAGATAAAGAGAAATGTAACCAAAAAAAAAAAAAAGAGTTCAAGTTAAAATGTAGTACGATTTTTAATTTAAACAAAAATAAATCTAATCGGAATAATTAATGGTAACAGCGGGTCTAAGCTAAGAGGGATTCGGATCCGGATCCGGATCTTCCTTTCTTTGTTCGTAAGAAGTTTGTTAAGTGGGACCCGAGGAGTAGATTTGTCGTTTTGTTGCTCTGGCGAATGGCCTAACCGCTGCTCTCAAATTTGGGCAAAGCACGTCACTTTTCTTTAGCTTTGCCAGCTACATACCACTTTGTTTCTCAATCCCAATGAACAATCATATCTCTCCCTCTTTCTCCCCATACCACGTAGTCTGCAAGTACTCCCGCCGTCCTTTAGTGCTCCATTTTATTTTATTTTTTATACCTCTGTCCCGC
The DNA here is from genome assembly GCA_029490685.1 of Schizonepeta tenuifolia. Lineage (NCBI taxonomy): Eukaryota > Viridiplantae > Streptophyta > Magnoliopsida > Lamiales > Lamiaceae > Schizonepeta > Schizonepeta tenuifolia. The sequence continues at coordinate 105,375,384 of CM055958.1, read as the reverse complement.
TCATTTTGTCTCCCTTTCCTTAAATGAACGTCCCGCTCATTTTGTCTTCATCTAAATATAGACATAATGAATGGTTGTAAGAGTTTCTCTCTCATCCCCTTCCAATCTAATCCACTAATTTATTAAACAAACAACTTTGCTTAATTTCTGTGCCTAATAGTAAGGAGACAAAATAAGCGGGACGGAGGGAGTATTATCTTTTTTCAAATAATGCACATTTAAGTAAAATAATGTTAAAACTTTTTATTTTATCCTTGTAATTAATGATTTTTTTGCCTGTGATAATTGAAAAAAAAAAAAAAAAGCTTTCACTTGTTTAGTATGTGAGTTTGATAATCAATGGCACAAATTAGAAAACTGAAGACTGAAGAGTATATTTCAATACTTGTTTTCGTATTTTAACTCTCTTTTCTTTAGATTCATTGTGGAATTACACTCTCAAATCATCTAGTATTATAACTAGGCTTTGATAACATTGTTGGATCGACTCCTTTCACCTCTATATGTATTCAGTAACGATTTTTTTTTGTGCGTGTATATATTGTTTTCTTAGCAATAGAAGATGATATCTTGGGGAGAAGGAGAAGATTAGTTGCATTGCATTCACTAGATTTCAGGTTGAGTAAAAAGTAATACACAATTTACCAATTTATCAAATACTATTAGCTCTGATGTTAGCACTTGACGCCCGAACTAAAAAGTGTACATTTACCTCTATCCCATTATAATTAGTCTATAGTATTACTTTTTGGATTGTCCCGTTTACTTTTTTTAAAAATAATTAGGAGATGATTAGGGTTTAATTAATTTATTAAGCAACCTATTTTACACATTTTATTTTACTTTTTCATTTCATTTATGTGTCATTCACTACTATTCACTCACTTTTTACCTTGTATTTCACTTTAAAAACTCCGCTAAATATAACTTTTACTCTAAATTATTTTCTACTTAAATCTCGTGTTAAAAAAAACAGGTCAAGCCTGATGGGACGGAAAAGTAGTATATAACTATATATAGTGATCATCAAGCACTGTTTCACATCAAAGAATGTTAAATTAAAGGATAATAGGCCATAAATTACTTTAACTAACACCGGGCTGTGAAGTTTCCATAAGTGAATTTAATTGAAACATATAATCGTAATAAAGTAAATAATCGTTCTTATTTAATACGGCAGTATTGTTTGCATCTTGAATAATGTAAGCAAGCAAATAGGGGGAACTTATTGCACTGATTTCTTAACCAGGAAGAAAAAAGTGATTGGTTGCGACTGATCAGTGATCTGGTTCAAAACCAACTTAATAATTTGTCACGTCCAATTCTGACACTTAAAATGACAAGTATCTAAAAATTTGCCCTACTCTCCTGGCCCATTGCATTTCAAACGGCCCTGAGGTCCCTCTACAAAAATAAATGTTAAGATTAATATAGTAAGTTATTTTTAATAAAGTAAGTAGTACAGTATATTTTTTGAGATATTTCTGTTAAACTATTATTATATAATTTTTTTGTAATTGGAAAAGAGGGAGCGACGAGATTTGAACCCTATAGCTTATTATGAACTGAAACTTATACAACTTGGATGTTCTATGAGTACTTATGTCAAACTATTAAGAACATGAAAGAAATGTAGGTTTTGGATAATCACAATGGCATTGCGTAATTTTATGAATTATGTTGGTGTGTTTATTATGTGTTGTAGGCATTGTTTTTCCTTTTAGGTATAAGCCTATTTGTTTTGCTAGGTCCTTGTAATATTTTGTTTTACTAAGATTTTCCTCATTTCAACAGTTCCTTGCACTATTAGTATTTCTTTTTCAAGATGTCTCTATAATATTTTGCAGTTTATTATAAAATTCAAATGATGAAAAGGAATTTTAAATAATTGAGGGTATTCGACAATTTGAATGCAAATTACCGACCCCCTTTACGAAATTAAGTATTCTATTTCGAGTTAGTGTGGTGTTTCTAACAGCAAATCAGATACACACCAAACAAGCAAGGGATGGGATGGAGAGAGTATAATACATCCTCCATTTACATAGATAATGCCTCATAAGAGCAATTACAACAGATGTCGATGGGGGGGTGTCGAAGGGTATGTCGAGTGGATCGACACACCCCCCCCACTCGACTCACCCCTATGTCGAACCATAGTGGGGCTTCGACACACCCCTATGTCGAGGGGTGTGTCGATGGTGGAGTCGTTACTTCGACACTCCACTCGACCTCAAGCTGATGCAATATGGGGACACTTGTCGTGTCCCCATTGGTCCCTTATTTTTTTTTTTCGTTAAAAATAAAAAAAAAACGTTAATTTTATCAATTTCCCAACGTATACATTTCCATCTCCAACGTCTATATCCCATTTTTTCCCTATATATACCCATTCATCTCATTCATTCTCCACACAACCTAATTTCTCCATCCATTCTTCTCCCAAAAAATTTTCATTCTTTCAATTTATTTTGTGCAAAAAAATGGCTGAAGAGGGATTCAATTCGTAGTACTCGCAAACTTTTGGTTCAATCCCACCGAACCAATCTCCAAATCCGGCGAATCCACCTCCCAATCCGGCGAATCCAAGCTCCCAATTCTCATCAATTCCATGTTTCGGCCAATACTCGGCCCCTGCAGGGTTTGGTGCTTTTTCCCCGACGCCGGGTTTCTCTGCATTCCCTCCGGCCACTGGGTTCTCGCAGTTCTCACAGCCGCAGGGGTACGGCCAATTCCCCCCTTCGGCTGGATTTCCACAGTCGCCCGGCTTCTCCCAAGTCCCTCCGTCATATGGCTTTTCGCAGTCGCCGGGCTTTTCACCTGCGTCGGGCTTCTCGCCTGCGCCGGGCTTCTCGCTGTCGCCGAGCTTCTCTCAAGTACCCCCGACATCCCGGTACTCCCAATTCTCGCAGCCCCCAGTGGGTACGGCTCGACTCAGACGTTTCAACCTCAACGACGACGACGACCATGTTGAGGTGGAGGACGAGGAAGAGGAAGAGGAAGAGGAAGCGGCGTACGGCTCCCACCAAGAGGAATCATTAAGTTAATTTAAGTTAATTTTTATAAAATTTATTAATTTCTGAATTTAATTAAGTTAATTTTTATAAAATTTATTACAAATAAAAAAAATAACAAAATAAAATCTATTCAATCATTAAAATCACGTTTCCCAGTGCTTAGACCTAGGTCTTACTCAACCTCATTGATGTGGAGAAATCAACCTATGTCTAACTCAACACTACCAATCATTAAAATCACGTTTTCCAGTGCTTAGACCTAAGTCTTACTAGACCCTTGCTGTAAATGCTCTAAGAGATAACGTGTGTTTTAAGAATTGTAATTAGTGTATTATAGATGAAATAAGAGTCTCACATATTGAGGGTAATAAGTAGGCTAAAGTGGTGGAGTTGTATTTATAGATAGAAAGTGGATACGCTTTATGAAAAAACAAAAAAAAATAAAAAAATAAAAGCAAAAATGCATTCTTTGCGAGTAGGGAGAGAATATTACTATTGCAAAATTTAAACGTGATATTTAAATTGATATGGACGATGCACGGACTATTATTTTTGGTAAGACTTATTATAGTTTGAATTATTTTCAGCATCATAAAATTGATGTGATAGAAGGTGGACTGAATTATGTGAATTTTTTAAGCTGCAACCATTAGGGGTGAGCATGGAACCAACCGAACCGACAAAACCGGTTGAACCGATAGGTTTTGATCGGTTCGGCCCGATTTTTGTAAGTATCGGTTGTTGGTTCGGTTTTTAAAATCGCGAAAATCGGTTCTCGGTTCTCGGTTCGATTTTGCCGAAATTTATTCGGTCGGGCCCCGAACCGACCGAATACATGATATAAAATAATACAAATATATATTTTAGAAAATTAAAAACAAAACAACCATATTATCATTTCAGTTAATATGTTTCAACATCATAATTGGACAAAACAAAGCAAGTGATAAAGCATAAGCTAACGGAAACCATATCTACACATGATTTGTAGACATATTATTGTAGCAGGGTTTTTTTTTTTAATTCTTTTTATTTTTTACTCGGTTCAAATAAACCGACCGAATATTTTCGGTCCGGTGCAAAGTCGGTTTATGCTACCTTCTCGGTTCGGTTGGGTGCAAAATTTTTTTGACGGTTCGGCCCGCGGTTCATCAAAATTTGGTCGGTTGGTCCGAAAGTTGCTCACCCCTAGCAACCATATCTGTGGTGGCTTGAGCGTTTTCAAGTTTCCAACAATTTTAATGTCTTCAAATTTTCATTGAATAGAAAACTTGGAATTAGCAATTATTCTCGTGATCTTTTATATAAGTTGACACACTATTCCTAATCCTACGGTTAATTGCTCAACTTCGCGGTCTCCGTTTGAGAGTGTAAGAAATCATAAATAATAAAGACAAAAACTTGAGTAATCAACGGTATAATTGGGTTGGTTGCAATTGGTAAATGATTAAGGGAGTTAAGAGGTAATTAAAGGGATCCAAGACAATTAAGGGCGCACTTGGTATATAAATTTATACTTATAAATGAAGAGATAACATAACGAGGTATTAATCTATATCAAATAGTGGGGACCACAAGTTTATAGTATCTTGTTTGGTAGAAATGATAATATATTTATCTCTACTTTTAGGGGATCACAATTTTTATATCTTATTCACTTTGAATGAAATCGATGAATTAATAAAAATGTTTAAAACACATCAGAAGTAAAATGAGATATAAGATTGAACTTCATTTGTCAGATATAAATTTATCCCTTGGCAAGGGAAAAGGGACGACTACTCGAAATTTTATAACTTATGACTGGATATTTCTTAAAATTAAACCAAACAAAATATACGGTGGTAATACAATATTAAACTTCATTTTCACTATAAACGCACCCCAAGGGGTAGTTAGAATTTATTAATCCCAATGGAGATTTATTAATTTCAATAATAAATTTCAATTAAAATTTATTAATCCTTAATTAGAGATATTAGTATTTTTTTTGTAGAATACATATTAAATATTAAAATAATAATTATAATTATATTATAAAAACTTTTTGTGTGGTGCAGCTCAATAATAAATAGAGAAGAGACATAAACTCATTAGAAATAGGCAAATAAAACTATACAATAAGTTGTGCCTCTTATACATCCCAAATGCTGGTGGGAGTGAGAAGACACCACCATTTTTAACAACAAAACGAAGTCACACATTTTCTAATTTTCTTCTTTCTCAACTGCATCACCAAACCCCTCGCCCTTCTCATAATTAGAATCGAAAAACTCAGTTTGATTGCTCTGGAGGAACCTGCATTATAACACAGCCAATAAAACTCCAGTTCATCTTACGAACATAATCAAAACACAGACACGCCGACAACCAAAATATTCATGGCAGTTTCACATACAGTTGATTCAAACAGTAATGGGGAAGACGATCAAAAGCTTATTTCAAGTGTAAGTCGCACATTTACAAACAACACTACACCTGACATAGAACACAGCTCTTTCAAGACAACTTAATAGCAATCGAACAATCATTTTTAGCTCAATAATTATGATCCTAGGGTTTAATCTACCACTATCTTTTTGGATGAATTATTAAAGAGACACGAAATCAACCACAAGCCTTGCAGCAGAGAGACCAACGTTTAATTTTCAAATCCCCTTTCGATAACTCAACAACGAAAAACAGAGAACACAAAATCAAGATATCACTGCAGGTTTGGTAAGAAATAATTGTAAGACCTGAGGAAGTCGAGCAATCTTTGCTGCAGCTCTGTCAGTGTCTCCATTTCAATATGCACACATGAGAGCATCTCAGGCAGTTTAACTGTACATGAGAAACATTGTTTACGTAAGAACAGCAAGCAAAGGAGAAAATTTTCATTTTTGAATGAATTATAAACAACCAACTCTCTTTGATGAGGAACTGAGCTTTATTATTTCATTGGACATACATATTTAAGAAAGTTTTCATATATTGTTCTCCGAGACTGTAACTCCATTCGAGTCCTAGTCCACCCATGGACACTGATAAACACTCATTTTACACGGTTTCTAAGTCATTTACTATGCACATTTTGTCAGAACTATGCTTAAATGTGGCGTAACTTCAATAGCCTGTCATCATGGGAAAGTGACACTTAGCTATTTTCCACAAAATGTGTTCCTAATCTTATATTGAACATGAAAAAGATGAGCATTGGGCAACTACCCTTTAGGTTTAAGCTCAAACGACAAACCTTAGATGTCATTAAAAGAATTTATGCTGAAGCGTAGGGTTATGCCTCGAGGCATAAGAACCTCTATGTTTTAGGCCTTACAAGGAAGTTTTGCTAGTGGGAAAGCTCTTGCATGAGTCTTTATATTGCCTTCCTAAATCTTGGTTATTTATCATCTATATAATATGTATCTACAACTATTTATCGACCAAAAGAAGCCAATCAACCAGATATCAAACTAAAATGTGTAGAACGTACTATTACAACCAAGCTTAAATAAGATAGTCTAGATATATAGACTTCAGCGTACCAAAGAGTCTTAATAAATGTTCAGCTCCATATACTTCCGAAGGAGAGATGTTGTCTGCAATCACTTCTTTGTACTGCTGACGTTCTTCTTTGTAGAGGAGCATTGCAGGTAATGCTTTGTCGAAGTAGCACCGCAATCCATCTACAATCTCTTTCACAGTGTCCATTATCCTTTACTCACAAAAATAAAATAAAAACTGTTATCAATAATGAAGGATGAATGTCGTCACCAGCAGCTAGTATAATTAGACTGCAAAAACCACCTTACTAGATTCAGGTAAACATATTTTGTCAAGAAATGGGAAGTTCAGAAGATATTGATGGCATGTGTAAGGTCTAAAATTCGTCCTCAAATATTTATTTCAGAAGCAAGTTAACTTGAAAGAAAGATATTTGGCTGTGTAAAATAGGAAACAAACACAGTAGATTTTGGCATAGGTTATAGCAGCCAAAATCCCTATAGACATGATATTGAATATAATGTATTAAAGAATATGAGCTTACATGCCGTCTTTCTTCACCTGGTAATCAAAATACTTGTTCAATATCTCATATGCACTAGGAGAGCGCGGAAGTTTGACTAGCTGCAAAAAAGGTTCCAATAACGCTTTAACAGCCAACATTTAGCAAATGGTATCATATAGATTGTTTTACATAGATAAGAGATGCCAAACAGAAAATAATTATCTAACACAGAGGTAATTGAGAAACAAAATATGTTGGGACATAGTCGAGGTTTACTTATTAAAGGAAGCTCATCTGGCTGCTGTACGGTAAAAAAAAAAAAAACGGAAGACTTTTTCAGTGTTTCGCTCCCTCTCAATGAAGTCACCATTTTTAATTTTTTTACAAATTTGTATCCAACATCTCAGCGTTTTTCCAATAATGTCACGAGACCCAATTTCTAGCACCCGAATGTTTATGGTGGCTTTGTTGAACATGACATGGAAATTTCATCTGCATTATCACCACACAAGACCTCAGCCAGCAGTTGCGATGAATGGCAGCGCATGTATGGTTACAAAATCTTGCAATATCCTAAAATCAAATCTATCAAAGGCTGGGTGTGCCAGCAGCGACTGGGGGGGGGGGGGGGGGGACAACTGCGAGTTGTAGAGGGAGACGGTGGTGGAGGGAGTTGCAGCTGCACTGGCAATTAATTGGTCTAAAAAAATATTCAACCAAGTCAAATTAGTTCAAGTCCGGCGGGTGGGGATGCGGTGGTGAGAGAGCAGCAGCGGCCTTGAGTGGTTATGACGGAATGTGAGGATTGGAGCGGCAACGGCAACTGGCAAGTGAGCGGCGAGCTGGAAATTAAAACTCTCTTATTGTTTCTGGCAAAACGGCAATCTTTCAGGTAGACTTAGGGATGAAATTTTTTAAGTCATGTTCAGCCGAACTATAAAGATATTTCAGGGCATCAGAAATTGCTCTCGTGATATAAGTGAAAAACTGTTGAAACGTGACTTGAAAGTGAAACTGTTGTGTACAAATTTGCAGAATTTGAAAACAAAATATGGTATTTTCCTGGACAAGAAACAATAGCTGCAACAACCAAGATAGGTCAAGGCTGAAAATTGTACTAATAAACCATGTGACAGCACGGGTAATGTGCAAAACGTTGGTGAAATTTCATTCCAGTATGCAGACTGATTCAGAAAATGGATAATTTTGTCAGGCATCCTCCAATCCTTGTTGATATTTTTAATCAAGGAAGAAAATAACCTAGACTTGAAAAAAAACCATCTATGCAGGGGTAAAATGAGAAACAATAAGCTAATTGAGGCATGTCCGGAAATATAGTATATATATAAGCCATTTAATAGCATACTGGAAAGTGTATATTCCTACAAAAGCGTCCACAATGTTTGCAGCACAGTTTACCTGGCTGAGATGAGTTATACACTCATGGTCGTCAACAAGTTGTTTCTTCAAAGTAGATGGAATTTGGATGTTTACATGCTTCTCCAATGGAACACAGCCCTCTTCCTACCAAGAAAAAGAATATATAACTTCCTAAAGTCTTCAACCATGTAAAATATAAAGCTATATAAAGCTTACTCAATCTGAAAAGAGAATATTATTAACCAACTAGTTATCTCAAGTTGTATTAGAATACATGCAAACAATTTTTACCTTTTTAATATTTTCATGTTTACGCTTCCTGCCTCTCACCCCTGTGATTGCATTGCAATCCAGATTTCAGTACCAAATAGTTGGTAAAGATAACTTAAGTATGAAATTCATTGTGCCAATGAAAAGGACAAACCAACATTAACACACACACACATTTTCGGCCTTTATTAAAAGCTCTAATGGGCAACTCCAAGATTAGAAAGGAAAATAGTCATTTAATTCCCAACTTTGGAGTAAAAACAAAAGGAAGACTTAGAACTGCCAGCTGCCCTATAATTTGGGGGCCCTTAACATGGATATTTAAATAAAAGATTTCAACAAGATGTAAACTGATATTTGTACTGCTACCCTTAAACCTATACACCTAGTGTTCAATACGTAGCGTTCTCATCTTACGAGGGTAGTGTTGGCAAAGGAAAACATTCCATTATGGAAAATTAAATCTGATTTCGGCAAATACTATTAAATGTCCTACTTCGACCCAAATTGTGCACTTACTGAATTTATGTCATTTCGGTGCGTGTAGTTCGTATTTACGTGGCATAATAAGAGATGGAAAGATTATACGGTCCCTCTTGTGCAGTTTGTGCTCTACTTTTGAAGCCAAACATTAAAATTTGGAGAAAACATAGTAATATTTTAAGTGCAGATGTTCCGTTAGAAAGATATTTGAAATATCACTTGAAGCTAGATTTTCCTCTCAAAGGTATAGTTCTCGTTAATGAAAACAGCACTATCACAAAAAAACAGCTAGCTGTTAGATACAGAGGCAGTAAGTCAAACCAGTAGAAATTTTTGTTTTATCTTGTGATGGACGTCCGGGCTTTGTACTCTTCTCCGCTAAAAGCTTTTCCATAAGCTCCTTCTGCCTTTTAATATTCGCCTCAGTACGTTTTAGCACGAGTTTGGCGCTCACCCATTCATCCCAACTGTTGAGTTGAAAAGGAAAAGTTGAACAATGCACGGAAATTCCAATCAACTGATCAAGAAAACAGACTATGCAAACACTTGAAATATTGGTCTTCTAGGAAAATAGTTACTTCCATATATGCCGCGTTTGCCTCAAAGGCATCAAGCATCCAGGAAATCAAAGCATCGGAAAATTATCGGTATAAATATCATTTTGGAAGATAAAGTCGAAAGAATCAATGCACTTTTGCTCAGTAGCTAATGGATAGTTTGATCAATACAAAAAATCTGAAGTCCCTCACTTGAAGAAATAAATTACTAGCCTTCAGCAGATGACGAGCACTCACTTTTTGTTCCAGCCCTGAACAAATAGAAGAGGAAGAACACACAATTAAACCTTGCACATTTTAACTACTACCGAACAGACTAATTATTTCAAAATATGTAAGACTGGAACTGCATTGGCAAAGAATGCAGGAAAAAAAAAAGATGATGAAGTGCTAAGATATATACTTACGGGATAATGAACATAATACCTCCATCCCTCAGAACAAGATTCCACCTTTTGCACCTAGTTGTGACCACACAGTTAAAACAAGAAATTAGGAAATTAACATACTTTGCTTAAGGGATCAGTGCACTGAACAATTCGAGTAACAATTAAACAGAAAATTGACAGCAGTATCATCCGCTGAAACAAATGCAGGTGTTTCTGTAGGAATCAAAATCGCAATTAAAGCTCCAAAAAAGGTACATTTGAGTCCATCTACTATTGACGGATAAATCTTGCTATATCTGTACAAATCTAGTAGGGTTTTCAAGTAAAGAAACGAATAATAGTAGTAATAAGAAGAAGGTGAAGAAAAGGAAGAAGCAGAAGCAGAATACCTTGGCGTCGTAGAGACAGAGGTTGTGAAAAGCGAGGACACGTTCACCTTGTTGAAAAGGGTTTGAATCAACGGCTTCGTCCTTCATCGGACTATCGGCGACGCTGCTGGTGGTGCCACCGCCGTCGCCGGAGATGGGGGTGTAGCTTTCGACAGCTACAGAGCTGCTCATTTTTTCTGTCTTTCTTTTCTTTTCCTTTTTAATTTTGCGTCAATTTTTATTTATGGGCAACGGAGGAAAGTTTACACTATAAAATTTTTTATTTTGTATTTATATATTACTATAAAAATCGATGAATTCTTTCTTTGTGTGGGACCGGGGACCTTGGGATGAAGCAGAAACAGTCTAATCACTTTGATTAGTAAATTTCTTATTTCTTTTTTGTATTATTATTATTATTATTATTATTATTATTATTAATGTGTTATGTGGTTTCAATTTAATTTATTCTTTTGAGTTGGGTGAGGGAGAACATACGTACAAGGAAATAATAATCAAATCCCTTGCTCTTCTATACTTCTATGTCAGAAGATTTACTATTTGGATATCTTCTAATGTTGTCCAAACCGCTTAATTAAATTATTACTCCTTCCCTTCCAATAGCAAGGTCTTATTTATTTTGTCTACGGTTATTAAGAAACAAAAGTAAAAAGATAAGAAATGGTGGGTTCTATAACTTTTAAAGAGTTAATTATTTCCATTTTTTGTATGAAACTATACTAATGAGACAGACGAAAAAGAAAAGTGAGACTTTATTAATGGGACAGGGGGTATTTTGGAATTTTATTATGAGATCATCTCACAGGATCATCTGATACTTATATTAATCATCACATATTGATTTTGATTTGGAAATGAGTACCGTCTCATGAATTTTAACCAAGTGAAACGATCTAAAACCAAACTTTGTCAAAATACTATATAAATTTTGAGAAAAAAAAAATAGATTTAATATAGGAATTGAGTTATTGACGTCTTTGGTGAAGTAATTAACTAATGAGCACTCTCTTTTTTGCATTTGTCTTCCACAAAAAGCAATAAATATCTAAATTCTCATCAAACCGTTATGTATGTTAAGATAAATATAGGGAGTATTATTGTTGGGAAATTTATTAGTATAAGTTTTGATGAATTCCAAAACCGACTGACCCCAACCGAGTAGATGTTGCCAGAACCTAATGTTTTTTTTAGGAGCAAAGTTAAGATTTTATCTATACAGGTCTCCAGCTGAAGAAAGCAACAAGGCGTCACTCAAACACAACAGCAGTTGTGAAGAAGGACAACTGAGAGTTCATATGATCAGATGGAAACAAGGGGAAGTCTTCAGAACATCAGTTGAGAAGGAAACCAACTGAGGGTTCATCAGATAAGAAGCAGCAGAGAGGAAGAGAACATCAGATGAAAAGGAAATCATCTGAGGGTTCAAACCCAACTGAGTAAAGAAGTGGAAGACAACTGAGAGTTCAATTTCAGAACCTCAGTTATAGAATCCGAACAAGGAGTTCAACTGTTTGAAATTCAAAGTCAGCTGAGAGCTTGATAGATCGGAACATCAGCTGAAGATCACTCAGATGAAGGTCAAGACTTTCAACCGACAAACCGAAGTTGACTGTCAAAGATTTGAATTTCAAAAAGAAGTCACATGAGGGTTTGACCGTTCAGTCATTACCCCATCTGGCCCAACACAAGGCTGTCTCAGATGAAAAGCAGAAGAGCACAGATGCCATATCGGGAAACTCTGCAGAGATGAGAGACAAGCCATCGCTTTCAACCGATCAGAGATCAACTGCTCCTCCAACGGCTAGTTGATTCTCTCCGCCTATAAATAGAGGCATTCTCTCATTCAAGAGAGGGAAGACACAGATAGACGACGAAAATTCAAGAGCTTTCTCGAGAGAAATCAAAGCAAAAAGCAAATCTGCAAAATCATCATCTAAGAGCATCAGCAGCTGAGAGTTCCAATTTGAGAGAACATTAGTAGCTGAGGGTTCCTAGAGATCGAAACTGTTTTTGATCTTAGGTTGAGTGTTTAGTCGTTCAAACCTTAGATTCAGCTCTCATTTGTGATCGAGCTGTAGTTGGAAAAACCCACCCACTCTCACACCCTAAAAAGTGTTAGTTAGGACCCTACTCTTCCTGCAACTGAGTAGATAGGCTGTTAAGTGCCCGCAAACTTAGCATAGGTTGTTAAGAACCCGTAATCTTAACTGTAAGGTCGATAAGTACCCGCAAACTTATCCTTAACGGTTGCTCAGCCCGCGTAAGCTGAGTGGTTCTGTCCAGAAGAACTTGGACTGAGGTGTGTGGACTCACATCTCCCCGTGGACGTAGGAGTTCTCTCCGAACCACGTAAATCTTGTGTGTCGTGTTTTTTTTTGTTCAGTCTTTATTTGCATATCTCAACTGACAAACTAACTGCATACAATCTGCATACTTTCACATCAACAGTTTTGGTTTAGACCAACCGTGCATAAAAAGCGTGAGTTTGTTTTTACGAGTTCATTTTCCACCACATTCCGCACAGCACCACTCTTCCAGCTGAGGTTGCTTACTCAGCTGTGAGATCCCAACTGAGTCTTTTTACTCAGTTGAAGTTGATTTCAAGTGTTAAGTTTTTCGAAAGTTGAAAAAATCTTAACTGGTGTATTCCCCCCCCCCCCCCATACACCAGTAACTCGTATCGGGACCATCAAGTGGTATCAGAGCAGTGGTTCAAAAGACCGCTGACTCTGTTTCACGAGGTGTGAATTCGAGAAGTTTTATTTCAGTGGTCAACTGAACAGATCTTTTCACGCTAGTGCATACTTGCTCGCATTTTTGTCCTGTTTTTGTTTGTGCAGATGGACGTCAAGGACAAGATCGTAGTCATGTTCTCTGTTGTCAACTATACATCATGGAGAACTCGAATGAAGAAGATCCTTCTGTCAAAGCATCATAGGATGCAACAAGTTCTCACTTCTGGACCAATCGTCATACGAGACAGAATACTTCGCACTCCCACAAATCCCAACGATGGAGATGCAGTGGTGGAGTATGTGGAGAAACAGCCAGAAGACTACACTCCTGAAGAGGCCAAGGTGAGCCAGCTGGATATCTGGGCGCAGAGCACAATAATGTCCACGGTTGGACAAGATTATCTGCCCTGGATAGAGGAGTGTGAGACTGCAAAAGAGATGTGGGACATCCTGGCTTCGCTAAGTGAAGGAAGCGACGAGACGAAGGAAAATAAGTTCTCGCATGCATGTCAAGATTTTGACAACTTCAGTTTGCGACCTGATGAGACCATCGATCAGCTAGAGCTCCGGTTTATGGACATCATCAGAAGAATCCAGTCCATCCGGAAAGGAAAATACACACTAAGAGAAATTAACCTCAAAGTGTTGCAAGCTCTACCGGCTGAGTGGGATACATTCACAAATATCCACGAGAGCCGAGCTGACCTTGGTGAAATGGGAACTGAAAGATTGTTCTCAATCTTGAAAGGAAATGAGTATAAGGTCAACAGAAGGAGGTCGCAGCCCTCAAGTCAGACAATAGAATTGAGGATGTAGGCTCAGCATCAAAGTCAGTAGCCCTCCGAGCTGACTACTCAAAGTCGAGATCGTCAAGGCCAACCAGATCGGCTGACACGACTGCAAAGGAGCCGAGCAGAGAGGAACTGCAACAGAACATTGCAGCGTTGTCAAAGAAGTTAGCCGATATGGATACTCGGTTCGGCAAATATAAACGTTTCTATAAATCAAACCGAACTCGAGATAGTTCGAAGCCAATCACCAATGGTTGCTTCGAATGCGGCAAGGAAGGACACTTCAAAGCTGACTGCCCAGACCTCTCAAAGAAGGAAAGAGAAGTACTAAGGGCCAAGCAAACTGCAAAGAACAATGCCATGGTAGCAGAAGAGGCAGCTGACGATATGGACATCTTCACAGACACTAAAGATGAGGATGAACTGACCTCTACCAACAAAGTCATCAGTCCGGATCAATGCCTCATGGCACTTGGAACCGACCAAGATGATATTGAGGTACAATCTAATCCTGCTCGCTTAAATTCCTCCAATACCTCTAACCTGCAGGAATCTCTGAGCGATGAGTTGGAACCCTCCTGGAATGATTTTCAAGAACTCAGTGAGGAACTGCATCAGCAGTCGGTTGAGTTTAAGAGTCTTCAAGCTCAGTTCGCCAAGCTTGAAGATTCCTTAACCGAAAAGGACGATCTGATCAAGAGACAAGCTGGAGAAATTAACAAGCTAAAAAGTCAACTGAGTACAGCCAATCAAACTGAGGCTTCAACCGATGAACAGTTGAAGGAACAGATCAAGGCACAGAACGAACAGTTGAACAAGCAAGAGGCTCAGATCAACCAGCTGATGAAGACATCAGATGCCCAGACCGAGCATATAGCTGTTCTTCTCAAGGATCTTCAAACTGAGAAGGACAACCTGAAAAAGCTATATCAGTCATCCGAGATCATCGAGAATCTCATCAGATACAGACGGCAAACGGATGATGTGTCTGGACTCGGATACGACGTGGCAAAGGACACTGGAATTCCACCAGCTACCTTCACCAAGGCTGAGGAAGTCGTGGTTGCCAAACCTAATACAGTTGAGTCTGTAACTGAACAAACACCATCACAACCGACAAAGGAAACTGTGGCTGAGAAAGGCAAAGGAGCTGCAGAAGGAGTACCAACAAAACAGTCGGTGGAGTCTACAACCGAGAGGGAATGTTCCAAGACTCAACGGAGGAACCGGAGACGTCGGAGTCGCAATCAGAACCGAGCTCAAAATCGACAACATAACCAAGCTCAGAACCGACGTGATAATCTACCAATAAACCAACCACAGCAGAGATGGAACCAACAAAACCGACCAAGCTTCAACCGACAGAATCAACAACGGTTCCATCACCACAACAACCAGAGGTTCCAACAGAGTCAACCTATGTGGAACAGTTACGACAGCTATGGTTACTCATGCCACAACATGAATCAACATCCAGGCATGAACAGCTATCGTCAACAGCCAGGGCAATGGAATCAGAATCAGCCAAGAAGATTCCACAATGGCGTCCGATCATTCAGACAAATCAGACAGGATAAAAATCGCCATCAAAACAGGGGGAAAGCCTCACCTCCTAAAGCCCAACATGGGAGAAATCCAACTCCTTCCAAGAAACAGAGCATCATTTCAAATAACAAGCCTAAGGATAACCGAGGTGTTGTTATAGTTGATGAAAATGGGCAGATCATTTGGAATGACAAGGCTATTCGAGTGTACAGAGAAAAGCGACGCACAGTTCCAGGGGGAACTGGTTCTAACCCTCCAGGACCCAACTGAAATTGGGGACCTAAGCGAGTTTCTCTTTACAGGTACAAGAGAAACAGCTGAGGAAGAAGAAGGCGTCTACAACAATGTGGGTGATGGATAGTGGATGCTCGAAACACATGACAAATCTGAAGGATTTGCTTGGAAGTTTCGTGGAGAAAGAAGGTCCATCAGTTACTTTTGGTGATAACTCAAAAGGTTATACCAGAGGTTACGGTACCCTTGAAACCAATCATGTTTCAATTTATAATGTCTCTTATGTTGATGGATTGAAGCATAACCTGCTCTCCATCAGCCAATTCTGTGATAATGGTTTCTCTGTCAAGTTTGATGCACAGGGTTGCAGAGTTAAAGATGTCGGATCAAAGCAGGTGATATTGCTGGGAAATCGATCTCCAACAGGGAATGTATACTACGCTGACTGGAACAGCAGCCTCCCTGACACTTGCCTGTTATCAAAGAGCAGTTCGGATGTGAGCTGGCTGTGGCACAAAAGGCTCAACCATCTGAATTTCAAGACAATGAACAGACTCGCCAGACAAGAACATGCAAGAGGCATACCTAACCGAGTGTTTTCAACAACACATATCTGCAGTGCATGCCAGCTGGGAAAGCTCGCTAGAACCTCCTTCCGGTTCAAGTCAACTCCCTCAACCGACCGAGTGTTGCAGCTGATCCATATGGATCTCTTCGGGCCAGTTACACCAAAAAGCATTAATGGAAACGAATATACTTTGGTTGTAACTGATGACTACTCAAGATATACGTGGACCATCTTCATGCGCCACAAGAGTGAAACCCGAGATGAGCTGCCAAAGCTGATGGATCGGATATCGAACCAACAAGAGATGAAGATCATATCTATCCGATCAGATCGTGGAACGAAGTTTCTAAATGAAACCATCTTTGAGTATTGCGAAAAGAATGGCATAACCCATCAGACATCAGCCGCACGTACTCCACAACAGAATGGCGTAGCTGAGCGAAGAAATAGAACTTTGAAGGATGCAGCCACATCCATGTTAGCGAGCTCAGCACTGCCTAAGATATTTTGGGCTGAAGCGATCAACACAGCATGCTACACACAGAATCGATCTCTTCTCACCAAGCGGTTGGGAAAGACGCCCTACGAGCTGTGGAGACACAGAAAGCCAGATATTTCTTATTTTCGTGTTTTTGGATCTAAGTGTTATATTCACAACAATGGGAAGACTCAGTTGAAAACTTTTGATGCCAAAGCTTCGAAGGGCATATTTCTTGGATATGCAGCTCGGATCAAGGCATATAGAGTTTTCAACAACAGCTCTCGTGTTGTGGAAATAACACCTCATGTTAGTTTTGATGAATCTACCTTTGAGTGCAGGGAACAGGTAAAGGAACAACACGCGGATCCAGCTGTTCTACCAGTTCTCACCAGATCGCAAGCACTTCGGGAAAAGAACAGAGCTGAACCTCTAATATGGGCAACTGAGGATGAGGCCCCATACTCATCTGAAGATGAATGCGAAGACCTCAGCACATCTCAAGGGGGAACTTCAGCTGATGCTCCTCCAACTGCTTCAGCACCCGATGCCCAACCGAGCTCAGTTCAAACTATTGTAAATGTTGAGGATCCAGACTCAACAGCTGATCAATCACCAGCTCTGAAGACTCCAACTCAGATTTCTGAACATCCACATTTGGAAGAAGAAGGAAGACGCAACCGAAGATGGTATGAAGTTCATTCCACCGACGACATCATCGGAGATCCAACCGAGGGTGTGCGCACACGGAGCAGAGTTGCAAATCCAGAATCAACCGAGGAAGATTCCAACACTTATGCCCAATATGCTGAGGAATTGGCAGTTCTAGAAGAATTCGAACAAGCTGGAGATGTTGCCATGATTTCTTGCTTTGTAGCTTATGTTCCAGAACCGAAGAATGTTGGGGAAGCTCTCAACTGTGTCCACTGGACAACAACCATGCAAGAAGAGTTGAATGAGTTTCTACGCAACTGTGTATGGGAGTTGGTAGAAAGACCAAATGGTGTCAAGGTGATTGGACTAAAGTGGATTTTCAAAAACAAGAGAGACGCCATTGGATTCATTGTGAGGAATAAAGCTAGGTTGGTAGCTCAAGGATACTGCCAACAAGAAGGAATTGACTTTGAAGATTCCTTTGCACCAGTTGCAAGGCTGGAAGCCATCCGGATCTTTCTAGCTTATGCCGCCCATCACAAGTTCAAAGTATATCAGATGGATGTGAAGTGTGCATTCCTCAATGGAGATATCAAAGAAGATGTATATGTTGAACAGCCTCCTGGTTTTGAGACTAGAGATGGAAGAGTGTACAAGCTGAAGAAAGCTATCTATGGTCTAAAGCAAGCGCCAAGGGCATGGTATGACACTCTTTGTGGATTTCTTCTGGACTCGGGGTTCAAACGAGGTTCAGTTGATAAAACTCTGTTCACTATCAAAGTTGGAGAAGATATACTTGTCGTGCAAATTTATGTCGATGACATCATTTTTGGGTCCAAGTCGGAGGAGCTGTGCAAGAAATTCTCCGATCTCATGAAGGAAAAGTTCGAGATGTCAATGATGGGCGAAATGAATTATTTCCTTGGATTACAAGTGAAGCAGTCACCTGAAGGGATTTTCATCAACCAGTCCAAATATACAAAGGAGCTCATCACCAAGTTCGGATTGCAGACAAGTAAGACAACGAAGATCCCTATGAACACGAACTGGAAGATCGAACCAGGAGTTAAGGGAAAGCTCATTGATGCCAGCCAATATAGAGGGATCATCGGTTCGCTGCTCTATCTAACTGCCAGCCGACCAGACATTTCATACGCAGTTGGAGTGTGTGCTCGTTTTCAAGTCCAACCAAGAGAAGCACACGTGTTGGCAGCAAAGAACATCATTAAGTATCTGAAAGGAACTGTCAATGTTGGGTTGTGGTACCCAACTGATGACAATATTCAGCCGACTGGATACTCAGATGCCGACCTAGCAGGAGATCGGTTGGACAGGAAGTCTACTTCTGGACACTGTCAGTTCATGGGAAGCAAGCTGGTTTCATGGTTCTCCAAGAAACAAGCGTGTGTTGCTACTTCGACAACCGAGTCAGAGTACATGGCTGCCGGAAGCTGTTGCATGCAAGTATTGTGGCTGAAGCAGCAGCTGAGAGATTATGAAGTCTCAACTGGACAGGTTCCCATTCATTGTGATAGCTCGAGTGCTATAGCTATCTCTCTAAAGCCTGTTCATCACTCTCGGACTAAGCATATCGACATTCGTCATCACTTCATCCGAGACCATATTGAGAAGAAGGATGTGTCCATGGAGAAGATCCCAACTGAGATTCAGAGAGCTGACATCCTCACCAAACCTCTTCCTGAAGCCCGGTTCAAGATGCTGTGTGATCTTCTAGGACTTTTGGATCCGAGCTAAAAACTCATCCGAGCTAAAGAGTCATCCGAGCTAAAGAGTCATCCGAGCTGATAAGGATCCATCCGAGCTGAAGAGTCGGATATCGACTTAAGGGGGAAGCTCAGCTGAAGAAGGAATCTCAGATACGAATTGCCAACTGAAGACATCAACCGTCAGCTGAACAGACGAACTCGAGTCAGCTGATGGTATGCGGCAACTGAGGTATACAACTGATATCGACATCAGCTGCCAGGTATCATTTATGACTGAAGGTGTTATGTTCTTAAATGAGAATGTTTGAAATAAATTCAAACATTCCTGAGCCAGTCAGTTACATTAAAATAGCCATCATGTCGCATTAAATGTAAAGTACGGCTGAGCATCCATAGCCTACTTTATAGTGCGACTGGGCTGACATGAAACTGTACACCTTCTCACGCGCTGGTTGGAACTCGGATCAAAACGTCGAGTCAAAGATAGTCAACAGTCGCGTAATCCCAGCCGTTGATGGATTCGCGTCATTTAACCCCAGCCGTTGATCTCATCCAAGTCAAAGATCTATATAAGGCGAAAAATCAGGAAGATATCTCCTACTTTCCTCATTCGTGCTTATCAATTATAACTATTCATCGTCTTCCAGTTTTTCTGCCTAACCCGTTTCTGCAAATAGATTTCTTTCCTCTTCTATATATATTACCTTTGCAGTGATTTAATGGCACCCAAAAGCAAAAGAATGGCATCATCCGGACCTTCCCTCGTGCCTACCATGTATGAAGAGTCATTCGATATGTTAGTATCGAAGATTCACTTCAAGCAGATCCTCTCCGACGAGGATCTAGAGTCACCGATCCTAGCCCCTCTCGCCAACACTCTCCGTGAGAACGGACTTCTGGAATGGGCCAAGCTCTGCCCCTCTCATTTGCTTAGGCGTCAAGTCGGAGAATTCTACGTCAATCTTGTCCGCCCCCTTGACGGTTCAGAGGGAGTTTCTACGACGGTGTCCTGCCGACAAAGGGATGTTCCGGCAAGGACAATACGTCGTGTCTCCTTCTCCATCGACGTGTCCGATGTCCTCCGATACATCATACCAATCAACCACACCGCCACCGAGTTCCTGGAGAATATTACCGACGAACAGGCGGATGAATTTCTACAGGATGCTCTGATCAAGCCAGAGCGGTTGAGGAGCAACATGCAAAGGACTAAGCTGAAGCCTGAACACCGCCTGCTGTTCGACGCCGTGTCAAAGGTCGTGTTCGGATACAGTGGCGGGTTCGGCGATATCAGCCGACCCAAGTTGAAACAGTTGTTGGCCCTGGAGCACCAACACCAAATCAACTGGTTCCAATATTTTCTGAACCAGTTGATGGTGGAGAAGTCGAAGATCTCTGAGACTACGACCGAGTCTGGAGAGAAGCTGCTGAGTGTGAAGGGCACGCTCAACTTCGGTTGCAAAATCTCCGCCCTCATCCTCCTCGCAACAAAGGACCGCAACATGGTCTGGGCTGACTGCGAGGAGACGCCGCTGAAGAAGCTGTTGCTATTCCCGACAGCCAAGAAAGCACAGGAGGTGCTGAGGAGTGTCTACACTCCCAAGGACAAGAGGGAGTCGGGTAGGCCAGCTGAGTCAACAGCTGAGGGGGAACAAGCTGCTGCTCGCCCCACAAAATCCAAAGCCTCACGTCGCTGAGCTGACGTTGAGAAGGAGTCGACTGATGAACCTGCCCAGAAAAAGTTAAGGGTAAGGTTCAAGAAGGCGATCAAGAAGGCAGCTGAGGTGCCAGCTGATGAGCCAACTGATGTTCCAGCTGATGAGTCAGCTGATGAGCCAGTTGAGGTTCCAGCTGAGGAACCAGCTGAGGAACAAGCTCCAGACGAGGAGGGAGCGCAGGTCGAGTCCACACCTGCTGAGGAGCGTTCTGAATCCAGCCGCTCAGCTGAGGCCGCATCATTCGAGATTGCACCTCGAGGCCCCGGAGCTGATGAGGCTGAGGGCATGGAGACGTCGAATGCATCCTCCTCATCTGAGGACATCGAAGATGCTACCACCTCCCCCACAGCTGGAGTGAATGTTGTACCGCCCCCAGAGCCTCTTGCTCTCTCTACCCAAACCGAGCCAGAAATTCCGAGCTCTCAGCTCGATGCCAACATCGTGACCTCTCCTTCGGCCGATGTTGAGGAAACCATTCCACCCTCTTCCCCAACTACATCCCAAATTCCGAGCTCTCAGCTTGATGCCGATGTTGTGACCGAATCTTTGGCCAACATCGATGAACCTCTAGAACCCGAACCATACAATCTCACCCCCTCCCCGATCAACGAAGCGGAGGACCTGCAGGCTGTTGCTGATGAGCACGAAGGCAGGGTGGCCTACTGCTTTCAAAAGCTGTTGGGTCTGTTCCCTGCGGCTCGCGACATGCCCATCTTCGCCACACTGGGAACCGAGCTACTGTACCAGTTCCACCTGATCTTTAGTCAGTGGTATGTTAAGGAGGACACGATCAGGGTACTGACCTGGGACAGGCTGAAATCTGATGAGTCCCGCATCCGAGCCTACTTCAACTATTCCAACTTGGAGGTGGCGTACAACAACCGGATCGCGCTGCTCACTAGACGGTTGGACCAGAGTCTGGCTGAAGGGAAGGACACAAGGGAGGCAGTTGGAAAGGAGTGTGTCGACTTCCTTGACAGTATGTTGGTGAAATCAGCCGACTTCCTTGAAGATGTCGATGCAGCAGCCGCCGCCGCAAAAGAAGAGGAGGAGAACCTGAAGCTGTACCTGGCAAACTGTCAAGCCATGGTCACAGCTGAGCCTTTAGCTCAGTCTGCTCAAGCCTCTCCAGCTGCTCAGCTCGCTCCTTCAAAAGAACAAATCTGCGAACTAGTGGCTGAGAGGGTAAACCAGTTGAGGACCGAGCTGCTCGCCAACCTCCAGCACCAACAAAATGACCAGCTGAGGGAGTTGGCAGCTCAAGAAGTGAAGTACCAACAACTGGTGGAGGAGAATGCCAAGCTGAAGATGAAGCTGAATGATCTCTCCTCCTCCACCAGTCAGGACGTGTCGGAGCTGAAATCCACTCTGTTGGGCTTGAAGTCAGAAGTGAATGTCTTCAAGTCCTTGGCTGACTCAAATCTGGCCAAGTCCCAACAGACGCAGGATGCTGAATGGGAGTCCCGGTTCGAGTCGCGTTGGGCTGAGTTCGTTGCCTTTCAGACAGAGGTCAACGACAACCTCTCTGTCTTGAAGAAGGCAGAACAAGAGCGTCAGGACTCCGAACTGGCAAAGAAGATCGAGTTGGAGTGTGCGGTCGATGAACTCTTCAACCGTGTTCAATCAACCGAGGCCAAACTCAACTCTCTGGACGGTTCAGTAGCAAGCCTTGTTGTTGATGCCAAAAAGGGGGAAGAGAAGAAGACGGAGGGTGAAGCACAGGAAGAAGAAGAGACCCAAGAAGAAGGAGTGCCAGCTGCTCAACCATCAAAATCTCAGCTGAGGAGGAGGAAGTCTGCTGCTGCCAAGACAACAGAAGTCGGTGGAGCCGAAATGACTAAGGACTTGGAGCAGGCAAAGAAGATTGGAGTTTCCTACAGCTCCATAGCCGAGATCGCAGCCGAGCTGGATTCTGAACTCGACGGGATAACAACCGAAGAGTGCATTGCAGCGGCCAAGGCTATGGATGTAGAGGAGAAGGACTACATGAACCCGAGCTGGATCAGAAAATTTGCCGCCAGCCAGGCGAGGAGGGTGAACCAGTTTGAGGTTGAGCTGAAGAAGGTTTCTCAGAACCTGGACCGCAACGTTGCCTCCCGCAGCCGACGCCGCATCAACAGAATCCAATCAAAGGCGGAAGCTCGGTTGAAGCAACAAAGGTTGCCTCAAAAGTCCAAGGTTGAGAGTCGGTTCAGGCATACTGACAAGTGGATGCCGACCGAATGGAATGAGGATTGGGAGATGTTCAAGCAGGAGTTCGTGAACGACTTCTATTACAGGAAGGTTTACGCAACTGACGACCCAAGGAGAGCGTTCAAAGAGGCGCTGACCGAGTTGCACTCAGGTGACCCGGGCATGTTCAGTCAATTCAGGAGGGCCATGATTGACGCCAACCTGGACTTGAACACTGTTCCAGTTCCCAAGAGGGTTACTTATCGGCCACCTCTTCTCTCGGATTCCAGCAGCCCGAACCGTCAGAAGATTGCATCTGAGGCGAGGCAGGTCTGCAAGGAGCATGGAGTGGACATCTCCAAGGAGTCACCTGCTAAGAGGGAAATTTTTGTAAGGATCTTTGGCAAGTATGGGCTACAATACTAGCTCAGTTAGTTTTCTAGCAACTGTTGTAATTTTCGGTTTTTGAGCCTATCTTTTGTAACAATCAGTTGTAATGAAAACTATTCAGTTATAAGATTCACCTTGATGCACAATCCCTCATTGTCCAAGCTCTGAATCACAAAGTCTTTTAAATACCATGTTATAACTGTGCTAACCCTTTGATGTCTTATCTTATAGACTGTCTAGAATTTCAGTTGAGATTTTAGATAAGTTAGTGAGGTTTAGATCAGTAGTGGTCTCAAGTTGTAAGTGGTTTTGGCATCATCAAAAAGGGAGAAATTGTTGGGAAATTTATTAGTATAAGTTTTGATGAATTCCAAAACCGACTGACCCCAACCGAGTAGATGTTGCCAGAACCTAATGTTTTTTTTAGGCTCGCTGTTTGAGCAAAGTTAAGATTTTGTCTTTACAGGTCTCCAGCTGAAGAAAGCAACAAGGCGTCACTCAAACAGAACAGCAGTTGTGAAGAAGGACAACTGAGAGTTCATATGATCAGATGGAAACAAGGGGAAGTCTTCAGAACATCAGTTGAGAAGGAAACCAACTGAGGGTTCATCAGATAAGAAGCAGCAGAGAGGAAGAGAACATCAGATGAAAAGGAAATCATCTGAGGGTTCAAACCCAACTGAGTAAAGAAGTGGAAGACAACTGAGAGTTCAGTTTCAAAACCTCAGTTATAGAATCCGAACAAGGAGTTCAACTGTTTGAAGTTCAAAGTCAGCTGAGAGCTCGACAGATCGGAACATCAGCTGAAGATCACTCAGATGAAGGTCAAGACTTTCAACCGACAAACCGAAGTTGACTGTCAAAGATTTGAATTTCAAAAGGAAGTCACATGAGGGTTTGACCGTTCAGTCATTACCCCATCTGGCCCAACACAAGGCTGTCTCAGATGAAAAGCAGAAGAGCACAGATGCCATATCGGGAAACTCTGCAGAGATGAGAGACAAGCCATCGCTTTCAACCGATCAGAGATCAACTGCTCCTCCAACGGCTAGTTGATTCTCTCCGCCTATAAATAGAGGCATTCTCTCATTCAAGAGAGGGAAGACACAGATAGACGACGAAAATTCAAGAGCTTTCTCGAGAGAAATCAAAGCAAAAAGCAAATCTGCAAAATCATCATCTAAGAGCATCAACAGCTGAGAGTTCCAATTTGAGAGAACATTAGTAGTTGAGGGTTCCTAGAGATCGAAACTGTTTTTGATCTTAGGTTGAGTGTTTAGTCGTTCAAACCTTAGATCCAGCTCTCATTTGTGATCGAGCTGTAGTTGGAAAAACCCACCCACTCTCACACCCTAAAAAGTGTTAGTTAGGACCCTACTCTTCCTGCAACTGAGTAGATAGGCTGTTAAGTGCCCGCAAACTTAGCATAGGTTGTTAAGAACCCGTAATCTTAACTGTAAGGTCGATAAGTACCCGCAAACTTATCCTTAACGGTTGCTCAGCCCGTGTAAGCTGAGTGGTTCTGTCCAGAAGAACTTGGACTGAAGTGTGTGGACTCACATCTCCCCGTGGACGTAGGAGTTCTCTCCGAACCACGTAAATCTTGTGTGTCGTGTTTTTTTTTGTTCAGTCTTTATTTGCATATCTCAACTGACAAACTAACTGCATACAATCTGCATACTTTCACATCAACAGTTTGGTTTAGACCAACCGTGCATAAAAAGCGTGAGTTTGTTTTTACGAGTTCATTTTCCACCACATTCCGCACAGCACCACTCTTCCAGCTGAGGTTGCTTACTCAGCTGTGAGATCCCAACTGAGTCCTTTTACTCAGTTGAAGTTGATTTCAAGTGTTAAGTTTTTCGAAAGTTGAAAAAATCCTAACTGGTGTATTCCCCCCCCCCCCCATACACCAGTAACTCGTATCGGGACCATCAATTATGTTCGCATAAAATAAATTAATTCAATATCAATATATTTTTATAAACTATACTTCCCGTAAAAGACAGTTAATTAATATAGGACTTATAAAAATCAGTAGTTTAAAATATGAACACCTTATATGTTCATCTAAACTTTTAATTTGACCATAACTATGTACATTTCCACGTGCATACATAAATAACTGAAATTGTCCTCTTGGGGATGGCCTAGTGGTAAAAGTGAGTGTCTGAGATTGAGAGGTCTCAGGTTCGAACCTCATAAAGCGCCTCTATAGGTCGAGCTTGTCACACCTGTACTTGAAAAGTGTGGTTTACCTGCCATGTGTGATTTTGCAAGCTACTGCACAAGGGACGGAGGTTTACCCAGTGCGCACCGAAGGTAACGGCTGCGGGTTCCCACGATATAAAAAAATAGTAAAAAAAATAAATAAATAAATAAATAACTGAAATTGATGTGATTAATCGGAGGGCTTGCTTAGGTTATTTTATATCCTTTTCTTCTTGTGTGGATACCATAATGCGATAAAGAAAAAAAAAATCGAACCCATTCCACATATAATTTACGCATAGCAAAGGTAACATTAACATAAGTCATACTAAACAGTTACTACAGTAGTAATTATGAAAACTGTTGATATTAGATCACACTCACGGTTTAGGAACCTTAAATCGGCGCGATTTGTGATATAATCGATTTATGTTATTCTTTTACGTATATAACTAGTGTGTTGCCCGTCGATGTTCGACGGGATTATCATATTTTCATATTTTTTGTAGAAAATTAATTGTGTAATTACTCGATTTATTCTAAAACTCGTATAATAATAAACATTCGTTAATTATTAATCGAACTCATTTATTTAATAATTATACAAACAAATTGTTCTTATGTAAATAATTAAACTCTATGTAAGAATTATCTATCGTAACATATTTTCTGGTCCGGTAATATGTATGGAATTTTTACTGTGATTACACGTTGTTGCCCCAGCTGCTTGCCAAATTAAACTGTTGAAATATAAACTGATATTTGCACCAAATAACGATTGCCGAAATTATTTCAGCATGTTTTAATTAACACAAAAACTTGCGTGCGACCGGTCGCACCCATGCGACCGCGCGTGGGATACACGCGCTCAGTTTTTTTTTGTTTTTTTTTTCCGATTTTTTTTTAAATCTTCCTGTTTTCCTTTTGTTTTCAGTTTGTTTTTTTTTCAGATTTTAATTTAATTATTTTTTAAACCTATTTTTTTTCACTTTTTTTTGTTTGCCTCTTCGTTTTTTTGTTTGCCGCTTCTTCTTTGGTCAAGATTCGAGCGAGGGAAGCCGAAGGCCTCGGAGCGAGCCGAAAAAGTCCAAATTGTTGTTCGCCGATTATCCTTATATTTGTAATCAGAGCGAAGGCGGAGCCGTAAAATCGGAGCCGAAGGCGGAGACAAAAAAAAACCGAAATTACAAAAAAAAAAACTGAAAAAAAAAAATTGACCGGATCAAACCGGGGTTGACTGAGTCGACCCGGCCCGAACCCGGTCGTACAGCAATTGGGAAGTCGCATGGGAGACCTCCTCTTTAATTAATTATAAATTCAGCTAACAAATTACCTAAATATGACGGTTATTAATTCTTATAATTTGAATACGTAATTCTCAGTTTTAAATTCTACCTTATATATCATCAACTAGCGTTGTACCCGCAATAATTACTTTTATATCTCTATTTGAAGATTATATATTTTTTTAAAAATCAAGACAACATTATAAGAATAGAAAGAGAAAAAACTCTCACTTCTTAGAGAGACGTTAATATCAAATATAAATACGTGCTATATATATGATATGCTATCGAGTAGAGTTAAAAACAAATTATGGATATTTAATAACTTAAAATAACAATACTCCTCCATCCAAATAATTAATAAAAAAGTAACCATTCAAAATTTTGTGACATACCAACTTTTTATCTTTTTACCTTCGTTCGACACGATCGTGTCGAACAATAACAGGACAGGTTCACTACGGAAGGAGTATTATTGAAGAAACAAATATATGCATTGATTGACTAAAAAGCTAATGGCACTTGAACAAAGACCCAAGAAGTATTTACATTGTATGTAAAGAAATGATTTATTAAATTTTTTAATTTACGAAAGTGATTGCATATATAGTTATTTAATTTCGTTATAAAACAATAATTAAGGTAGCTTTGAATGAAAAAAAATTAATTATTATAGACATTGAAATTTAGAGTATATTTTGAAGGAAAAAATTTTCATAGTTACTTTGTTTTAGTATAATATGTAGATACAATCTCGATCATTATTGTCTGAATAAATAAAAACAAGAGATAGATTAATTTTACGTAGGCAACGATGTATGCTGACGGATTTCACCGAACACTGAATATAATTTAAAAATTGTAAAGTCGCATAGAGCTAATTTGACCCCTCAACTCCAAAATTTAATGTTTAATTAAGTATATTAATACTAGTATTATTTAATGTTGTTGACTAGCAGAAGTTAAATTGGACTTTGTCTTGACATTCAACGTTTGACTCACATACATTAGGATTACTAGTATTATTCTTTCACCATTTCCTTCCTTCATTAGATTCACGTCAAATTCGTCAATTAGAAAATTGAGTTTTTAAACATGGCTGCGCTTAGCCGAGAAGCATCCCTCTTTCAAGAATTGAAAATAGAAAACAATAGTCAAATAAAAACTAGCAACGCATGCATGCAATATTAATCTACTTTTTATTAATATTTGCTCTATAAATACTGCATTCATAACCCTCATCACCTTCATCTCATTCACCCTTAATCCTCTCTCTCTCTCTCTCTCTCTCTCTCTCTCTCTCTCAAAATATCGATTCGAGCTAAATTAGTGATGGCGAAAGCTCTGAAACCTCTCACGTTGATCGCTTTTCTTGTTGTTTCTTCTCTCTTCTTTTTCGTGTTCAGTGACGCTCGACCCATGAAAGCCATGGAGCCACAGAGCATAATTGAGAAGGAGATTATGAAAGTTTTGGATGATTTATATATCCAAGGGATTAAAAATGGAGGACCAAGTCATGGTGGAGATGGACATGCTGCAACTCATGCCTTCAATCTTGAAGGAATTAAGAAGTCTGGTCCTAGCCCTGGAGCTGGGAATTAATCAGCTCTACTATATACTCCAATTTCTTTAAGATATATATATATATATATTCTAGCTAGCTTTAAGTAACAAGTTATTTCTTAAGGGTACATACACCATTCATTATTCTTTAATTGATCAGATATCTCAAAATAATGTATGACTTCTTTGATTCTTAATTGGTTTATTTATTTGCAGTAAGTTCAAACATTTTGTAATCATTCTTTGTTTTAATATTTAATACATTCTGATGGTACCGATACGAGTTCTGGTGTATGGGGGGAATACACCAGTTAAGAATTTTAAAAACAACCCCCTGAAAATTATCACAACCGAGTAAGACGACTCAATTGGAAACACAATTGAGTAAGAATACTCAGCTGGAAGAGTGGTGCTGTGCGGAATGTGGTGGAAACAAAAACTAACTCGTATAAAATAACTCACGCTTGGATGCAAGGTCGGTCAATAACCAAGTCAGTTGAGAATGTAAAAATGCAGTTTGAGTGCTGGTTAGTTGGTCAGTTGGATATGCAATAAATAACTGAACAGAAAACACAAATACACAAAGATTTACGTGGTTCGGAGAGAACTCCTACGTCCACGGGGAGTTGTGAGTCCACACAACTCAGTCCAAATTCTTTAGGACTGTAACCACAAAGCTTACGCGGGCTTTGCAACCGTTCAGATAAGTTTACGGGTACTTATCAACCTTACAGATAAGTTTACGGGTACTTATCAACCTATCTACTCAATTTTGGGAAGAGCAGGGTCCTAACAATCCTTTTTAAGGGATGTGTATAAGGGTGAGTTTTTCCAACTACTAGCTCGAACAAAGAAGTGAGCTAGGATCTAAGCTTGAATAAATGAAGACTCAAACTAAGATCAAAAACACCAAGACAGGTTCTAACACTCTATGAACTCTCAACTAGTGATGTTCTTAGAGATTGATTGCAGTTTAGCTTGTGTGCAGGATAAAGTTCTTTCGCTCGTTTGTCTCTTTTCTCGCACTTGTCTTGTATCTTGATGAATGAATGAAGGCCTCTATTTATAGGCGGAGAGAATCAACTAGCCGTTGGATGAGCCGTTGATCTCTGTTCTGTGAAAGCGATGGCTTGTCTCTCATCTCTGCAGATTTTCCCGATTTGGCAACTGTGAACTTCTGCTTTCCATCTGAGACAGCCTTGTGTTGGGCCAAATGAGGTAATGACAGAACGTCAAACCTTCACGAGACTTTCTTTTTGAATTTCAAATTTCAACCTTGTTTAGTCGGTTGAGAAGTTTTGGTCTTCATCCGAGTGGTCTTCAGTTGATGTTCCATCTGACCTTCTGTCTGAATTGGAACAGTTGAACTCTCAGCTGCCTTAAACTTCATGTTGTCGATCTTATCAGTTCGAGTCCTACAACTGATGTTCCATCTTAAACGCTCAGTTGTCTTTCTCACATATGATGTTCTGTATCTTGAACGCTCAGTTGTCTTTCTTACATTTGATGTTCTGTATCTTGAACGCTCAGTTGTCTTTCTTACATCTGATGTTCTCTTACATCTTCCCCCTTGAACGCTCAGTTGTCTTTCTTACATCTGATGTTCTATCCGAGTAAAGCCTTGTTGCCGTCTTCAGCTGGAGTCCTATAAAGATAAAATCTGAACAATGCTCAAACAGCGAGCCTAAATGCTAACATTAGGATATGACAACATCTACTCGGTTGGGGTCAGTTGGTTTTGGAATCAATCAAAACTTTACTTAAATTTCCCAACAATTTTCCCCTTTTTGATGATGCCAAAACCCTACTGACCTATCTAAAATCTCAGCTGAAATTCTAGACAGTCTATAAGATTAAAACATCAAAGGGTTAGCACAGTTATAACATGGTATTGAAATAATTTTGCGATTCAGAGCTTGAACAATTAGAGATTGTACGTCAAGGTGAATCATATAACTGATGAAAATTTTCATTACAACTGATGGTTACAAAAGAATGCACAAAAATCAAAACACATCAGTTGCTCAAAAACTCTAACTCTGCTAATATTTCAGCCCATACTTGCTGAAAATTCTGACAAAAATTTATCTTTTCGCATCTGACTCCTTCGAAATGTCAACTCCATGTTCCTGACAAACTCTTCTTGCCTCAGCTGCTATCTTTTGTCGGTTGGGATTTCTTGAGTCTGGAAGGAATGGAGGAAGATATGTGACTTTCTGAGGGACGGGAACGGTGTTCATATTCAGTTTCGCATCAATCATTGTTCGCCTGAACTGGCTGAACATGCCCGGATCCCCAGAGTGTAGCTCGGTCAGGGCTTCCTTGAAGGCTCTCCTTGAATTCTCAGTTGAGTACACCTTCCTATAGTAGAAATCATTCACAAACTCTTGCTTGAATGATTCCCAATCCTCATTCCATTCAGCTGGCATCCATTTGTCAACATGCCTGAAGCGACTTTGAAGCTTGATCTTCCCAGGCAGTCTCTGTTGTTTCAATCGTGCTTCAGCCTTTACCTGATGTTTTTCAATTCGTCGGCGGCTTCGAGAGGCAATGTTTCTGTCCAAGTTGTTGGTAACCTTGGCAAGCTCTTCCTCGAACTGGTCGACTCTCGTTGCTTGGCTGGCTGCAAACTTCTTTATCCAGTCAGGGTTCATGTAGTCTTTCTCAGGAACATCCATAGCCTTAGTAGTAGCAATACACTCTTCAGATGTAATACCGTCGAGTTCAGCATCGAGCTCGGCTGCAATCTCAGCTATGGAGTTGTAGGAAACTCCATACTCCTCCGCCTGCTCCATATCCTTCGCCATTTCATCTCCACCGACAACAATGGATTTCAGCTGTTGTTGTTTCTTGTCGGTTGGCTTTGGAGCGGACTTCTTCTTCTGAGCTTTCTTCTTCAGCTGAGATTTTTCGGCTGGAATCTCTTCTTCAGCCTGGGTCTCATCTCCCTGGGTCTCATCTTTGCCAATCTCATCTTCCCCCTTTTTGGCATCAGCAACAAGGCTTGCGACTGAGCCATCTAGAGAAGTGAGTTTCAGTTCAGCTTGTTGAATCCGGTCGAATAGCTCATCAACTGCACACTCCACATCAACCTTCTTCGCTATTTCAGTGTCATGGCGCTCTTGATCGGCTTTCCTCAGTGCAGCGAAGGTTTCATTTACTTCTGTTTGGAAGGCGACAAACTCAGCCCATCTTGATTCAAACCGAGAGTCCCATTCTTCGTCTTGCGTTTGTTGAGATTTGGCCAGGTTGGAGTCGGAGATGGATTTGAAGACGTTCAGATCCGATCGGATTCCATGAACGGTTGTCTTCAGTGCCTTGATATCTTAGCTGGTGGAAGTTGAGAGATCATCCAACTTCATCTTCAGCGCATCATTGTCTTCTTGCAGCTTCCTGTGATTTTCCGCCTGAGCTTCCATCATCCTCAACTGATCTTCTTTGTTGAGCTGGATGTTGGCAAGCATCTCCTTCCTGAGTTGGTTGACCCTCTCAGCGATCAGCTCGCAAATTTCGTCTATTGAGGGTGCTGGCTGATCAGCTGGAGCTGGTTGGTCAGAAGGTGCTGGCTGTTCAACAATGACCATGGCTTGGCGATTGGCCAGGTACTGTTGAAGCTCCTCTTCTTCCTGCTTGGCTGCTGCGGCTGCATCAAGATCATCTACAAAATCAGCAGACTTGGTCAGCATGTTGTCCAAGAAATTGACACGGTCTTGTTCAGCTGTCGCCCTTGTGTCTCTTCCTTCTGCCTTGCTGATGTCCAGTCTACGAGTCAGCAGAGCGATCTTATTGTTGTATGCAACCTCCAGGTTGGTGTAGTTGAAGTAGTCCCTTATTCGCGACTCATCAGCCTTGAGCTGATTCCAGCTGTGTATGCGGATGGTATCTTCCTTAACATACGAGTGGCTGAAGATAATATTGAACTCATACAGTAGCTCGGTTCCAAGCGTGGCAAAAGTAGGCATGTCGCGCGCCTCTGGGAACATTCCAATGAGCTTCTGAAAGCAGTAGGTCAGCTTGCTTTCATGTTCCAGCGCGACAGCTCGACGGTCGGCTTCTTCGTCGATGGGGGAGGGAGAGAGATTTTCATATGGGATCGGTTCAAGGGTTTCCTCAATATTGGCCAAGGAAGTGGTCTCAATGTTGGCATCGAGCGAGGAGCTCGGAATTTCTGACTGTGTGGGGATGTTGGCATCAAGAGGTTCCTCAACATTGGCCGAAGAAGTGGTCACAATGTTGGCATCGAGCGGGGAGCTCGGAATTTCTGGCTGTGTGTCGGTTGTGAGAGCATCATTGGGCGGTACGGCATCAGCTCCTGCCATGGGGGAGGATGGAACATCTTCGGGTTCCTGGGATGAAGAAGATGCATCCGAGGAGATGTTCGGCTCATCTGCTGGTTCAGTTTCCATCCCTTCCCATCACGTCTCTGTGAGGAACAACCTCCACGTCAACTGAGTGACTCGACTCAGATGGCTCTTTAGCTGGTGTTTCCTCAGCTGGTGTGACAATTGACTTCTTCTTGAAACGAAGTCTCAACTTCTTCTTTGCTGGCTCTTCCTCTTTCTCCTTGTCTGACTCATCCCTGAGTCGGCGTGCAGCTGTTGATTTGGAAGTGTGGCCGGCAGCTGGGGGCAGCTCCTCAGCTGGATCTTTCTTTTCGGCTGATTTCACAGCTTCTCTTTTATCCTTGGGAGTATAAACACTCCTGATCACATCTTGAGCCTTCTTGGCTGTTGGGAAGAGCATCTGTCTCTTGACTGGGGTCTCCTCACAGTCTTCCCAGACCATGTTCTGATCCTTTGTTGGG
Organism: Schizonepeta tenuifolia; assembly: GCA_029490685.1. NCBI lineage: Eukaryota > Viridiplantae > Streptophyta > Magnoliopsida > Lamiales > Lamiaceae > Schizonepeta > Schizonepeta tenuifolia. The sequence continues at coordinate 105,342,035 of CM055958.1, read as the reverse complement.
AGAAGGATCAGGGCAGATATCTTGACTCCAAAGTTGAGAGTTCCCTTGACACTCAACAACTTCTCTCCAGAGTCAGTTGTGGTTTCTGTAATCTTCTGCTTCTCCATGATCAACTGGTGTTCGAAATATTTGAACCAGTTGATGTTGTGCTTGTGTCTGTGCTCCAAAGCAATCAGCTGCTTGAGCTTTGGTCGGCTGATGTCCCTGAAGGCTCCGTAGTATCCGAAGATGACTTTGGATACAACATCGAACATAAGTCGATGCTCGAGCTTCAATTTTGTTCTCTGCATGTTGCTCCTCAATTTTTCTGGGGTGATGAGAGCATTCTCCAGGAATTGATCGGCTTCCGCATCGGTGATGTTCTCAACTGTGTCCGTGGCGGTCAGGTTCGGTGGGATGATGGAGCGTAGCAAATCAGAAATTGGAATGGGGACGGTGACACGGCGGATCGTTCTGACTGGAACGTCGTGCTGTCTGCAAGATATTTCTGAAACAAGGCCATCTCTGCTGTCGATTGGAGATTTCAAGTTCAAGAAGAATTCCTCGACCTGTCGCCTGAAAAGGTGAGTGGGGAAGAGCATCGCCCACTTCAGAAGATCATTCTCCCTGAGAAGATCGGCGATGGGAGATAGCACCGGCGAGTCCAGAGCGTCTTCTGACAGAATGTACTCGAAGTGGATCTTGGAAAGTATCATATCAAAAGACTCCTCGTATGATGAAGGGACTAGAGAAGGTCCAGAAGATGCTATCTTCTTTCCTTGTGTAGAAGCTTTTGGTGCCATTTAGTGTTGTTGTGAAGATTATATAGAGAGACGAAAACAAGAACTTGCAAAAAATGGTGAGACAAAATCGGAAAAGAAGATGAACAGTTACTGTAGATATACACAAGAATAGAAGGTAAGAAATCACTTCCTGATTTACCGCCTTTTATAGGTTAGTGGGTCGTTTGAAATCGACGGCCAGGGTTGAATGGCGCGAATCCATCAACGGTTGAGATCTCGCGACTGTTGACTAGCTTTGACTTGACGTTGAATTCCGAGTTCCAATACCCGCGCGTGAGAAGGTGAACTGTTTTCATGTCAGCCCAGTCGCACTATAAAGTAGGCTATTGATATTCAGCCGTACTTTACATTAAATGCGTTATGATAGCTATTTTAGTCTAACTGACATGCTCAGGAATGTTTGAATTTATTTCAAACATTCTCATTTAAGACACAAACACCTTCAACCATAAATGTTACCTGCCAGCTGATGTCGAATTCAGCTGTGTTCCTCTGCCAGCTGATGTTGGAATCAGCTGTGTTCCAATGTTGCGGCATACCATCAGCTGACTCGAGTTCGTCTGTTCAGCTGACGTCTGATGCCTTCGGTTGGCGATCCGCATCTGAGATTCCCCCTTCATCTGAGCTTCCCCCTCAGATGGATATTTATCTCTTCAGCTCGGCTGATTCCTCATCTGATGGATCCAACAATCCAAGGAGATCACACAACATCTTGAATCGTGCTTTGGCTAGAGGTTTGGTGAAGATATCTGCTCTCTGAATCTTAGTTGGAATCTTCTCCACAGATACGTCCTTCTTCTCAATATGATCTCGGATAAAATGATGTCGGATGTCAATGTGCTTCGTCCGAGAATGGTGAACATGATTCAAAGAGATAGCAATGGCACTTGAGCTATCACAATGGATGGGAACCTGTCCAGTTGCTACTTCATAATCTCTCAGTTGTTGCTTGAGCCACAACACTTGCATGCAACAACTACCGGTAGCCATATACTCTGACTCGATTGTAGAAGTGGCAACACATGCTTGTTTCTTGGAAAACCATGAAACTAGCTTGCTTCCCATGAACTGACAGTGTCCAGATGTGGACTTCTTGTCCAACCGATCTCCGGCTAGATCCGCATCTGAGTATCCGGACAGTTGGATATTGTCCTCAGCTGAGTACCACAACCCAACATTAACAGTGCCCTTCAGATACTTAATGATGTTCTTTGCTGCCAACATGTGTGCTTCCCTCGGCTGAACTTGGAACCGAGCACACACTCCAACCGCGTAAGATATGTCTGGCCGACTGGCGGTTAGATATAGCAAAGAACCGATATCCCTCTATACTTACTGGCATTCACGAGTTTTCCCTCAGATTCGGGTTCAATCTTCCAGTTAATATTCATTGGGATCCTTGTGATTTTACTTGACTGCAAACCGAACTTTGCGATGAGCTCCTTTGTATATTTGGACTGATTAATAAAAATCCCTTTTGATGACTGCTTTACCTGTAGCCAAGAAAATAATTTATCTCGCCCATCATTGACATCTCGAATTTCTCCTTCATGAGAGTTGAGAATTTCTCGCACAGCTCCTCCGACTTGGAACCGAATATGATGTCGTCAACATAGATTTGCACAACAAGTATATCTTCTCCAACTTTCATGGTGAATAGTGTTTTGTGAACTGACCCTCGTTTGAACCCTGAGTTCAGAAGAAAACCGCATAGAGTGTCATACCAAGCCCTGGGTGCTTGCTTCAATCCATAGATCATTTTCTTCAACTTATACACTCTTCCATCTCCAGTCTCAAAACCGGAAGGCTGTTCAACATAAACATCTTCCTTAATATCACCGTTGAGGAAGGCACACTTCACATCTTCCTTACGATGAATCCAATGGCGTCTCTCTTGTTCTTGAAAATCCATTTTAATCCAATGACTTTGACACCATTTGGTCTTTCTACCAACTCCCATACACAGTTGCGTAGAAATTCATTCAGTTCTTCTTGCATGGCTGTTGTCCAGTGAACACAGTTGAGAGCTTCCACAACATTCTTCAGTTCTGGCACATCAGCTACGAAACATGAAATCATGGCAACATCTCATGCCTGTTCGAACTCCTCAAGAACTGCCAACTCCTCAGCATATTGGGCGTAAGTGTTGGAATCTTTCTCAGCTGAGTGTGGATTTGCAACTCTGCTTCTAGTACTCACACCTTTGGCTGGATCTCCAATGATGTTGTCTTTGGAATGATCTTCATACCATCTCTTGTTGCGTCTTCCTTCTTCTTCCAACAGTGGCTGTTCCGCAATTTCAACTGATGGGATAAACTGAGCTGTGGGAGATTCTAGAATCTTCTGAACTGGTGATTTAACAGTTGTGGGTCTGGATCCTCAACATGGACAATATTTTGAACCGGGCTCAATTGGGCTTCGGATACTAATGCAGTTGGAGTGACATCAGCTGAAGTTCCCCCTTGAGATGAGTTGGGGTCCTCACATTCATCTTCAGAGGAACAAGGATCATCATCCTCGGTTGCCATACCAGTGGTTCAGCTAGATTCTTCTGCCTTAGAACCTGCAATCTAGTGAGAGCTGGTGGAACATGTGGATCAGCTTGTTGTCCTTTAGACTGTTCCCTGCACTCAAAAGTAGATTCATCAAAACTACATGAGGTGTTATCTCCACAACACGAGAGCTGTTGTTAAAAACTCTATAAGCCTTGATCCGAGCAGCATATCCGAGAAATATGCCCTTCGAAGCCTTGGCGTCAAAAGTTTTCAACTGAGTCTTCCCATTGTTGTGAATATAACACTTAGAACCAAAAACAAGAAAATATGAAATATTAGGCTTCCTGCGTCTCCATAGTTCATATGGAGTCTTTCCCAACCGCTTAGTCAGAAGAGACCGGTTCTGGGTGTAGCAAGCTGTGTTGATTGCCTCAGCCCAAAATCTCTTTGGCAGAGCTGAGCTTGTCAACATGGATGTAGCAGCATCCTTCAGCGTTCGGTTTCTTCGCTCAGCTACTCCATTCTGTTGTGGAGTACGCGCAGCCGATGTTTGATGAGTGATTCCGTGCTTCTCACAGTATTCAATGATGGTTTCATTGAGGAACTCGGTTCCACGGTCTGATCGGATAGAAATGATTTTCATCTCTTGTTGGTTTGATATCCGATCCATCAGCTTGGGTAGCTCATCTCGGGTTTCACTTTTGTGACGCATGAAAATAGTCCACGTGTACCTAGAGAAATCATCAGTAACAACAAGTGTATACACGTTACCATTCATGCTCTTGGGTGTAACAGGCCCGAAGAGATCCATATGGATCAGCTGTAATACTCGATCGGTTGAGGGAATCGTTTTCAACCGAAAGGAGGATCTAGCGAGCTTTCCCAGCTGACATGCACTGCAGATATGTGTTGTTGAAAACACTCGGTTTGGAATGTCCTTTGCATGTTTCTGGCTCGCAAGTCGGTTCATTGTCTTGAAATTCAGATGGTTGAGCCTTTTGTGCCACAACCAGCTTACATCTGAACTGCTCTTTGATAAAAGACAGGTGTCAGGAGGAATACTATTCCAATCTGCATAGTAGACATTCCCGGTTGGGGATCGATTTCCCAACAATATGATTTGCTTTGATCTGATATTTTTGACCCCGCAGCCTTGTGCATCAAACTTAATAGAGAAACCATTATCACAGAATTGGCTGATGGAGAGCAAGTTATGCTTCAATCCATCAACATATGAAACATTAGAAATAGATACATGATTGGTTTCAAGGGTACCGTAGCCTTTGGTGTGACCTTTTGAGTTGTCACCAAAGGTAACTGATGGTCCTTCCTTCTCCACGAAACTTCCAAACAAATCCCTCAGATTTGTCATGTGTTTCGAGCATCCACTATCCATCACCCACAGAGTATGTGATGCTTTATTCTTCCTCAGTTGTTCCTCCTGCACAGAGAAACACGCTTAGGTCCCCAATTTTAGTTGGGTCCTGGAGGGTTAGAACCAGTTCCCCCTTGAACTGTGAGTCGCTTTTCCCTGTAGATTCGGATAGATTTATCATTCCAAATTATCTTTCCTTCTCCATCAACTATAACAACACATCGGTCATCCTTAGGCTTGTTGTTAGTATTGATGTTCTGTTTCTTGGGAGGAGATGGATTTCTCACATTGTGAGCTTTAGGAGGAGAGGCATTCTCCCTGTTTTGTTGGCATTTCTGACCCTGTTGGTTTCGCTGATAAGGTCGGATGCCATTTTGGAATCTGTGTGGCTGAGTCTGATTCCATTTTCCTGACTGTCGACTCCAGTTGTTCATGCCCGGCTATTGATTCATGTTGTGGCATGAATATTCGCAGCTGTTGGAATTGTTCCACATAGGTTGACTCTGATGGAACCTCTGGTTGTTCTGATGATGGAACTGATGTTGATGCTGATGGTTGAATCCCTGTTGGTTCGGTTGATTCCATCCCTTCTGAGGTCGGTTCTGAGATCGGTTCAGAGGTTGGTTCTGAGGTCGGTTCTGAGGTCGGTTCTGATTGTATCTCCGACGTCTCTGATTCCTCTTCTGAGTCCTGGAACATTCTCAACCGATGAATTCTTCAGTTCTCCAACCACAGCTCCCTTTCCTTTGTCTGCTGCAATTTCCTTAGCTGGTTGTGCTTGCTGTGACGTGGAGGTTGGATTAATTTGGAGAGTTGCAGACTCAACCGGATTTGGTTTAGCAACCGGGACATCCATAGCCTTGACAAAGGTTGCGGGTGGAATTCCAGAGTCCTTGACCATGTCGTAACCGAGTCCAGACACGTCATCCATCTGTCTTTGATAACTGATGAGATTCTCTATGATTTTGGATGATTGATATGGCTTTATCAGGTTGTCCTTCTCAGTTTGTAGATCCTTGAGAAGAACAGCTATATGCTCGGTTTGTGCGTCTGACTTCTTCATCAGCTGATCGATCTGTGCCTCTTGCTTGTTCAACTGCTCTTGCTGCTCCTTGATCTGCTCCTTCAACTCCTCATCGGTTGGAGCTTTAGTCTGGTTGGCCTCATACAGTTGACTTTTGAGATTATCAATCTCTTCGGTTTAACTTTTAATCAGATCGTCCTTTTCGGTTAAGGCTTCTTCAAGTCTGGCAAACTGTTCTTGAAGATTCTTAAACTCAACCGATTGCTGATGCAGTTCCTCACTGAGTTCTAGGAAGTCACCCCAAGAGGGTTCCAACTCTTCCTCTACTGATTCCTGCATGTTAGTAGCAATAGAAGAATTTAAATTAACTGAACTAGAATGTACCTCAGCATCATCCTGGTCAGTTCCAAGTGCCATGAGACATTGATCCTGTCCGATAGCATTGTTGGTGGAAGTCAGCTCGTCCTCATTTTCGGTGTCAGTGAAGATGTCCATGTCATCAGCTGCTTCTTCTGCAACCATGGCCTTGTTCTTTGCATTTTGCTTGGCCCTCAACGCTTCTCTATCTTTCTTCGAAAGATCTGGACAGTCAGCTTTGAAGTGTCCCTCTTTACCGCATTCAAAGCAACTGTTGGTCACAGGCTTTGAGTTATCTCGAGTTCGGTTGGATTTATAGAACCGTTTGTATTTTCCGAACCGACTATCCATGTCAGCTAGCTTCTTTGACAAGGCGGCTATGCTCTGTTGCAACTCTTCTCTGCTCGGCTCCTTTGAAGCTGTGTCCGCAGATCTTGTTGCCCTTGATATTCGCAACTTGGAATAATCAGCTCGAAGTGCTACTGTCTTTGTTCCTGAACCAACATCCTCAAGTCGACTCGTCTGCACCGAGGACTGAGTTAATCTTCATTGGTTCACCTTGTACTCATTTCCTTTCAGGATTGAGAACAATCTGTCAGTTCCCATTTCTCCAAGATCAGCTCGACTTTCATGAATGTTGGTGAAGGTGTCCCACTCAGCTGGTAGAGCTTGTAATACTTTGAGGTTGATCTCTCTCAGAGTATATTTTTCTCGTCGGATAGACTGAATCCTTCGGATGATATCCATGAACCGAAGCTCCAACTGATCAATGGTTTCATCAACTCTTAGACAGAAGTTGTCAAAATCTTGACAAGCATGGGAGAACTTGTTCTCCTTGGTTTCATCACTCCCCTCGCTAAGAGATGCCAAAATATCCCACATCTCCTTAGATGTGTTGCACTCTTCTATCCATGGAAGATAATCTTGTCCAACTGTGGACATGATAGTGCTCTGAGCCCAGATATCCAGCTGTCTCACTTTCGCTTCCTCAGGAGTGAAGTCTTCTGGCTTTTTCTCAACCATCACCTCAGTTGCATCCCCATCATTGGGATTTGTAGGAGTGCGAGTAACTTTTTCCATGATGGTGATTGGTCCGGATGAAATCACTTGTTGCATTCGATGATGCTTGGACAGCAGAATCTTCTTCATCCGAATCTTCCAGGATGTATAAAATAACTGAACAGAAAACACAAACACACAAAGATTTACGTGGTTCGGAGAGAACTCCTACGTCCACGGGGAGTTGTGAGTCCACACAACTCAGTCCAAATTCTTTAGGACTGTAACCACAAAGCTTACGCCGGCTTTGCAACCGTTAAGATAAGTTTACGAGTACTTATCAACCTTACAGATAAGTTTACGGGTACTTATCAACCTATCTACTCAATTTCGGGAAGAGCAGGGTCCTAACAATCCTTTTTAGGGGATGTGTATAAGGGTGGGTTTTTCCAACTACTAGCTCGAACAAAGAAGTGAGCTAGGATCTAAGCTTGAACAAATGAAGACTCAAACTAAGATCAAAAACACCAAGACAAGTTCTAACACTCTATGAACTCTCAACTAGTGATATTCTTAGAGATTGATTGCAGTTTAGCTTGTGTGCAGGATAAAGTTCTTTCGCTCGTTTGTCTCTTTTCTCGCACTTGTCTTGTATCTTGATGAATGAATGAAGGCATCTATTTATAGGCAGAGAGAATCAACTAGCCGTTGGATAAGTCGTTGATCTATGTTCTGTGAAAGCGATGGCTTGTCTCTCATCTCTGCAGATTTTTCCGATTTGACAACTGTGAACTTCTGCTTTCCATCTGAGATAGCCTTGTGTTGGGTCAAATGAGGTAATGACAGAACGTCAAACCTTCACGTGACTTCCTTTTTGAATTTCAAATTTCAACCTTGTTTAGTCGGTTGAGAAGTTTTGGTCTTCATCCGAGTGGTCTTCAGCTGATGTTCCATCTGACCTTCTGTCTGAATTGAAACAGTTGAACTCTCAGCTGCCTTGAACTTCATGTTGTCGATCTTATCAGTTCGAGTCCTGCAACTGATGTTCCATCTTGAACGCTCAGTTGTCTTTCTCACATCTGATGTTCTGTATCTTGAACGCTCAGTTGTCTTTCTTACATCTGATGTTCTGTATCTTGAACGCTCAGTTGTCTTTCTTACATCTGATGTTCTCTTACATCTTCCCCCTTGAACGCTCAGTTGTCTTTCTTACATCTGATGTTCTATCTGAGTAAAGCCTTGTTGCCGCCTTCAGCTGGAGTTCTGTAAAGATAAAATCTGAACAATGCTCAAACAGCGAGCCTAAATGCTAACATTAGGATATGACAACATCTACTCGGTTGGGGTCAATTGGTTTTGGAATCAATCAAAACTTTACTTAAATTTCCCAACACATTCTTATACTAATTAAATATTCTTAGTGTTGGTATGATGAGTAAATTATGTATATACTATATGCCCTTAATTAGTACATACTATTGGATTCATCTATTGCAAATTATGTACTATATTATATCCAATTTGGATATATCGTTATTATTATATCCATGACATACCTTAAAGAGTAATTATAATAAGAAGTATTTGAAATATAAAAATAAAAAATACTAAAGTAGTGGGATAGCTAGTCGTTCTTATAAACAAATTATTACTAATTAAGCGTTATTAGTTATATGGATGCAACAACACGAGCAAGTAAACTAGTTGACTCCTCAAACGCTGATCATAAATCATTTTACAATAACTTCATGATAGTTAACCGTAACATTTCTAAAATCAATTTTAATTTATAACTAATTACGATGGTTTTATAGAATAATCTAATTGAACCCATTTGTTGAATTTTTCCGTCAAATAGCTCTCGTGTTAGCCTAGCGATCAGTTGTGAACATAAATAGTTTCGATCTCCTCTAAATTATAATGAACAAAACTGTGCCCTTTCTATTTCAAATTGCCAGTCACTAATGAATTAGTTAACTCTAATTATAACGATAAATTATAAGTTGTCCTCGTCAAAAAATAAACAACGTTACATTTCAATTCAATTCATGCCAATCATTGGATTTTTCGGTCAAATGGTTAGTTGTACAAATATATTATATATATGCCTTGTTAGCTAGTTGAGTAGTTTTGAAGATAAACTAGTGTGTAACCCGTCGAAATTCGACGGGATTACTTAATATTATAATATTTTAATTTAGAAAGAGAATTAAATATTTTGTTTAGAGTTAGTACGACGTCGAATCACTAAAAAGTGTTACATTACATACAAAGAAGTAGAATTCAAGTGAAAAGAGGGGGTGTATTCGATTTCTCCCAATTTCTTTCAGCTGCAAGAAGCAAAAAAAAAAAAAAAAAAAAAAAAAAAAAAAAAAAAAAACGAAGTAAACACATGCACAAAATAATAATAATCATTTTTTGAAAATAATTAACTTTGTAAATACCTCACAATCTGTCGTGAATTTCATCGTAGACCACATTAGTTGTTAAAATTTTGAGACCATTTATGCTAGTTACTCGTGAGATAGCAACATACAATTGACCATGACTGAACATATGTTACGGCAAGTACAGTCCCACGTTCGTATTTGTACAACTGGTCATGACTAAACAAATGTTTCTGCAAAATACAATTCCCACTTTAAATTGTAAGTTATAAGTATAAATTTTAAAGATAACTTTATAAGTATGTTATATCAGTGACAATTACGACTAATTCATTGGAAAAATGTTATACAACTATATCAAATTATAATACAAAATAAATTACGCAGAGATAATCTTATTGGAGTGATAGTATAGTCTTTTAATCTAAATCACCAAATTCGTATTTGCTCAAACTTGAATCACATTTTTTTTATATTTGTACGCGTCCAAAATATAGGAATTTCAATAGGTTGGACACCCACCCATCAAACATTTGGATCTTCAATATGAACTTGTTTAGATTTTTTTTGTCTATATCCATCTTAAATCCGATTAAAAATTGAATTAACTACCCTTTCCGCGTGGAACCCGTACGTCCCAACTTTGTTGGTTGATCCCCGTAAATTACATGTTAAAAATATGAATACGATACAATCAATCGTAAATAAAAAATATAAAAAAATTATAATTAAATTAAAATAAAATTTTAATAAAAAATCTCGCAGCAAATACTTACTAATGAAATATCTAACATAAGTACAATCGATATCTCGTAAAATATTCAAATAAGATTACATAGTACTTATAAATTGGATTAATTCATTGTCAATCCTACACAAATCTATTTAAAAAAGAAGCTTCACTACTCGTAACCGTCTAGTTCTGAATCATGCTAAAAAAAATTTACCACTCATCTATCCAAACTCATGTAAAAATACCCGTAAGCTATTCAAATTATTTAAATATATAAATAATTACATAAATTACAATAATTGATTATATGTCTCACTAAAAATTGAACATTACAACAACAACAACAACAACAACAACAACAACAACAACAACAATAATGATGATGATGATGATGATGATGATGATGATTTCTAGGATACTTAATGTTGATTTTTTTAGAACAATTAAGAAGATAATAATATCAAAGGGGTAAATTTAGTTTTCGGTCATAAACCTCTTTTTCGATTTATTTGGATCGGCTAGTCCAGCATGAAGTTCAAGTCAGCTGAGAGTTCAACTGTTAGCATTCAGATAGAACATCAGCTGAAGAACAAGTCAGATGAAGATCGAAACTCTCAACCGACCATCCATTATTGAAAGACTAATGTTGAGATTTGAAATTCAAACAAGGAAGTCACGTGAAGGTTTGACTCTCTGTCATTACCTCATTTGGCCCAACACAAGGCTGTCTCAGATGGAAAGCAGAAGCACTCAATTGCCAAATCCAGAAAGTCTGCAGAGATGAGAGACAAGCCATCGCTCCCAAACCCGCCCGTATACTGACTCATGATCTGCGCCCTTATTAATGGAATTTTGGTTCAAAATTACAAATGTTAGCCATAATTTACAAATATTATGTAGGTGGACCAAATATTACCTTTTTTATCCTCATTTTCACAATTTTTTGTTTTATTGACGTCTCGCACTTTGTTTCTTCTCCTCTTCCTCACCAGTCTCTTCATTGTCGTTCTCACAAATGGATTACTGCACCAAAGAAGTAGTCTTTATTTATTATCTTAAGATTTGAATTTTCTAATATGCGCACAAACTAAAAGATTATGTACATATAGATTTTAATTTAAACAAAACTTACATATTTTAGACATATACAAATTTGATTCCCACAATCTATGATTATTAAATATAATGTAGGAACTGTACTTTCTATAATTTATTATAGATAATATGAATTGCTCTTATATAAGAAAGTAAATTAAAATAAATTAGAAATAACTTCTGTTACTCCCGTTTAAATTGGCTGATTGTATCATTTGCAATGTACATTTCTATCCTCGAAAGCTCTACACAAAGGAATGAAAAAAAAAAGCTGGAAATTCCAAGTTGTTGCATCTGAACTCTCGAGTCTCTTTCATTATGATTTGAATTCTATAAAAGATGAAGTGTGTGTTATTTTTGTTTGTAGAATTCTAGATTATATAGGCACAATAATAATAAAATAAGGAAATAAATTAATTGTTGACATTAATTTAAATTTTGTAACTGTTTTTTTGTTTATTGTACAATTGTCAGTTATTAATGAAATTGACATATACCAAATTTAACAACAAAAATTGATATTTTAGATAATTAATAAAGAAAAATTCTAAAAATTCCACCTAAGCATGTGAATGAATGTGGTTCCTTTAAAAAGTATGGCAATTATATATTGATTGATGAATTAGTTAACTCTAATTATAACGATAAATTATAAGTTGTCCTCGTCAAAAAATAAATAACGTTACATTTCAATTCAATTCATGCCGATCATTGGATTTTTCGGTCAAATGGTTAGTTGTACAAATATATTATATAAGTATATGCCTTGTTAGCTACTTGAGTAGTTTTGAAGATAAATAATTCTCCTTTAAGTAAATAGTAAAACAAAAAAGTGCATGTCCTATTAATCACTAATAACGTATTAATTAATGCTTTGTCTTTTTCTGTGTGGAGAAATTAGATTTTTTTGTGAATTAACGCACAGCCTGCATACGACAATATATATGGATGTCTTCAGTCTTTATAACTTATAATTCAAACTATTACTACTTATTATTTTATTTGATATTATTAATATGCATTTTGACGAGAAAAATACTTCACTCTTCTCATATAACAGTGTGAACAATACAACAAAACCCAAAAGCAAAGACATCCACTTTTATCAATTTCATACACTTTTCTATTTCGGATAGAGCTATTTGGACACACTATGGTCAACCATATTATTTAAAAAAGTAATATTATAGGTTTTGAAAAAGGAAATATACCTTAATTGGAGAATCTAAACTTTAAGGGGAAATACGATCACAATGTGTTAGGATATAATTATTGTTTTCTATAATCATATGTAGATATACATGTACACGTATGATAATTTATTTAAGGTCAGCACAAAATTAATTTGTTAGATATTCGGTGTTATGCAAACCATAAACTAGCTCGATTACTTCCTCTTGTCTAGATATTTACTTTGCTAGTTTAGCATGCTGCGAATTTTGAGTTTTGTTGGTTCTAGAGTTTTGTATTTGTTTAAACTTAGCCTTTGGCTCTTGGTAATAAAAAGTTATTTATCAAAAAAATAAAAGAAAAAAAAAGTTGTTAGAGATTGTATAAGGTCAAAATTGTAAGTGACTTGGTTATTCAATCCATTATAAATAGGGAAAAGTAGTATATACAACCCTAACTCTTGTTGCTTTTACACCCTTAAGGAAAAGGGTTGGGGCTCCCAGCACCCCAACGTATAAAACATAAGTGCAAATAAACCCTCCTTCTAACAGAATTCTAACGTCGTTAATCTCTCTACTTCTCTGTCCTTTTTGATCTTCTTTTTCTTATTCTTCATCAGCAATCACACAACATAAAATTCCAAGCACCAAATGCCAACAATTCTCGCTTGCGAGATTCATCCATTGTTAGGAATATTGAGCAAGAACTATAGCTGCCATACACAGGTTTATGTTATAAATTTATGTAAATTGACATAACGGTGCCATAAATAAAATAGTAAAAGAAAATCCTTAGATTTCTATCCCTCATCTCTCCCGTTGTCATACCTCTCTCTGTGTTTTCTTCTCCAAAAATCAATATTGTCTTTTCCACCAACAGTGGTCAGCAACGTTTATGGTGGCGATTATTGAGTGTACCGTCGTTGACTCTTAACTATATAGTGGATGCTGTTCCCAAAGAGTTGTCGATTCCATCATACATCACGACGGCGAAATTTCTTGAATTTAAATTGACTATGTGAGATTTAAAAAAATGAGGTCTGGAATTTAAGGATTTTGAAGCTGAATTATTGTGATTGGATGAAATATCTCGTACTTTTACCAAAAGTTTCTTCAATTTTTCAAATCCTTTAAATTTTTATCTTCGAGGAGCAAAATTCTGCAAATAGAGTTGTTTGAGATGAAAACTTTCTGCATATTGAAAGGGGAACTCTAAAGTTTTGGTCTCTCTCTCTCTCTCTCTCTGGTTCTTTGTCAAACTCGTAGATTTTGGGGTCTCGCCGTCAGTTTACGAGTTGAGCACGTCGTGTGTTGTGGCTGTTGTTGCGGCCATATTGGGGCTGTTATGGAAATTTATGTCGTGTAATTAGAAGATGAGGAGAAAAATGAGAAGAAGAAAGAAGAAGAAAAAACAGAGAAATAGAGAGATTAACGGCGTTAGAATTCTGTTAGAAGGGAGGGTTTATTTGCACTTATTTTTATACGTTGGGGTGTTGATAACCCCAACTCTTTTCTTAAGGATGTAAAAGTAACAAGGGTTCATATGTTACGGTTGTATATGCTACTTTTCCCATTATAAATACGATAGGTAAAGTAGAATTACTTTATTAGTAAGTGCCCCCGTCTCGAAATTAATTTATAATTAACGATTGTGTTAATTGTCTCTCAAAACTAGTTAGCTAGCTCCCTTGGTGTGGAAAGTGAAAACTAGAATAAAATAATATATACTCATATTACTAGTTAGTAAGTCATCAACTCAAATTGTACATGTTATATGCATTGGCAGTAATTCCAATAAATTGTATATTGTGCTCCTCTTGTTCATCTTGCTACATAGTATTTTTTTTTTAGTTGTCCTACTCATTGGTGCGTCATTTTTCACCAAAAATAATTTGACAGTCAGTCGGTATGCTCACACTGCACAGTACAGTGGTAAGCAAGATCGTATCCCAAAGGATCGATGAGAATTCTCCTAATTTTCCATCTGTAAAATACTTAACTAAACGAAATTAAATAACATATTCGAGAGTTTATAAACAAAGAAATTAAATTAACTAATGAACAAGAAATTATAAATTAACAAAGATAATAAAGATTTTGGTTTCCAATTAACTCCACCCTAGTTTGATTGTTCCGATCCTCGATGCAAATATAACTTTAACTCCTGCAAACAAATCGATTATAACCACCGAAGACACTTCTGACGCGATCTTATCTCTCCTTAATTTTTCGATAATTGGAAAAACACTTCGCCAATTATTTTCCTAATCGACTGACAATCGTAAGAGACACTCTATGGATTTATTGAGTCGATAACATTAACAACGAGAGAGACCTGATTCAAAACCAATAAACTCTGACACAGGATTATCGAATTAAGACTGTTCTTCCCTTGATTCTGAAGAATCCATGTACCACAAATCAAATCTAAACCACAATTATGAATGGCCGAATTAATTGGTTACTAATTAATTCCGAATTACTAGATATTTGCAACTACCTATCAGAATCGAAACAATTAACAACATTAAACACAGAGAATTAAAGATGTTTGCATAAGAATTAAAGGACAAAATAAATTAGATCTCACAAAAAATCATGCTAGGGATTCATTAATCTTCACCGGAATAAAATTGTTTAGCTTGAATTCATAGACAAATTCAAGCTAGAAGCAGAAAACTGAAAACTCTCGCGGGAGAGAAGAAGACCAAAACCTTTCTATATTTTTTCTGTTCCTACAATGAGTCTTTATTTAAATACCTAATAAAACTTATCATAATAAGAAAATAAAATATCTAATCCTAATCTAACTAGGAAATTAATTAAATAAAGTTTACTAATAATAAAACCCTATAGTCTATATACTAAGAATTTTCAGGCCAGAAATATGGAGTAATCTCGTGTGTGGCCCAAAAATCACGTACAAATCAACCTTTAAATAATATCTCCAAAAATTCAACTTCAACTCTTGAACATCTGTGTGTGGCCCATACCGCTTGACTCTCGTGATTGTCAGACTTGCTCTCAACATCTTTAACACTGTAAAAATCTTCTAGAATTATGTTTATTCCTCCAAATTAAGATCAACACCTACAATAGATCAGGAAATATCCAAATATTTCTATAAACATGATTATGTAAATATTAAAAGCCAAAACGCCATAAAAATACTCCAAAATATATCACTAAAGCACGACCAATCACTCATCTTACTACGATTCCTTTTAATGAATTAATTAAGAAATTATTTTATTCACTTTATTTGATTCAAACGTACTTTAAAAGTACTTTATTCACTTTATTGTCAAGATTCAAAAGAGTACCAGGAGTAAATGAGGTGGTTTAGTGTAGTGAATAAAGCAAAAACACTCTATCACTTTATTCACTAAACTAAACACCTCCTTTACTTCTAATACTCTTTTTCTTAAAACTCGCGCTGAAAAGAAAACGTAACAAGATGAATGGATGGATGGATTCAGAAAGAGCTGTACAAGGGAGAAGGCCAAGGATTGATATGATTTTCCACATGGATGGATGGATTCAGAAAGTATATTGTTGAATCCATTGGATACAAGAGTAAGTATAATTATAAGTTGGAGAATTTGATGGACAACTACGGTGAGAAGACTCAGGCAGAGATACTCAGCTATACATCCCTTGGCGCGATTATGCCGTACCTAGGTCGTGGTTCGATAGTGAATTGAATGATGCAACATCTTTAGCTTGATATCATGTTGCATATATATCATCGTCATTTTTGGGACCACATGAATGAAAGGATAAGGATGGGCTATTTCATCACTTTATGTAGTGCATTTACGATAAACTTGCTTAAATAGGGAAAACGCTGCAAGGGTTGGATCCACTGAGAATAGATCTTAATGTGAGAACGTGAGAATGATAGATTTTAATGCATTTTTATCGTATAGCTAATACATATATTGCAAAAATGAAATGCACTCACATTTTAATGCATAAATTACAGTAATTTAATGCATACACATTGTTATGCATAAATTAATATAATGTAATGCATTGTTATATCTGAGTCATTGATCAACAAAAATCAAAGATCCGGATTTATTCTCATTTCTCATCTAAAAAAACATTCTCACATGATCATCTTCCTATATATATATAGAGTTCAAATAGAAACTATTTTTTATGTGAAATTTTAAAACTTTTTTATACCATTGATATTAGTTGATCAATAGTTATAAATTTATTGAATTTCATATCTATTATTCATATTATCATGAATTAAAAAGGTTAGTTTTGTCTACCATGTTATTTGTGTAACCGTCCTATCCCTTAAATGTAGCAATGATAAATCTTTTTTCATTAATTCCCTAATTATTCATTCATCTCTCTTTTTCTTTTTCTTTTTTCGCTAGTTATTCCTTCGTCTTTTGTATCACATTTTCTCTCATCGCTTACTCTTTCTTGTCTGCCATGTTCATTTTCTGGTGGTAGTTTCATGTTTTAATATTTACCTTTTATTTTAATTTTAATTTATTGTTATATTGTTTTTTTAGATTTTGTATTTTTAATTTCGTAAGTTGAATTTGTACAATTCATGATTATGTTAGGATTGGTGTTTAATTCGATAAATATTTTTTGCTTAGTTATATATTTGACATTAACTTTTAAGGAAACAATATGCATTATGAATTAATACAATTGTGCACAATGAAAATTCCGAATTATAGTAATACTGCATCTTCAAATATACAATAATGCATTTTTATATAATTATGCATTTTTATTATAATGCAGTTTAAATATTTAATAGTACTAGTATATTTTACAATTATGCATTTTCTATATTACAATAATGCAACATTTGTGAAATGCATTATTATAGTGAAAAATTGCATTATCGTAATAGTATAAATGCATTATTGTTATTATAATTTATACTAATAATATGTTGTGTGATTAAACAGCATCCTGCATTATTGTTGTAAATGAAATGCATTAATACACAATTTTTAACAACTAATTATGCATAATAGGATATTCATAAATGCATAATAGTCATAACAATATGTATATTATATACAGATAACAACTTATGCGACAGGAGAAAGAAATAGAATTCTCAAAATTTGATTAGATTATCAAGATATATTTAAATTGTTGGTGAAGATTTTTTCGATAAATCAAATTTTATGAATGAAACATTGAGACTCCACAATTGACGGCAACAATTTGGGAGAGGAGTTATATATGCAGGTTGCAAAACATCATTACTACCCTTATCGATCGGTACTAAATATGAATTTAAATTAAGTTAGTTATTATATCTGTCATCCTTATCTACATATCTTGACCATTTATTTTTCTAATCTAATGCATTAGAAAAGTTTTTAGGTTTCACACTAGATTTAGTTTCTACCTTAACCTATCCATATATATATATAGAGGATGAATCAAATAGAAATCAATTCGAAATTTGAAACCTACAATGACCCTTGATTTGATCTAATTAATGACTTTGTTGATTAATGTAGTCGTTTATATGCATAAGGATTTTAAAGCCAATGTTCTCTCCATTGATGAAATCAAAATCAATGGTTTAGACGTAGTTTTTAATTTTCACATAAGGGATGATTTTTACCCCATTCAATCCTTGTATATACATGCACTAGAAAAATGATTCGAGTTGAAGTCGGATAAAAATGCTTCGAGTTACTTTTTAGATAGACGTAATATTGGTTCTCTCTCTTTCTGTGTTGCCACAATGTGTTTGCAGCACAACTTATTTGGTAAAATTTATGAAAGTGACATCAAAATCTATATAAATATTGTAACAAAATATTTGATATGAAAAATATCATATCAATACTGTAACAAATTGTTTGACATACCAAAATTTCGGTATAGAACGTATCATAAATTGCACCGTTCTTCCTATATTACCATATTATTTTTTAGTATTTTAAGGTTTTAAATTTTTAGTTTCATGATACATATTCGATTGTGATATATACCAAAGTTTTGGTATTCAGCGTATTACTTGAAAATTAAGTAATTAATAAAATTATATCTGCAACAATAATAGTGGGGTATGGAACGAGATGCCAAAAGTATTAATAGAGAATTTCAACTAGGCACTCTCTTAATTATTCTTTCGTTCATTTCCTATTCTTTTTTTCGTGAAATTTGCGATCCTTTTCTTTTGAAGGATTTCAATTGTGCTTTTTCCATCTCACTTCTCTTTAATTTATTCTTTTCGTTTTATTTGCTTATTCTTTTTCTTTGAAAGTTGCGATCCTTTTCTTTTATCTTCTTTTCTTTTCATTTTCCACATTTCCAATTCTTTATTTAGAATAAATAAATAAATAATATTTCAATCCGTGTCCTTTTGCAAATTTACAGCAAAAAAAATACAAAGTAACCTTTTACGAACATAATGTCGAAATTACATGTGTGAGTGAAGTTGCATGATTTGAAGTTGTAATCTCGATTTAAATTCTATATCATATTATGCACGATTATAAAAATTCTCTAAGTAGTACTCCCTCCGACCCCCAAAATTATGCATATTTTTGGAGGTATGAATTTTAAGAAAATCCTGGAATGATAGATGTAAGTGGAGAAAAAATAAATAAGCTGAAATAAGGTCTCACATTATAAGCGTTAGGGGTGAGCATTCAGATTACGGATCGGATTTTTGCTCAATCCGATCCGAATCCGAAATCCGAATTTCTAAAAAAATGGATCCGATCCAATCCGAAATCCGAACAAATCCGAACCGAAAAAATTCAAAATCCGAACGCTAAATCCGATCCAATCCGAAAATCCGAAATTCTAATGAAAAATAAATAAACAATTCAAAATTTCAAAATATATTAAATTTAAAATAATAAATTGAACACATATATTAAATAATTAATAATTCATAATCAAAATTATTAATAACAAATTGAATAGAAATATTAAAATATTAATTATTAATAATGAAAATAATAATATATTATATATAATTCGGATTTCGGATTTGTTTGGTTTTTTAAAAAACCGATCCGATCCGAATCCGAAATCCGAATATTTCCGAAAATTGAATCCGATCCGATCCGAAATCCGAAAAAATCCGAACCAAATTTCATATTTCGATTTGGTTCGGTTTGGATTTTCGGATTTCGGTTTTTTTTCTCACCCCTAATAAGCGTAATAAGTGGATAAATTATTTTCTTAAATGGACTATTAGTTAATGCCCAAATATTATATAACCACTCCCAGTAGTAATAACATCATTTTAATTGGGCCTTGAGACAAATCTAAACTGGCTACAAGCTAAAGGCACAAGCCTAGTTCAATATGAATTGGACTCGAGCCCAATTATTTAGTTCAACAAAGCACCCAAATTCATACATCAATTACCCTGAACTTTTTAATTTTTCAATTATTTGGTGTGGCACATAATTTTGTGTGTGTATATTAGTATACTCTCCATTTTTTTTTAAGGAAAGATATTTATTGATAAATTACAAACATTATGTATCTAACATGAAGAAGACCCTCACAACATCTAGGGGTTCATTCCAAACATGCACATAAGAAAAATCTCTAGAAACTAGTATAACTAGTCTACGTGCCGACACATTGGCTTTTCAACTACCCTGTTTAATTCTAACATGACGAATAGAACTTAGAACTTGTCGACAATGAGTCACAATATTTCTAGCTCAGACTCGTCTTCCATTTGAACAATCATGGAGTCAGATACGGTTTTGCTATTTGTATACTCTAAAACTTAGATACATTTAATTTGTATAAAAATAATATTTTTCTTTACTAATACTGTCGATTCCTTCAAAGTGATACATTTTCAATACATCTACAAGGATGTCTCGAATCTTTTAATGAACAATGTCTTTTCTCCTACACGCATGGTACACTATGGCCACATTTGGTTCGTAGGAATTTATATATAGGATTGATATGATTATATGAGTAATTAATAATATATCTAAATTTGGAATGATGAATTATCATCCAATTGGATGGAAGCACGGGCCATGTAAACCAAACACGTGATTAAATTGAATTATTTTATCAATCAAATTTTATCATGTTTTATTAAGTAAACTAAACGACCCCTAATAAAATCCTTTTTGTTTTAATAAAAATTGTAAAAGGATACTTCTTCAGTAGAGTCTCTAAAGATATTTATTGAAATATAGTAAGTAACGCGCACACATACGCATATATAATAATAAAGTAATATCTATATATTAAAGTCTTTTATAATTGATATTTTGCCCCTATTTTAAAATTGTTAGTCTGATGGAGTATTTATAGTTATATGGAAAACAAGTCATCTTCATGGTAGAACGATAAGTAAACCCTGTAAAACATGTTGAATTACAAAGCAGAAATCCAATATTTATCCCGGTTGAAATAACCCGTAAAAACTATTCCCTCTGTCCCATTTGAAACGTTCACCTTCTATTGAATACGAGTATTTAGAAAGAGTGATTAAATGATAAAAATATTGAAAGTGGTGAATTCCACATTTTTAAGTGTTTTTTAAAATGGAAAGTAACATTTGAATGAGACGATTCAATAAAAAAAAAAAGTGAACATTTGAAGCGGGATGGTGGGAGTACTAAATCCAAAAAAATTGTAAAATTTAGGATCAAATGCAGATAGTAATAAGCACCCATAATAATGAGAAACAAGAAATTGAAAATTAACCAAATAAACAAGGTTACTTCTGCAATAGCGAATAGTGTGTTAATTTTATGAGAATTTATTCACATGTCCAAAACAGAAGGGACAAGCCCAACTATTAAATAAAATTTTGTCACATTTATTGCTCACTCAAACATATATACTAATAATGTCTTTGCGCTGAGCTTAAAAAAAAAAGGACAAAACGATTTTCTTTCTCTTTTTCTTCTTTCTGGAAGCACATAAATCAGATCGGATCTTCTATTGCATTCCATATTGCATCTCCTATTGCATTAATAAAATAACGACACATGGCATGATTATGGGTTTAAAATTTAGTGAGTATATTTTCCTTATATATACCCTTAATCTTAAACCCTTAGTCATGCCACATGTCATTCCCTTATTAATGCAGTAGAAGATGCAACACTAAAATGCAATAGAGGATCTCGTTTGCACATAATAAGCATAAATTTTGGATTCACGTGTTTCCATGTGTTTTGCATTCATTCTCACAATAACCTTTTTCTTTTTTCTTTTGAGATAACGAATTACCTTATCATCACATTACAAATCTTACAAATAATTTTATACTATAAATTACAATACTGTTACATATTCTCACAACTTCATTTCACCTTCACCTTCTCACCTGACTAAAAGTTACGAGTTTTACGAACCGATTCCCCCCGTGAAATTATATTAATTTTAATAATTTTACTTTTTTAAATATATAGTAATCAAGTTTAAATATTCAATGATTTACACTCGCGTGATATAACCACATCAGTAGCACCAGTAATGAGGAACGTTAAATTGTGCCTACAATAAATAAGAGACTATTATATTCTCCACCTTATACTCTATATTATGCATTTTGACTTTCATATTCTAACAACTTGGTTTCAATTATATTGTTTATACTCTAAAATGTAACAGAAAAATATACATAAAAGGAAAATAAAACTGTAAATTTGATTGTTCAACCATTAATTGACATTGTTAATTGTGACAATTTGTTTTTTTCTTAATCTTGTGAGAATAGACTAAAGATTGACTAATGAAGACAGAGCAATCTGATATTATGATGAATCATGATTTTGATATTAAATTTAGCTTAATTGATCGGGTTTATAAAAGAATTGACTAATGAAGGCAGAGCAAATTGATAGTATTAGGTCGGATGAATCATGATTTTGATATTAAATGTAGCTTTAATTAATCGGGTTTTTAAAGCGCCATAATACTTTGTAGACGGTGGATCATTAGATCATTTTTTAATTTTGTTTGGTCATAGTATAAAATTATAGAAATTGTATTTATGAAAGATTGAAAGTAAAAAAAAAAAAGATTTGCCATAAATATGAAAAAAAAATTAATATCAAGTCCGTAACGTAAAGCGCGGCGCAGACTAAAAAAAGGAGCTGTATAATGTATTGCCAGCCCAACCGCAGCTGTCGCACACTTTCTTCCCATTCCTACCCAAACACTCATTGTCATTTTATTTTTTATTGGCGGTGATATTAATTAATGTTTATTATGGTGTCAAAAGAAATAGTACTCGTAATTAATTAATATCGTATTATTGATTTAAGATGTCATATCTTGGTCAATATAAACAATAATGACATATGTTTATTCATTTAAGGATTTAAGAATCATAATTTACGGTTTAATTAAGATTAGAAAAGAAAATATACAAAAATAATAATCTCATTAAGTTTTCGTAAGAAAGCTTCAAAATAGAGTTTTCGGAAGAAGTTTTCTGATTGCAGTAACTCATTCCTTTTTAAGTTATTTCGGAATTTCCCCTCAAATTCATAGATATATTCCTTAAAAACACTATCAACCACTGAACTAACACAGTAATTGAAATTGCGATTTAATATTTTATATCTTCTCTCAATTTATTTATTTATTTATAGTACTTAAAATTAATGCCGAAATATTGTTGCCAGCCATTTTTAAATAACAGTAATAGAATATGTTAAATTAATTCCAAAAACCAGAAATGTGTAGCAGAGAATCCGCTCTATAGTCATTTGTCTTCTTCTCTAAATTCCAACTCTGCTCCTCAACATTCACACCCTTTTCTTCACGCACTGAAACCCGGACACACACACACACACACACAGAGTGAGAATGCACGCGAAGACGGACTCGGAGGTGACGAGCCTGGCACCGTCGTCGCCGGACAACAACCGGCGGCCGGTGTACTACGTGCAGAGCCCGTCGCGCGATTCGCACGATGGGGAGAAGACGACGACGTCATTCCACTCGACGCCGGTGCTAGGCAGCCCCATGGGGTCGCCGCCGCGATCACACTCCTCCGTCGGCCACCACTCCAGGGAGTCGTCCACCAGCCGCTTCTCGGGCTCGCTCAAGCCGGGATCGAGGAAGGTATCGCCGAACGACGCCGGATCTGGGGGCAGGAAAGGCGGCCAGAAGAATTGGAAGGATTGCGATGTGATTGAAGAAGAAGGCCTTCTAGAAGATGAGGAGTCGCAGAAAGGCCTGCCGCGTAGATGCTACTTCCCTGCTTTTGTTGTGGGATTTTTTGTGCTTTTTTCATTCTTCGCCTTGATTTTGTGGGGTGCCAGCAGACCGCAGAAGCCTAAGATCGCGATGAAGGTGACTTTATACTTTACTCTTGTTTTAACTGATCAATGTTTTTTGGTTGTTTTGGTATTTAGTGGACCTCAAAATCTGCGGAATTGAAAATTTATCTTGTTATTATCATGTGTCTGTTGTGTATTAGTCGTTTTCTATTATGAATCAAAATTTGTTAGTTATATGATTATGTTTTAGTTACTTAATCTGATTCAATTGTAGTGAAATTGTGTTGAATTGTGATTTGTGTGAATGAATTTGTTGATTGTTTATGAATTGGGTGTGGCGACATTGTAATTTCATTGAATTTGAATTTGAATCACATTGATGATGATAATGTTGCACAATTTTGAAGTGCTAAAATGAGTTTGTTTACCTATTATTGATGGCAGAGCATTACATTTGAGAGATTTATGGTTCAAGCTGGTTCGGATTCAACGGGAGTGTCAACAGACATGATCTCCATGAATTCGACCGTGAAGCTCACTTACCGTAACACAGCTACATTCTTCGGTGTTCATGTCTCTTCCACTCCGATTGATCTCACCTATTCGCAGCTCACCATTGGTACTGGAAACGTAAGTAATGGAATTGGTTCAAATTCTTGCTCTGCTTTCTACCATGGAAGTGAAGTTAGTCCTTAGCATCGAATGATAACCTAATTAGCTATGTGAAAATGGCATTGCAGGTGAAGAAATTCTATCAATCGAGAAAGAGCCAGAGGAATGTCGCTGTAACAGTGATAGGCGACAAGATCCCGTTGTATGGAAGTGGCGCTACCTTGAGCACCCCGACTGGGATCACCACACTCCCTGTGCCGCTCAAATTGGAGTTTACAGTTCGATCGAGAGCATATGTTCTGGGAAAACTGGTGAAGCCTAAATTCTACAAGAAGATCGAGTGCTCTATCGTCTACGAAACTAAGAAACTCAATGTTCCCATCTCCCTGAAGAATTGCACTTACAATTGATGGAGAGGTTCACATTGTTCATCTCTGTTGAAGATTGAGGTTAATAGCAGGCTCTAGTGAGGTATGAAGGCGCCATGCCATTTCTTTGACTTGGTTTTGTTGCGAAGCTGCAAGAGGGCTGGAAAGATGGAGATACAGGTTGAATTGTTTGAATTATCAGCCATTATTATATATGAAAAAACATGGGCTTATCAATTTTCCAAATGTTTGTTTATATTTTACTACGTCTACAATGGCCTATTAATTTAATTTATTTTTGGTGAACTGAAATATGATAGACTTCTGTATTTGGTTTATAATAGATGTGTGTAAATTTATGATCTTTAGACTGTCTATAGTGATGCTGTCTATAAGGGTGTCTCTAAGGATTTTTTGGAGATAGAGACAGTGAGCTGCAGTGAGGCTGTCTCTAAAGGGTGTCTCTAACAAATTTCTAAATTTGTATTTTGCATTAATTTTAATAAGAAATTTTAATTTCATTAATTTAAATTAAAATAATACATTATTTGAAAAATAATTATATTACAAGAAATAAAAAACAAACATTACTAGAAATATAAAAAAAACATAGTCGTTGTAGGTGAAATATGGACTACTCCCATACTCGAAGCAACATCATATGGAACTGCATCTGTTCCGGCGTGTAGTTTGACGTATCCGTGTTGATGATCTTTAAATCGGTGGCGTCTTGCTTCGCCCGAGCACGCTCCCTCATTGCCTCGGCGAGGTTATTCTTCGCCGCGATGATGCCGCTTTGCCTTTCATTTGTTGAGTTGAATATCGACCCGAACTCCGCCTCCTCGCTCACCTTCTTTTTCCCCTTTCCTCTGGCCGCCCTCGCCTCCGCCTTTGCCGCGTCTCGTTCCTGTGGGCGGGGAGGGGGGGAGTCGTGCTTTCCTCTTCTGTTGCCTCGCTCGATCCGTGCGGCGTTCCAGATGAGGTGTAGACGCCTTCTGCCGTATTCTTCGTCCGCTTCATGGACAAAACGTCGAGAAATTCTAGGTGGAAGAATTTGGGGTAGTCCTGCAAAATTTCTCATGCACCAAAATGCTTGAAGCGGCTCCCTTCATGGGCGTTGTATATCTGCTGGGCTTGCTCGATGACCATGTCGTCGGAGGCGCCGATGGGCCTTTTCTTCGTCGCGTTGTCGTAAGTGATCATCCACTCCTTCACCCAGTGAGAGATCTGCCCGAAGTAACTCTTCATTGTCTTTGAGTTGAGGTCGTCGTCGAACATGGCGTTGTACCTCTCCGCCACTTTCCCCCAGTACTTGTCGCCATCTTGATCTCTGCCGAGAATGAAGTTGCACGTCTTCTCTTTCTATATTTGGGCGACGATGGTGCCTTGTTCCACTGTGTAACTGCGCCTCTTTGGTTTGGCGCCGGCGGCCGGAGGAGGAGGAGGAGGGACATTTGCGACGGTGAGATCGGCCCGTGCCTTGCCCTTGCCTTTAGCCCGTGCCTTCCCCTTGCCTTTGGCTTGTGCCGGCTCGGACGAGGGACTGTCTTCGTCGCCGAACACAGTGTGGAAGGATTCGCCGACGAACGAGTTGAGGTTGATAGAATCAAGCCCCGTCGGCGTATATCCTCCGTATGCACCGTCGTCCGCCATTTCAGGGGGACACCACGACGACGACCATGGATTATTTGGATCCATTTGAGAGATGATTATGTGAAATAGATGTGAAAAAAAGATGGAATTGTAGGAGAAAAATGAAGATAAATGGTGTGAATGTGGTGTGAAATGTGATATTTATAGGTAAAAATGTGGTGTAATAAAATTAAAAAAAAATTGAAATCGGCAAAAAATTAGCTATTTTCGCCCGTTGAACCTCATAGCCGTTGCCATTTTTTTTAATTTTTTTTTTCTGTATTGCACGCGCCGAATTAAAAAAAAAAATCCGGCGTGTGTAATACACGCGCCTGCTCAAGACAGTCTCGTCGGCTCGGGACGGGCTCGAGACAGCGGTTACCGCAACGACGTGTCTCGTCGTCGAGACAGCCCACGAGACAGCCGCTGCGGCTAGTCTTATAGCATGAATAATTATGTGTTGTTTTTGCTACAAGTGTTGACTATTGAGTAATTTGTTTGAAAGAATATAGTGCAAGTGTTGATCTCTTTTTTTCCTCATATATCATAGTAATATTAGAACTTAAGTGAAATAGAGATGTGATAGAAATTACAATAAATTTTTTACATTTGACAAATATAGTTATTTTCAGAATTTTTTCTTCTTACTCCTATTAAATTAAATATAAATATAAATGCCTAGAAGATAATTTAAAAGGTTGTGCTAAAGAATCACATACTCATATTATTCTGTATTTACTTGCGTAATACCACTGAGTATGGTAGAACTAGAAATGGAAATGGCTAATCTCTTGTTCAAGATCAAACAACCAGCCCCCACTCTAACAAGCCCGAAAAAATACCTTTATTCCAAAATCAATAACAATTAACAATAAGGGGGCAAGGGCAAATAAGAAGAAAAAAAAATTAGAATGCATATTTTGTTGCTTGTTTATACCGTGTGTGTGTGTGTGTTTATTTTTAATACATATTTATTGTAAATTTTGTTAGTTGTCAACTTGTCATAGCATATTTTAATGCTTTGCGTTTTATATGTTAATGCATATTAATTATATATTTGTTCAAAAGCATTAAAAAAAAAAAAAACAAAACCATACAAAAAAAAATCAAAAAAAAAATTTCGAACATGTATAAATTATAAATCATTATTAATGATTAAAGAAACACTTGAAGCATTCTAGCGGATAATAAGACTAGATGTGTTTAACAAAATAAAAATAAAAATAACAATAAACCTACGCACTTGCCTGGAACATCTGGTTGGGGCGTAACAAAGTCTATTTTGAGAATAAACAATGGAGGGTCGATGATATTCTTGCGAAAATTCAAAGGAGCTGAGCGGAAGTGGAAGAGAAACAACAACCAAGGAAAAGAGATCGGGTTGGGGCAGATTCTAATCCCAAGGCATGGCTACCACCGCCGCAAGGACAACTCAAATTGGACTTAGATGTGGCAGTGATGTCGAATCTACGAATTGGAATGGGTTTTATTCTTCGAGGAGAGGGCGGCAAATTTGTGCTAGCTGGGAAAGACGAGATAAGAGCAGTTGGTAGCAGCTTGATGTTGGAGGGATTGGCAATGAAATATGCAATTAAGTCTGTGGCTGAGCGTGGCTTTAAGAATGTGGTCGTTGGCAGCGATAATCAAACCTTGATAAAGATTTTGAAGGGCCAAATGATACCAAGAGAATTCGAGGCGCAAATTATTGAAGATATTTTGATAATGGCAGTAGAAATGGGGGGACTAACCTTTGTGTATAATTGTAGAGAGTTAAATGTTGCAGCCCACTTTTTGGCTAGAGGACCAGTAGGTATATTTTGTAATGAGATTCCTGAGCATATTGTCAAATATGTGTAACCTGACTTTTTTATATGCATAAAAGTTATATCTTTTATTCTAAAAAAAAAAAAGAACTAAAAGGAGGATTTGAGCGTGCTCCTAGTCCTATATAAAAGAATAATTTACATTATTCTCAATTACTCCTACATACTATTATTCTGCTCTGCTCTGCTCTGCTGCCAGTGCCCGGCGTATCATGGTGCTTGGGAGTATAGATATCCTTACAAAGCTGTGTTTTTTATATCTCTATAAATTTGATCAGGATTTACAAAGTCTCTCCTACGCGGATGATTCTTTGGAGGATGTGGTGATGTTTGTCGGAATGAACCACTTGTTTGCGGTGCTAGCGGCGGATAATCCTTACTTAAAGCCTAGCTCCATTTACTTCACGGATGAGGATCGTCTCTATAATAGTGTCTTTCTTTCTGAGTCGGGAGGGAGAGCAATGAGGTTTGAATAGAATACTTTGACCTTTTGATGACGTCATCAAACGGATGTTAAGCCCGAACCTTACTTAGGCTATGAACAACGCGGCTCGAGCGGGGGGCTCGAGCTCGTCGCGTGGCGGGGAGCAGCGCCTCGAGCATGTCTCGAGCGGGGATGGTGCGGTGGTGTACAGCGGCGGCGAGAGGCGGTGAGCGGCGAGCGGCGGAGGAGGCGGTGCTGGTGGTGGAGAGAGCTGGGGAGAAAGAAGAAGAAGCATGGAGAAAAAAGAAGGAGAACGAAGAAGAAGCAGGGGGAAAGAAGAAGAAGAAACAGCGAGATTTTTCTTTTTTTTGTAATTTTTATTTGTTTTTTTTTTTTTGTTTGGTAGAGGGAGAAAAATAATATGGTGGTTTTATTTGTAATTTTTTTATTTTTTTTATTTTTATTTTTAATTAGTGTATTTTAATTAATGTAATTTTTTTTATTTGAATTAATGTAATATTATTTTTATTAATGAAATTTTATGAATTAATTTAATGAAAATGAGGAATTATTTAATATTGTGCTGGAGCACCCTTGAAGCACCCTTGGGATGTAGAGGTAGAGGTCTCTAAGGGTGCTCTAGTGCTGAAAATCCCTTAGAGCACCCTAATGGTAGAGGTGTTCACGGGCCCGGTTCCGGTTCGGGAATGTTGGAACCTGAACCGGCCCGCCATAGTCACGGTTTCGATTCGAAACCCGGTCCGCGTAGTCACGGTTCCGGTTCCGGTTCCAACCCGCCGGTTCCGGGCCCGAACCGTCTAAATTATTTATTTATTTTTTATTTTTTTAATCATTGAAAATATAAATTATATTGTATTTCAAACTCATAATCTTCAATATAATGTATAGAATCGATATAAAACAAAATATATCTTCATTTATACAATGTGTGATCAATTAAAAACCTTATATTTTCACACGGTTCAACGGTTCCGAACCGGAACCGCCGGTTCATAGTTGAACTTTATATAAATATTTATTTTCTTTTTGGTCTTTTTCATTCCATTTATCGTTATAATTGTCATTTTTGATTTCTAAAACATACAATTAACATGAATTAATACAAAACATATTTTAAAACTAAAAAAAGAAAGAAAATAATAAAAAATCGTTGAAACCGCCGGTTCGGAACCGCCGGTTCACGGTTCCTAGCCATTTGAACCGGAACCGGCCCTTCCTACATACGATTCCGGTTCGGAACCGGCCCGTTGACTACGGTTCATGTTCGAAAATCGTTGACCACGGTTCCGGTTCAGGTTCTAACCCGCCGGTTCCGGTTCGGATGAACACATCTACCTAATGGTCTCTAAGGGATGCAGATAGTCTTAATATGGGTTCAAATGAATGATGGTGTTGTTTTGACACAATAGGAGATGATGGCATCTTAGTTGCGCTGACAATTCGGTTGCTATGGCCAAAGAAATCGCGCTATCACTATGATTTATGCTTACAAAGTTTTTTAATCACTAGCAAAAACCCCTAAATTTTCCCTAAAATTTCGGTAATATCAGTTATGTTAGGAGGGATGATTTCTTCATGATTTCAATCCATAAAACCTAATTCTAAGCATACTATATCATGTTTTAACCATATGTTCATCATGCTTCTTCATGCTCCAATTTTCGAAAAAAATAAATAGATGGAAATTGATTTTTGTTCGGTTCATCACGTAGACGAAGTGCCTACCTTGTCGAATATGAAATTGGATCTAAGATCGATCGGTAGACGGATGACTTGTTGCTCTTGAGAAAGCTTGGATGAACTTCTTTAATGGAGGAATCGAGAGAGAAATGAGAGAGAGAATGAGGGAGGTGGCGGATGGAGTGGGGAGAGAGGGAGAGAGAGATGACTCATGTATTACTATTTGATAAAGTAAATAAATATCTAACAAAAGGATGACTCACATAGGTAGGGCGGTTTTGGGGGGTTTTATTTAACCGAAATATTGCGTTTAATTACGGGTCTAGAACGACGTTATAAAAATCGAAAAATAATTTCTTAGATAGTTACGTATTCGACGAAATCTAATTCGACCGTTAGATTAGAAATAAATCATATACTCGGAAAACCTAATTCGTTTTTCAAAATCCGATAAAAAGTCGGGATAAGACAGTCTAAAATTCGCTCGGAAAAATCATAAAAACTGACTTTCTCCGGTGAACTCGTATCGAAGAAAAAGTGAATGTAAATCCTGACGGTTTTTTGATCTGAGTTTTCGAACGAAAATTCTATCGGACGCGAAAACCCTAATACAGTAGTCGTTCGACCGACTTCTGGAATTTATTTTCAGAAACGGATTTCACCGTCAGTCTTAGAATCGAAAATCCTTAACTTAGGCGTGCAAAGCCTTAATTATTAATTAAATTTGTATTTTAATGACGGAATAATTATCTGGGATATTACAATACTCCTCCACGAAGAGTGTAGTAATAATTCTATTTTGGTACATCCATAAAGAATGTGTGCCATTTTAGTACATAGCTCTACCATTCCATTATAGTTTATACCTCACATATTCGAAATAATGGTCTCTTTCTCCACTCAAATGATATTTTCCTTAATTTTGTTAAAACTCGTGCATTCCCAATAATAGCTCAGAATCCTGCACTAATTAAGTTACTCGAAATCCTTGGGTTGTCCTATTATAATTAGCTTGTTTTCAAATAAGTAAATAATTATTCCTTTAAAGGTTGTTGGAGATAATTATCACTTTAACCACTTTTTACTCTACACCAAAATATATATGCTTGTTTTCAAATAAGTAAATAATTATTCCTTTAAAGGTTGTTGGAGATCATTATCACTTTAACCACTTTTTACTCTACACCAAAATATATATGCTCAAAAAGCTTGAGCCACTTATTGGAGATGAAGGAAGTATAGTAATAAAAATGAAGCAAGAAGATTTTCTTTTTATTTCTCTTAGTTTCCATCTTCTCTGTCACTATTTTAAAAGAAATAACAAATTAAAAGACATTTTTATAAGAGTTGGTAAATATGCACAATCTAAATTTGAAATATTAAGCAAGTAGATACATGTAATTTTGAAACACAATTTTTATAATTCGTAATTCATCCAAAGAAATTTGAAAAAAGAAAACCATCTTTTATTCATATGTATAACAATAAAACTTTATTTTGCTTAGATTAGCTTGAAATATATCTGATCATAATTATAAGGACGAATTATTCTTTCACAAACTTTATTTTAATTGTGATTTTAAATTCTCATTTTGGAATATAAATTCCTTTTTTTTGAAACCCCAGTCAGCATCCTATTGTTGGGTTTTTAACAATATAATGACAATATGAGTTTTATTTTTCATATTTCATAAAACTTCTCTTTGTTTTAGTATAAAACTTTTATTTTTTATTTTTAATAGAAAAAATTCTCTTTTATATACAGTATATTTGTGGACTTATTAGTGTTTTTTTTTTCATTATATTCATTAAAAATATTTTAATTTTATAAAATTTGAAAAATGATAGTACAAGTTTTCGACTTTTGTATATTACTTCATCTTGAACTAAATCCCTAGCTAGTACTGTATTTGCTCAAAAAAAAGAAAAAATCCCTAGTACTGTACTTCCTCTATTGGTTAAAGGATATTCGATTTTTTTATATTTCATTTTATTTGTTTTATGTTAATTTTTTTTGCTTTGAGTGTAAAGATTTAAAAATATCATGAGGGTGTCTTTACTTTGATGGAAAAAGTGAAAAACAAATATTTACACTATTTTTCCATTCTCTTCACACGTTTGCTATGGTTGTTAATTTTTTCAGGGCAGGATGGATAACCTTCTCGGGCAGCCTTTTTTCCATCATTTTTCACTCCAATTGTGGAAAACATTAACATAGAAAACGTGTGTGATAATATTTTTCAATGGACAATAGACATCTGATAAAAAGAAGGATGAAAATGATAATATTCTCATCATTTCTCAATGATAAATTTACAACCATTCTAAAAAAATGATAACTTTACAACCAAATTAGATGCACACACTCTATTATACAATATGATTTTAAATTTTAATAAATTCTTTTATTTGTTTATAAATATGTAATTAGCTTCTTTTCTTATTCTATGGTAGTATATGAGTTTTTTAGAACCATTCGGTTAAGTAAATGAAAGGTGGATTGTGGACACGCAACTTCGTAATGTTTTGCTTATAATATTGTGTCAGATTATATTAATTGTTTTATATATTAATTTTATATTTTAACAAAATTTCTCATTTCAACATGAATATTAGTAGATAATACTAATATAATGTTGGGAAAGTTAATTGTTTAGAATAAACGAAATAATATTCTTTCTCTGTTTAGCAAAACATCAATTAAATAATACTCTTTATGTTTTATTTTCTTTTTTGTGAAGGAGCACAAAATTTATGATTGATAAAGTATGGATATTTAGGATTTATTAATTTAATATATTATAACAATTTTAAATATTTGTTTGGAGATGATAAGAAAGAAGTAGTGGGGGACACACGTATCGTGGCGTTATAATTTGTGTGCTATTAATTGAAATAAATTTCAATAATCAAACTTCAAATAACCGTATGATATTTTGTGTTCACACTTATTGGTAGAGTTCTTGTCCTTGAATTTATCTTTAATTACAAAATCACCATTAAAATTGATTTCAAATCAATTTGAAATTGATTGAGGATTGAAAACTCTCTTTTTAATATATAATAGATTATATAAGAAGGTTATTTCATAATTCTATGTCATATAGTGTTTCTCTAAATAAGAAGTAAAAATAAAAATATCTAAATTCTATACTTAGAGGGCTTGAAAATGCAAAGTAAATAAGTGTACGTATTTTAGAAGAAAAACTTCAAATTTGTGTTAATATTAAATAATATTTAATAACAATATTTGTTTATTAATATATTTGTCCTAATCAAAATTTCTAACTGTACTTGAGATATATATATCTCGTGGTGAATGAGATCTAATTTAGAATATATACAATTATAATATACATATCTAATGATAATAAAATACTACAATATATATTAATTAACAAGGGTATTATAGGTAAATCAAAACTTTTCAACAAGGCACTTTTTAGATAGGTATAGAATGTTCTCTTACTCGCATATGCTTCAATGTTCTAATCCAAGTTCCATTGTTCATTGAAAACTGATTTTGTGTATGGTTTTGAATATGCATTTATTGCACTTGCTGAGTCTGTTAATAGATTTTTATTTTTTGGTCATCTTGTGATTAATTTGTTACTGCAAATTGCTATAAGAGGCAACATGAATTTGCTAAACATACTACCAATTTGGCTTTGGCATCTCAAAAGTCAAAACGGTGGATATGGTAGATTGATGGATGTTGAATCTATAAATTATGCAAGAAAAACAGAAAAACTGAAGAGTAAAATATAGGAAGAAAGGAGCAAGTAAGAAGAATTGTTGCAAAGAAATTATAGCTAAATTATTATGTTGTCGGTTAGTATTGCTACTAGCTTTCTCATGAAGAACATATTTATGCAACGACAAGTGACATGAAAAAGTAGTTGAGAAAATTAATTATTCTATAAATCTTGGTAATCTTTATGTTCGTTTTCTCTGTTTCCTATCATCAAAATATAATTTGCTATTGCTATATTTTTTTCTGAATGAACTAGCTCATTTCAACTGCAAAATTCATTCCCAGACATAAGTATTAAAAAAATGAAAGGATAAACAAATACTACTCCGTAACAATTCTCCACTCAGATCTAGCAAATTAAAAGTAACAGAAAACACTCACTAGTTGAACAATCAAAATGATCCATGAGGGAGAAAGTGCCTCCGCAACGGATTTTTGCATTTGCTGCTAAAATAGCGAAAAAGAATGACGCAGTGCAAGATAAAAGGATTTGATTTAAAAAAAAAAAAAAGAAGAAGAAGAAGAGTGAGAGAGAATATAATAAACTATTGCTCATCTCCTGCAGCGAGTAATAGCAGAGCAGCCTCTGGTGTAGGGATGGACGGCGCCGCGCGCTTTGAAGCAGTTATGAGTGTAGTAGGATCTACCGGAGCGCGGCGGGCACGGCACCCGATTAGCCGACAGCGCGCCGTATGAAATGTAGTAATGTTTGGAATTGGAATGCCAGTACAGAGATCTGCGCTGCGACAATTCGTCTTCTTCGTCATTCTCTTCCTCCAGATGGAACTGAGCTTGGAGCTGCCATTCTAGGGTTTCGTTCATGGGGTGGAGGCCGCCGCCATCGGCCTTGGCGTTGGAGGCAGACAGAATGAGTAGGAGGGAAAGGATGGGAACCAAGAGATTTGGTGCCATGGGAATGGATGTGTGCTTGTGGAATCAGTGGTAAACTGGTAATGGGGAAATGAGGGGAGAGAGAGAGAGAGAGAGAGAGAGAGAGAGAGAGAGAGGTGGGGGAATTGAAATGAGGAGTCACATGGAGGAAGAAGATAATGCGCCGACGGGTATCTGCTGTACTTGGTTTTTTCCTTGATCAACGCTTTTCTTTGTCTCTATTTTTCTTTTTCTATTTTTTTCTATTTTTTTTTATAGTTAATTAGTACTACTCCATCTGTCCAATAAAGTTATTTTAAGTGGGATATAAGGATAGTAGGATAATGACAAAAAATCAGTGGCATTGACAAAAAAATGGTAGTATTGACCAAAAAGTAGGAATAAAGTTATTGTGATGACCAAAAAGTATGAATAAAATTGTTGTGAGGTGTACCATCAATGACAAATGATAGTAAATAAAGAAAAAGTAGGAAGGTATGGTTGTATAAAAAGGTAAGTAGGAATTTGATTCATGCACAAAAAAATGTGGGTAAGTAAGGATTTAATTCGTCGATTGAAGAGTATGAAATAACAAGAGACTATTTTGTATCTCAAAAAAAAAAGAAAAACAGACTATATTTTCTTCGAGAACAAAACCTAATTTAAAATAAGAGCATCCACAATTTTGTGGACCCCAGTTAGAAACAATTTGTTGTAGTAGTGTTGTCTTTAAACAATCTTTATGCTTATTCCCTCCATCTCATTGAACTTATTCCATTTGGAATCGATACGGAGATTAAGAACAACAGTATTACTCTTTCTATTTTACATTACTTATTCATTTGTTCTCGGCACGGAGATTAAGAAAAAGGAGATTAGATATAAATGGTGTGGTTATTGTAGTTAATAAAGTTATATAAAATATTTTTTAATTGATAAAGTGATATAAAATGTTTTTGATGTGATATAAAGTGATATAAAGTGGTTTTGAAGTTATATAAAGTGAATAAAGTGATTTCTTAATTATTTTCTTAAATGGAAAGTGAGACAAGTAGAGTGAGATGCCCAAAATAAAAGTGAAACAAGTAATGTGGGATGTAGGTAGTATATGATAAAGGGTGTGTTTAGTGTAGTGAATAAAGTAATAGTATAAAGTATTTTTTAATTGATAAAGTGATATAAAGTGTTTCTGAAGTGATATAAAGTGATATAAAATGGTTTTCAAGTGATATAAAGTGAATAAAGTGATTTCTTAATTATTTCCTTAAAATGAAATAGAACAAGTTGAACGGGACACCTAAAATAGCAAAATGGGACAAGTTGAACGGGATAGAGAGAGTAATAGAATTAGTTTCTAGAGTTTGATTTTTTTATTAATTTTAATCAAAATTCAAAAATAATAATAATTTAAATTAAATAATAGAAATTATATGAATGAAATAAAAATAAAATTACATAATTGAAATCATAAATCCTAGATAAAAAAAAAATTTAAAAATTCAGTTTATCCTTAATGATCCTCCAAATGTCCAAGAGCTTGAAATTCTCAAAAATAGCTTCGTACTCGGATACAAGCGCATACTGCGGGGATGTGGTCGGCGGTAGCGTTTGAAAGTTGTTGTACGACTTCACAATGCATACTGTGGAACAAGCGACATGTAGTCATCGTCCGTTGCTGGTGGTGGCGTAACTGATTTGCATTTCTGACTACCGTAACTTCGGGTCTAGTAGAGTTATATCGATCCGTAACTTATTGTCAGAACTAACCCATACGTCGTGCGCTCTTTATTTCGACCCAAGCTCGAGCAAGGGCCTCGATTTCGGCCTTAGAGTATGCATAGTGAGGAGACATTATTGTAAGAAGTTGAAGAGGAATTTAGTACAATAGAGAGAGATTGGAGAAAAATTAGTAGAATTGAGAGAATGAAGAAAATAATTGAGGTAGAAATGAGAATAGAAGTAGAAGAATGTGTGAAATTTAGAGATGAAATTAGATGTATTTATAAGTGAAATGGGGAGGTGAAATTTAAAAAAAAATAAAAAATTATTATATGGTTGTTGTGGTGCTTGTTGCCGGCAACGACTCTCAACATTAAGCATTTGCTCGTTGAAGCCGCTGAATTTTCGACTTTCTTGTTTTAGGTGGGGCTTGTGCATTGCACGAGCCGAATAGAGACAAACTCAAATGGACGGAACGGGTTCGAGACGTGTGGATGTGCAATGCATGTCTCGAGTTGAAGAGGGTTTCGAGTCCTTTCGAGACACCGTGTAGTGGGTGCTCTAATAGCGATCAAAATAAAATAAAAATCCTTCTTCAAAAGAAATAAAGTAGAGATCTAAATCAAGAACCAACACTATTTTATTTTCCAAGACCAAGAGGCAAGAACACAGTGTTGTCGACTGCACAATTATTTTTGTATATTTGTAAATTAATTACTAAAATTAAATAATTAGCAAGTACTGATATTTCAAAATTTATATGATTTTTAATATTCTTTTTATTTTTGGTTTTTGTTTTTAACTAATCAATAAAAAAACATGTGTGCCCCATTCTCGTTAGCATGTACTACGGGTGTCTAGTAAGACCTAAGTCTAAGCACTGGGAAGCGTGATTTTAATGATTGGTGATGTTGAGTTAGACATAGGTTGATTTCTCCACTACAATGGGGTTGAATAAGACCTAGGTCTAAGCACTCGGAAACGTGATTTTAATGATTGAATAGATTTTATTTTGTTGTTTTTTTTATTTGTAATAAATATTATAAAAATTAACTTAATTAAATTCAGAAATTAATAAATAACAATTTTATTGAATTTAAAAAAAACTACAACATACACTAATTAAAAAAAAATACAATAATTAAAAACTACTACATTACAATAATTAAAAAAAAAGGACAACTACTCCTCCCAATTGAATTCCCTTGCAAGTTTGCGGCGAACATTTTCGTACCTCGCCTTTTGCTCGGGATTCATATTCGACGTGTCGGCAATATAGATATTGAACGTCCACTCCTCCCTCGATTGCTTGTTGAGGGATGCCAACTCTTCTGCCGCCTGCTCCCGTAGCGCATTTTTGCCCTTCTTCCCCTTCTTCGCCGCTTTCGCCGCTTTCACTCCTTCGGGTCGAACCTGCAGAGTGTTTGCATCGCTCGCGGATATGCCTCAAGAGCTCCCACGCAGCCCTATACGAGAACGGTTTGTTGAACTTCTCGACGTACAAATCTTGGGCCCTTGTGTATAGATCGAAGTCGTTCTCCCCGCTTCCGAGCTGGTTTTCTTCTTGGATGTAGATGGCGGCGAAGTTCTGGATCTGTTTCTTAGCGCGGCCCCATGCGCTCTTCATCGCACTCTTTTTTTTTGGGTGGGCGGGAGCTATGAACTCGTTGAAACGGATCATTATTTTCTCCCAAAACGCGCTTGAGGTTTGGTAATTGCTGGTGATTGCGTCCATCCCGAAGTCAACGTAGCACCTTGCGAGGTATTCAATCTCAGCGGGCGTGTAGTTAGGACCTCGTGCTGGCTTATTGTGCTCGTCGGATGAGGCCGCGGCAGCTTTCCCCTTGCGGCGTGCCTTGCCCTTCCCCTTAGCCGGAGAAGTGGCCGTGCTTGATGTCGCGACAGCTTTCCCCTTGCGGCGGGGCAGGGGCGGTGGTGTTTGCTCGCGTTCATCCGATTCCTCTTGGTGGGAATCACCGTACGCCTCTTCCTCTTCCTCGTCCTCCACCTCAACATGGTCGTCGTCGTCGTTGAGGTTGAAACGTCTGAATCGAGCCGTACCCACTGGGGGCTGCGAGAATTGGGAGTACCCGGATGTCGGGGGTACTTGAGAGAAGCTCGGCGACAGCGAGAAGCCCGGCGCAGACGAAAAGCCCGGCGACTGCGAAAAGCCATAGGACGGAGGGACTTCGGAGAAGCCCGGCGACTGCGGAAATCCAGCCGACAGGGGGAATTGGCCGTACCCCTGCGGCTGTGAGAACTGCGAGAACCCAGTGGCCGGAGGGAATACAGAGAAACCCGGCGACGGGGAAA
Organism: Schizonepeta tenuifolia; assembly: GCA_029490685.1. Lineage (NCBI taxonomy): Eukaryota > Viridiplantae > Streptophyta > Magnoliopsida > Lamiales > Lamiaceae > Schizonepeta > Schizonepeta tenuifolia. The sequence goes on along the minus strand of CM055958.1, from coordinate 105,303,166 downwards.
ATTGGGAGAAACCCGGCGTTTGCGAAAAACCACCATACCCTGCAGGGGCCGAGTATTGGCCGAAACCGGGAGAAGATGAGGATTGGGAGCTTGGATTCGCCGGATTGGGAGGTGAATTTGCCGGATTTTGAGATTGGTTCGGTGGGATTGAACCAAAAGTTTGCGAATACCACGAATTAAACTGGGCGTCGGCCATTTTTTTGCACAAAATATGATGTGAAAGAGTAGTTTTTTTTTGTAGGGAAGAATGGATGAAGAAAGAATTTTTTTGGTGTGTAGAATGAATGAGATGAAGGGATATATATAGTGAAAAAATGGGATATAGCCGTTGATGGAGATAATGTATACGTTGGAAAATTTTAATTCTTTACCGTTTTTATTTTTATTTTTTTATTCAGAAAAAAAAAATTGACGGACCAATGGGGACACGCCACGTGTCCCCATTTTTCGACGTGGCAAAGTCGAGGGGGGTGTCGAGCGATCGAACTCGCCATCGCCTCCCCATCGACACCGGGCAGTGTCGAACCTCCCACTGTAGTATCGACACAGGGGTGTGTCGAGTGGGGGGTGTGTCGAACGGCTCGACACCGCCGATCGACACCGCCCCTCGTTCCGCGATGTACATGCTCTTAGCCCATACTTGCATAGTAGTACGAAATAAAGTTAAAACATTTACGAATATAAATTTAATTGGAGGGATAAAACTGATAGCATAGAATAATATTCTACCAAAATTATTGATGTTTGACTTATCAAACTTCAAAAATAGTTTGGGTTCTAAGATTATTTTTTATCTGATCTCATCCACAAAACTCTCTTGTTACGAAGCAAGGGTAAAAAACAAAAAGTAAAATTAATAAAAAATGCAACATGAAATAAAGTAAGGCAAATCCCTCGACATCTATAGTAACACGCAACACAACAATGAAACATGAAACAATAGTTTAGCTGACTTATAGTAACAAATTAACAACAAGAAAGATAATCGAAGAAAGAAAAATAATCATTAAACTATTCTTATTTCCAAAACATATATGAAGAACAATGCAAAATTATGAAGATGAGAAATCTTTATATGATTATCAAAAAATGGTTTGAACAAGAAACAAAATAATCTCATTGCCTTAATCTCATATTGTGTGTGTATGTATCAAACGTATGAAAATTGTTCAAAAGTTCATCTTGAATTGAACTCATTTGTGCATACAAAAGGAAATAATGTCTATGCATGATGTGGTTCATTAAATATTCTTTACGTTCTAGAATAGTCCATAATTTTGTGAATACTTGAGAGGTTGTTGTGGTCAATTAATTTTCTACTATTACTTTTAGGTAAGTAGGTGATATTTAATTATAAGATGAGCAACGATATTAAATGTTGATTACATATATGTATCTGGAAAAAAAAAAAAGATTGTATATGCTGCTCAAAGTCTTCTCACAAATATTTATATAGCGTTTTCATATCTTCTTTTACTGATGTTTACCTTGTTTCGTCTCTCTCACTTCTTTTTTTGTTAATTTCCATTTCAATTCCTTGGTATCATCAATATATTGTGGTATGTATCATTCTACTAGCATAAGCCTCTTCATGTTATTATAATTTTTCACATATTAAAATATTTTTATGTTTATAATAGAGTAAAACCTCGATGAATGAATACTCTTGGGACTAGAAAAAATATTCGTTTAGTGAGGTTATTCGTTTATCGAACATTCATTTATTTCTTTTGCCCAATTGTCGGGATTGGAGAAAATTATTCATTTGGCGAGGTGATTCATTTATCGAGGTTTTACTGCATTGGAATTTTTATTTTTAAATCATACAACATAAGAAATACAGTTTGTCGATAATAAAACTATTGCAACGTGTTTTTATGAACATAACTAAACAGTGTTATTGATAATACAGTAAAACCTGGATAAAAGAGTTATTGTTATGAACATAACTAGACAGTGTATTTATGAATATCTAGGAGATGTGCTATTGCCATATCATAATTATGGTCACACTCGATCGAATCTATAATTAATTAAAATTGTTAATCATAGTTTTACCGCCTTAATCTATCCCAAACACATTTAATCAGTTCTCATTTGTAATGGTACGTTCTGTACAAGATCTTCAAATTATTGGAGCTAATATGTCCGATTATATTGAGTGCAAGTTCGTTGTTGAAAATGAAGGTGTTGTGTTGCTGCGATCAAGTTTATCGTTGAAAGATACTGCGGCGGTCGATCAAATGAAACTCTTTACGTTTCCTTCAAGTAGAAATAGTACATCATTTATTCAGTTTAGACTGTTTAGTAGTTTGTTATATTCAATACTATTATTCAAACTTTATTGAATAAAAACTAAATTAGCTATAAACTTTCTGTTTATACAGGATATATAGTCATTTGTGGAACAGATATCTGAGGATTTTTTGTAGTGACAAAGAATTAGGAAATAAGATATGATGAAGAATCATTAAGAAGTTGGAACTCGAATGAAATAGAACTGAAGAAAAAACAGAACACAAAGTAGAAGCGGCGATATCTAAGGATTTTTCCTTCTCTCACAGTACCTTTATTATTATTATTATTATTATTATTATTATTATTATTATTATTATTATTATTATTATTATTATTATTATCTTAAGCTTGTACATATTAAGTTTTGAAGCGTGGTTTGTCCTTTCAAAAATAAAGTGTGGTTTGTTTGTTGGTTTTAGGGGTAATTATTTATATATTTGTTTGTAAACCACTATATGTAATTTTGAAATATTTGATAAAAATGTGAATTAGTATATAATTATAAAGGAATTAATTTTTACTTTCTTTTTTGATTAATTCCAAAAAAGTATGACCATTTCGAAGTGTAATTATATTTATAGGGATATTAAATATTTTTATTAATTTTTTTATTAACTTAATTACAATTATTTATACATATAACATATAAATGTCCCTGGCATCGTGCGTACTAATTGAAACTTAAAACACAAATGATAACTGATAGTTTAAAGTTTAATATGGTTTCGTCGTGTGCGCGTGTAGGGAAAGAGGGACAAGGGTATATATGTATAATTAAAACGAAGGTATTTCTATCATTTCACTCCTCGATCCTTTTGAATTATGAAAAAGAAAAAGGAAACACAAAATGTATTGTTGGATAAAGAGAGAGATATTGTTGTAGTTTCTGACATTTTGTGAACTTCCATCAATGTTTTCAGTTAAACAATTAATTGACAATCCTCTCTGTACATAAAAATGCCCATTTTGAAATTGTCAAAATGAAAAATACTCATTCTCTTAAAATATAATGAAAAATGTCACTCTTAAATATTTGAAATATAATATACCATCTTGTCACATGTAAGAGATGTGATATAAAGTGGATGACAATTATGATATTGCGTGTAATCAGTCATGATTGTGTGATAATTATATGATTATTTGTCAATCATTATGCAATAATAATATTTTTAATTATTTTATGAATTATATATGGATTAACTAGCGTACAATATTCACTCCAAAATTATGAATCGTCATTAAAGTAACCTAATGACGTTTCCGCTTGCGTATAATGAAATCCCGCTCGACATGTTCCAAAGTCCGCTCGCGTATAGTGAAATCCCGCTCGACAATTGTCAAATCCAGCTCGAACGGGATTTATGATCTCTCTCGAGCGGGATTTGACACGTGTCGAGTGGGATTTGATTATAAGCGAGCGGGAAATGGCAGAAAAGTTTTTTCATTATTTTTAAAGTAGCTAGGTATTTTTCATTTTGCACATTCCATAGTGGGCAAAAAAAAAATATCCCCCTTAAATTAATTATATTCTCTTTTTTTTTCCTTTTCCTTTTTTTTACTTCTTTCATCAGTGTTTTCGCATAAAGTCTCAAATTTCAAATATGTGACTACTACTTTCTTGTTATTGTTCATATTTATTATTTTTATCCAAGAATAGAGTTTGGAGTTATGGTTTAGTGTGGTTGACACAAAAAAATTAGATTTGAATTTTCTAATAAAGCCTTATACTATTCAAACTTACAATTTGCTTATATGTTGAACTTGAAAATTTGTTACATAGTATGTGGGTCAAAAAATGAATTAACTTTTCTTATATGTACACACATAATGTGTACAATATGCCGTACAATGTTGAATGCATACTCGTACAATTCAACTATATTAGACCACACGATGCGGTCAGTTTGAATTCTCGAAAGTTCATACCAACATAGGGACCATGTTCACACTTAGACTACATTTTAAATATAAATTGTCGCCATGTGAGATTTAACTTTTATTTTATCTTTTATTGAAAAAAGGATGTGTTTCTCGTATTTTAAATCATGTAGCGTCCGAAATTGTATTGAGAAAAATTGGGAATTTTGATGTTTAATGCAATCATTTGTGAAATGAAGGATCTACAAAATTCTAAAATTTAATTGTAACTCTTTATTCAAGTGTTACACTCATTATTATAAATAATATAAATACGGTTTTTTCTTTTTTTTCTTTTTTGACATGAAAAAGTAGAGTTGATTTTCAGATTTCACTGCTTACAAATTGAAGTCGAACTATTTGAGTGTTCTCTTGGAAACAATACAATTTCATTTAACTTAATAATTAGTCAACAATAACCAAGGATTTATCAAAAAGAATAATAAATCATGATAATCATCTATCAATTTAGGTTGGCCAAAGGAAAACTTGGCTGAAACGATTTCATAATAAACGGCCGCACATGAACTAAATTATTCCCTTTTAGTCTAGCAATATTCAATTCGTCCAAAAATAATATGTCTATTTGGGTTCCGTCACGTAGATTAAGAAAAACCGATAAAGTTATTTTGAGTGGGTAAAAATTACTCTCTCCGTCTCGTTCATAATGCAACATATTCTTTTTTGAAGTGTCTCATTCATCTTGCAATGTTACATTTTATGGAAATAATTAGAAAATCACTTTATCTACTTTATTCACTTTAAAACTACATCAGTAACACTTTATTCACTTTAAAACCATTTTATATCACATCAACAACACTTTATTTACTTTAAAAACATGTTATATCACTTTATTACCGTAATTCTATAAAAGCTCTGTTTCATGTTTCCCCACCGTAATTTTATAAAAGCTCTGTTTTAACTTTTGGACAATTATACCCTTATTTCTCTATCAAATAACTACCCTTTGCCATTTGGGGCCCACATTCTAACAATTAAAAACCCACTAATTTTACTAACCAATTTAATTAACCTAACTCTAATTAATTGGAGTTGGGCACCATTTGGCAACCCAAATCCAATTCACTCGATCCACTCCAGCCCAAGTGTTATTCTCTCTCTCTCTCTCTCTCTCTCTCTCGATCTATTTTGTCTGCTCTTCACTCTATTCTCCAAACCCTAGACGGCGTTGTATCATTTCTCTCTCTCTCTCTCTCTCTCTCTCTCTCTCTCTCTCTCTCTCTTTCATCATGAATCATGATGATTCCCCTATAGATGTGTTCGAATCGACCGATGATGAATGGTCCAATGAGAATGAAAATCCTAGATCTGGTGCTGCCCGCGTTCGATATTTTGCGAGGCTGCAGAGATCTGCAGATTTTCGGTGCTCCGTGTCGGAGAAGAGTGCCGTCGTGTTTGGTGCCAGAACATCTACTTGTTGCTTGTGTAAACCCTGAATGGAAATTGGAGGCATCTTGCTTCGAGTATGTGCCTGAATCCATTTCGACTGAGGGAGAGTATTCAACTCCACCATCTCTCTCGGTGCCGGGAATTTCTGCGACGCTGCCCTTGTCTGCAGATGAAAGGGGCTCGGTGCCGGAATATTCTGAGACGCCATCGACTTATCTGTCTACGGAGGAGTTAATCATGCATTTTCTATGTGGGTGTGTAAAGCTGGTTGCGAAAATGGAAAAACTCCTGGCTTGGGCTTCTCAAAACCTAAACTAGGTGACTATGTTCTTAATTTTATGTTAATGTTGTGGGGCTGGCTGGTGATGCCTTCTTTAATTTATGCTTCTTGCTGTGGGGGTGGCTGGTGATGCCTTTGGTTGGTTGTGATGCCTCTCTGTGATGAATTATGAATTCTGTGACTGATTAATTTTGATGAATTATGATTAATCATGTTGTCTATGCTGCTGAAATGTTGAATTCACATGAATTCTGATCCTAGATGTTGCCTTTGTTGCCTTCTGCATCTCATCAGTTTGCTCCATGTGATTAATTGCACTTATATGATGCATTTTATGATGAATTCATGATGAGTCAGGTTGCCTATGCTGCTGAAATGATGAATTCACATGAATTCTGATCCTAGATGTTGCCTTTGTTGCCTTCTGCATCTCATCAGTTTGCTCCCTTTGATTAATTGCACTTATGAGACTACAGGTTCAATACATGAGACAATTTACATTCCAAACAACAAAAAAAAGACTAGGTTTATACCTGCTGTTTGTCCCTGTAAACCCCTACCAAAAAAGTCTGCATTCTGTTTCCTCCAATGCCACCTCCCTCATTCCTTCTATTATGTTATCCATGTTGTGGAAAGTCTGATGTTCAATCTCATGAAGTGATAGATACTCAAATGCTTCATTTACTGCATCAACCTCAATGTCAAGTGAATCTGGTAGTGTTCCTTGCATCTTCAATGCTTCTTTTCCCATATGTGGTGTGTTGTAGTCATTGCAGCCTCTTAATTTGATGATCTCTTTTTGACAGCCTAGTAGAGTTAGGAAAACATCATTGAGCTTTTCACTTGGAAAAACTTCAAATGCTTCCTTAACATTGTTGACCAAACCTTCCACAGTAGTAGCATTCTTCTCATCCTTTAGAGTTTGAATAGCTCTGAAAAATCCCAAATCATTTACATTACAGTCTGGTGAATTTGGTGGTTTATTGATCAATGTGATGTTGAATTCATGTGAGTGTGCTAGTGCTTGAAATTCTGGATCATCATTGCTGATGTGAGGCATTGCATTATCCTGCTGTATGAATATATTCTTGCTTATGCCTTCTGGCCATGTTGCTATTATTGTTGGAACAAGCTGCATTGATATATGATGGGTGAAATTGCTTGCTAAATGATGATCATGCATAAAAATCTGATAGCATAGGCTAAATGATGATCATGCATAAAAATCTAATAGCATAGGGAAACTGATCACTTACCCAATTCAAGAATGCATTCTTCATGACAGGTTTTGTGATAGCAGTGATAGGTTTTGTGATCATTGTTCCTTTGGGCATGTTCTTGCTATTTCTTGCTGCTGGTTCCTCATATGTGAATGGCCAAATACCAATTTTGCCATCAAAAATCTCATTGCCATAAGAATATTTGATTGGCCTTCCAACAGCACATAAGAACATCATCTTGAGTATGTGTTGCTTGCTTTTGCATGTTCTATATTGTGGTTTCTCACCATTCACTACATAGTATCTTTGTGTAGTTTGTGTCATATTGAACCACTTCTCATCAACATGAATTATATTGTACATCGGCTAGAATGAAATTTTACCATTGCTGCTGGTGCAACTAAGCATGCTTAGGCTCCATTTGAGTCTAGCAAGCTTATTTGCAGGGGTTAGAAAGCTTTTGATTGCATTGATATGAACTTTTACCTTTTTCTCTTTAAGCAGCCTCTGAACAACATAGGTACTGACTCCAGTATTTAATGCAAACTTCCTAATGCTTGATCTTTGCAAAACTGATAAGTTTTTCACCATTTCTTCATCAAGAACTTTCTTTGTGCCGTTCACTGATCCTTTTTTTCATTGATTTTATATGCAGGGGTTGTCCTAGATGTTGCTGCAGTAGAGTTGCATTCCAAAATTTCCAAACTGTTTTGACATCAATACCAAACATCTTTGCTGCTTCTTTTTTGGCTCCATATTTGAGCTTCAAGTTGCTGATGTTTTGAAAAAGATAGGAGGCTAGATTATTCCTTTGTATCTCTGTCAGATTATGCTTATGCTTGTTGGGTTCAAGCATTTTTATTTTATTTTAATGAAACTGTATTTATGGTGGAGAATTTTCGAACTTGGCAGAAGTGTAATCGATGTTGCAGACAGTGAAGTGTGGGGGTATTTATGGGGGATAGATAGGTTAGGTGAGTTAGTTGAGGTTCAAATTTCTCTCCAAAGACTTTTGGCTTGTATTCCCTCCAAACTCAAGTTAATCAATAGAATTTCCCTCCTTATTTTGAAGTTTGATCTTAATATCTTGTATAGTGATTAACTTTGTTTATTCAATCTGTTTTTTTTTTTTGCTCGATCCATTTTGCCTTAAGTGTTTATGAAACTCGAGTGTTTATGCCTTAAGTATTTTTTTGCTCAATCCATTATACAGTGATGAATCTCGAAACAGTAAATAAAATGAAACTAACACTCAAGTGTTTGTGCCTTAAGTAAACATCAAATGAATTCATTTTTTTTATACGCTTCGATTTTTTTTTAACTAAGCATCAAATAAAATCAAGTGTTAATGCTTAATTTTTTTTTTTTGAAACTAACAGTCAAGTGTTGATGAATGCCTTGTTTATTTCATTTTTTTTAACAGCAAATATATTGCTTTATTCATCAATCAAAAAACAACAACAAAGCACATTGCCTTAACTTAGAATTAAACTTAGTCAAGCATATTGCCTTAATTAAGAATGATGTTGGAAACAAATCACCATGCTTTAATTAAATATAAAATGAATTCAAATTAGGAGACTTAAATATAAAATGAATTCAAATTAGGAGATGCATATTGGAAAATTATTTAAACTTAGGCAAATTATTTAATTAAATATAAAATGAATTAATATAACATGCCTTAATGAAAAAATGAAACTAACTCATTAGTTTTGATATATCCACACTCTTCTTTTAAATTGCCACAACCACACCTACTTTATTAACAAACTAACAACTCCATTAACAATACCCATACTCTCTAACTTTTACCTCACTCAAACACACTTTATCAGCTTTTTTTAATTTCCGTGCCCAGTCAAATTATGGCTTTTATTGAATTACGGAGTGAGTACTAGTAATCACCATCTTTACTCTTAATACTCTTTTTCTTAATATCTGTGTCGAAAAGAAACGCTGCATTATGAACGGGACAGAGGGAGTAGAATGTAAGGGTAGTGGGATAATAACAAAAAACAGTGGTAATAACAAAAAAATGGTGGTATTGACCAAAAAGTAAGAATAAAGTTGTTGTGTTGACTAAAAAATAGAAATAAAATTGTTGTGAATTGAGACCATCAATAGCAAAGGATAATAAATAAAAGAAAAATATGAGGGTATTGTGATATCATCCTAGTTAATTTAGTTAGTTTTCTTTTCATGAGGTCAAGCTGTTGTATTTTGTTATAAATTCATTTAACTAACAACTGCTATTCTTAGATAAAAATTCAAGCTCAAGCTTAAGAAATTCATACTCGTATACTCTAAGGGGGCGATTGATTTGATAAATGAGATAAATAATGTTTGATAAGATAGTGTTAGGATGTAATGTATTTAGGTTATTTAGTTTTGTATTTGAATTGATTGATTGTGATGTATTATAATTGAAGGACTATGTAGGTGAGTGTGCTAATATGCACAGTGTGTGTGTTTTTTTTTTTTTTGGAATTTTTGCCTCAGTGATCAGACGAGGACTAATAATTACCTTAAATTTGAGACGATAAATTATCATCCATTTGAATCTGTGTAGCACGTGCCTAATTATTTATCACGAGTTTCATCACTCAAATCAAACATATGATTAGATGAGATTATATTATCAATCACTACTAATCAAGCAAACCAAACGACACCTAATAACGGTATATCTAGTCAGAAATAAATTTAAGTGTTGCTTCAAAGGGTAAAATACTTAAAGATTATTCTTATTTTAACACGTTTTATTTTCTTAAAAGAACACTAATTGCATTTTAAACAACATTTCCTTCCTCATACGAGCTTAATCACGTTCATCACCAATATAGGGGTGACTGACCAGATTTGATGCAAAATATTTGACTTTTCATTAGAAACTAACAAAACTATCAGAATTTTCACAATTACATTATGGATTTAATTTTCGGTGATCGGAGTCCATCGTAGAATACCGGAAAGTGACGTGGAATTTCTAAAAAATATAATCCAAACTATAACATAACAATTTCCATTCTGATTCCATAAAATACAATTCTAATTCTAATTCTAATTCTAATTCTAATTCTAATTCTAATTCTAATTCCCTAACAATCTTCATTCATTTCTTTTTTTTGGAGTTTCCAAGAAATCTTCATTTTGAAAAAGAAAAGAAAAAGAGGAAAGCAGTTTCCAGAATTCTCATATACTTCGAGGACCAACCAGTAAATACAAAAAAGATTCTCTCTCTCTTCCCCCACAATATTACTTCTCAGAAAACCCCTTTCTTCATTTTCTCTCTCTAGGCGCCAGCCATGGCTTCTCTCCCTCAAAATCACTTTCAGCAATTTCTTCAGCTGCCACCCTCGCAGCCGCAACAACAATCAAAATCATTCAGGTAACTTAAGACGCAAAACTCGAATCATTTACATACACAATCCTAAGAAAAATAATTTCAGTTTCTCTTTCATCGTTAAAACCCCTCCTTAAATTGATTTCATTTATCTTCGTTTCAGGGATATCTATAACAGCAACGTCGATGGCCAGATTTCGCAGCAAGTGCCCTACTTCAACACCCCCAATCTTCTCGATCATCACCCCCCTTACATCCCTCCGTGTATTTCTCTAATCTTTCTCTAATTTCCCCCCTTTTTAATGTGATTCTATTTATGTCTCCTTATTGTTATTCTATATTTTTCTCAGTTCAAGTCGAGGGGCTGGCGCCCGGCCCGGCCCACGAGGACAACGGGCTGGAGTCTCAGTGGAATATCGGGCTTGAGGCCAAGAGAAAGCAGCCAATTGAACAAGTTTTTCTGGAGAACAATCTGAATAATAACAACAGCAACAATAACTCTCAGATATCCTCGGTGGATTTGTTTCAGGCCCGCTCAGTGTCAACCGGGCTGGGCCTTTCGTTGGAAAATCCGCGATTGTCATCTTCAGGCGACTCGGCGTTGCTCGGGCTGGTGGGAGATGCTCTTGATCGCGAGTTGCAAAGACAGGATGCTGAGATTGATAGATACATCAAAATTCAGGTGGGAAATTGTGGCTTCTTGAATTCTTGTTCCCTTCTTTTTAGTGTCAATGGTTATAGTTACTTCGCTGTTTATCTGATGTCTATGTTTCTGCTTGTCTATGATGGATTTTGACATTGCGTGTGTAGATGATTTATACTTCAATTCTGTAAATTGCTGGGGTTTCTTTAGTTATGGGAAGATATCATATTTTGGGTGTATCTATTGACTTTAGAGTAAACCAACCTTTAGGTTGTTGAACAAACAAGTTCTTGGTGCCAGTTGTTTTTCGTTATCGGGTTTGAAGAGAACTTGAATTAATTACTTGCTATCCAAACTCACAAGGACTTGGGCTTGAATATTGTTTGTAGTTTCAAGGCTATCCGGTCCTTGCAGATTCTTACTAAGTTACTATTTGTACTTGTTTGTTGCATGCAAGATTAAGACTTAAGAGGAAAATCATTGTTGACATGTTATATTTTCGGCATGTCTATTGTGCTTAGTCGAGTACTGCTATTGTTTTGTCATGATGCCATGGTAATGCAAGAAATTCTTACCTGTGTAAGTTATTCTTAGAAATAAGCCACCCATGCATGGTCCTGGCCGCAAGTAAACATAATAAACATGCCCAAACCTTTGAAAATGGACTGGATGAGGCCAAGATTTGTTTTTGTCTATTCCTTTTTATTGATTTCTGATCCGTGAATTGGTCAAATGCGGCCATTGTTAGTTAGACACTAACAGTTCGCCATGTCCGTAATAACTCAAATTTTCCCCTTAATCTACAACCCTAGTTATCTGCAAAGCCTAGGAGACATCAAAGACTTAAAAATTACTACCTTCACATCCAACCAAGAAGAGAAATGCCATTAGAAAGTTTCCTATCCTGTATATGTTGTAATAGATTTCTTGATTTAAAAGATGCAATCCTGAATAGATAAATTCATAACACCACATAAGTTAATTCCTGAGAAGTTACTATGGTTTTCCCATCCTCGCAAAAGTTACTATGGTTTTCCCAGCCTAGTGGTAGTGTGGTTAATGCCCGGGACATAGGTCATGGGTTCGAGTCCATCGTCACGCAGTATTTAAATTTCCTTGTAATATTGTTCAAAAAAAAAAAAAAAAATTACTTAACACTTATTATTTGAATCACTAGCCAAATACCATGGTTTTCCCATGCTTGCAAAGAGCAGTTCTTTTGCTATTGATTTACTTTAACACTAATTGTGTGGTGAAACTTAAGAGTATGTGATATTAATCAACTTGGGTCCGAGTTTGAGCAAGAAAATCATCTAGTTCTCCTTACTTGACCTGTTACGAATCCGTGTCATTTAACAGTGGTTTTTGTATGGTTTGACAGGGCGACCGTTTGCGACAAGCTATTCTTGAGAAATTCCAAGCAACCCAACTACAGACTATGTCATATGTTGAAGAGAAGGTTTTGCAGAAGCTTCGAGAGAAAGAAGCAGAGGTAGAAGACATTAACAAAAAAAATGTGGAGCTTGAGTTGCGGATCGAACAGCTTGCTTTGGAGGCAAATGCTTGGCAACAACGGGCAAAATACAGTGAGAACATGATCAACACACTGAAGCAAAATCTGCAGCATGTTTATGCACAGAGCAGGGATAGTAAAGAAGGGTGTGGAGATAGTGAGATCGACGACACAGCATCATGCTTCAATGGTCGTCCTGTCGACTTCCACCTCCTTCGCAAGGACGGGAACGATATGAAGGAGTTGATGATGTGTAAGGTATGTAGAGTGAAGCAAGTAAGCATGCTTTTATTACCTTGTAAACATCTATGTTTGTGTAAAGAATGTGAAAGCAAGCTGAGTGTGTGTCCATTGTGTCAGTCCTCCAAGTACATAGGCATGGAGGTTTATATGTAACCAAATGATGTGAATCTAATAGACTTGGTTCTTCGATTGTTAGACTGGTTCATCACCTTCCACTTACTTACTTGTTGTATGCCATATTTGAATACCCTATTCTCATCTTGCTACTTGGCTTGCTGCTGTTGTTGATCTCGTAATATCTAAAATTTTGAATTATTATTGGATCACATTTGAAATAATTTTGTTAGGTATTAATGTACTACCTTCTGTGGTAGGAGGTGGGCTTTTGATTTTGTGCTCACAACCCACTCTTATTTAATTTGTCTACTATCTGCTGTTGGTCTTAAATCCTAGTAATAATGGTGGGCTTTGGTAGGTTACATTATTATAACCCCCACCATCCCCCAAACACCAAATAAAAAAAAAAAAAAAGGAGAAAACATAAATAGTAAATAAAATGGTTCGATTCATAACTTCTGTTTAACTCTATACAACTTATATGTAAAAAATAAAATAAAATAGGTACCTCTATTATCATTAAATTACTCTTTTTACTTTTATTAAGCATTAGAAGTTTAGGATATTGTTTTCTATTTGAAGTAAAAAACGGCCCAACCATGAGGTCCAGAATAAGGCCCTCTATATTTCCTTAACAATCAACGTTCAATATTGGAATTGCACAACATGCTCTGCTAGGCCTAGCAATTCGTTTTCACTTTGCCAAAATAATTAAATTCAAATTGATAGAAGACTTAATTGAGCCTCTATATAAATTTATTGAGCTTTAATTTAAAGGTGGAACTTTAGAGAAGTGTACAAATGAAAACAAGTATTCGTAGTAGCAATATGTTACATAGATTTTCATTTATTTTTTTAATCTCAACTACAATACTGCGTACCTTAATCAAAATATTTTCATATGTAAACCTGAACATGTATATTTAATTCATGTGCGGACGTCACTGAACGACACCGTTTTTGGACTACACTTGAACTGAAATTCCCGGCAGCTCTGTGCCGGCTGGGCTGGGAACGATTCATATCTCATGGAATTGAAGAAGACGGTCACCGGTGCCGGAAATGGCCAATGCACAAATATTCTAGCTAAAATACTAGTAAATGACAATTATTTATTTATTTTAAAAAGGACATTTATATTGTAGTTGACACGTAATGCGTGTTTCGGATGACATAATCTATCATCATATTCATACCGTACGATTGGAATCACATTTTTAAATAGATATGCATGCTTATGTAGCACTAACACGTTATCGATTAATTGAGCCACCTATATATGAGCTGCGCATAAATTCCATGTAAATGCATATCGTATTATACATTTATATAATTAAATAAAACATAAGCGACCGCAAAAAAAAAAAGAAAAAAAAAGAAAAAAAAGGTTACATGCGTTCGAATTAAAGTTAAAGACTACCTGTTTCCTTAATTTTGTTCAGCCTACAAGAATTTATAATATATAAATTATCCAAGTCAGCTTTTTGAATATGTTTGAATCTAAATTATTGACCGAATATAGAACCATAGATATAATATAAAATATAGTACATGGGATATGGGGAAGTAGCTAATTTGGAAGAAAACAACTAAGCAAATTAAGGTGCAAATATTTAAGAAAGGGACTTGCTTACTTTAAGTGGAGGGTGATGAAAATTGATTTAAACCTTCTTTTCTACCATGCATACAAAAGTGATGACAAAGAGGAAAGTGAATACGGTTGGCCATGATTCTCTCTCCCCCAATATAAATACATAGGAGTGATTTTTTTTTTTTATTTTCTTTTCTATTTTTTTAAATTATTATTCCCACTTCTTTTTTTAGTTATTTTTTTTATATATTTTAATTAATCCTTTTTTTTCCATTTTCTTATTTTTGCAGGCTACTGCACAAGGGACGGGGGTTTACCCAGTGCGCACCAAAGGTAGCGGCTGCGGGTTCCCACGATATCAAAAAAAAAAAAAAAAAATAAAATACATAGGAGTGATAAAATAAAAGGGATCCTAATCTGAAATAAAATGGAACACTGATTTTCCTGTGATTCAACGATAGTCATGTAGCACGCACATGCATTATTATAACGATGCATTATAATAATACATATAATTTGACTTGGGAAAGGAGGGAGTTTGAGCTCTAGTACTCAATCTTGACCATATATATATATAATCAAATTTATGGACCTGATTTCTATACTTAATAATATTCATACCCTAACTAATCTCTCTCCTCTCTCTATATATATGCATATACTACAGAATTGGGAATAGTTGTAGGTAGTAGACGATGTTATTGATAATTATTCCCTCGTCCACTTTTGAATTTAATTTCCACCTCCCAACGCATATACAAATATACCCCATGCAGCCGATTTTCTTGTCGTGTCAATGCTTTTTCAATCTAAAGTTGT